>OZ038491.1:53200526-53460526 GCA_964036315.1 Acanthosepion esculentum | reverse complement strand
TAACTAATAAAAAAATTTTTGGATGTATATTTAATTTCTTGAAATTTCATGAAATTAATTAAGTGAGTGTAACATATGTAAAAATATATATTTTTTACGAAGATTTTCTAAAAAGAAATTTTAAAAATAATTTCATTCATTTGTGAATAAGTCCTGAAATTTAACAATTATTTGATTTTTGCAGGATTTTCCAAATCATTGTTTTTTTTTCACCTGAGAAAAGGCACTAAAACACTAATTGTAAATATTATGTCACTCACTGATGAAAAAAAAGACAAGATTTTTTAACCAAACTTTTGAACGTAATAGAAAGAATTAAAAAATTTAATAAAACAGTAAAATATACTTTAGTATTTCCTCTTAAAAATAGCATAAACATTTTGATGATAAAACTTTGTTTTTATTAAATTTGGGTCTTTTTTTTCATCATGCTAAAATGGAGGTACCTAATATAAATCTGTAATCATTGAAATCACCTAAGTTTATCTGGAAATTGGCCAGTCTTAGCAGATTACAAAAAGTGCTTAATACCTAAGCTATAGAACAATATTAAAAAATTTTAATCTTTAAAAGATATAATTACTTAATCATGCTAGTTCAGTTTCACCTTTTAGATCTTCAGGTAGGTTTAGTTGCATTTTGAAGATCCAAGTGGTGAAAGCTGCAGTAATTTGGTGAGGTTTTATATATATATATATATATATATATATATATATATGGGGGTACTGAAAATGCACTTCTCAAAATTTGTTAAATTTCTCAGAATAATTCTGAAGATAACACAAATTAGATAAATATGTCAATTGGAAAATATTTCTTTGTCATTGTTGATGCGTTTTGCTATTCTGACTTTCTCAAGGCAAGTTTTAAAAGCAAAATGTTTTGCAGTTGCATCATATTCAAAATATTAAAAAGGAACACTCCTGTGTAATACACCGGAGCACTCCATTTTTAATATCTTGAATTTGATATAACTACAAAATATTTTCAATTTGATGTAACTACAAAACGTTTCACTTTTAAACTCCCCTTGATAAAGTCAGAATGATGAAACACGTCGGCTATAACTAAGAAATATTTTTCAGTTGGTTTTTTATTCATATATATATATATATATATATATATATATATATATATATGTGAATGGATTTCTGACATTATCCAGTAGCAACTCAATTACATGTACCCATTAAAAATAATGTTGACTGTAATAACATTCATATATATATATATATATATATATATATATATATATATATATATATATGTCATTCTCAGGCAGCACTGTTTCGCTGTATCACAGCTCCTCAGTGCGACTAGACTTCCGAATGCTTCAAGCCCGGATTGAAACACAACTAATTTGGTGTCAGCCAGAGCTATCTTCACTCGGTAGAGTTACACAGCTAAATCTAGCATATTGTTTTTACAAATGCCCATCAGCCAAAGTGCTCCATTCATTTTACTGAAGAGCTTTGCATTAGTGCAGGTGGCTGTTGTTTATAGAATTAGCTTATCCCTCAACAGTGCTCAATTGAAATGTATTTTCAAGAGCTAAATTATGTCATTCACAGACAGTACTGTTTCGCTGTATCACAGCTCCTCAGTGCGACTAGACATCTGAATATATACATATATATATGTATATACATACACACACACACACACACACTTTTCAAAATGCATTTATTTTAAAATCAATTAATTTAACAATGATTAAAATGTTGCCTCATGCAGGTTGACTTATTTCCTGCCCGACAGCCCTTTTCTCACAGATGCAGTGTCACAAGTCTATCACTGTTTCAGTGGAAAATATACAGACCAGCCCCATCTTGTTCTGCTCACAGGGGTGAATAATCCTCATTTCCTATGCATTCATTTGGCAAAAAAGATGCTTCTCTCAAAAAAACAACTCTTCCCAAGGACTGCTACCTTGCAGAACAGACTTTGTTTACTTTCACAATTGTTATCTATCCCTCATATCCTCATAATCTTCACTTCCTACTTTCTCCTTTTACACTCATATCACACACTTCATTCAATAATACTCTACCTTGATTGGCTTTTGAGCCTTAGAAAAAATTTTTTTATTTTATTGACTTCACTGATCCAACTGAGGAAATGCAATTTAATTGAAGATTCACAGCTGAAGGTATTTCTCTTCAACGGCAAAGCAATTAAGTTTAGTTTCCTTAAGAAACCTTGCATTTTGAAACTTTTATTTTTCTTCTGCTGATATCAGCTCATAACAACTGAGACAGATGCAGCATATCAGATGAAGAATGATTTGTACAGAGACAAAACACAACAGAAAATCTCACCTTATAAATGTGGCAAGAATAAATTGGAATGTAGCCAAACTGTTTAACATTTTTACTTAGTGGATTTTTGGTTTTTCTTTCTGAGCAATAATCAAAAAGAAGAAAAAGAATAGAAGAATCAGTGTAAATGACTGTTTAGTAGGATTTAGAAATAGAAACAGTTTTATTTGGTTAGTGATTTCTTAAAAAGAAACCTCACAGTGAAGTTAATGATGACCATAGCCTTCAGCAAAATGCCTACTAACAGTATATTGAATTTAGGCACCAAGGAAGTTTTCAAGAAAACGAACATCCTGGTTATGACGATAAACTACATCTGGCAGCAAGGCCTTTCATCAAAGGGTGGAACCAGATCTTAGTTGCTGTTGTTCACAGGTCCACTCTGTCCGCAGTTGGTAGCTCTTGTTAGGGTTCCAGTTAATCTCCAAACTGGGGTCAAAACACTATGAAAGTATAAAAATGGATTTTTATAGTAAAAATACCGGCAATACATTTTTTGAGAAAAAAAATTACCAGCAATACATTTGACTCTTGACAAAACCCTCTTTAGAAAAATATGTCAATGAAACCTGATCTTCTTACAAAGAATACATATTCTGTTCATATGAATTTATTCTAAAAATCTTGTTACCATTAAATAATCGATTGAGGTTAATATGTCGTAAAACAAAATAAATCCAAACCCCAGAAAATAGAAACTAAAAGGACATTTAAAATAAGAAAGTGACATTTGAAATTTCTATGACATAAAGAGGAAAGAAGGGTTAGAAAATTTGACACTTGCAGGAAACATTGAAGGCAAAGTGATGGAGACACAATGACTAAGCTGTTTAATAAGCTTGTATAAATGTTTGATAGAGCAGTGAGTGAAAGGATAGTAAAAAGACAAACTTTGGTAAGAACTACAAGTGATAGGAAGTTGTGTGGGGCCATGATCACGTGAAGGGACACTGCACATTGAAGACAAAAATCAGCTCAAAAAGATCAAAGGTGGCAGAAGTCCAGGTTAACTCTCTCAACATGCTTAGCCAGTTCCAGTGGCAAGATGAAGGCTTAGTTACCGGGAACGGTCAGATTTAGCTTTGATACAAGAAATATCATGCTTGAGCTTTACAAGTTTTTGTTATTAATGAACCTACTTTGTTACAATGACTCATGAAAGATTCGTAGTTGAATTCTGAGTTAGAGACAAGTTATTCTTCCTCATTCTGAGACTTTATAAAAAAAAAAAACAATATTAAAAATCTTGGCAACTATTACCTGGTCACATTATGATCAATCATGTATAAAATTTTCTCAAAATTATTTGCTAATTAACAGACACCTTAGTTGAAAATCAGCCATGTGGAGAGAAAGATCTTAGGAGTCGTTACTCAACTATAAACCATTTGCAAACAACAGACCAACTGATAAAAGTACCACATACTATAACAAAACACTTTAGTTAAAGATGAAATGGTATTTGACTCAGCAGAACACTCACATCTCTTCAGCTCACTATGACAGCAGTTTTTTTAATGGAAATTATATCAAATAGAAATACCTGTGAAAATTTCATGGTTTTCCTATTTTAATTTTCTGATGAATCATAATTCTTAAATTAATGATTGAATTATGAGCTTAATTCATTTTTATAGCACTCTTTCTAGACAATAAGTTCTCTCCCTTTACATATGTATTGACATATATATCTCCAAATAATATTTGTCCTTCCTTTCATTTTTATAGCAATCTTTTGAGACAATAAGTTTTCTCCCTTTACATATTTAATGACATATATATCGCCAAATAATATTCATCCTTACTTTCTTTTGTACAAGTATTAACTTTTCTAATGTACTAGACTATTCCTCCAGGACTTGTGAAGGTAGCATTTACTGGTTTTAATAAAGGTTTTTCTCACTCACATTTTTGTAAATTTCAGTTGAGCTAATATTGGCTCCTGGGTCAGTTTTAAAGCTCACCATTTGTTATATAGGAATAAAGTGTCATTGCCGACACGTGAGTTTGAACATAGATTGCCAGTGAGTAAACGCAGGTGATCCCTTTATTGAATTAAGTAGACCATGTAACCATAGAGGAAATGCATTTTTCTTTCTCTTTTTTTTTTTAAGCGTATCACCCCAAGCAAGGCTGGAGGCCACTATCACGCAAGGGATTATAGAAGGGTTGGAGGAAGAGCAGATAGGAGTGGTAAAGGAGAGGATGTGGAGAAAGAGAAAGACAGTGGGTCGATCAAGGCAAGGGGGTTACAGAAGATTTGGAGCGAGAGCAGATAGGAATGAAAGGTGAAAGGATGTGGAGAAGGGAAGTGGATAGATCAAGGCAACTGGAGATGTCGATTGACACTACACTTAAACCGTTGGAGATTGTATTTGTCAGGGAAAAGTATCATGATGACTAATGATCTGCATTTCTAGTCTATCCTCTGTTACTATACAGTTCACTATTCTCTATATTATTTCTTATTCAGATCACTATACAGATTACTATTCAAGTGAGTATTGTCGAGTAAGTACTTTTAGTGCAAGTGATATTTGAAGATGTCTGACACCAGTACTGTTCAACAGCATTACTATAAGTTGTATCTGTGATTACAAAGTCTCTACTACAACGAGCATTACGAAAGTGACAACGAGTATTTGTTGACATCACAAAAGTGGCACTGTTTTACAAATTTACAAATTTTTATACCATGAGCCATTTCTATTTCTGTTAGCTTTCCTAGGAAATATTTACTGTCTGCATCATTTTAGTTTTAGTTCTGCAGGCTGCAATGAAATAATTAATTCACCTGCATTTCTTGCAGTGTTTCCCTTTCACTGGACAGTTTTTAACATTATGTTTTTCTGTTACATCTACTGCAGTTGTTGTTGTTGCTTTTTCTGCGTTATCATTTTTGTATCTAATGGGTTTCTCTGGGTCTTTAGTTTGTCTACATTTTTCTCGTGTATTTCTTTCATTTGAGATTTTATTTGCTCACTTCTCCTGGTCACCCCCGTAGCTTTCTCATGAAGCAGGCATTGAATTTTTCCAAAACTGAGTTGTACACATTCATATCTTCTTGTCATGAGAAAGAAAATGTCCAGAATATATTTTCAGTTTGCTTCTCATGCAGTATATTAATGTACTAACTTGAGTTTTATCTTCTTCCCAAAGTTTTGATGCATCTTGAAAACATTGAAATCTCTGCAACCATTTCTGCCAATTTCCTGCATTTGTAAAGTCAAATTTTTCTGGGGTCATTAGGTTGAATTTTTTTTTTAATTGGATCCTGTTCTTCTATTTGGCTTAGGGTAGACAGATAATTTATTTGAGACTGGGCGCTGAAAAGTTGAACTAATACAAAGATGACACAAGACATTGTAAACTTAACAATTATTTTATTCACACTGCCATTTGATCTGTCTTGCACCCAGCATTCACTAGTGCAGGAGTGGGCAGACTTTTCAGTGCAAAGGCCACATTAAAAAATTCACATTTTTATTAGTCTGCATAGTATATTAACCCTTTTGATTAGCACTCTTTCATGCATACGCACATCTGTGGGAAGAAAACAAAATGCTTACAATATTCGGTGTTGCTTGGTAAATTTCTCTTTCAAATTTCCTAATATTTGGCAGACTGCATGAATTCTTTTGGCAAGCCACATGTGGGCCGTAGTTTGCCCACCCTGCTCTAGTGGGACCAGAAGTGCTTACAATCATCATTCTCATAATCAGAATTAACATTATTGATGTTGTTATAAACAATTATCATGTAAAGTTTTCATACAAATCACATTATATTGATTCAGACCTTTACAGCTTGGACTCTCCGTACCATCTACACAAGAGCAAACCATCCCCATACCCTTCAAATTCCACTGGTAAGGAGGAAGTTCTATTCAGACAGCTTATTTCCAAGAGTCACTAACAGACTCCTAAAAGGATTCTTCCTTAAGTATTATAATCATAACCTCTTCAATTCCCGGGTCAGCTGGTATCTCTTCTGCATTTCCTCTTAATTTACATGTATTTCTTCCTATTATATCCACAAAACAACCCCATCCCATAATCCACTACCTTGAGTTACTCTTGGGCCTTATATTGAGTAAACAATTGTATAAAAAAATCATACTATGGTAGACACCAGTTCTGAATTCAAAATTTGTAAATTTCTGCTGGGAAGTGTGTTAACAAAGAATGGAAAGTGTGCCACTGAAACCTGAAGGTGCAGTGAAATAACAAAAGATGCCTTGCAAAAGCTAAGCAAAGTATTAAGAAACAGAAAAATTTCACTAGAAACAAGGAAAAGAGGACTGAATTGTTACTTAATATCATTCCGTATCTATGGTAGTTAATGCTGGATAATCTCCTCGAAGATGAAGAAGAGACTTGAAGTAACAGAAATGTCATCCTACAGAAGGATGCTGAGGATACCATGGACTGAACATGTGATCAACGATGAAGTTTTAGAGAAAGTGGAAACAAGAAGGAAACTGATACTTAACATTAGGAAAAGATAGTTGGAATTTCTAAGTCACATGATATGACAGAGGGTTTGGAAAATTTGATACTCTCAGTAAATCAAACAAAGGAAGGACACAGGAAAACAATGCAGAACCAACCTATCAAGCTTGAGTGAATGGACAGTGGGGCAAGGTTTAGAAGAGATAACAAAAATACAAAATTTGTTAAGAGCTACAAGAGACAGAAAATTGTGGAGAGCCATGATTGCCAACTTCCTGAAGAGACACTGCACATGGAAGAATATGACAATCATTAAATATTAAAACTAAATTTATCTCAACAACCCAACAGCAATCAAAATTCAAGCATTTGTTTTATTCAATGACCTTTAAGCAAATCTGTATAAAATAGTTTTTTTTTTATCTTCATTATGCCATATTCATATTCAACTTGAGTTCCTGATATTTTTATATGAGAAAGACAAAATTGAGGATAAATAATAAGGAATGAAAGCTTGGAGAATCTAACACTGAAAGGACACCTTGAAAGCTTTTTTTGTCTATGTACCAAGTTCTTTCAAGTTCTATGAGATCATGAATCTCCACAACATTTTAAACTGTTGTTGCTCTATGTAATGTTATTCTTTTACCCTTTTTCTGAATAAGTGACCTAATGAATTTGGGTGAATAAACGTCATAGCTGAGATAAAGAAGGAAACAACAAGCATACGAAGAAAGCAAATATTGCTCAGACAATTGAAATCCAAGACAAACAAATCAGATAATCTCAAGAGAAAATCATACAGCAAGAAAATTTAGATTATCCAATATAAAATTCTTCTTCTATGTGTCATGTTCAAGGTGATCCTTAACCCAGGTCTGGCAACCTTGCAACTGGGATCCATGACTGGATGTGGATATGTAGAGACCTAAATTGCTGCTAAATAACAATTTTAGAGAATATTTTCCGCAAGGAACTTGTTAGTAATGTCCAGGAATTAGTTAATTAGCAATTATACATATTAGAAAGCAGCTTACAATTATTTCCATAAATTTTGAAGACTATTTTTACAACAGTCATATGAAGAAAGCTGATATTACTTCAACAATTGAAAGCCAAATCCAAACAAATCAAATAATCTCAACAAAAAAATCATACAACAAGAAAATCCAGATTATCCAATATAAAATTCTTCTTCTGTGTGTCATGTCCCTTAAATACATTGGTGATCATGGCTCTCCACAATTTCCTGTCATTTTATCTTTTTGTTATTTCTCCTAAACCCTGTTCTGCCATCTATTTACTCAAGCTCTCTCTAAGTATGTTGTGCGTTGTTTTCCTCTCTCCCTCTTACTTGCAATCTGTCGTGTGAGCTTAGATTTTCCAAGTCCTCTTTCTTAATTATGTGTCGTAGAAATTCCAATTCTCTCTTCCTGATAAGTTTGTTTTTTGTTTCCATTTTCTCTAAAACATTGTTGCTCAAATATTCGGTCCATGGTATCCTCAGCATCCTTCTGTAGAACCACATTTCTGTTTCTTCAAGTTTCTTCTTCATCTTTGAGGAGTTTGCTATAGAAGAGTAGGAAAAGGTTTTTCCAGGACCAAAATGCTATTCAAGGTAGAGGGTTACTGTCTGAAGTGTGAGATATCTATATAAGAGCAGGAAGTAAGAAGTGATAGATAACAGTTTTGCTTAGAAAGAGGTTGTGGAGAGCCATAATCACCCACATCCTGAAGAGTCATGGTGCATAAAAGAAAACCATCCTTCTTTGTCTCTGTTCTGTCATCAGTTCATGTAAGCTCATTAGCTATGGTTATTTACTGCTCCCTCTGCTTTCGCTAT
This sequence comes from Acanthosepion esculentum, assembly GCA_964036315.1. Classification (NCBI taxonomy): domain Eukaryota; kingdom Metazoa; phylum Mollusca; class Cephalopoda; order Sepiida; family Sepiidae; genus Acanthosepion; species Acanthosepion esculentum. The sequence continues at coordinate 53,451,914 of OZ038491.1, read as the reverse complement.
GCCCTTTGTGTGTGTTAAATTCTCCAGGCCCTCTTTCTTCTTAATGCATATCTTTCTGAATGTAAGTGTAACTTTCCTTGTAGTCTCTATTTTCCTTAGAACTTGCTCGTTTCTCACATGTTCTGTCAATGGTATTCTTAGCATTCATGAGTCACAGCACATTTATCTTGTTTCATGTCTCTTTTCCCACTGCCATAAGATTGCCCCTGTGTGCCTTTTCTATAAATACTTTTATGGTAATTGATTGGATAAGCTCTTTGCTATGGTACCTAAACTTTTTAAATTTAAATGCAGTACTAGACTGGCATTGAGATCTCACAAATTTACAGTCGAGCTGACTAGATATAAGTGTAAGTTCTGTGCTAAGTTTCTTTTCTCACACATCTTGCTTGTGGAACTTCCTTCTGGCTCTATGCTTTCCAGCCTACTTTAAACTGCACAAAATTTAAATGCATTGTCAATTACTATCTACTGTCCTCCTGATTACTCTTTCTTCTTTCTGCTCATTATTAATGTTTCTGTTCCTAATTCTTCCACACCCTGTAACCCCTTGTTTTTTAGTGGCCTTACTGCCTTACTGCCTTGCGTGGGGTGATAATGATTAAAAGAAATCTATGAAATTCACAGCCATACAATGGGCTGTCTCTTTTGCTAACAAACATAAGACAATTATGACCAAATAAATGGAGTGAAAAAGTTTTCTGTCAGGAGAAATAAACGACATCCAATTTCAAAATTTAATTACATAATCCCTATTCAACATAAATAAACAGTATTAGGAACTAGTATGGAGTCGGTCCTCCATTTGCTAGTTTTAGTTCTTGTATTTGATTTTTCGTGGATTTGATCAAGTTCTCAATAATTATCTGATCCATATTTTGCCACTCCTTTAGCAAATGACATGATTTTGGTTGCATGCTCTTGAAGTTTCAGTCAAGGTGCTCCCAAATGTATTGGATTCATGTCAGGACTTTGGGCTACGCATTGCAATTCCTTCCAGGCCTTTGCTACTTTGCTCATATGACATAGTACTCCATTTTCTTGAAAAAGATAGACATTCTTGTCAATCTGATTGGTTTCAACTAGTGGGAGTACTCCTTACACTAATATTTGACTGTATTTTGAACCATTCAATCACTTGTCAACAAGAATCAGCTCAGATTTTCCTCCGGGCCAGACAATGCCCCATACTATTACTCCAATCCCTCCATGTTTCACGGTTGCCTGCAGACGTTCAGTGTTCCAAGTCTCATTCTGATTTCTCCAAACATAAACCTGTCTCGAATTCGAATATTGGCAGAATTTACTTTCATCTGATCAAATTACAGACTGCCAAAATTCATAATCTTTGCTCTTGAATTCTCTCAGCCAGAACATATGCCTGTTCCTGTTAATCTCTGAAATCAAGGGCTTCTTTCTTGCAACTCTTCTTTGATAGTCTAGCTCTTTCAGAGTCTTCCTCACTGCATATGGTGACATTTCTATGCTGTTGGTGACATCTTTGACACTCTGACGATGGTTTCTGATGACTTCCCTATTCAGTTCCCTTTTCGTTCACTCAGACACGATGCTTGTTCTTCCTGAACGTTGTTCCACACAACAGTGGCTTTCTTCATTAAATTTCTTGACAATATTATTAACCCTCTGATGATTAACCTGGAAAATCCTAGCAATTTCTCTATTTGACTGGCCACACTGATGCCATCCTATTATTTGCCCTCGTTGAAATTCACTAATTTCCTTACTTCCACAAACTTTCATTGCAAAATATAAGTCAACTATTGTTCATAGATTAGAGTAGCTTGATACTAACATGGTATTGTGTGAAAAAAAAGAAGATATGTTATTACACAAGCCAAAATTACTGTAATTAAGGGTGGCTAAAAACTTATCATAGCTTACTGTATAGGAGATTACATATTTCATAGCAGTTCAACACTTTTTTTCTGTTCAGAGAAAAGTTTCCTGTCTTAATACATTCTTTAGTTTCTGAATGGCATCTTTCCCTCTTCTTATGCACCTTCTTATTTCTAAGTCATATTTTCTGTTATCTGTTACTACACTACATCCATAGTTGGATTAATGTACCTGATTGATTTTGACATCCCCAATATGTCACTTATACCTTGGGCTGTCTCTTTTGCTAACAAACATAAGAGAATCAACAGAAAGCATCAAGTAACCTACTTGACAATTATGACCAAATAGATGGAGAAGATTTTAGAATGTCTTTTCAGAGTATTGCTATTCATGGCCCACCACATCTTCCTATCCTTTATAGCTCAGAGTAATGTTTGGCTTTTTATTATCCCCCAGTCCTGTTCTGCCATCCATTTTACACAGGCTCATTATGTAAGTTACTTCCTATGTGTTTCTTGACTTTATTATAGTCTGTGAGTGTCAAATTCTCCAAGCCTTTTTTTCTCATTATGTGTCCCAAAACTACTCTGTCTCTTTCTGGTTCTAAATATAAGTGTCTATTTTCTTTAAAACTTCCTCATTGCTGACACGTTCTCACCAAAATATTCTCAGTATTCTCCTGTAGAACAACATCTCTGTTGTTTAAGTTTCCTCTTGTTCAGCATTCAGTGCCATATAGAACGATAAATATTACATAGCTGTTCAGAACTCTTTTCTTTGTTTCTTTGGTTTTTGATAAACCGAATTAGAGATTTATAATGTTTAAAAAAGAATAGTTTTGTTGATTTTAATAATAGAAAAATTAGATTTTAAGCAAGATTTTTGAAGTTTGCCTAATCTATTTTACAGAATTTTTTAAAATATTTTTTTAAATTATTTTCAACTCTCACTTTATTCATCCTTATATTCATGACATTTTCTTAATATGTTATTTGTAACAGTTTTGCCTTCAGAAGTTTTTATTTCAAACATTTATATACAAAAATAAAAATTAATTTTTATGTTTTCATATTTTTTTTTTTCGGGGCTGTATACATTCAAGAGAGAAAAATTATGAACACCAATTTGCCATCCAAAAATCTTTCTGAAACAATAGAGAATAGACAGACATCATAAAGAAAAAAAATGTATCTCGGATAATGTTTTACATGGTGTATTTGAAAATCTATTTCCTTTCTTTCAATAATAAAAATAGCAAAAAAAAATAGAAAATGTTATTTTTCCTCAGGAAAGAGAGAGAAGATTTCCAGTCGTGACATTGTTTTGTTTACTTCTCTCTCCATTCCAATATCAACTTGCACCTTATGTGATACACTCTGAATCTAGCATTACAGACACATCCAAAAAGTGTAAAACTGTGTTTAGCTTTAAGCAACTCAGAGGATGTATATTGTCTACTACCAGTTGTTATTAAAGTTGGCAGATTACCATTAGAAATACAATTTATATTTGCTTGTGTATACTGATGTGTGTGAATACTTTCTGTGGGCATGTATATGTCTGTTTTGTTTGTATAATATATATATATATATATATATATATATATATATATATCATTCCTGTAGTTCACTGCTACTAACAAGCAGAAATTTTTTTTTCCTCCTGGTGATGACCATGCTGGCCAAAACTAGTTGAGGAATCTAATTGAAATAATAAAATGAAAAAATATTAATATACAACCTAGTGTGTCTGAAAATTTTAATTTTTTAATATCTTTTATTGTTTAAAACACACACACACACACACACACACACACACATATATATATATATATATATGTATATATGTATGTATGTATATATGCATGTTTCATTAAAAACGACAGACAAGGTACTATGGTTAAGCTTTTTATTTAATTTTTCTTGTTTTTGCACAAGAGCTTTCTTTTTTAGACACAGAGTGTGTAGAAACTGGCCAAATGTTCTATAGTTCCAAGTGCTTTCAGCAAAACTTTTATCCATTATCAAGGATGATTTTATTTTTCATTTTAAATGAATCTTCACTTAGAAATATTATAAAGACACACTCCAATCAACCCAAATAAAAAAATCAAATTAATTATCTACTATAAAAAATTTAAGACCGCTAACATTATCCTCAACACAACGGCTCAGTCAAAATTACATCGAATGAATATTATCTATGAGTTCAAATGCCCCTTAAGGAATTGTGTTCCTGATGAAACCGAACTCATAATTAATTACATCGGTCACTACATGCCTATCCAGACACCTTACCATACACCTATCTGACCAGAGCTTCATTAGAACCCATTTAAACACACACAAACCTACCAGACTCCATTCGAAATATACTAGTAGAAAACACAAATATAATAACCTCATCCACTTGTAAAAAAAGATTAAATATAATGGAAGCTCTAATGATAAAAAAGAAAAATCCAACTCTTAACAATATTAACTACAAACTAGGCCACAATGTGCTAACCATGTTCGGAAAATAAAACACCTCTATAACACACTAAAGACATACATATAACACATACACTCATTTAAACTGTAAAATCAAATCATCCTTGACAATGGCTAAAAGTATAGCCGAAAGTGCTCGGACAGTTTCTACACACTCTGTGTCCAAAAAAGAAAGCTCTTGTGTGAACACAAGAAAAATTAAATATAAAGCTTAACCGTGGTACCTTTTCTGTCATTTTTAATGAAACATGCATAAATGAAGGATTGCTGCCTAAATACACAAAATATTATTTGACTATATATTCTTACACACACACACACACACATATATATATATATATAGAGAGAGAGAGAGAATATATATATATATAAATATATATATATAGAGAGAGAGAATATATATATATATATATATATATAGAGAGAGAGAGAGAGAGAGAGATTTGAAAGCTATATATATATATATATATATATTTATTTGTGTATGTAAATATTCTCAGAGACAAAATGAATAAAAATATAAATTCAGACCATGGTTTTTTCCAAATCTAACCTTTCTTGAAAGAATTACTACTCTCCCAAGCCAACATACATAACCAGAATATGTTGAAAAATCAAAAGAAAACGATTAAATCATCAGCTCATGCCTTTGAAGATGTATAGCACATAATCCATAACAATCTAAACAATATTTATTTTAAAAAAACCCAAAAAGAATTGAATATTAATCCCTCATTTTACATTTTGTCAGACTTTGAATTATGACACATGCTTTGACTGACCTTTCAACCTCTTGATGGACATACATGAAAGTTCTCAAATTTAAAAGGATTGATAAACCAATGACATCCTTGCTTTGTATGTAAACACTACCTCAGAGGATGCAACATGTCAGCTAAGAATAGTTTTTCTTCTTGTTCCTTTTTATTCACACACACATATATATATATATATATATATTGTGTATTTAGGCAGCAATCCTTCTTTCATGCACATTTCATTGACAGACAAGGTGCTTTGATTTTGTTTTTTATACAATTTCTCATGCGATCTAATAATTTTTTCTTTTCAGATGATAAATTATATAAAAACTGTCCGAATTTTTTTTTATTACAAGCACTTTTGGCTATACATTTAGCCATTTTCAAGGATGAAATATTCTAACTGTTAAATAAGAAATAGTTTGTTGCATGTATGTATTTATATGTTTTATATAATTGTATACAAAAACTAAATCAAAGCACCTTGTCTGTTGTATTCAGTGAAATGAAATATATATATATATATATATATATATATATATATATATATATATAAATTCATGGCTAAGTAATCCAAGTAAATCCTATTAATATATAATATTAAAACTGATCCACACAAGAGGGCTTTACATAATTTTTATTATAGACCGAATTACAATTATTTATTAATTATAAGTGAATTACAATTAATATTAGATCCAAACAATTTACCTCATGCAGATGATCATTTTGTCCATGGGAAAGTAGTTTATCCCTGGACTTATCAATGCATATACATTTACTAAAATGAATAATGAATAAAATCCCGTGTTTCTTCACAGGAAATTTCAAAGGCAAAGGAAGGAAAGAAAGAAGAAAGGAAAAGGAAAAAATAAAAGGAGAGGGAGTAAGAATTGTCCTGTAATAGAGGGGGGAGTTATATAGATATAGAGGAGTAAGGGTGTCAAGTACAGATAAACCTGAAGGTTGAAAATGGACACTGACATAAATGTAACTTATCAACACTTGTGCAAGGAAGAAGAATGAAGAAAAAATGGACCATAAAACATTTTAGAGAGGAGCTTAAAATTATTATAAAATGGGAGTAAGAATTTAAAATTAATACTTTTATAAAAAGATGTTAATATTAATCCATTCAATACTACATCTTTAACTATATAGTAAAAGTTACAGTAAAAAAAATTTAAGTAAATTATTAATATATTAATTTCATTTAAATATAACCAATCTTATATCAATTTACTGTAATTTTCACACACACACACACACACACACACACACACACACATGTATGTATATATATATATATATATATATATATATATATATATATATATATAAGTAGCACACAGTGAGTGCTGGTGGTAATAAAACAATGCTCAATGTATAATAACAGAGATAAAATTATATGCTAATAATTAATATATATTTTGTTACTCAGTATTTAGCACAAATCTGAGATTCATGCCCAAAGCAATTGTCAGGCATGACAGTTCACACCTGAGTGGTACTAAATGGTGAGGATAAAAATGTATATCTGTATCTATAAATGGCATTCTGTTAGTGTGTCTGTCACCTTGTTACCTAATTTTGAGCAAACCGTTCGTCATAGTGGCATGAAAATCACACCATTCGTACTTGACGTCTTCAGATTTTTCCATAGTTCCTCTGATTTTTGAAAAATTCGATGTAAACCGATAGGGGGTCGAATATTCATTCAAAAAAATTCATCAGTTTTTCAGTGAGTTTTCACAAATTACAAGAGATATCCACAAAACTCATGTTGAGCAGTGTCCTTAATTATAGTTTTGAGGTGCTGTTCTTTGTTTTTAAAAATTGATATCAGTTATCGGAAAAAATTGATAAAATCGATCACTTTGGGACATCCGATTCAAGTCCAGTCCAGCTGATTTTTGGCTATATTTTTCACAAATGGCTAAGAATTTCCACCAAAATTACGTTGAGCATTGTTTTTATCAACAGTTATGAGGTGCTGACATTCATTTTCAATATTGATATCAATTACTGGAAGAAATCAATACAATCGATCATTTTGGGACATCCAATTCAAGTCCAGTCCAGCTGATTTTTGGCTATATTTTTCGCAAATGATGAAGAATTTACAGCAAAATTCCCGTTGAGCATAGTTTTTGCCGACAGTATTGAGGTGCTGACTTTCGTTTTCAATATCCGTTTCAATTATCAGATAAAAATCGATGAAATCATACCAGTTTTGACTTCCCATTCAAATCGAGTTTACCTGAATTTGGCAATGTTTTTCGCAACTGGCTTGGGATTTTGATTAACTTTATCGGCTTTAGTTGTGAGAATTAAAACTTTTGCCCTGTGAGCTCCTTTGTGACCAACTAATACCTGAGGGAAGTCGATACAATCATGTCTTCATCGGAATTTGCGAATACACCAATCAAACGTATGTTCAACTGAGACGTCTACACTACAAACTATACAGCTGATTGTTATTCACACACGCGTGACCATGCTTCACATAGCGGTATCTCATTGGTTGAGTGCAGTACGCGGTCGCTGATTGGTGTTCGAGACCCTAGGACGCTCGCTGATTGGTACAACCAATTGGCCAGTAATACTTCACATTTGAACCTGCTATGCATAGCTGTGGGACAAAGGTCTCACTTCTGCTCCTGTTATGTCGCCATCTGATTGATATGATAGGCTCCTTCAACTGATCATTTCTCCTACCGCAAGTTGTTTCTTATGTTTTTGTTTTCCGTTTGTCTGTTTAACTACATTTTTCCAACTACCATAAACAATTTATTCAGCTGTTTTATTTAAATACCTACCTTCCCGATTCTGGCTCACGCTTTGCGATACTAATTTAGACTTTGCAATTGAGCAACCCTAATCAACCACTACTAGCATCACTTTTCCCCATGCTGCCAAAACGGAAGGTACGTCTTAGCCTTCGGTCTGCAAGAGGGCAAGAAGGGCCCACGAGTCTCAGGAGCAGACTACAATGCGACTATCACAGGTTGCTCAATGCAGCACCCTCACGCAGGCCTCACAGTCACAAGAGGAGCGTGCCATCTGCTTGGCTGGGAAAGCTGCCTACAGGGCTTCGTTGCGATCAAGGCTCAAGAATACACAAGAAGTCGAGAATGAACGCACAGGCTGCAGCAATCGCCTCTGCATCTTGGGCTGCTGAGACTCATTATCAAAGGCTTCTTTGTAACATAAGAAACGCTGCTTTCACTGCGAAATCAAGGGCAATAGAGACACTTGACCACATGCGCGCCCGTCAATCCAGGGACACTGCTGCAACAGCGAATGCTAGGGCTGCTGAGACACCGCTCCGTTGGTCTGTTCTAAATGCTATGAATGCTGCCACCACTGCCAGGTCGAGGGCAGCTGAAACATTTGACTGCAGGCACACCCGTCAAATCAGGGATGCTGCTGCAACAGCTAGGTCAAGGGAGTCCGAGACAGAGTTGGGCTACATGGACTTTATTTACAATAGGGCGCTTATTCAGGTTGAAGACATTGCTCTTGAAGTGGGTGGAGCTGTGCTAACTACATACTGGTTACCTCCGCCAGTGCGAGATGGCACCGCCGACTTATCACCAGAAATACAGTGCAAAATGTCTTATTGCACTGCTGACCTTGACCGCTATGTCCGAGAGAATGAACTATGCCTCCTACCAGAACAAAGAACAGCTTACACCACAGTGATTGAAACCGTCCGACAACAGCACGGTGGCATCTTCTTCCTAGATGCACCCAGTGACACCGGGAAGACGTTCATTACAAAACTAATTTTAGCTGAAATCAGGTGGCATGGAGATATTACGCTTGCTGTTGCCTCATCCGGGATTGTGGCCACATTGCTGCAAGGTGGATGGATGGTGCACTCTATGTTTAGACTTCTGTTTGACCTTGCCAAGGCCTAAATTCCAACTTGCAGCATTTCAAAAGATTCCGGTCAGGCTGACATATTAAGACGTAAACTCATAGTGTGGGACGAGTGAACTATGGCTCAGAAACAAGCACTTGAGGCGTTGAATAGATCCCTTCAAGACGTTAGGGACTCCACTGCTGTCATGGGTGGCTTGGCTTTCCTTCTGTCAGGTGACTTTTGACAAACCCTGCCTGTCATTCCATAAGAGACAAGGGCCGATGCTGTTCATGCATGCCTTAAGTTGCCCAACTTCTGGGCCCATGTCCAGTCATTGCACCTGACCACCAACATGCGCGCTCATAATACTGGGGACGACGGGTTTGCTGATTTTTCAAGGGGCCTTCTAGCCCTCAGGGAGGGCCAAACAACTTCAGACGCAGAAGGCAACATTAACGTGAGAAAACTGTGTTCAGTTGTTGACACCCATCAGAGATGCCATCTTTCCAATTCTTAGTGCCAACTACTGTGACCTTGAGTGGCTCTCTGAAAGAGCTGTTTTTGCTCCAAAAAACACCACAGTTACTAGCATTAATGAGCAACTTCTGCAGTGCATTTCTGGGGATGATTACATCTACAAATCCATTGACAGGACACCTGACCGGGACAGCCTTACGGACCACCCGGGCGAACTTCTGAATTCCTTAGAACCAGCGGGGCTTCTGCCTCACACACTGAGACCGAAAGTGGGCGTGCCCATTATGCTTTTGCATAACCTGGTTCCTCCGAAACATTGCAATGGTACACGCATGGTGGTTAAGTCTTTGGCACCAAATTTAAATGAAGCGACAATTCTTATCGGTTGTGGAAGGGGTGAAACTGTATTCATACCTTGCATGCATCTATCTCCATCGGGTTCAGATGTGCCCTTTACATTCCACCAGTCGCAGTTTCCCGTCAGACTTTGCTTTGCAATGTCTATTAATAAATCACAAAGCAAAACACTACGTGTCACGGGAATTCACCTTGGCGAGCAGTGTTTTTCCCACGGCCAGCTTTACGTAGGCTGTTCGTGTCTAGGTAGAAGCGAGGACGTATTCGTCTTCACTCCCAGGGGTTCTGCAAAAAATGTCATTTACAAGGAGGTTCTGTAGGTTGATAGAACGTAGGCGGAAGCTGACAGTTTTACCTCTCTGCAGTCTTCAGGACTGTATAAACAGTCGGCGACAGTACAAACCGCCACGTTCCGATTCCCATGAGCAGTTTTCCCTCTTTCCACACCTTCACAGCCTACCTGCCTTACAGACGTCCATGAAATTTGTCTCCCATTGTTACTACACCATGCCAGATAAACACTTCTTTCTGCGTATTCGCATGGCTGCTTGTGTTTTCTGTCAAACCCTCCCGTCTACTGCCACTGTCATCTCCATTACACCACTACCATCTACGCTGTGGAGGCATCAATAATTGTGTTAAGCGCCCCCCCCCCCCCCCAGGCAAATGCATCACTGATGCTGCATCCATTCCCAACATTTTTTAATAGCTGAGCACTACAGGGAGCTTGCAATGACATGCGCTTTCCCTAGGTTTCAGTGTTCAGTTCCGTCATACAGTTGATCACTGGCAGCACCACATGAAACGCATCACAGACATCACTCTTCATTTTTGTGGGATTAGTTTGGAATCTCTGTACTAGCCTTAGCCAGATTTCACCTATTGAATTAATCTACACCTGCACAATTTGTCTGCTGCAGGGAGTTGGCATTGTGGAATCCTTCTGGAGCCAGCCAATTAATTCTGTCTCCGCCTGGCTTCTGTTGACCTGTTTGCGGTAGTGCCATCGCCATCTTTCACTCAGCCTATGTTGTGCGTACCGTTGTGTGCTTTTGTGTTTACTGAAGTCAGCTTAAACAGTGGTCAATTTATTTAAAAAAGAGATGATTCAAGACATACTTCAAGTTTGACATTTCCAACTCCAAAATTTCTGTCACCTACAATTGTCTGCTGGTGGTACCTCAGGCTCATACTGTGATGTGCTAAGGTAAAACGTACTTGTGCTACTGTGTACACTACCCACTGCTTTAGACTCAACACCGAATCATACAATTGCATGCACTCACAGGGTTGGAGGGGTATAGTTGAGCGGGTCCACGCAATTCAGGGCATTCAGAGCGGTATTCGATGAGGTCAACAACGCATAGATGTTGACACAACAGTTGGCACTTTCAGTTGAGATGCACACTGCCGCCCACTACTCTCTGCAGCTACTTCATGCGTCGATTCAATAGGCTGAAACCTGAGTGCTGGCCAGTCAGCAATAAGTTCCGAATATTTCACTTACTTATTGAGCCAGCGTCTATTATGAAGAGCGATTTCTGTGGGTGCTTCATTGTACCTCTGTCTACCAGTAACTTCTACAATACAACACTTCAAACTTTACGGAAGGCCAAATACTGCGTTGCAAGCTCCATTCCTTTACTGGCATTTTCCCAAAACCGTAACATCTGCAGTAAAACCCACAACAACAGCTACTCCCAGTACTCCCAATTCATAAAACCATTGCACTTCACACAACTATTGACCCCTACATTCAGCTGTGATGACCTCTGTTTATCTATGAATTATCATGACTTACAGGTAAATATAATCAAATGGTTTCCTGTTGCATTCTCCATGGTTTAGAAGTCAGGGTTTTCCTTCTCTTAGGTTGGTTGCCAAACAAGATTATAATGCCTAGTCTATTCTACTATTTAACTTATAGCTGATGAAAAAAAAATGGAATCATGCCTTTAGTGCAAGAATGAATGCAACATACTAAGCTAAAATTTGAACACTTTACTTCCATGGCTAAGAACCATAACTCTTCTTTTTCTTCTTTGTGACACGTCTATTCAGGACGCTGGTGATCATGGTCCTCCACAATTTCCTGACCTTTGTAGCTGTATATAAATTTTCACTTTTTGTTATCACCCCTAAACCTTGATCCACCATCAATTTACTCAAGCTCTCTAGATAAGTAATGCCTTGTTTTACTCTACCCCTTTGACTTCAATCTCTTCTATGAGTATCAAATTTTCCAAGCCCTCTTTTCTCAATATGTGCTCTAGAAATTTCAACTCTGTTTTTCTGATGTTAAGTATAAGTTACCTTTTTGTTTCTATTTTCTCTAAAACTTCATTGTTGCTCATATATTTGGCCGATGGTATACTCAGCATCCTTCTGAAGAACCATATTTCTATTGCTTTAAATCTCTCCTTCATCTTTGAGGAAATTGTCCAGCATTTACTGCCATTTAGGAGGACTGAGATTACATAATAGTTCAGTACTCTTTTCTTTGTTTCTAACAAAATGTTTACTACCTATAATAAAATTAATTATTTATTCATAATTATCTCTTTGTGGGATGTCTGTTCAAACATAATTCGCTCTTTCACCTGGATATGCTTCTATTCAGGGGCAGGAATTGATTGACTCCCATCCCAAATTCTGTACGCACTTTATATAAAAGGATTGTTACATTTATTTAAGTTTACCTTCACTAACAACTGTTATAATGGTTCTTAGAATTATCAGTCGAAGAGTTCTTCAGGTGATTAAACACTTCAATTTTTGTTTTCTTTTTTTAGCACAATATTTTGGCTGATTCATTCTACAGCCTTCCTCAAGGGATCAATCAGTATGGAATTTTGTGAAGAGTCATTGTCATTCCAATAGATGCTTAACTCAATTTTACTTTTACCACCTTTTAGTCAATCCATTCTAGAAATTTCTTCAGTTTTATAATCTGTTACTAAAAGTGAGGTGTCTTTTATTACCTGGTGATGAGAAAAATGATTTCAACCTTCTTGCAGAAGTGGACCAACCCATTTACAAAAACTAATTTAAAACAGGCTATTCCGTTTTCAGCAACCCAAAACAGGTTATTCCATTCTCAGAAACTCTTGTAGTACAAGGTGTTCCATGTATTTTTTATAAGTGGGATTGTTTCCTAATCTGTTCCCATTCTTGGATTTAATTCTCTTAATAAAAGTAAATATGACAGTAAAGATGTGATTTAAATCATTACATTTATTTAAAAGATAGATTATTTCAGTTGCTCACAATCTCTGAAAAAATGTTTGTAGTTTTTGTAAACAACTATAACATATGATGAAAAATGTGACAATAAAGATGCATTGGAATAGCAAAAGATGCCTTCCAAAAGCTAAGTAAAGTATTAAGAAACAGGAAATCTTAATCAGAAACAGGAAAACTTAATCAGAAACAAAGAAGAGAGCTGAACTGCTATGTAATATTAACGCTTCTGTCAGGGAATGCTGGGCAATTTCCTCGCAGAGGAAGAGAAGCTTGGAGGTGATAAAGCTATGGTTCTACAGAATGATGTCTGTTGTTTTCTTCTTTCATCTTGACTCCTGTTATTGTTCTCTCTCTGATAATAATGTTTTCTTTTTCTTATATTCGCTTACATACAGTAACCCTTTGTGTCTTGGTGAATTTATTGCCTTGTTGGGGGTAAAATGATTTTTTAAAATAACGCACATGAGAGGAGATATATAACAATAATTAATAATAAAATAAAACATTTAGAACAATATGCTTTACTATCTGGTATATACATCGCAAAATCCACTACGTAAAAGGCACAAGAGTAACTCAAGGTAGAGCATTACAGACAACACAATGGTAATGATGAATCAGGTGTGTGATAACAATGGAAGAGAAGGTGGTAAGAAAAATAGTTAACTCTTGTCTTAAAGAGGTCAAGGTTGAAGTACCAAGGGAAGCAACCAAGTGGGAGTCGGTTTTACAAAGTGGTGGTTCCAATGGGGAAAGCCATAAATCTTTGTTCTGTCAGCCTACATTTTTATTTATTCCTTTATTAAGGCAAGATTTTTCACCTTTTCACTTAAAGGAAGCACTTCATGACTTCTCTTTGACATATCTGAACAGCCAGCATTCTTTCAATTTGGAACAATTATTATATAACACTTATGAATTGTTATCACTAGGTTTTACTTCTGGTAAGTGAAACAATAAAAGGCAAATCTGCAGATAAGTAAGGAACATTGTATTCAGTTGTCTTTCCCATTATCTGCTATTTGTGTCTGGTGAATTATGCTGCAATAAAACAAATCTATACAATTAAAAAAAGAGTTTATCTGAAATGTAGGCTATACTATTGTCAAGGTATTTTATACTGATATAAAAGAATCAATCCTATTATAAAGAGAGTCAGTACTAAAGGTAGTCTATAGTATTGTCAAGGGAATCTATATTAATGTAAAGGGGTCTATACTAAAGTTAGCTTATAGTATTGTGAAGGGAGTCTATGCTATTATAAAGGTGATCTATAGTAATGTAAAGGGGTCTATACTAAAATTAGCTTATAGTATTGTCAAAGGAGTCTATGCTATTATAAAGGTGATCTATAGTAATGTAAAGGGGTCTATACTAAAATTAGCTTATAGTATTGTCAAGGGAGTCTATGCTATTATAAAGGTGATCTATAGTAATATAAAGGAGTCTATACTAAAGTTAGTATCTACTTTGTTCAAGGTGTTTATACTACTATAGTCTTTCCTAAATGTAGTCTGTACTCCAGTCAAGAGAGTCTATACTATTATAAATGGGGTCTATACTATAACAAAGTGAATCTATCAGAAATATAGTCTGGGAAAAACTAGAGGCAGCAGAAATGTGGTTCTACAGAAGAATACTGAAAATTCCATTGACGGAACATGTAAGCAACAAGGAAGTCTTAAAGAAAATGGCACCAGAAAGAATACTTCTACTCAGAATCAAGAAAAGACAGCAAAAATTCCTTGGACACATGAGATAGGAGCGCTTGTCACAGAGAGATAGGAGAAGGCAATGAGCCACTTATCAGACAAGCTTGTATGAATGGATAACAGAACTGGATGAGGAGTGCTTTGCAAAGGGAGAAAAACTACCAAGAGCCACACAAGATAGGAAGTTGTGGAGAGCCATGATTTTGAATGTCCTGAGAGGATGCAGCAAATAGAATTAGAAGAAATCTATACTAAGATGCAGGCAACCTGACACACACATACTCAACAAATAAAAATAATTTTTATGAGATGAGCCATCTACTTAAACCACTTTGCTCCACCCCTAAAAGAAAGTAGGTAAGTGTTATAATATTTTAACTGTAAATAGATAATACTAATATAGGTTCCTACCCAAGTTTAATTCACTTCCGCACACATGAAAATAGGGTTTGCCAGATTAGGCTACCTTTGCAAGTCTGGTATTGCTCATTTTTTAAATTCTCTATATGTAAATTTGGGGCTATATTTAAAATAAATTCATTTATCAAATGAAATCCAATTCATAACTTGTAATCAAATCTAGAAACCCTGCAATAGGATCTGTCATGATAATGTTGAGCTCCTCATTTGAACTTTTCATGCATCAACTAGATTTTTCTTTCTATCAATTTCCATTTCATTTTGTTTTTAATTATGATTTTATATATTCAGATTGGTTCAAAATTTACTCATTATAAATTAATTTAATCTACAATAGATGCCTCACAGATGTGGACCAGGGCTAAACATAGTTAAAAATTGCTTTGAGGGAGTGAAGCGTGTAGGTCTCAGCAAGGACCATCATTCGAAATGCATGTACTGGCATTACAGAATCACAAAAAAATAACTATACCAGTTATAGCAGAAACCACATCACTTGAGGACTTTCAACAGCAGCAACAAATAAAATGGATAGCACATGTAACTCAATGAGAGTATTATGACATAATTAAGATGCCAAAGTTCCACACTACTTCAAATAAAAAGCAAGCTAGGAAGCCCTCATCAATACTGGAAAGAGCAATAACAGTTACACGATTTGAGAAATTTTTCTGAAAAAAATGTTTTAAGAGTAATACTTTATAAATTTTAACCAAAAGCAGCACTGATTGCTCGGTCAGTGAAGGTCAAATGTTAAATTATAAGGAAATGGCTAATATTAGCATTAGAGTTGAGGAGAATAGATACTACTCTTTGATCCCAGTTCAATGAACAGGGAATGAAGAAAAGTATAACTTGATTAATACTGGCTGCTCTGTCAATGAATAACAAATGTTTCCTTATAAGGAAACAGCTAATAAGACCATTATCTTATGACTAGTAATGCTCTAAATGAGGAAAGATTTTTTGAACAATGATATATTTGAGTAAAGTTAGATAATTGGTGAAATATCTTAAGGAAAAGATTTTCCTAAATTGCTTATATATTTCCTAACATGTATATAGCATTTAGTAAACTATAAACTCTCCAGGAATGGTTTGCTGCTTATCTTGCTTACCAGAACAGTAGGTTAAAAGCTCTTTTAAATGAGTAAGGTGCATTGGAATAGTGGAAGATGTTCGGGGTCAACTCATATCTATTCTACATATGTACTTCTTCCAATTACACCCACAAAACAACCATTCAGTGACACTCTACCTTGAGGTGCTCTTGAGGCTTTATATTGAGTGAACGATTGTATAAAAAAAATACTATGATAGACAGCAGTTTTGAGTTAAGATTCTGTAAGTCTCTGCTGGGAAGTGTTTTAACAGAGAACAGAAAATGTGACACTGACATCAGAAGGTGCAGTGAAATAGTAAAAGATGCCTTGCAAAAGTTAAACAAAGTATTAGGAAACAGGAAAATTTAATTAGAAACAAAAGAAAAAGAGTACTTAACTGCTATGTAATATCAGTTCTCCTATATGCAGTGTTGTGCAGAGGTTTGGTAATGTTTGGTGAAGCCCGGAGCCAATTCTTGATTGTATTCCACTAAGACGCAAGTAGGAGGTAGAACCACTCAAGGTAGAGGGTTACTGTGTGTGATGTTGTATAAGTGTAAGAAAGGGTAAGAAATGAAGTTATTGGGGCTATGCAGGAAAGATAATGACTGACTAGACTTGGAAAGGTCAAGATTTAATGAGTGAATAACATTTCAGAATTCTATCGGAGACGTCAGAAGTATAGTGTGGAAGTAGAGTTTAGAAGGAACTGTAAACATAGTCCTAAACAGGAAACAATGGATAAAGCCTTACTTCTGTTCAAACATAATGAGGAATGAAGGCTTGGGAAATTTAATACTCACAGGACATATTAAAGGCAAGAAAGACGGAGGTCAACTGTGAGTAACCTGCCTAACGAGGTTTCGTAAGTGGCAAGGAGAACAGAGATTAAGAGAGATAGCAAAAAGACAAACATTATTTAGAACTACAAATAATGGGAAGTTGTGGAGATCCATGATCGCCTATATTATGAAGGGACACAGCAAGCTAAAAACAATGTTTTTAAGCTAAAAGTAAGCTAGAAACAATAAGTTTATTCATGAATTCCCATTCTGTAAATGACAAGTTCAATTCGCTTTTATTGTCCAAGACTTGTGTCAGGCTTGGTGAAGTCTCTAGAATTAAATATTTTCTGGATGCTTTTTCCATTTTGGCTGGCTATTATTCATATCTGTTGTACGAACGACCAACTATTCTCTTTCATAAATCCATCTCTTCTTCTTTCATATATAATTTCAATCCATTCATGCCTGTTTATTATCCACATTGTCCCTACCTCACCTGTAGACACATTTACCCAACCCTACACACTCTTTACCCTCAACACATTACTGAACTACACTCAGATGATGTCTCTGTCACATTTTCTCCTCCTCAGCTCCAACATCAATCATTTTTTTAAATAATTTCACCTATTCATACTGGTTCATTATCTATACATACATATGTTCATTCAGGCAGATTTATCCTTATACACATGCATACACACACACACACACACTTGATTACATATTTTCTCTCTATTGTTTATACCCTTTCTATTTTCACAAAATATCATTTTTCCTTTTACAATGCTTTATATATTTCAGATTTTATACTCAATTTAATGCACACAACTGCACATGCACACATATATACTCTCATAAGTTTACACACATATCCAGTCATACATAATCACTCTCATAAACCTACACAGATATCCATTCTCATAAATTCAAACATATTCACACTTATAAATTGACATTTAGAAAATTTACACACATAAATTTATACAGGTTCACTTATAAATTCACACATATATCTGCTCATAAATTTTCACACGCACATTTTCAGTCTCATAAACTCAGACACATTTTCAGTCTCATAAACTCAGACACATTTTCAGTCTCATAAACTCAGACACATTTTCAGTCTCATAAACTCATACACATTTTCAGTCTCATAAACTCAGACACATTTTCAGTCTCATAAATACATAAATTCAGACACACACATTTTAAAGACTTGTACACAATCAACTTTTTTATAATCTCATACATTTTATGTGTGTGTACTGAAATCTCTCTCTCTCTCTCTCTCTCTAGATATATATATATATATATATATATATATATATATATATATATATATATAATGATTCCAATGAGAGAAAAGTGTGTATATTAAAAAGAAGAGAGGTACCGCAAACTTTTTTGGTTGTAATGTGGATTTAAAAAAAAATATTATTCTTTATTTTTCATAATTTTACAACACGTGTTTCTGGTCTTGCGATCGTCTTCAGGTAAAGGGTGGAGATTTCCACATATTATTAAAAATAATTAATTTTTTTCCTTTGTTTTTCAATGTTAAATATTCTCAATATGAGACATTCTCTATTTTTTGTGTTAGTAATCTGAATGTCTTTCTTTTAATATATATATATATATATATATATATATATATATATATATATATGTATATATATATATATATATATATATATATATATATATATATATATAATTCATGTGTATAAATCTCTGTAAGTTTATACATATATCTATGACTACCTTCATGTATATGTGCCTTAAATGTATACAATAAAGAAACACATAAAAATGGGATTATTTACTTATGGATTAGTATGCTTGCTAACAATCAGATTATCTGTATAGTTTTCCTAGAAACAAAGTACCTCTTCCCCAACCATCTACTCTAGGATTAAAGTGTAGTATCTGTGCAATGTTTTACCCACACAAAAATATATTGAGATGCACTACACTTATATATATATATATATATATATATATATATATATATAAAATATATGCACGCCATATTTTTGAACATGTAAAATTCACATTTATAATAAAAGCTATGCAAAGATTGCCCTATGTCTGATGCACTACTATTGTTATGAAGAAATCTGCCTGAGGCTGAAATTTGAGAACTATGGTAGGGATGAATTAGCTGCAATGAGACCCCCCATTTGATGCATTTGTAAATCATATGTCATATAGACCAGCAAATATAACACTTGGGCTTTAAATTACCATATTTATTGGTTTATAAGAAACACATTCAAATAAAAAATAATTTTACATAAATATTACATTGCATATCATTTGCTGGTATTATGACTAGGCTATCAAAGCCCAAAATGGAATGGACAGCTGTGGAAGATTAGTTGTATTACAGTGAACAGTACTCTGCCATATACCCTTGTAAATTCTGTGTCTTATAGGACAACAAATACATTATATATAAGTGTGTGTGTGTGTGTATAAAAAGCACTCACCAGTCATCTTTGATGTATGAGGGTCCAATAGTTCAGTCATTAGCACTGAACAGCCAGATACCTGCATATATGATTTGATTATAAGAGTGAAGGCCTGTGCTGACCCCAGCCACACTCTTTGAAAGAAGTAAATACAGAGAACTGGTACATATAGTGTGCTACAAGGTCCCCAAATAACCCTTCTCAGGTTTTAAATTCAAACTTGTCTGTCTCCTAGATTAATTGATAACGTAAGACTAATATCTGCACTACAATTTAACCCATAGCTTTACATACATCTTTTGGGATGAAGCTCTCTCTAGACCTTAAATGGAAATCATACATCTTATCTGTTCCTGAAAATGGTGGGAAAATGATCAGTTCTTTGTACCAGTTCAGTAAGTATCTAACTTCCCTGCTATACTCTATCTTTGCATGAACCAGATCTGGACTGAAGCTGCCTATTCCTAACTTGCTTGTCTTGATAGAGTTTGAAAGCATCTATGCAGACTTGTGGGTTATAAATTATTTTCCACCCTTCAACCTATTTCCCCACAGATAAAAAGCTGTGAGCATTTTGCTGATTTGTCACTACCTCCAATGGTATATCTTCTGATGAGCTACATTCTTCAGTCCCACTACCACTAACCATTACAACTGGGATGTACGCAAGAGTGAAGCATATCTATTCTCTTCCTCTTCTACTAGTAAGTTCATTTCTGATGGATTCTCCCCAAGAACTGCTACTTTGTAGAACAGACTCCCAGCAGAATGTTTTCCTAATCACTACAATCTCCAAGTCTAGATTTAATAATGCCATCATGGTATAATGCTATGAATTTCAATTCTGACTCTCTCTTACACTCACACAACACCACACAGTAAACTTCTACCTTGAGTGGCTCTTGGTACATTAGTAAAAAAAAAAAAATCATACGCACATATATACATATATACTAAGAAAGTTGGTTCGCTGTGTCGGGCAAGACAATTTTTCTCTCCAGAATCTTGCACATCTAGAAGTGTACCATTCGTCCATGTTTAGGATATTGCTGCCATATATGGTCCCTCTGCTATTTTCCTGGAAGCCCTTGATAAGATCCAAAAAAGAATCAGCAATATTATTGGTCTTGACCTGGCAGCTCAATTTCAGTCACTTACCCACACCACCATAAGGTTGCCTTTCTGTGCTTTTTTTTATAAATACTTTCATTGTACTTGGTCAGATAAGCTCTTTGGTATGGTACCTTGACTGTATGAATTTAAGTACAGTACTAGACTGGCATCATGATCACATCAATTTACAGTTGAGCCTTAACTTCTATGCTAATAGTTTCTTATCTCGTACTTTATACTTGTGTTGTGGAACTCCTTCCCAGCTGCTTGCTTTCCAACCAACTTTAATCTGCAAAAATTTAATTTAAATGCAATGTCAAGTGCTATCCTATTTGCTTTTTTCTCTTTCTACTCATTACTAATGTTTCTTTTGCTAATTCCTCCACCCCTCATAAGCCCTTGTGTACTAGTAGAATACTGCCTTGTTTGGGGTGATATCAATATATATATATATATATATATATATATATATATATATATATATATATCTATATCTATCAAGGAAAAAATTAGCGCATGATCGAAAACGTTTATAAATTATAATTTCTTTCAGCAAGTAAGTATATATATATATATTATTTTGTATGTGCAGTACCTATTGGAGAACCAAGTTTGAATTCCAGTCTAGTTCATTACATACACTTACATGCTAATACCCTTGGGATTGAATCCATCTCTTCCCCACTCCCTATTGGTAAATAACAAGGTAGACCGTGTCCTATAGCCTTGGGTGGAAAACGGTCTAGGAGAAGGACAACTCTGAATTCAAAACCTGTGGAGGGTTGTTTGGGGACCTTGTGTCATACTTTACATCTATTTTCATTATTCAACTCTTCAAAAAAGTTTGGCTGGTTCAGCACTATAATCAAATATGTGTGGGTAGTCTGGCTGTTGGTACTAAGAACAGTACTGCTTGACCCACATATGTCAAAAACAACGTATATATATTAATGAATATTTATTATCACACTTTGGGTTCTGGTGTTAATAGGGCTCGATGTAATATAACAGAGCTATAAACTATATATCAATAAATATACATTTTTTTCCTAACAAGTAACAATTATGAGTTTCATACACAATGATATCTGAAGTGCTACTGGTGAGAAATAAAATGTATATTTAATAATGTGTGTATATATATATATATATATATATATATATATATCACTGCCATTCATGATAATAAAAAGTAAAAATGAAAAACTGATTAGCTACCACGTTTTTCATTTTTACTTTTTATTATCATGAGTGGTGATAATAAAACTAATTTTTGTCTGTTTATGGCAGTGAGATATATATATATATATATATATATATATATATATATACATATCTGCTCTCGCTCTATATCTCCCGTAACCCCCCTGCCTCGATCGACCCTCCGTCCTTCTCTTTCTCCACATCCCTTCCTTTACCACTCCTATCTGCTCTTCCTCCAACCCTTCTGTAACCCCATGCGTGATAGTGGCCACCGGCCTTGCTTGGGGTGATACGCTTAAAAAAAAAAAAAATATATATATATTTTTTCTCACCAGTAGCAGTTCAGATATCATTGTGTATGGCAGTGATAAAATTTTGTACCACTAAACATATCTTTAAATATACACACATATATATATATATATATATTTTTTTTTATCACAAAAAGAACTCTTCAGACACATACCCCTATAATTCCATGACTAGCAGTTTCATGTTATGCATAATCTTCAGGCAAGGATGAGAAAGAAATTCTCTTTTCATTATTGTAGTTTTGCTGTCTGCTTGTCATTGGTTACTGTTTTTGAGCCGACAATATGTATTTTATTTTGTTTTTCCAGAACTTGTTTTTTTTAGAATCAGCTAAATCACCTACTTTTCAGAAAGCCTGCAGTTGAATATATGCTCTACGAAAAAGAGAGTTAATAAGAAATTGAATAAAATATATCGGCTTAGTTCACCGTCTTATCCATGTCTGAAGATTGTATATAGCAAGAAGCTGCCAGTCATCCAAATATAGAGGTACATGATGATTATTTCTATCAAATCTTTGCTGTGTACGATCATTTAGTAGCTTTTTTGCATTTTACATTTCACTCTCTGAATTCTACACTTCTACATTCTTCAACACTGATTTTATATTTAATACATGCTAATAAAGACAAAAGGAAAACTTTTCGTTACCAATAAGTTTTGTCCCCTGAGGGACAATCGTTTATATTGATAAAGTCCCCCAGGAGACAAAATGCATTTTAAAGAAAAGCTCTCCTTTCGTCTTTATTTATATTGTCATGTATTTCATTTATATCTAGATTTTTACATATATATTTAATAAAAGTAGATTTTTACATATATATTTAATAAAAGTAGATAGGATCTCCTATCATCTGGTTTGCAGTTAACCCCAGTCTTATGAATAGGAGTAGAGGTTTCTCCTTTGTTTCCTGTTTAGTATTGGGTTCCTGGCTTCTTCTAAAGTCTACTTCAAATCTTTACTTCTAATATCTCAGCCAAAACACTGAAAATTTATTTATTATTTTTTTTTCTCGATAGGAGTAGATATGTTTGCTTGTCATCTGGTTCACACTTTTTGAACAGGAGGAAAGGTTTATCCCTTGTTTCCTGTTTAGTATTGGCTTTTCTGTTCTTTCTAAAGTCTTTAATTCTCTTTCATTCTCAGTAGCCCCTTGCATCTAAATCACATTATCACCTTGCTTGGGTTGAATATTTTTATTACCACTCATGATGATAATAGATAAAAAGTAAAACTGAAAAACGGCCTAGCTAACCAGTTTCGAACCTCACTCAACAGAGCTAAATTGAGGTTAATAAATTAAACAGAATTATCACTAAAATAGATGGACAATATGTATTGAAAAAAAAAAAAATATTGCTGAGATGGAAATTAGTTGGAGGCCCAGTACGAAGTCCTGTTTGCACAGAGAGGGCTTCAACGATAAAATATAAATGGTCTCCAACACTTTCAAATGGTAATTTGAGTGGGACTTGCTAAGAATGGAAAATGAGTTTATACTGAAGCTAGTAGCACAATTAGTAGCTATTTATTAGGTGCTCTGCAATGGAAGACCTATACATATTGGTCAGAATGTCTGAAGGAGTGTACTTAAGATTGCGGATTTTCGATGGAACGTGTTGCTTTATTCTGACATCCAGCCTTTGAGTCGTTCTCCCTATGTAGTGCGAACCACAACTACATTTAAAGGAATAAATTAAAGAACTATTATGATGTTGAGGGGGAACGTCCTTACACATGTATGGAAGGAGATGTTTGGCAGAGAAAACCAGACAAGTATTAGTGGCAAAGTAACAATGTTGAACTGCTGCAGAAACCCGCTTACCATATCTGTCACTGATATTACCCAGCCAAGGAAGGTGCAGATAGACAGGACATCTTTTTACTATAGCAGGTTTAACTTTATTGAATTCAGCTATTTTATTCTTCATTATTTCTTGAACAATGCCCAATGGATAGGCATTGTTACAGAGAGTAGTAGTAATAAACTTAAGTTCATCATCCAACTTAATTGTAGAACAGATCATAAGAGCCCTATATAACACAAATACAATCTCACCGTTAATTCACGTTCTCATGGTGATAATTCAATATTTTTGTTAAAACTTGTTTATTTAATCATTGAATATTTGAATTAACTAATAATAATTTATATCATTCAAATTCATAAGTTCGAAAGGTCAAGAAATAAAAAGAAATTAAAAAAAATATTTTTTGAATTATTTGAATTTAAATTTGGATTCAAAAGTAAACAAAATATCAAGGCGGGTAACTCACTTTTGACAAAAATATCGTAATATCTAATAACAAAATTAATATTCAAGATGGAAAAATAATATAAGGAGCTAATAAAAAAAAAAATATTAGGTCGTCACTATCTAACTAATGTGTTTGGAACCAAGCCTTGTACTTATAAGTTGAAGTTATATAAATGCACGTTATAAATAAATTGAGCACAGTAATATTAGATTATATATGTGTATAGATATATAAGAAATGTTATTAATGATCGGTTCATATATTAATATTAATAGAATATTAATAGTTGTTGGATATTATATTAATATTCGTAAAATCTATTTTGGAATTTATTTTAACCGGGGTCAATGTGTTTTAGCAGGTGCTTGGATTTAGGGATAGATGTATACATCAATTCGGATCTTGTTTTCAGCAAGTTATGGTTAATTTAAGATGAAACTTGTGTTTGTTGGAGAAGCTTATTATATTGAAACATTTAAATAACCCTAACTGACAGTTGAATTGGCTAGATGTAATCGTAAGTTCATGGCTAAAAGTTTCTTTTCTCGCACTTCTCGCTTGTGGATCTCTCCTCCCAGCTCCATGCTTTCTAGTCAAATTTGATCTTCAAAAATCTAAAAGCAATTCCAGTCGTAATCTACTGTCTTCCTGATTTCTCTTCTATTGTTCTCACTCGTTCATAATGTTTTCTAATTCTTTCACATCCAGTAACCGCTTGTGCCTTTACTGCCTTGCTTACAGTAAATTCGATTAATATATATATATGTATATATATATATATATATGTATGTATGTATGTATGTATGTGTGGCAAATTTTATTTTATTGTTGTGATGGGAATACTCCCATATCTATCTATCTGCGGTCCATATAACATCAGGACAACCTTCAAAAGCGGGACGACACTTCGCAGATATCTCTCCCGAGTAAGACCCCTCCCCCTAGAGGTGAACATGACTAAAGACTGTGTGTACTCTATCTCATGGAGCTGTGGAAAGAAATGTAAAGGAGAGACAGGCTGCTCCCTTCAGGTAAGGCTTCAAGAACACCAGAGAGCTGTAACATGAGGGGAAGTGGAAAAATCAGGCATGGCTGACTACATATGGAGAGAAAAGGGAGATCACCGTCTTCTGTGGGATCAAGTTCAGATCATAGACAAAGAACATAATTAGAAAATTCATAAACTTAAGGAATCAGCACATATGCTAGGCCACAAAAATCTCCTGAGCCAACCAAGCATAGAAATGAATACAATATGGGAACCAGTAATAAGGACTGCCAGAGAAAAACGATAATAACAACAAAAAGTACAATATGAGCTCTGGTAAAAAATTGTTGCTGATGACATTAGGTTTATAATACCTAGAAATTCATACACAGATGTCATCAAGGTCACATGGCACAGTGGATAAAGGCATTGGTTAGATCCAGTGACAGGACCCAAAGAGTGTGAGTTCAATACCTGGTTAAGGCAGTAAAGAACTTTAAGAGGGGACATCCATTAGACATGGCACGTGGAACTAGAATAGTCTACCCCAGTAAGCGAAATAAAGGGTTCAGTTCAACATTCCAACTGTACAACGGCCAAAACGTTGTGATAAACATGGCGACAAAGATGAGGACAATAGTCTGAATAATGTAAATAGTGTATCAAAGATGATATTCTCTTATGTTGACACAGAAGATTGCTTTACGACAATAACAGGTTATAAATTCATGATGTGGTTTTATGATGTTGTACCATGTGAAAGAATGACATATTAACGACGGAACCATATGTCAATGTAATGTAATGTGACTAGTTTGAAATGCAATTTTGTTGAGTGTGGGTTGCTTTTTCAATATCTGAAGGTTCTTTTTACTGTGTGATGGCTCATGTGAGCCAAATGCTTAAATCAAGTAACAGTTTAATAAAAAATATCCAAATGTTGGATAATTTTTGTCTTTATTTTCACTTGAAATTAAAGCAAATGTACAGAGTTTAGAACAGCTCATGATCAAACATAATAGACATTCATTGTCTGTTATATATAACAATATATGTTTTTATATGTCCACACACCATTCAACATTAACTACCCGGTCCACCCAACACCAAACTGCTATCAACAACCACTATTGTTTCACTTAGATACTTTATGTATATTTTGTAAGTACACTTTTCTTCTCAAAAAATGGAAAATAGGAAGTGATGTTTTACATCCGGGCTTGCCTACAAACAGGATCGTTCATAACCATTTTCGACCCTCACCTGTAGATGTGCAGTTAAAATGCACTGAAACCAAGTTGCATCTTTGTTGTGAGTAAAATGGTTTTGTCTATATGATAAAATTATAATAAATAAATAATTATTGCTCTACTACCTGTATCGAGCTCTTTTTTTAATTAACGCCGTGAACGTTGGAATTTATATATTACTTTCGTTCTCATTGCATCGGATATATATATATATATATATATATATATATATATATATATATATAATAGATAACCAATTTTATTTGAGGATACCCATCTACTAGGCGGGGGGCTAGTCAATCCCCATTGCTGACCAGACTCTCGCTCAGGCATATTTGTTTTTCTCCAGCACCCACAGAGCCAACCTGTGGTTTATACTGCAACTGTACTGAGCAGACCTTATTCATAGTTTCTGGAAGAGAACGTATTATCTAGAATGATGAACAATCTGAACAATTCCAGCACTCTCAAACCGTCAGTCACGATGATTTGTGACTTTGTGCTAGTACAGCTATCGATGGCCCCAAGTGTTTTGTCTACCCAATTTCATTCCCAAGGCTTGGGTCAACCCGTGGTATGGTTTTCAGGCACTTTCCAAAGGTGCCACAAGCTCATATCATCCTCCCTCCAGACAAATTGACCATTGTGAGATTCAGACCCAGGTCTCGTGGTCAGAAAGCAAACATTCTAACCACTCGGCCATGTGCCCCTATAGATATATATATATATGACTCTTCAGCAGAATTGAGTCACTGTCAGTCACTGTGTGTTTATCTAAATCTAAAAATAAACACGCTAAAATTCACCTTCATCCCTGCCGTGAGCCGACGGCTTAGTGGTAGAAGTTCCGACTGACGCCAATTCAGTCGGGTTTCGATCCTAGCTAGAGGCAACCGGACGTCTAGCCATACTGATGAGCTGTGAAACAGCAAAACAGTCTGTCTGTGGATGACAAAAAGATATATATATATATATATATATATATATATATATATATATATATATATATATATATATATATACATTTAAAACAACATGCCTGGTGACATACACAATTTCGGAAAATCCTCGTTGAAAACACAACTATACTTAAACATGAAAACAATAAACAAAAACTAAAAATTCTTGAAGCTGTATTCATAAAACAGTTGAAACCTAACCTGAACAAAATAAAGTATGAAATCTCCACAAATATTATTAAATGCCTCTAATACGTAACAGAAGCCATTGGTTTATACCGACTGCTTCCCATACTTAATACTTCTTGTTTTCACTCGTTCTGGTAATGTGTGACGATCTCGAGTTGTAGTGCGATTTTCATTTCCAGCGTCTTATATGCACGAGCTTGTTATTGCTTGAAAATCTTCCAGGTAAACAAAAACAGACTATCATTATTGTTTTGTCCTTGTATTGTTTAATGTATTGTAATGTAATTATCATCTTTGATAATGGCTTATGTAAGCCGAAAGCTTAGATAGGATTAAAAAATATGTGTCAATATTGTGATTTTCTTTCTTCTTTTAATGATAATGTTATTAAGCTTATCAGACAATATGTAAAGAATTTACATAAAATAAATAGACAAAACTTGTCTATATTATTTAATGAAACATACATCAATGAAAAAATGCTGCCTAAATACACACAATAGATATATATATATATATATATATATATATATATATATATATATATATATGCATATTTCTGGAAGAGAATGTGTTATCTAGAATGATCAACAATCTGAACAATGCCAGCTCTCTCAAACCCTCAGTCACAATGACTTGTGATTTTGTGCTAGTACTGCTATCGACAGCCCCAATGTTTCGTCTCCCCAATTTCATTCACAAGGTTCAGATCAACCTGTGGTATGGTTTTCAGGCACTTTCCAAAGGTCAATTTGTCTGGAGGAGCTCCCTTCTTCAGACAAATTGACCATGGTGAGATTCAAACCCGGGTCTCATGGTCAGAAAACAAATGTTCTAACCACTCGGTCACGTGCCCCTATACATATATATATATATATATATATATATAGAGAGAGAGATATGCATATCTAAACAAAGATTTTTTTCACATTCATTTTGCAAATAAAGTGCTCAGTATTAAATAATAGAACCTTAATAGGAAATAGACAAATAAAATTTCAATGATTTACTTTATGTATGCAGAATTTTAGATACACAGTACAGATAAGTAGTCAGTATTCACACATGCATATACACACTATATGTGTTTCTTATCTTTTACAAATATTAGTTTATATATATTCCCTTTGTACCATTCATACCTGCTTCGGGCAAGAGTTATTTGTTTTTTCCGTTTTAGCCTTTTGCTTTTGTCTTATTCATTTCTTAACTTTTGATATTGATATTAAAAATGATAGTCGCACACACACATACGCAGTGGTAAGCAATTTGGATATTCTTTCACATTATTGAAAAAGTTTCAGAAAGATTGGATTATTTTCAAAAAAATAAATGACTCACTGTAAGTTTTTTTTGTTTTTAATATTTTGATATATTTTCTGCTTTAAAATCAGAAATATATAAATCAACAACTAAAATTCTAAGCATGACAAAATACAGTGTAACCCGGATATAAGAGAGTTGTCAGGACCGGAGAAGAAGTATCTTATATCCGGGTTTCTCTTATATCCGGGTTTGGTCTATTTTGTTTTATTAACACAGGCTCTAATTTGGGACCAGAGAAAATCTCTCTTATATCCGGATTTCTCTTATATCAGGGTCTCTTATATCCGGGTTACACTGTATATGAGAAGATAGTGAAATGTTTTTGGTGTGAATATTTTTGTAAAATCTGAACAAATGACAAAACATTTGTTCAGATTTTACAAAAATATTCACACCAAAAACATTTCAGTATCTTGTCATATATTTTGTCATGCTTAGAATTTTAGCTGCAAATTTATATATTTCTGATTTTAAAGCAGAAAATATATCAAAATTTAAAAAAAAAAAACTTTTAGGAAATGATTCAAACCAAGAACTTAAATAGAGAAATTTACCTCCAAATATATATATATATATATATATATATGTTGTGCATTCCGGGAATGGAATCCTGCACAAATAAATAAACAACGCCAGTAATTGAGATAGAAAAATAAGTGTATTAAATGTAAGAATACAGACTTGAAGTGAAGATTAGTAGTCCAGGAATGTGGGTTAGTAGAAAGTATATGTACGAGTCTTTGTAAGTGGAGCCGTAATTATCTCTCTCTCTCTGGACTCTCGTATAACTCTCTGTGAACACCCTGTGTACTGTTTCCGTATCTCTCACCCTGACTCAACGTATCTCAACACTGACTCAATGTATCTCAACCTGCAAGTATTTTCTCTGTCAGTATAAGTATACTTTAGACGAGTCCATCTGGTGTAAGAGGGGTCTGCCCGACAACAATATATATATGTATATATTTCTGAGATGAGGTATTATGTACACTATTTACATTATTCGTACTATTGTCCTCATCTTTTTCCTTAAGGACACATGGCACAGTGGTTAAAGATATTGGTTAGATCCAGTGAAAGGACGCAAAGTGTTGTGAGTTCAATACCTGGTTAAGGCAGTGGAGAACTTGGAGAGGTGAATTAACAGGACATAACTGATGACTGATATCCATTAGACATGGCACGTGGAACTAGAACAGTCTACCCCAGAAAGCAAAATAAAGGTTTCAGTTCGACATACCAACCACCTGAAGAAGGCCGGAGCATACATTGGCTGAAACGTTGTGATAAATATGACAACAAAGATGAGGACAATATTCCTAATAATGTAAATATATATATATATATATATATATATATATATATATATAAATATATTAATCATTTCACCTCAAGCAAGGTGGGAATGCCACTAGCACAAAACGGGTTGCTGGTAGTGAAAGTGAAAGAGATTAATTTTCGGGAGGATTGAGGAAAGGAAAATATAAACAATACTCAAAAAGATAGAAGATTGTGATTGATGCTGCATTTAAATTTTTGAAGATTGTAGTTATCAGGGAAGCAAGGAAATGGAAGGGAGTTCCACAGGCGGGATGTGTGTGAAAAGAAACTGTTGGAGTAGAAGTATTGGTTGCATTTAGCTAATTCAACAGTAAAAGAATGTGACCTAGATGCCAAATTAGTAGCACTCTTAAATTCATGTAGTCACTTCAACAGGAAAAAAAAAATCTCATCAGAGCAGTGGCCATGAAAATATTTATAGAAAAGATAGAGAGAAGCAATGTTGCATTGGTGAGAAAGTGACTGAAGTTGAGATGCCTGGTGAGGATTTATTACATTGCAGATCTTTCTTTGGATTCTGTCAAGAACCTTGAAATGAATAACAGGAGTACCAGCCCAGATATGGTAGCAGTATTCAATGCATAAATGAATGGTAGATGTGTAAATGAGCAAGATGAAAAATTTTACAGTTTAGTCACAAGTATTCTGGTATTTGCCCCAAATATCCATGGACTTACCCAAAATATCCAGTGATTTATCCCTAAATATCCAGCTTTATTTGTAAAGATCCAAAGATTTACCCCTAAATATCCAGGGTGATTTACATATATTTACCCCCAATCTGCCTCAAATATTTAGGGTTACCCTCAAATATCCAGTGAGTTAGTTCCAAATATCTAGCATTATTAAAAAAAAATCCTGAGATTTGCCCCTGAATATTCGGTGTTACTCCCAAATATCTGGAGATTTACCCCCAAATAGCCAGAGACTCACCCTCAAATATCCAGGGTTACTCAAAAATACCCTTGAATATTTGGAGGCAAATAAATATTCTACACGAATGAAAACAACACCAGAAAGCAGCAATATCATTCCAAGTTTAACAGAATGAAACAACTATAAATAACGTTTCAGAATATTTTCTGGTGTTGTTTGCATTCTTGATGTCCACATATTGGTTTTAACTGGACACAGAGTGGGTTTACTGGAATGAAAAAACAGTTATTGCTGTATGAGTGTCAGAAAATAAAAATTCATGTCATAAACACAAGAATCAAATAAACCAAGTGAAATTGTTGAAAATTATCTTCAAACTATATGAAGAGAAAGTTGCTTATATCCATATCTTGGTTCGTATTTACTTTTCCCTCTGGAAAAATCATATTTTGTTCAGTCAATCAGATCTTGCTCACAATTTTTTTGTTTTCAGTACACAGGACACAGACTTGGTAATTTGGGACAATAAATATTAAAAACCCAGTTCTAAAGCTTGTATTTTTCCCCCCTAGGTTTTATTATTATTGTTTGTGGGAGAGATGGAAGCGCAATTAATTTTGACTGATTTTACTCCTTTATAATATTGGTTTCTGGCATTGAGCAAAACCCAAGCACAAATTACTCTCTTCCAAATTAAACGAATAAATGAATGAAGAAGGAAAACAAATTTCTGCTTACAAATTGTGACTATTCAATTAATTTCAATGAAAGGTAATCATTTTCAGTTTGAATTCTTTTACAATCTTTTATGACACTTGTAAATTTATCTGTTAAATGTTTCCTGATGTTTTGACAATCAACTTTTGAAAAATGCTTCTACCATTTGTTACATTTCATTATGAATGAAGCAATCATTTCTGCAAATTATTATTATTTTAGTTTTTCTTGTCACCATAACATTTTGGCTAATGTATTCTACAACCTTCTTCAGTATATCTAGAAAATATCTTTGGTAATTTTGAGAAGAGTCCTTATCATTCCAGGAGATGTTCAAATCATTAACCAGTTCTCAAGACTTATGGCCACATCATGTTGAAACAACAGTTTAAACATCAAGCCCGGTCAGTACCTAGATGGGTGACTGCATGTAAATACCAGGTGCTGTAAGATTGGTGGTATAATGGATAATGTCTCGGAATTGATAATCAGAGAGCAAGGTTCCAATTCCAGTTGAGTTCGTTACATGCAAATATCCTTGGGAAAAGTATGAATACACCTCTTTTCCCACCTATGGGTTAATTAGTAATGTATATATTACTAAACTATTATTACCTATAAAATAAAATTGTGTACAAAATATTTAGATTTCAGTTTTAAATGACTCACTGAGGTGTTGATACACCACTAAAGAAAAACAGCCAACCAACCAATTCTCAAGTTTTATCTATATTTCTGAGATGAGGTATTGTATTATTATTTGAACTATTTTGTTTGGATGTTATCCTCATCTTTATTGTCATATTCATGATGAAATAAAGGGCTCAGTTTGAAATTCCAATGTATATCACCTGAAGAAGACCACAGTATACAATGGATGAAACATTGTGAATATTACAAGAAAGGTAAATGCAACAGTCTGAACTATGTAAACAGTGTAAATAGTTCTCAAGTTTTGTTTTTGGATTTTAGCTATTTTCGTTAATTCAATGTTTTGTTTTAATTTTTTTTATTTTTAACTTCCAGATGGCATTCATTTTTGATAATGCTATTCTTGAAAATGTCTTTTTGTGTGGAGTTCAACCATGATCCTTGATATAGAAAAACCAACCACTTGATTTAGATAGTTCTCTTTGAATGTTGTTAAGATCTCCTTCTGCTTGATTAAAAGACTTAAATTTCCTTTATATGGTGTCCAAATTGTACTGCAGCAGATTCTCATATTAAAACAATCATTAAAAATAATGTCACACAAAGCCAAAGATTAGGATAATTGTGCAAATAATTCATTATGCCATCATGTGCTCTCATTTTTTGTAAACAAAACCAAGAAAAATTAAAAGAATTAGACGGCTACAGTTTATTTATTAACAAGTCATCTATCTTATAATGATTCAGTTTTTGCTTGTTGGTATTTTATCATAGCAAAGTATTGGGTTGGAAACAGTTCCCGCACAATTTTTAATAAAAAAATACATATAAGAATTTTGATCAAAAAGTATCAGGACTGGTGCTATAAAAGAAAACTATAGCACATATCAATTCAGCATTTGATTTCCTTCAAAGTAGTAGTCTTGTGAAGCTACACACTTTATTCAGCATTGTTTCCATTGATGGAAACGTTCCAGGAACTCTTTTTTTGGGATAATAAGCAGATGCCTCATTTCATTCTCTTGGATTTCCTCGATGTCTTGAAATCTTATTTGTTTGAAGTGAGATTTGATTTTTGAAGAGGGAAAAGTTGCATGGAGACATCTGGGGAATATGGTGGTTGTCAGACCAGCGATAAAATGTGCTTGGCCAAAAACTACTTCACAAGCCATGGTCACTGATGGAACCTCTGCGAGACGACAAGACTCTACACACTTTGATATAATTTAATATATATGAAATGTAACCAAATTTCTGTTAATAAAGTGGTCTATATTAGACTAGAGTCATAAATATAATTAAATTGTATATAATAACATTCAATACCTATTAAAGGCTGACTTATAGTCTACTAGAGTTTCAATAAGTCATGGTACACTCAGCAAGAATGATTATATTGATTACTAATTTTCTGTGATCAATGCAGTCATTTTTGTCAAGAGACCTATTGAGTGTTTAAAAAATTACAAAACTCTGATTGGTCCTTAATAAGTATTAATGATTATCATATGTAATATTATATCTGTGTATGTACACACACACACACAAATATATATATATATATGTGATAAAAATATAGTTTTAAGATATGTCATATTTGTGCTCACTATCAGGGATAGAGCATATATAAATATAAAAGTGAACATTGAGGTCAACACCCAGTGGCTTAAATGCAATCTTCAGGCCATGTGTGTTGTATTTTGGCTCAACTATTTATATATGCTAGTCAATGGTGCATCATGGTCTATTGTATTATTCTAACAGTTATTGGGTGTGCAGTAACAATTATGTTTCAATTTATTCTCAGGGTTATTGAGTAGAAATAACTGTGGATACGAATGCAGTTTGTGGCTGTTTTATAGTGTTGTTTGTTAACTTTTTTATTATTTATTATTGATTACTTTATTATTTGTTGTTGATTGTTATTATTATGTTTACTTGTGCTTATGTGTGAATTTGTAGTTTGTTAATTTGTTTATTATTTGCTTAATTTATTTACTTATTTATTTTAATTTTTTATTTATTTATTTTGTTCATTTTTAGTTTCTGATTTTTAAGTAATGTATTAAAAATTTGTTTTCATATCTGCATTTTGAGATGAGTTCTAATTGTTTGTTTAATAATTTTCGTTGGTCTAGAAAGGTAATAGGTTTGTTGTTTCCAGGCTCCTTCTGTTACTCCTATTTATATTTTTTTGCTATCTGCTGATTTGACAGTGGCTTGATATATTACATTGCCATTTAGGTGACATTTGTTCTTTGCTCTGCAGTTACACGTGGGTTTGATTTGTGTGGGTGCTTTATTATTTGTTTACCAGTTGTGTTTTTATTTGTGTCATGTTTTTGGTGCAAATGTAGCTGATTTTTAATGGGAATTTTGTTGAATATCTTGTGGAGTGTGCTTGATGGTGCGATGTATATGAGTTTAATGAATATTTTTCCTACATTTGTTTTTACGTTTTTGTTGTACGGTGTGTTGAACTATATGATGTTTCATTTCCTGTTGACTTTTTTGGAGTGTGTATGCAAGTGTTTAGCAACACTCACCTATTATTCTCGTTTTTTCTTATATCTTGAATTTCTTTCATCTGCCTATTATATCTACATATTATGAGAAACATATGTGGACAATCTTTCTTTACTATATATGCATATATATATATATATATAGAGAGAGAGAGAGAACACTTAATATTAGCTATCGAGTGTTTGTAGATGTAAACAGTATGGACATAGAAATAAACACTGCATAGTGACATGCATTTCATGCTTTAAGTGATCATCAGGCTGACAAAACTGCCACTCGCCATATAATGTTTATGTTTATACTCCATCTGTTGTATGTTTAATACTTTTAATCCTATTGTATGTTTAGTACATTTCAAAGTGTGTACAGATACTACACTCAGATCATAGGCAGAAGTATATACATGGATTATCATGACAGTTTTGACATATATTATTCTATTATAGAATTAAAATTATTATTATTGTTAATTAAAATAAAAGTTTTGGATTCATGATTAATGAAGAAAAAATATTTTTAACTGAAGAGAAAATCTGCAGAATTAAACAAAAAATTGTCTTTGTAAACTAAAACAAAATATTTATTCATATAACATGCAATACACAATTACCTTCTTATTTAGCTGAATCTATTGTCAAAGTCAGAAGCAATTAAACCAATTTGTATTTTTGTCTAGAACAGTTGATTCCATACAGTGAACTTCAAAGATTTCCTTCTGCTTCGAGACATAAAGTAAAAAATAGAATGGTAAAATTGGAAACATTATCAAAATCACATGACATGTTTTCCAGCCAATAAAACCACATCTTCTGACTGGTGGTTAAGAAAGTTCTTTTGTTTTCACTCCTTTTCTTCACTGCTGTAATTCTTAGTTTTTTGTCTTGTGTTAAAAAAAAAAAAAAAAAATTCTTCTTTGAAAAAAAAACAAAAAACAATTTTCTAATTACTGATTACATTTGAACATTTTAGGACCCCTCATCAGAATGACTCAGTTTGGCCTCCAAACTGTAATTACTTCTTACATTCACTTTTTTGTCTCTTCTGGCCTTCTGTATAGACATCTAACTTTATGGCCATATCGCATTGAAACAGTGGTTCTTGTATAATCACCAATTTAAAGCAACATTGAGCCTGCTCAGTAACTGAATGGATGACCTTTTGGGAATACCAGGTGCTGTAATGTTGGATTTGTGGATGGTGCAAAGGATAATGGCTCAGAATTGTAAATCAGAGAACCAAGTTTTGTTATATTAAATTAAGTGCAAATACCCTTGGGAAAGGTACGGATACATTTCTGCCCCCCCCCCCCCTCAGCTATGGGTTGATTAGTAGAACTTGTATCAGCAAAAGTCTGAAAATATTTTCTGACTTTAAATAACCTGCAAAAAAAACAAATCAGTCAAAAGCCTGAACACTAAAATCTTAACCTCTTACTTATATCAGTAAATCATTATCTGCAAAAAAATTCTAAGAATCTAAAAATATTTTCTGGATTTAAATAACCTGCAAAGTGTTGATAAGCTGTAAAAACTAAATCAATCTGTCAAAAGCTTGAACAGTAAAATCTTAATTCTCTTACTTGTAAATCATTATTATCTGTCAAAAAATGTTTACAATTTTAAAATATTTTATGACTTTAAATAACCTGCAAAAGGTTGATAAAGCATTAAAAACAAACCCGTCTTTAAGTAGTAAAAATACATTGTTTTTGATGACACCTGCTTCATAGCAATTACTGAATGGATCCACTTAATTTGTGAGTTTTCATTTTTACTGTGATTATCAAAATTTCCTGTCATTATGAAAATCGCAAGTTAGAGATTACTCCAAATCAAACATCAGTAAAGCAACACCACGAAAAAGTTTGCTCAACTTCAAAGTTCCTTTATGAACCATTTTGTTTTCTCATTATTTCATCCTGATGGTTGGGCCATCAAATCTGGCAAACACACTGTGTACTCCGGTGAGCAATGGTTCTCTTTGGCAATTCCTTCAGAATTTGACAGAACAATTTAATATGCTGCATTCTTAATTTACAGAGCAGCATTTCAATTCACACTCTTTTTTTTTAAATTTATTTTTTCTCTATTTGTGAAGTTTACAGCTTGCCTTAAATTAAATGCCAAATTTCATCCTTTTGAAGAAATGTCTTTTTATATGCCTGCTGAGAAAATAGAATTTTGCTCAATTTAAATAAAAATTGTCTTGAAAATTAATGCAAATAATTCTTTTTCAATTTTTAATAGTAACGGTAATATTAGCTGTATAGAAATATTTAGCATTCATTCACCAAATAGTGCTGTTATCACTTCAAATTTGTCTATATTTCTGTGATGAGGTATTATGTACAGTATTTACATTAGTCGGACTATTGTCCTCATCTTTGTCGCCATATTTGTCACAACGTTTCAGCCGTTGTACGCTCCGGCCTTCTTCAGGTGGTTGGAATTTCGAACTGAACCCTTTATTTCGATCACTGGGGTAGACTGTTCTAGTTCCACGTGCCATGTTTGATGGATGTCAGTTATCAGTTATCCTCAAGGACACATGGCACAGTGGATAAAGGCGTTGGTTAGATCCAGTGACAGACCCAAAGAGTGTCAGTTCAATACCCGGTTAAGGCAGTGGAGAACTTTCAGAGTGAAAATTAGCAGGAGATAACTGATAACTGACATCCATCAAACATGGCTTGTGGAACTAGAACAGTCTACCCCAGTGATCGAAATAAAGGGTTCAGTTCGAAATTCCAACCACCTGAAGAAGGCCGGAGCGTACAACGGCCGAAACGTTGTGACAAATAAGGCGACAAAGATGAGGACAATAGTCCGACTAATGTAAATACTGTACACTTCAAATTTATAAAATCTTTTTATGTTTCTCAAGTCCACTGTTGTTGCTCTTTGCAGTGTTGACAGGGAATTCCTTTCTGACCTTTTGTTTGAAGTAATGTGGACACTCATGATCTTCATTATATCATTATTTTCTTTTTTGAGTTACATGTGCTATACGTTTAAGTTGTTGCTGCAGTTGGTAGTCCTCAAGTGATATGATTTCTCTTATTTCATACAGTTCTTTGTTATTCTGTAGCACTAGTCCACTAGATTCAAAGAAGGATGGTCCTCTCTAAGACCCACAGGGTTCATTCACTTCAAGCCATTTTTACTCATTAATCTGAAAGAGCAGTTTAATACAGCTTAGATATTTCTGAATGTTGTGCACCATGCGTAACATCCATATGAGAGTCTAGATATAACAAGGATATTTAAGAACATGACTCAAGTTTGTAGGTTAATGTTTTGGTTTTTTGGTATCTTCACGGGTTGGACAAAGCTACCGATAGCACAGCCTTTTCTATGCTTAATTTCTTTAATCCTGTACTAAATTTGTTTAAAATTCATCTATACACCAATAAAATATATATATACTTTGCCCCATCCAAGAAGAAAATTTTAAATTAAAAAATAATAATAATACATAAATTAGCTACTTTGTTTTATAAATACACTGGTGTGCAAAAGTTTGGGGCCAACTACATAAAAAGATTATATGCCTTATTTTAGATTAAGATTGTTTAGCAGTATGCTTTTATTCTTTTGTCTGTAGAGCTTGAGGATTGGAAAATAAGTTGTTGCATTTTCATAAGGGTTGTGAAACATAAGATACATCACTTTAAGCAACTTGGTGTTGAAAAAAAAAGTCATGCAAAACTATTGGACCAATGAAAGATCTGATATGATAAAGTCATAATAATAAGCACATTTCTAAATAAGAATTTTTCCATCTTATTAACTTGAGTGTAAGTTTCCTTGGCAATTCATTCTAGTTGGACATTAGCTTTGCTTTTTTACACTAAAATCATTGATAAACTTTTCTGCTGAAACCATGATGAAGGTTGTGAATTTGAAGAGAAGGACGACTCAACATGAAATAGCCATATGGCTTGGAATTTTATGGAGGTTTAAGAGGTTAAAAGGTTGTGTGTATTTTAGGTGGTGGTACATGGTCAATATATAAACAAAGAAGATAAACTCATACAAAACTTGAGTTTAGACTAGAGAAGCTTATTCTTTTTATAGTGACTGTATGTCTGTTTCTTTTTTTTTGTTCAGAAGTTAGAATAACAATAGTTAAAATGGTGAAGCTTAAGTCAGCTTTGCACTGAGTTGGAATGACCAAATCACTTACTTCATGAGTAGAGATGCAAAAACATGTTTGAACAATGTTGCTGGGAAGTGAAAAGGGAGAGATTCTGTTCTTTCTAAAAGTGGAGTCATAAAATTATGCATATTACTCGGTTTCTTTATGAATTGCATCATAGGAAAATTAATTTCTTTTCTTTTTTTTTTATTCTTTTTCATTTTATTTATTGATTTTATTTTATTTTCTCATATTTTCCAAAAGCTATCCAAAAAGATGTTTGCTACAAGTGAGGAGTTAATGCCATCTTAAGAGTGAGATTTCAGCTGATACAGTACACAGAGTATTATGAAAAAACAACTTGAATAGGTGTATAGTAGCAGAACACTTCACTGACCGAAAAATGTTGGGATACAAGGTAGATGTTGTTAAAACAAAATATAACATGAAATCCTGAAAAATGGCAAAAAATAATTTTTAGAAATGAATGCAGAATAGAGTTACATTTTAATGCAAGGGAATATGTAAGAATACCAGTGGAGGAAATAAACAATGTAAAATACACTACAAAGACAGTAACATTTGGTGGTGGACATGTAATGGTTTAGGGTTGCATCAAAAGCAATGGTAGAAGAAAGTTGGTAAAAGTTGATAGCAACCTAAACAGCAAAAACTATATCTGTTTACTATAGTCTAATCTTTTCCCAAACTAAAAATATGGAGAAATTTTCCAGAATTGTGGTGCTCTTTGCTACACATCACATGCAACAAAAAGGTTTCTTGTGGATGGAGATGTTAAACTTTTGGAAGACTGGCCAGCACAAAGTCCTGATCTCAATATAATTGAATCATTCTGGTGGGAATTGAAGGAACAAGTTCTCCAATAAAAATCACACAATTACCAATAGCTTTGGAATTACTGTCAAGAACAATGGGGGAAAAAAATTCCCAATGAGAAAATCTGAACCTTGTTCCATTGAATGCCATAACAAATTGAAGCAATTATTCGAGCCAAAAGCAGAAACATTAATTACTGTCAGTATACTTTGATGCTTTGTATTTAATAACAAAGATCACTTTTTTGCAAAACTAAAATTTTGTTTTAACACCAGTTGGCTGAGTATTTTTGCATGGTCATTTTTCAGCATCATTGTATGTAACAGAATGACCATGGCCAGAATGGTCAGCAATTGACAGACGTGCTTCGTGAGCATGGTATTCTGACAGTGATGGAGTGCCTTTGTCTGGGTTCTGAATAGAAATTCAAAATGGCGTGAATTCAACAGAGGGTCACAAGAATTCTGAAGCATTGATGTGCCTCCCAAGCCAATGTGCAGCATGTGTTCCTATGATGTCTTTCTTCCTACTGGCTCTTAGAATCCAAGCTGCCATCATTCTCTCCTAATAAGACAAACAACAAAAAGAAATGGTCCTTTTTGTTGATAATATTTTATGTAGTATCATGGAAATCCAGAGACAACACAGAATGCAACATATACTTGAGATACTCTATTGTCTACCACAGAGTATTAACAAATGCTGTAACTTGTTTTCTGGGCCTCAAAGATCATAAAATCTACTGAGAGAAAGCATCCTGCTAATCACTCTTGGTTTAGGTGTAAAATTAACAAAAGTAATTAATTAACCAATGTAGCCCAAATGTCTTACACACTAGTATAATGTTTCTATTGAAAATAGCTAGTATTTAAAATATATCTCACTCTGAAGTTTCTATCTTTTAATTGCCAGCCTATAAGTAACATTAGTACCCTAGCCAATTGATTGCTTATTGATCTCAGCAGGAAATCAATCATTTTGAATTCTTTCTTTCTATTTATAGATTTATCACATGTAGGCACATACATTGTCATAAAGCATATTGTATAAAATATGTAATTCAACAAAGGACATTAAAATTACTTAGGTTAATTAATAACTTTGTCACTTTCCTCTGTCTTTTTAAAAATATTTTCATAGTTGTTTTAACAGGCTCTCCTCCTTGGTACCTTGACTGCATGAATTTAAGTGTACTACTAGATTGGCAATTAGGTCTTATCATTTTACTGTTCTATTTTAATTGTTTCTTTTCTTTCACTTCTCACCTGTGGAACTCTTTTCCAATTTCTTGTTTCCCTGCCAGCTACAATCCTCAAAAATTGAAATGCAATGACAATCACCATTTTATGTCTTCTTGAATTCTGTTCATTTTTTGTCCTTTCCCTTCACTAAAGTTTTCTCATTCTCATTCACTCTCAGTAATCTCTGACAGGTTGAAATGATTAAAAAAATTAAAGAAAGAATAGGAAAGTATGAATGCTTCTGATAGAGAAAATGAACATAGTAGTAAAAAAAAAAAAAAAAAAAAAAAAAACTATGGAGGATAGTTCACATGAATTCAACATAGAGTTAAAAGATCAAAATAAGGATGAGTCCAGTATAAAAAAAACTAGGTACACACACACACACACACACACACACACACACACACACACACACACACACACACAGAGAGAGAGAGAAGAAGATCTCATAGTATTGTTTGAAAAAGTCACAGATCAATGGAGGGCATAAAACCTATCCGTTTCCAGATTGTGTAGTGACATAGCCAAAATAGCCCTATTTTGCATATTCAAGTGACTACTAAGTCAGACATCACATGGCACAGGAGAAGAACTTCTACATCACAGACTAGAAGGCATCACAACAATTACATTATTGGTAGCATTTATTCAAGAGTTGTCATTATTATTAATCTATATATATAAATGCCAGTGTCAGTTTCTTTATAATGCACAAAACATGTCACTCTATTTTTTGTTAATATCTAAGAATATAAACCAGATAAAATTTTCATATTTTACACATAATCCCATAATATATCTGAATAAAATGGTATCATTATTCAATCAGAATTATTGCCCTAGACAACACTATCGAACACTTTATTGGCTGAATTTCTATTCACCTTGCTATCCATTGAATTATATAATTCTATATACAGGGTGAAAATAAATATGTGAAAGTTTTGTTTTTTAAAATTGACCAATCAGGTAACAACACGTTATTTATTCATAACACATTAAATCTATATAATCGGGGGTTTCTTTTGACAAATCATTCTCTGGAAAATATGTAAAAGCTAAGTTTAAACTGTCAACTGGAGCTTGTGAAGCTATATTATGCTAATCTTGAGTTTGCATCAGCAACGATGAGAGCTTATAAAACAAGGAACAATTTAAAACAGGTTCCTTTTGCTCTGTCAGCAATTACTTGTATGATAGAAAAGTTTGAAACCCCAAAGACACTGTATGATATTCCTTCAAGTGACAGACATTCCTTAGAAACTGAGCACACAGCAAAAGTTATGGATAGTCTGTCAGTAATTTGATCAGACATGCAACCTTGGTTATATGACAAAGGACATTTGAAAATTTGTTTTAGTTTCAGTAAAGGCTATTTTATACCCATTTCTTTCAAAATATATGTTGTTTTTTTCTCACAATTACTTATTTTGTAATGATTTTATTTTCACTCTGCATATCAATGTTATTTTATGAAATGATATCTAAAGAATTGATTTTGTATTCCTAAAGCTGGTTTTACAATGTTTTAGGTCTCTGTACATAAAATGGAGGATCATTTTTCTCTTGATATTAGAGAAAAGAGAGGGAGAAAGATCTTTTGAGCAATCACAAACAGAATCAACTGGATTTGTCCATTTTTTCTCTCTGTGCTCCTTGTTGACCCGTACAATGAGCAATAAAGTATGAAGAATTGGATTTACCAGGCATTTTTCAGTTGTTTTCATACTTAATTATAAGTATGATTCAGTAGCAGTGGTTTCAATTACAGTTACTTAGGATTGGTTGATCAATACTTTTGCAGTTGACAGTGTCTCTTATCATCCATCAATGAACACTGTCTATCAGGCCAATGAATTGGTCTGATGATGCTTGCTTACCTATATAACTGAAGGGGTGCTGCCCTCCCCAGACTTTCTGTCATTAAGGTTTACTTCTTCAGGTGACTAGGTCTTGTTTGGTTCCTACTCATTGACCTCTCGGGCTCAGCCAATATAGATCACAGAATATTTATTTTGAATTATTTTTTCTTTTTTCGTCTCTGTCATAGAGCACCTCAGTTAATTGATAATTTGAGCTTGAGGCCCATGATCTTTTCAGTGTCTGTATAATATACTCCTCACCAAGGCCATATATAGTTTAGAATTCAGAGTTGTCCTTCTCCTAGACTGGTTGCTAACTATGGCTAAAGAGACCAGTCTTCCTTGTTATTTAACCCATGGCTGGAATAAATAGAGGTGTATTCATGCCTTTTTCAAGGAACTGTAAGGAACTCAGATGGAATCTAAACATGGCTTGCAGTTTCTCTATCTGAGATGCTAACCATTCCACTTCATGCATATCCATTTTTTTTTTAATTACAGTCAAATAATAAAAACAAAAAATTACTTTTAGATACTTAATAAGAGAAAAAAATTCATTTTAATTTTAAAAGAATGTGTGAAACATCAAATGTAAATATTTTTATCATTTGATATATAATATAATAATATATAATTATATAAAAGAATTATTGCTGCTGATAGCTAAAAAGGGATTGATAGTTTAATAGTATTATTGATTGCCGTGAAAATTTCAGTTTCTTATTTTCATTTTCTGATGAATTTTAATCCCTCAATTAATGATTGTATAAGCTCATGGCAAGTTCTACAACAATAAAATATCCGTATACATTCCCATGTTACATTGTTATATTGCAATATTTAAGTAAATCTTCCGTTTTTTAAAATAAGCAGTATTAATTACATTTACTGCCCTGAATGTTCAGGAAATGTCATAGAAAATATATGTTCTCTGACAGGAATCAAATCTGTGTTCCATATAGAATTGTTAATTGATCTGACAGGCTATACCACTCAGCTACAGAGAAAACATCTGGTTAGCAAAGCCCAAATTACTATTTATAAAAATATGCATGTGTAGTGTGTATGTATGTGTGTGTTTCAGTATGTATATAAGTGAGTGTGGCTCTGTGTGTGTATGCATATAATATGAGTGAGTGTGGCTCTGTGTGTGTGTGTG
The DNA here is from genome assembly GCA_964036315.1 of Acanthosepion esculentum. NCBI lineage: Eukaryota > Metazoa > Mollusca > Cephalopoda > Sepiida > Sepiidae > Acanthosepion > Acanthosepion esculentum. The sequence continues at coordinate 53,407,412 of OZ038491.1, read as the reverse complement.
TGTAAGTGTGTGTGTGTATGTGTGTGTGTGTGTGTGTGTGTGTGTGTAAGCGAGTGTGGCTGTGTGTGTGTGTGTATGTATGTATGTATGTATATATATATAAGTGAGTGTGGGTGTATATGTGTGTGTGTATATATATATATATATATATATATATATATATATATATATATATATATATATATATATATATATGTGTCTGTGTGTGTGTGTGTGAGAGAGGAGAATGTACACAAAGCCCAGTCTGATGAGATGCGTCACAAAAAAACATTCCAGTTTGTCATATTTTTTCTAAATATGTTTGTGTGTGTATATATATATATATATATATATATATATATATATATATATATGGGTGAAAAGTGTAAAAAAATGTTTAAGGTTACTTTAGATCATTCTTAAATTAAAAATTTTGTGATATTTTTAATTCTGTTTATAAATACATGTTGCAAAATAAAATCCTTACATTTACCTTGAGGACGAAACGCATTGGTAAAGAAAAGTTTCCTCTTTGTCTTTATTCCTATACCAGGTTAACTACCAATTAGATTTATGTGACTCTATATTTCCTATGAGTAATTAATTCCTGTATTTTATTATTAAGTCTTCTATGAATATTGATTTCTGAGAGTGAGATCAAATGTGGCTTTTCAGACCACCTAACGACTTTCACACTTTATGATACACCTGTCATATGTGCTCACAGTTCCTAATAAACATATTTTGCACCTGATTGCAGTTACCATACACTCTCAAATGACATTTAAGAACATTTATAGACTTGCAGGTCGGATTCCAAGTTTAGGAAGTAGATGTCTTAACAATATGTATGGTAATAGTAGTATTTTACCTAAGATGGAAACATTTGCCATCTATTGACTGAATAACTACTTTTGACTAAAGTTGATAAAATCTTTCTATTATAAATTTTTTTCAGGAAAATAAATTTTCTCAAGTCCACTGTAAGGATACAGAAAATGCTTATCTCCCTTTGGTGGCAACAAATCACATGGGTCACCTGATGGCCGCGTAGTGACGTCACTTCATACAGTAACGACGGTGGCCATTCATTTACTTTGTTTACAGAAGCCAAATAAAGATGTTGTTCTCTTTAGCCAGGGGGCTTCCATGGCACAAGCAGTGGCTAAATCTGCTGCCCCAGTAACTTACAAGTCAATGATGTCATTTCCCTTTGGGAATGTATCATTCCCAGGCACAGAAAAAAAACTCTGGCTCACAATCCTCAATTTGGGAAAACCCAAGACTTGCCATTTCCTCTACTTGGAATATGTCCTCACCTGAAACATAATAGATGAATCTGGAGTCCTAAACATGGCTTCTCCAGACACAGAAGTATCTCCATATTATATGTCAGACCTAATTTGTTTCTCCTTACATTCTGCTCACTGTGTAGATATATGTAATGTATTATTCTCCATGTAGGAATATGTGTATATAGTTTTTGTGTATGTCTTAGTGGTATAAAAGTCTCTCTGAGTTCAAAGTACATTTGTTATTCCTTTTTCTTTCAGCCTGTGATTTATAGTGTTATTACATCACAGATATAATAATGCCCATAATGGAGAAAATGTAAATAGAAGAAAAAAAAACTTTTTTCATTTGCTTTCAAGAGGGAGACATTTTTTGGAACAAATCTCATCTTTGAAATGAGAATCTTCCCCTTTCACATTTGTATATTTTGAAAAGCCCTCTTTACTTGTGCATGTGAGTTTTGAGACTCTTCAACTGATTTGATACCAGAAAAGACTTGTTTTGTTTTTTTGGGGTTTTTTTTCCACTCGACCACTTTCATAGCCAAAGATTCACTGTCAATGCAGCTGGTTTGATACAAACTTTCACCTCAGTAAACAAATCGTTTATGTGTATTGTCTATTTGTTCAGTTGCTAAAATTTATATGAGTCTCTCATATCGATATAAGGGTAAGTCAAAAAAAATTATCTGCACTTTCGCCATTACATATCTTTAGGTTTATCAGACTTCTGCTCATTCTTGCAAATAGTTGGTACTATTGTGGTCACATGATCAAAGTTTGAGCTTGATTGCAACAGTTTTCTTGCTGTTGTTACAGTGCAAACATGGCTGCTCTACTAGCAGTGTGCACCAAAGAGGAACAAAGAGCAGTGATCCAAATCCGTAGAGAACATGCTGTTTCCATCAATGGATGTTTACTGGAATCCTGCTCCTCCTTCATGTGTCATGCTTATCCTGCATTGCTGTCCCCAGATCCCCAATGTCCAACCCTGAGTCCTGAGCTATGGTGTCAATTTTTATGAGAAGACACTTCCAGAAGGATGCCATAGGGGTAAGGATGAGACAATTTCCCTGTACATTTGGTGACAGTGGCTGGCAAAAACTGTAATCATTTTTGTTTTAGCCTAAGAGAGATTGGTCTCTGATGTAATGGAATAACCTGTCACCCCCATGAGTGACTACATTATAGGTAGTAACTAACTATAAGTATCTGTAAGTCAACGGACTACAGAGACTAGCTAGGATCTGTTGAGTACTACTCAGACTTACACGAGAACTACCAACCTTCCAATAGTAGCACTCACTACTGGATTCACTTGCGATGACCTTGTGCATAACTGTTACCTTTATTCTTATTGTATTGGTTTTTACAATAAACCTTTACTTATTCTATCCACCATGTTTTTCAAGTATATATTCCTATTAACACGGAATATAACAGTCTCATAAATTGTGTTAAGCATTGTATGGGATCTCCAATTGATGTTCTAGATTTTTCTAAGTAGATTTGCATATGTTCCATCCAGTTGTCTTTCAAGACGAACAGATAATGTCCAAGTTTCTGATCCATACAATGTTTGAAGGATAGGCATGTTTTGTTTGAAATTTGCTATATTCGTGAAGGAAGAGTGCTGAATAGATATTTGTAGATATTGACAATGAGGACATAGAAATCAACACTGCAGTGATTTATAGTTTAAAGATAATGGAAGCACTTTTTATAAAATGGTTTAAGCCAATACTCAATATCGCTTGCTTTGGTATGAGCCAGAATATGATAGAGATGTTTTGAAGACACCCCAACATGGAATTACCACTACTCATATATGATGTAATAGAATAACCTGTCACCCCCATGAGTAACTACACAATAGGTAGTAACTAGCTATAAGTATCTGTAAGTCAACGGACTACAGAGGCTAGCTGTGATCAGTTCCAGCTAGACAGTTGAACTCTCTGCCTTTGAGCAGAGAGGAACCCGGACGAGGCTCTGCCAAAGGGTAGAGTCTCGTTCGGAGAGATAGACTGAACCGATCCCGTTTATGCGGGTTCTACAGGGAATTTTTGCCTGAGCCTACATGCTCAGAAGACCCACGTTAAACTCGGCCTTGTGCAACATCTACCCTCGTGGAGGGGTGATAGTAAATATTTACTAGCTGGGATCTGTTGAGTATGACTCAGACTTACGTGAGAACTACTGACCTTCCAATAGTAGCCCTCACTACTGGATTGACATGCGACAACCTTGTGCATAACTGTCACCTTTATTTTTATTGTATTGGTATTTTGCATTAACCTTTACTTATTTTATCCACCTTGTTTTTCAAGTATATATTCCTATTAGCATGCAATATCACAATATACAACACAGCTTAGAATATAAACACAGAAAAATATACTGATATGAAAATGGCTAATGAACTGGCCAAAAGCATTTAGGATAATAATCACTCTGGACAGATTCTACATTCCTATAGTCTTCATAAAAAAATGTAAGAATTTAAGTAAAACTCTCTTTGTCTGTTACATTCATTGAAATCTATAAAGAAAGATTGCAGCTCAAATATACAATAGATAGTAATTGCTCCGATGAGCTGCTTTCGCTGGTTCCCAGGCCTCATGAATTTAAGCGTCCTACGAGGCTGGCATCCCGTTCCCACCCCTTCACCGTTGAAACTGTTAGATGTAGACGTCTCTTCTACTCCAAGAGCTTCATGTCTCGCACATCTCGCCTGTGGAACTCCCTTCCTTATTCCTGTTTCCCTGACAAATATAATCTCCAACTATTTAAGTGTAATGTCAATCGACATCTCCAGTTGCCTTGATCTATCCACTTCCCTTCTCCACATCCTTTCCCCTTTCATTCCTATCTGCTCTCGCTCCAAATCTTCTGTAACCTCCTTGCCTTGATCGATCCACTATCTTTCTCCACATCCTCTCCTTTACCACTCCTATCTGCTCTTCCTCCAAACCTTCTGTAACCCCTTGCATGCTAGTGGCTTCCAGCCTTGCTTGGGGTGAAAAGCTTAAAAAAAAAAAGAAAAAAAAAGATAGATAGAAAGATCAATATCAACACTGTCTTTCTGAGATGCAATTCTACCATAAATATATAAGGCTTTAAATAATATATGTATGTATGTATGTATGTATGTATGTGTGTGTATGTGAAAAAGAGAGAGGCTCTAATTTTGAGAAGAATCATTAGCAGACAACTGCACATCTTCTTGGTGTATTTTTCATGTTAACACAAAATTTCAGCTGACCAATTCTTCAACCTGTCTCATATGCGTTCTATGAGAAAGAAAAATGATAACTACTTCTTTCCATGAAACACCTGGGTATTTTTGCTGTTGATATATCTTTTCATTTCATTTAGGGATTGTACGACTGACAAATTGCTGAATAATGGGTGGAAAAAAACTATGCTAACAACAATAATTATATGTCAGTTTCTCTGTTTAGAAAGGAGGTCTGTCTACTCAAATATATATATACCCACTAAATGTAACATTTATAGTAATTAGAAATAAAGTCAGATTGAAAACTCCATTAATTGTTGTGTGTGTGTGTGTGTGTGTGTGTATATATATATATATATATATATATATATATATATACATACATACATACATACATAAACAGTGACTATTTAAGCTAATATTGTATGACTCTTCAGCAGAATTGAGTCACTGTCAGTCACTGTGTGTTTATCTAAATCTAAAAATAAACATGCTAAAATTCACTTTCATCCCTGACCGTGCGCTGACAGCTTAGTGGGAGAAGTTCTGACTGACGCAAATTCAGTCGGGTTTCGATCCTAGCTAGAGGCAACCGGATGTCTAGCCACACTGATGACCTGCGAAACAGTCTGTCTGTGGATGACACAAATATATATATATATATATAAAATTTCTCAGAGTTAACCTGTAGAAAAAGAGACAATATTTATAAATGTAAATAACAAAACAAAATGTCCTTAGCAACTGGAAGAATTTAGAGAATGCTGTTTTCATACTGTTAACTGAAATTATGTCTATTACTGTCATGTGTGGAGATATTGTTTTTATTGCTATGTTGACAGATTCAACCATTTTCTTTTGATTTCTTGATACTGTTCAGTACGGTATTTTGGGAGAGTAGTAATTCTCTTAAGAAAGGTGAAATAGGGAAAAAGCATTTTAACATTTACCCAACTTATTGGATGCTCTTGGAAGATCTGAGTGTCTTCATGAATTGTATGCCTATACTTATTTCATTCACATTTTCATTTTCCTCTCAGGATCTTCTATTTCGCAGGCTGTAAGATAATCTTTTAAACTGTTCTTAAAATGTTTCCTTGGGGGTCAAGTGCCATGGAGCAACTTACAGTAAAGCATTTGCTTGGGTATTCTGTTGTCTTCAATGGGAATGACATGGTCTACACAGTGAAACCTGTGGCTATGAATGTGTGCTTCAATGCTGATTGCATTGGCATTTCAAAGGCCCACAGTTTCTGGCATGTGGAATATTCTGTGGATACAAAGAATTAGTCTTAACAGTGTTAGTGAAATCTCTGCAGAGCATCTAAGTATCTGAAGCCACACACTTTATCCATCGTCATTTCCATTGATGGAAGCATTCCTGGAACTCCTTTTTTGGGATAGTAAGCAGCTGCTTTGTCGCATTTTTTTTATTTCCTCAATGTCTTGAAATCTTTTCCTATCAAGTGGGATTTGATTTTTGGAAAGAGGAAAAAGTCTCAAGGAGCAAGATCTGGGGAATATGGTGGGTGTCAGACTTGGGGAGTGTTGTACTTAGCCAAAAACTGCTTCACAAGCCATGGTCACTGATGGAACATCTGTAGTGTGGTGAGTTGACCACACTCTACACACTTTCCTTCCAAGCAGTGCTATAAACAATGGAAGTGAGCAAGAACATTATAACTTAGTGTGCATGTGCAATGGGTGAGATCTGGGGAATATTGTGGCTGTCTGATCTGGGGAATGTTATTGACAAAAAACTGCTTCACAAGCCATGGTCACTGATGGAACCTCTGTGGTGTGGTGAGTTGACCGCACTCTACACACTTTCCTTCCAAGCACTGCTATAAACAATGGAAGTGAGCAAGAATTTTATAACTTAATGTGCATGCAAGGTTAATCTGTGCCAAGCAGCTTCTCTCTGCATCCTTTAGCTGTTACCATAGCATTCTTGATATTTTTTTATCAGACCTTGTATTCTCTTTAGTTCAAAACAGTATCAGTTACTTCAAGGCTAAATTTAGTTTAAAAACAAAATAGAGATGAAAGAAAAAAAACAATTTAAATCTCAGTTGACTTAACTGAAATATCTAAGTCACAGATATGACATTTTTAGCAAAAATATCCAAACATGCATTGATTTATGATTTGGCATTAGAACAAAATTTATAGTTTATTTTTATCAAATGCCTATTTTATTGGTCCAAAGCTTCCTACTACACTTTTATTGTTTGGGTAAACCATTGACTAAATTCATGCAACACATCACTTGATTCACTATGTTTCAGCTAAGGTATAAGTGAAGATTTTTAATGGTTTTCAAAACAGGCAGCAGTACACTCTTCTTATTTTCATTTAAGCTTATATAATTTTAAGTTAAATCAAGTAAAAATCTACCCAATGCAAATATTGAGACAATACAATCTTTCTCTTATTCAAACTCTTCCTCCTTTTACAATTTTTTATAATTGTTCTTTGTTATTATTAGTTGCTGTTAATCTAAGATCTATAGTAAGAATACATTTTCTATTCAGCAAGTAACTATTAAAGTATATTATTATATTCACCAAATAACTATTTTTTTCTATTTGCCATGTCTCTTCAGAATGTTGGTGATCATGGTTCTCCACAACTTCCTGTCCTTTGAGGCTCTTAGTAAATGTTTTCTTCTTGTTATCTCTCCTAAACTCTGTCCTGCTCTCCATCTACACAAGCTCAATAAGTAGGTTCTTTCAATCTGTCCTGTGAGTATTAATTTTCCCAAATCCTCTTTCCACATTATACACCCTAGAAATTTCAATAATTTGGTCACTTTCTGCATGCACTAAGTCCACAAAAGAAATCTTTGAACACAAGAAAAACACAAAAAACTAACAGATGTCTCTTATCTGTTTTAATGAAACATGCATTAGTGAGAGATTGTTGTCGAAATAAACAACTGTTAGATTAACTTAACGTTTTAAATCTATTAGTTCTAGGATAAAGTGCATGAGGAAAAGCTTTTCTCGTTGGGCCCTGCATAAAATGAACACTGTTGCACACAGACAATTTTAAATATTAATTTTTTCATTTGATGCTGTCTATGTGTTTGCTTGATCTGTGTTGTGTGCATTTCAATTGGTTAATCACAGCAAAGCCCCCAAGACTATTTTTTTTAAAGTATTCTGCTTTTGAAATTAAGTTAATCTTTCTCTTGCCAGTAGTTTAACATCGCCTTTAACATTTATGGTGTCAAAACATAATTGCCGTTATGTAGTGATTTTAACATGTTTTAATATATTAAAATATATATATATATATATATATATATATATATATATATATATAGTTAAGTCATACATTTTAGATGCATCAAGGGTGGTCTTCAGTGATGCACTGTTCTCATCGCCGATTTCGGGTTTCGCATCATATCGGCTCCAACAGCAACCCCGACCTGATTCTAGGTGAAACAGGCCGCCTCCTTGAAAGTGTTGTGCTACGCACCGCGACATTGCAAAAAACAGTAATTACCAAAATAGTAAGGCTGGACTTTGACCGTTCTTATTGACACATGTCAGTCAGCGTCAGCCAATGAAAACAGGGCTTTTCATACTCCTCCTCTATATAATGGTGTCTTATTACTACATCCGGTTTTTTATTTCCGGAATCCATACCGAGGTAAGCTGGTATCTTTATTACATTGTTTACATCCTTGTTTTACCTTTTAAATACTAATCCCATATCCATCCCAAATCTTTAACTAAAGCCACACTCATATCCAACTCAAAACTAATCCATACTAGAGCTTTCTCAAAATAAATTCGCTAAAAAAAATAAATAAATAAAAACCCGTATACACGTTTGTAATTTACCGACTAAAAAAAAAAAATACGATGGCCCACTAACAATAAATAATAACTAGATAATTATGCTATCTACTCAATTAAGTAATCTATGCTCATATTTACAATCTGATACATATTCCAAAATAAATCTACTCAATTTGTGCCCGCATCAACTCCCCATTTTTCGACTATCATTACTAAGAAACTATATCTTCCCTCCCGTTCCATTCTTAATAACTGCAATTAGATTCATGTATTGAAATAGAACCACGATCAGGCGTTGAAAAAAAAAAAAAAAAAAATCAATGCCAATCAGAGACCGAAGAGTCAAGTGGGGACCCACCCCCCAAAAAAATCCCATCTACAACAGTTCGCCCACCCTGACTTAATATATTGTCTTAATATTCCCTTATAACTTATAATACGTCCCCTAATTATAATTGAGATTTCCTTTAATGTCCTCACTATTTCTTCCATGGCTCTGATCTTTTAAGCCAAATCCATTTTGACGCAGTGAGAACCGCGTCGGTAATGTCCTTCAGCGCTCTCGCCCTAACTGCCCCCACTATACCTATTTTTGCTAGAGCTCTGCACAACGATTGTCCAGCAAAGCCCCTGCAACCAACTTCTACGGGGTCATAGTATATCTTCCATGCCTTTTGCCGACATTGTTCGACCAGTTCTTGATATTTGGACCTCTTTCTCTCATTAGCAAGTGTAATATATTCCTCCCATGACACAGACAGTTCCCAAATGATGCACTGCTTTGTGTTGTTGGAGTGCAGTATCAGATCCGGTCTTAGTGATGTTACGGCTATGTGTCTAGGGAATTTCAGCTGGGTCTCTAGGTCCACCATCAACTGCCAATCGTCTGCGGAAGATAACAGGCTTGTTCTCTCACTCCTCCGTTTCTGCACCTTCTCACCCGCTTTTACGAAGTTAATCCGATTAAATTTCTCTGGTTGATGCTTACTAGCCCTTATTGCTTTAGTCACCTCTTTCGCAATTGCCTTGAGTGCTTGGTCGTGGCGCCAACGGTACCGACCATCACCCAAAGCTTTTGGGCAACTACTGAGGATGTGTTGTAAAGATCCTTTCCTTGCAAATAGTTGACAATTGGGGGTTTTGCTCTTTCCCCATATATGCAGGTTTGTTGGGCTCGGTAGGACATCATATACTGACTTTATGAGAAATCGAATCTCGTTAAAATCCGATCGCCAGCAATCTGACCATGTAACTCTTTTCTTTTCTACATTCTCCCATTTTGTCCAGGCTCCCTGCTGACTTAGATCGACCATTTTACAGTAACGCATTTCTTCTATGCCTGACCGGACTTCTTCTTGGACAAGTTGGCGTCTTTCTCTGCCTTTGGCAAAGTTGGATTGCGTATAGGGGAAAAACCCCAATCCCGCTCTGCCTCTAGCTATTGATCCTAATATAGCTTTATGCCTAAGCCTCTCCTCCGCCACTCACAACTCCTCTTCAGTGCTCCATTTTCTGCCAGATCTTGTCTGGATTCCTGCTGCTGCTACTTTTGGATCCTTAGATTCTTCATACTGCAGCCGTTCTCTCGTTTTCGTGATCTTGAATTCCTCAACGAGGCTGCTAAAGGGGAGGCGCAATGCGTTGCTGTTCCCATAGAGGGCCGCTCCACTTAAGCATTTCGGCAAACCCAGCCACCTTCTCAAACGATTGCTAATTGCTCTCTCTAACGTTTCCACGGTGGTAATCGGAACATCATAGACGAGCAATGGCCACAAAATCCGGGGCAAAACTGCATGCTGGAAGAGCCATGACTTAAAACGTCCAGGCAATCCAGATTTGTCGATCTTCGTCAGCCAATCCTCAAGATCTTTTATAGTCTGCTTGATAGCGGCTTTGTCCTTCAGACTGCTGTTGAAAGTCTTGCCCAAGCTCTTAATAGGCTTTTCGCTCAGAGTAGGAATTATTTCTCCTGCGATTGTAAATTGGACTTTCTCCATGATCTTGCCTTTTTTCAATGCTAATGACCTGCATTTTGCTGGCTTAAAATTCATTCTGGCCCAAGTCATATTTTCCTTTTTTATACCATGCTTTCTTATATATATATATATATATATATATATATATAAAAGAAAGCATGGTGGAGTAATGTATAGCAGCTCAGATTAAGGAATCAGAAAGTTCCAGTCTAATCCATTACATTCACTTACATGCTAATACCCTTGGAAAAGTCATGATTCCTCTTATCCTCCTCTCATCTATGGGTAAATAGCAGGACAGACTGGGTTCTATAGCCTTGGGTGGCAACCGGTCTTGGAGTAGGAAAAACTCTGAATTCAAAACTGGTCTGGAGAGGGTTTGTCTCTATTAGGCTATCTTGCCCAAGAAACACCACTTGCAGTATATGTGCTGCCTCTATAACTCATTGTGATATATATATATATATATGTCATTGTGATATATATATATATATATATATATATATATATATGTATATGTATGTGTTTTTATTGTGATTTTTATCTTGATGTACCTGGTGACTGCTGTCCAATTTCATTGTGCATTGCATATTGACAAGAATAATATAAATAAATGAATAAATAAATAGATAATTTGTGGTTGAAATTCAAACCTCTTAACTATTTGTATTCTTTACAACAATTGATCTTAACCAGCAAGTAAAATGGTCCCCACTTATTCCCAATTTGGCTTTCTGTGGTTTCACTTATCCATGGTCAACTCCTGAAATAAACAATTCAAAAGTTTTACTTCATAATGGTCTCAGAGTGCAAAGGCAGTGTGGCTGGCAATTTGTATATGTCGAAAAGAAGCCATAAAGTGCTTCCTTTAAGTGAAAGGGTGAAAGTTCTTGACTTAGTAAGGAAAGAGAAATAACTGTATTCTGCTGAGGTTGCTATGTCAAGAACAAATCTTCCATATGTCACATAAATTCTATTACAGTATATTCTCATAATTATTCTGTTTTATTATTATTTATTGTTGTTAATCACTTGTCAAGGATAATAAAATCTACAGTAAGTCTATTACTTACCTTTTATTAAAGTATATACTTATAATTGTTCTATTTTATTATTTGTTATTTTTATTAATCTCTTATTGGGTCTAATTAAAAAATTAATTAAAAAAATAAATAGTTTTGTTATTGTTTACTGTTTCATGGATCAGGTGTCTTAGCATTTATCTCCCATATAAGTCAGGACTAATGGAAACAAAAAAGGTTTAACATCAGGAAGAGACAGTTCACATTTCTCAGGCACATAAAGAAAGAATGCTTAGAAAATTCGATACTCATAGGACATATTGAAAGCAGTAGGGGCAGAGCATAACCTACATAACATGATTGTGTAAATTGTTAGCAGAAGAAGGTTTAGGCAATGCAGCAAAATGACAAAATTTGCTAAGCTACAAAGGATAGGAAATTGTGGAGAGCCATGATTGTCAACATCCTGAAGGGACATGACACATAGATGAATAAGAAATCATTTGAACTGCTCAAACATAGCTGTATATACAGATTGGCTGAGGGGCTTTTCTGAAAAGAGACCAGTGGATATAACAGCTACTTTTAAGTTTTGGAACATCTCTATTTGAAACTTTTTGAAGAGGAATAAGGGATTGGAAAAATTAACACTCATTGGACATTGAAGGAAGTGGAACAGAGGTAAACAGTGAATAACCTACCTAATAAGAGATGGTAAAAGCAACAATGGACAGTCATAACCGCCCATGTATTGAAGGCATATGGCACATAAAAGAACAGCCCCACTGTATATCACATTATCAGCCGTTTCTTATTTTTAATCATTTTGCCCCTAGCAAGGCAATACTGCCACAAAGATGCAAGGGATTACTGGAAGTTGAAGAGAATGAGAAGAATTTAATGAGGAGAAATGACAATAAAAGGATAAGTTTCTGGATGTCAGAAGATGGTGTTTGACATTGCATTTAATTTTTTGAAGATTGAAGCAAGCAACCAGAAGAGAGTTCCACAGGTGAGAAGTGCAAGAAAAGAAATAGAGCTTACAGTCACAACTAGTTATATAAACAGTAAAATGAAGAGGCCTAGTAGCATTCTTAAATTGGTATGAAGGAGGAGAGCTCATTAGAACAACTGCTATGAAAATATTTATAGAAAAGACAGAGGGAGGCCAAATGATTTGAAGTTTTATTGATATCTAAAATAAATATTTGGGAGAATCTGCTAATGAGGAAAAAGAGCTTGAAAAATTTGATACTCACAATACCAGGTCTAGTGCAAAGGTCTCATGTCCCCCACCCCGAATTTATGATAAAAGCCTCCCCACACTCTTCTGTATCTCAATTTTCATTAAGTGGTATTCATATAAAATACACATTTTATTGTAACCTAATTATACACAACAATGGATTATTGCAATTTAGGTGAACAATTCAACTAGAATTTAAAATAAATACAATGTATCTAAATAGAAATTAGAGATGCGACATAATAGACCATTCCATCTTATATAAATCAACAATAAGCACCCCCTGAATCTGTAAGACTGGGCCTCCCACTCTACTACATCTGAATTCTCAGAAGGTATTATTCATATGAAATATAAATTTTATTGTCACCTAATTATACACAATAATGGGTCATATGCAATATAGGTGAAGAATTCAACTAGAAAAACTGAAAATAAATGTGTATCATAATGCAAATTAGTGACATATAATAGAGCGTTCGATATTAAATAAATAAAAAATGTTTTGCAGTAATTTGTACCATCAACTTGAGATTTCTCTTGTTAAAAAGTTAAATAATTTAAAACATTCAACATTATGGATAAAGCATAGTGAACTTTATACAGTGTTTCTTTGAGACTAAGCAGATTAGGATGAAAAAAATGGAACCCTGCAATGATGTCAAAATCTGCAAAAATTTTTCATCCTTTAATAGTCCATTGCACTTAGTTTTTAATTTGTAACGTATATAAATAGATAAAGCAAATGCCCCATACCAGTCCAATCTGGCTTGAACATCCATCTCCAGTCAGGGAATTTGGGTGTAGTTACATACCAACCCTGCACAGGACATATTGAAGACAAAAGAGACAGAGGAATACAGTGCAGTACCTACCTAACAACCTTGTGTAAATTGATCGCAAAAAAAGGATTTAGGAAAGATAGCAAACTTCGCTCAGAACTTCAAAAGACAAGAAATTGTGGAGAGACATGATTGCCAACACTCTGAAGGGTTCACAGAACATAGAAGAAAAAGAGGATCTGTTCTATATCTCAAATGAAAGTGCCACTTCCGAGAACTTTTTTTGAGTATCAAAGTGAACTCTTCCTGGCCTTTGATTGCAGCTAAGAAAGTTGGTTGACTATATCATGCGAGACAATTTTTCTCACCAGAATCTATCTTACATATTTATAAGTCTACAATTCATCCTGGTTTTGAATATTGCTGCTACATCCGGTCTGGTACTCCTGCAATATATTTAGAGATTCTTGTTAAAATCCAAAGAAGAATTTGCAATGCTATTGATCTTGACCTGGCATCTCAGCTTCAATCACTTTTCCACCGTCATAATGTAGCTTTCCTGTACCTTTTTTATCAATATTTTCATAGTAATTGTTCTGATGAACTTTCCTCTATGGTACCCAGACCTTATGAATTTAATTGTAGTACTAGATTGGCAGTTAGGTACCATCATTTTACAGGTGAAATAGCTAGATGTAACCATAAGTTCTATGTTAATATTTTCTTCTATTGCACTTCTTATTTGTGGGTCTCTTTTCTGGTTTCTTGTCAACATTGATCTTCATTAATGTAAATGCAATGTCAATCTACTGCTTTCTTAATTTCTGTTCTTTTATTGTTCTCTCTCCTTAATAGCATATTTGTTTTATATTCTCTGACACACAGTAACCTCTTGCATCTTAGTGGCTTTATTGCCTTGCTTGGGGTGAAATGATTAAAAAAAACTCTTGTAATGTGTTTCACTCCTAGAATGAATAAAATTATTCTGAAAAACTTCCTTCTAAGGACAAAATGCATTAATTATGATTTTTTTTCATTTTAACTCCTTTATGACAGTTTTTTTTATCTTTCTCTTTAATAATGTTTTTTTTTTTATTTTCTCATATCCTTTCACAGTCTTGAATCTTAGTAGCTTTATTGCCTTGTTTGGGGTAAAATGATTAAATATATGTAATATGATAAAAAATATCGTTTTAAGGTATGTTATATTTATGGGTAAAAATGCCCAATATCAGATAGAGCGTATTTAAATATAAAAGTGAACACTGAGGTCAAACTGAGTGGTGACAATCTATTGTAAAAAACTTTGACAGAGAACAGATACTACAGACTGATCTATTATTTACCCACCTCCTCAAAGTGGTAGGATATGATATAAAGTTGGTTTAATATGGCATTGCATGTATACAGGCCAATAACATGCTGTCATTGGTATTGACCAACCCTCCTTCTTTAGGGCAAGGAGTAAGGTGCTACTGCAGGATTGGGATACCTGGGAATATGATTTCATTACAACTTTTAAAGCATTTGAGAACAGATAGTAGACTTTGATCCTAGAGCAAAGGCCGGGGGTGTGTGCACTCTGATCCTGTTTTTACTTGTCTCATCACAGCAGTGAGATATGACACAATGTTGTTTTTAACGAGGGGTGACTATATTCATACATACTGGCAGAGAACAACAATTTTCCAGTCCCTGTGACCACCATAATGCTGGTGTTTGTATCCACAAACTCTCTTCCTATAGGGAGGTGCTGTCACAGAATTAGAATCCCTGGAAGCAGGCATCATTCAATGCACAGAAACACAACAGAAAAAAAAGAACAGACTACCCCACCTCTATAGATTAAATAAAGGGTTCAGTTTGGAATTCACTGTAGGTTATCCAGATCAACATACACATGATGAAGACTTGAGTGGATAATGGTCAAAATGTTGTAATAACAACAACAAACATGAAAAAAATAGTCTGCATGTAAATAGTGTAAATAATCATAACTTCTCTTGTCTTATGTTGATTAAAAGATTTTCTCATTAGATATTCATATAAGTACATTTAAAAAAAAAGAGGCTTGTTTACCACTGTACTGTCTACTCTTGTTTTATGTAGATTAAAAGATTTTCTCATTAGATATTCATATAAGTACATTTTTTTAAAAAAAGGCTTGTTTACCACTGTACTGTCTACTCTTAGGTTTTGTACTCTTCATCGGTAGTTCAGGAAGCTGAGATAACCAAGCTGGAGGTTTTTTGTTAGAGTAACCTTCTCTTAGCTGGACTGACTTACAGGACTGAAGAACACTAACATGCAATATGCTTGTAGTTAGGGACCAAACAACTCTGAATTATAGGGAAGATGAAAGTTGAATATATAAACAGCTTCAGTTGGGATTTGATCTCGATTTGCCAATTCCATTTTCCATAGTGATAACAGTTGCAGCACCTAATCCATTATACCTTAACTGAGAGATTATCTCCATTTGGGACTGCAAACTTATATAAACACTAGGGAATATGTTTAAAAGAAATGATCAAGTTAACCTTGAAAATGTTACAAAAAAAAAAGAAATTTCTGACCTTTAGATATGACAACATTACCATCTGCAAAGTGAAGTCAGAATAAAAATTTTGTTAGCAGTTCAAAATTTACTGATGACAAAGAAAATGAACATATTTTAAATATGGAGTTAAAACTAAGAGAAAAAGTAAGAACTGACATTTAATACAGGAGAAAAAATATTGGGAGTTAACCAGTTTTGATCCCCACTTGCCAAAACTCAATTTAGGAAAATAAAATAAAAGTATGTACCAACTAAAAAAAAGGAAAACACCAATACACTGCATTAGTAATATACTGACACTGAATATTTATATGCAGATTATATTAAGTCCTAGCAGCCATTCCTTCTGTTTACACAAGGAAAATTACTTAGACTTAAAATGAAAATTGTCACAAGATGAAATTCAGATTGTGATCTTCATATTAAAATGTTCTCCTGTTATGCCACAGTACACTGACAATTATTTATCAGGTGTTCTGCAATAGCAGATGTGGAAGCAACACTTATGTAAATTATGGCTTAACTAACCTCTTATGATAAATGTTGGAACATGCTGAGAAATTCTCATCTCCAGAAGTTTAGTTGTCTTGTCTACCAAACAAGTTAAATTCCACCATCATTGATCAGACCCTGAACTACCACCAGTCACGATGAATGGACAAGCCCCATGCCTTGAGTGACTATTGAAATCAAGTAGAACTTGTACATGTGAGCCATTGTTCAAGATGCAGGTAAAATGTACTGCTCCAGTAAGTACCTGACTCCAAATACCATCCTCTACCTTTAAAAGAGCCAGACCAGACCAAGAATGGACTTAGGTTGTCCTATTTTGGCAGGAGCTGCACAGATCATAATTTCCAGCCTTGATAGAGACCAAAAGCATCTCAAAGTTCTTGTGGGTGACAAATTATTTCCCACCCTCCAACCTCTCACAGGTGAGGTATGGCAAGCCTCTTGCTGTTCTATCACTACTTTCACAGAAAGTGCTTGGACAGATTACATTCCTTGGTTTCACCAGGCTTAGCCTTCATGGCAAGGACCCGCCATGCCATTTACATTGTAGCAATTCACCTCACATTCCCTCTGTATTTCACTGGTGAGAAGTTTCACTCGAACAGCCCCTTCTAGCAAACCACTCCTCTGTGCAAGTGACTCCCAAGAGGATGTTTCCCTGATCACTACAATCTTAAACTGTTCAAGGGTAGGCTTAACTTTTATCTTCTCCTCCTATCCATACAAACTACCTCCTAATGTGACCCTCTGCTTTGAGTGACCCCAGGCCTTGTACAGGGTGAACCTTACTGTAAAAAAATAGCCAGACAAGAAGATTAAAAGGAAAATAACATTGCTAAATACTACTTGAGATTTGCTTAGTAAAAATGGCATTTGTCTTTCCAATCCAAAGCAGTCTTAAATAGGAAAGATATTTTTCAGAGCCAAAACATTTAGGTGTATCTTGCCATTTATACTTGTCTAAACAATAGCCAAATTGACAAAATATTTCTCTAATAAATTTCACTTCTTGTTCTTATTCAGAGAACAGATTATTAGTGCTCAATGGACTAAGTTTTTTTTTAACCCAATTGATCTTATCACTGCTTGGATAAAAGAAGTCCCATTGTGTCTATAAATATGGGCTTATGGTACACTGATGTAATAAACTTACAATTAACTCTTTGTACAAAGACATTCAGTATTCCACCATCAATGAACAGACCTTTTCTTAATCATTGATCTGGGAAAATGTTTGTATATAGCTGATAGTATAGACAAAACTACCCCTGGCCTAGTCTATTTTATATCCAATTTCCTTATCTCTTATACTAAATTGATTCTAACTGATTCATACACTGAGTATTTGAAGTGTTTAGCATTTATTAATTTCTACCATATATGCATATTGGCTCAGCATGAGAAATCAGGGAGCTGAGTTCAAATTCCAGTCGAGTTCATTACATTCACTTATGCTCAAATGCACTTGGGAAAGGTATGAATACATCTCTTCTCCCACAGTTATTGGTTAACTAGCAGGATAGACTAGGTCCCCTAGCCTTGGTTGGCAACCAGTAAACTACAGAAAAAAAATGGCAACCTACTACAGGAAAATCTTCTACCTAGTCAGTCATGACTCAAAAGAGACATGATCGCTCAAGCATGTACCACATATGTCATCTAACTGACTGACCATGTATAAAATAATGATAATTATTCATCTCAAAAAACTTTCATATAATGGATAGGTGTTCTCTCTTCTTGCTTTGAACATCTGTTGGGACTCTAGCTCATCTCAGACCTCAAGTGAAACTTGTATATCTGATAGAGATACTGGAAAAATGGTCAGTTTATTGTATCACACCAGTATGTATCTAACTCCCCTTGCAATAATCTATCTTTATAAAAAGCTAGATGAGACCAAAAATTGAGTATTGCTTCCATATCTGAGCTGGAGTTGGCAAGTCCTAACTTACCTGTCTTGACAGAATTCAAAAGCATCTACACATCTACTGTGTGGGATGAATTATTTTCTCCTCTACAACCCCTTTTCTACAGATGAAGCATCACAAGCCTCACATTACTCTATCACTGTTTCCATGGTAAGTGTTCTGACTAGCTAAATTCCTTGTTTCCACCAGCCCTGATCTTTAAAACTGGGACCCAACATGCCGTGTACACAAGGATGAATCATCCTCATTCCCTTCATATTCCATAAGTAAGAAGGAAGTTCCACTCAGACAGCTTCTTCCTAAGAACTACTGCCTTGTGGAACACACTCTCGGCAGGATGTTTTCCTGTTTTAATTTTTTTCATTCTGCTTGTGCTATAAGGCGTCGCAGGGTGACACAGTCTTCTGTCAGCAGCAAGGCAAGTAGCCTGGAGGAGAAATATCTCATGGGCTCTAAGAGTGTCTGCCACTGAGTCGCTCCAGCATCTTCTTGGTTTGCTTCTCGTTCTCCAGCCAGAGTACCTGAGGGTGTATTCTTGTAGGGCTGGTTGGTTGATAGTCACATGAGTGAGGTGTCCGAACCACTTGATCCTCTGTCGTTTGATGTGTTGTATGATTGTTATTGCTCCTACCATATCTCTTATTGCCTCATTCCTGATCTTGTTTTTCCTGGTCTTGTCCACTGATTTCCTCAGGCATTTCCACTCACAAGTGATCAGTTTCCTCTCAAGGGTCTTTATTAGGGGCCATGTCTGGCACGGGTATGTCAGCATTGGTAGGAAAATGGCGTTGATGAAATTTGCCTTGGTGCTCATGGAAATGCTAGGATGTTTTAAAAGAGGAGCAAGTTGGTAACTGACTGTGTTGGCTTTCTGGCATTTGATCTTGATTTCTCTCTCTAGTTTGCCATTTTCAGTAAATATGCTACCCAGGTATTTGAATCCACTGGTTTGCTTTAGCTGGGTCCCATTGATGTTAATGTCTAGTTTTTTTTTCTGGATGTTTTCCTAATCCCTAGAATCTTGACCTCTTAAACTACATTTCTTACCTCCTCCTATGTGCAACATCAATCAATAACCCTCTACTTTGAGTGGCTCTTGGGCCTTGTATTGGGTGAAGGTTGGGATAAAACAAAAGAAAGGATAAGGAACAGTTTCTCTCCTGTTCAAAAAGGAACTGCTGAGTATAATATAAACTGTTCAATATTCTATGAAAACGGTCTGCCTGTATCTCATCAAGGAACACACAGGACGTGTCATCTACATATTGTATATAAGAATCGGGTTGTCAGGCAATAGAAAATAGAAGTTGTTCATAGAAATAAAGAATGCTAGCAGAAACCATGATAAGGCATTTCAAGATGGCTGTCCTTGATTTATAACCATAAGAAAACAACCCCAGGGTATCAAACTTTTTTTAAATTTTTTCTGATCAGTAGGACTTGTTGTCAGCAACACTGGTCTTCTTTGCCTCTTCATTCACTGTGTTTTATTTATGCACACAAAAAGTTGTTTTTAGTTAAATCAACTTTACTACAACTGTTTTGTCAGAAACAAAAAAAAAGAGTACTATTATATATCATTCCTCTTATATGGCAGTGAATCATCTCCACAAAGGTGAAGAAGAAATTTGAGGTGATAGAAATGTGGTTCTACAGAAGGATGCTGAGAATATGGACACATGGACTGAACATGTGAGCAATGATAAAGTTTATGAAAAATGGTCACTTATATTTCAAATCAGAAAGGTATAGTTGAAATTTCTAGGGCACATAATAAGGAAAGAGTTTTGGAAAATTTGATACTCGCACGGCAGATTTAAGGCAAGAGAGACAGAGGAAAACATTGCATAATGCAAACTTGAGTAAATGAACAGCATAACATAAAAAGCAGAATTTGCTAAGAGCTACAAAGGGCAGGAAGTTGTGGCGAACCATGATTGCCAACGTCCTGAAGGGACACAGCACATAGAAGATGATGATCTGCAAAGGTGGATCAAAAATCTGTATTCTAATTTATAGTCATTAACTTAACCTTGATCTGAAATTTTCACTGTATAATGTTCTGTCATGAAGATTATTATTTTGTGCTGAATTATGTGCATTGACAAGGAAGGTGCTTGAAATACGGCTACATTCCCTTATAGGAGTTGATTAATTTGTTTTTGATGGCTTAACAACCCTTCGTTGGTTATGTAAAGCAAAAACATAATGGAGATTATAAAAATTCTTTTTTGCGAGTGAATATTGCATTAACAGTCTTTTGAGAATAACAATGATTTTTCCAGATTCACATCCTACTATTTAACCCATAGCATACTTTTCCCAGTGGTACTGTAAGTGAATGTAAGATACCCCACTGGATATTGAACTCAGATTTTTCATTCCAAGCCACAATCTATTTGATGTCTCACACATTTGCATTATAAGAAAAATTCAGCATTCATTGACCCAGATATGTGCATTGGTTCAAATTGATAAACTTGGTGGGAGTTTCTTTCCTAACCTTTTGTTTAAGGTAGTGTGGAAAGCCAAAATTTGATTATGTCATTATTTTATCTTTTCATTACATGTCACTATCCATTTTAGTTGTTGCTGCTGTTGTAAGTTTTCAAATGATGTGTTTTCTGTTATTAGGTTTTTCGTGATTCTATAGGCCCAGTCAATGACAGTTCTTGCCAAGACCTACAGCATTCATTCACTTAAATCCATTTTTAATCATTGATCTGAGAAAACGATTTCATATAGCTAATAATTAAGACATTTCTGAATGTGTTGGACATGATGCAAGACATCCATATGAGAGTCTTGATTTCAGATCTGACACGTTTCTTTAAGCACACAACTTGAGTTTTAGACAAAACAACCCCTAGCCCATGCTATTCTATATTCAAGTTCCTTATCTCTTATACTAAATAGATTATGATTCATACACAGTGTGTTTGAAGTGTTTATTATTTATTAATTTCTACCATAGATAATGGGCATTTAAAGGAAATTGGCTCGGCATGAGAAATCAGAGAGCTGAGTTCAAATTCCAGATGAGTTCATTACATTCACTTATGCTCAAATGCCTTTCTCTTCTTCCCCCAACTAGGGGTTGAATAGCAGGACTGGATCCTATAGCCATAGTTGGCAACCAGTCTACCAGAGAAAAAAACAGTAATTTACTGGAGGAAAATCTGCCTAGTCAGTCATGAATCGAAAGAGACATGATTGCCCAAATGTGTATCACATATGGCACTTAAATGACTGACGAGATATAAAATAATGATAATTCTTAATCTAAAAAATCTTGTCTTAAAACTAAGTGGAATGACAAGTAAAACTATAATAATATTTGACATGCTTCATCTAATAAAAGTAAAATCATGACCATCTTTTTAAAAAGTTTTCTTGAATTAAAGATTGTAATTATAAGTAAGAAAGTCAGATACTTTTCTTATATCCTGGTTATTCTGTACACATTAAAAAAAACTTACGTGTATACCTTTCCAGATATTGTCAGCTTTTTTTTTCTTATAAATGTTAAAGATATCTTTTACTGTTTTCTGAAGGCTTTTTCTATTTTTCCCTCTTTCTCCATCCTGCCATCTTTTATTTTCACACATTTTGTTTTTCGTTTTCTGATAGAAATACAACAATTTCCTTTTGTTTTTTGAGACTTTTTCTGCATGTTTCAATCATGTTTTCTTATTGCCTCCAATCAAACTATGATATTTCCTTCAGTATAAAGTCTCTCATTTTGGCTACATGTATAGAGTCATATCTATTTATTTCTAAACAAATAATTTCTAAATACTGATATATATATATATATATATATATATATATATATATTGATGCTGTCATCTAAAAATAAAATAAGTATATTTCCATAGCTGAACAGGTAAGTAAAAATGCTTGTATGGATATTAAATGTGTATATATACCTATGCTTATATCTATCTTCACACATACATGTGTATATATATATATATATATATATATATATATATATATATATATATCTATAAAAGGCAGGGTGTGTGTGTATGTGTGTGTGTAATTAATGCATGGCCGCAATTTTCGACAGATTTGTACCAAAATTTACATGCACATGCTCCAAGTTAGCGAAAAGGCCAAGACTGACTTTGCATTTCCCAACTCCCATCGATAGTGGAAATAATCAATTTTTTTCATGCTTCTATGGCAGTTTTCATGTAGTTTACGGCCATTTTCTACTGGCCAGAGTGAGAGCCTATAGCTGTCTGCCATGAATAGGCAGGAAGATTCTATTGGCCAGCGTGAGAGCCAACAGCTGACTGACACAAATATTAACTAGCATTAAAAAAAATCGATAGCTGCATTCGTCATAAGTGGGAAAAATTTAAATCTGCGTGGCACTTTACTCCAATTGGCTCATTCGCTTGCTTAAACTCAATGTTGATTCTGATTCTGCAGAACTGGGTTGGGTGTGAAAAAGTATTTGTTGTTAACATTCTTTTTTCATTCAGTTTTTCCAGTTACGAGTCCTTTTTTAAAGCTGATCATTTTGTGTTCATTTTGTTTAGTTCTTTTTTCGTAACAGATTTAATGTTTAGTATAGATCTTAGAAAAAATTTGCATTGTGAGATAGGCAAGAAGTAAGGCATGTAGCAACATCAGCACAGCAAAGGGCACTCCTTTAAAGGCAAGGAAGGGCAAAAATATTTTAAGTCAAGTGATAGTGATTGCTGTATGAGTCGTACGATTTTTGAATCAAGCACGGGCAACGTCAGACCATGCTGCTAGTATATATATATATATATATATATATATATATATATATATATATAAGGTCATCCCATAAGTTGTGTCCGAATTTTAACTTTTTGTTAAAATGAACAAAATTTAAAGAGTATTTTTTAATGTCTAATGGAGCTGAACATTATTTTTATGTTTGGATGCATTTAAACTGATCAAATTTTATTTCAGAGAACAATAAAATTAAATTTTGTTTGATTGAAACCCTGCTAACATGGAAGTACCCAAGAATCATTTGAGGCACATAATGCTTTATGAGTTCAAGAAAGGAAACTCAGCAGCCGAAGTGGCTAGAAACATTCACTCAGTTTATGGAGAGGAATGTGTGAATGAAAGAACTTGCAGAAGATTGTTTGCAAAATCCAGAGGTGGAGATTTCACCCTTGAAGATGAAGATATATTTTTCCATATATTACAATTGAATAAGGCAATTAATATATGGAAAAATCTTTGTGAATATGAAAGGATTATGATAAAAATAAGTAGACATAATGTTTGTAATTTATTCAATCATATATATATATATATATATATATATATATATATATATATACACTCTATAGTCATATCATATTGAAACGCCAATTCTAGTCTGATTCTGAGTTAAGCAATACCTTGGTCAGTAGCTAGATGGGTGACTGCTTGGAAATACAAGGTGCTGTAAGCTTGGATGTGTGGCGGTTATAGTGCATAACATTGCAGAATGAGAAATTGAGTTCAAATTCCAGCTGGCTTCATTACATTCACTTATGTGAAAATAGCCTTGGGAAAGGCATGAATCCTACTCTTCACATCTCCTAACTATCGATAAATAGCAGAACAGACTGGACCCTATAAACTTAGTTGGTAAAACAATCTAGGAGAAGGAAAACTAAAATTCAAACCAGCCTGTGGGAATGTGTGAATGCAGGTAAATCTAAGTAAATGCATACATGCACAATTATATTTACAGCATATTTACACACACACAAACATATATACAATTATATATATATATATGTATGTATGTGTGTGTGTGACAAAATACCGTTTTAAGGTGTGCTATATTTATGGGTTAAAGTGCTCAATATCAGACATAAAGTGTATGTAAATACACCTGAGTTAGCTTGATGATTACATATAAGCATGAAACAGACTGTTGGCCTTAGGTGTTGAGTCAGTGTTCAATATATATATATATATATATGGGTGTGTGTGTGTGCATGTATAATATTAATATTATTATATGAAAAGATTACTCAACCTTTAAATATCACTTTTATCCTGACTCTGAAGTTTCTTGGAAAGATTTCCAGTCTTCAGGGGGTTCTGGTTTTTAAACGATATTTCCAAAAAATTTGAAATATCATTCAAAGCCGTATCCCCCCTGAAGACTGGAAATCATACCAAGAAACTTCAGAGTCGGGATAAAATTAATATTATATTTAAAAGTTGAGTAATCTTTCATATAATATTATTAACACTCTATTTTTAATATTACTTTAATGTTTTTAATATTGAGCACTATATATAAAAATATCTGCTGTTTCTTAAATCTTATACATACATATATATATATCTATATATATATATATATTCTCATTTGTACTCATAAAGGTTTAATCAAATTTATATATATTTGTACCTGTTTACAGATATATGCTTTCCTTAAAACGGCTAAATAGAACCTTGCTTACTGTGTTGTTCTTCTCTGCTAAGATTTCTTGAGGGTATGCACAGGCCAATAGACATAATATACACTGTTTAATAAATAAAAATGAGGCATCTATTTCAAATACGAAGTGTCTACTATAATGTTTCAAGTAATACATATGTATGTTTAACAACCTAAATATACATAAAATTATATTAACTGTATTTTGAATATATTTTTTTTATATATTTATTTATATATATATATATATAAAATCTGATATTCAGCACTCTTCCACCATAAATATAAAAATATATATGGATAAAATCCCATATTGAGAATGATGGATGAGGGTTCGGTAAATTCTAAGTTTTTACTGAACAACCTGCACAAGTGATCAATTACCTGTACTCTGCAATGCAGTCTCTCTTCATCATAGCAACCTGTCCTGTTCCGGTGCATTGTGTGGTACATGTCAGATAATGCTACAATTACAGGCTTTTTTGTTTGGATAGGAGTTTTCCATCTCTTAGCTGATTGGTTTCTAACCAAGGCTCAAAGTCCCACTCTGTCTTGCTATTTACATATAGCTGAGGGGTAATAGAGATGGATTAAGACATTTCCTAAGAGTATTTATGTGCAACTGAATATAACGAACCCAACCAGAATTGGAACTCAGCTCTCCAATTAACAATTACAAGACATTATCCATTATACAACTTGCACATTCAAGCTTACAAGAACTGGTGTTTCAATGTGATATGGTCATATGCTACAAATATATATATATGGCCATATGCTATAACATATATGTGTGTGTGTGTGTGAGATAGAAATTAGGAGGATTTGAGATAATTATAATTAAGTAATTCATCGAGTCTAGAAGAAACCTCAGCAGAATGCAGAAAGCACTGGATGGCTGTTTCGACTTATATTTAGGACTCATCAGCAGTGCACATCCTATATATATTATCACAAATGCACACACACAAACTTAAGTGGATGGTGGAAAGTCCTTAACCTGACCCATTTATCAAAAATTCAACCTATTGACCAAACATCTGATTTTGTGGGGAAGGGCTTCTTGGTTGGGCTAATAATTTTCAGCACCTTCTCATTTATGTGCATACATACATACATACATATATGCATATGCACACAAATTTATTTTTCACCTGACTTTTATTGTCTTTTTTTTTTCATGGAAATAGACATCTGTATAAAAACTGCAATGTCATCCATTTTTCAAGTACTATCTCCCAGCATGTCCCACCTATAACGTGTTCCTGTTTACTTGAGTCTTCGAGCTGAGAAAAATTTCTTCTTTTACCAACTCATCCATCTATTTTATGTCATTCATTTCCTTTAATATTGGTGTGTGTGTGTGTGTGTGTGTGTGTGTGTGTGTGTGTGTGTACAACTAAAATAATTATATGTATTTCTTTATCTCTCTATCTATATATATATATATATATATATATATATATATATATATATATATATATATATATATAAATGGTGGTATTCGTTTGGAAAAACCTCGGATAGCTAAATTTTCAGTAGAACAAATTGGTACCCAAGGAAAAATGGGGGATAAAGAAAGAACCAAGAACATTAAAACAAGGCAAAAACAATCATCCAGTATTTAAGTTCCAAGTCCAAAGAAAAAAAAAACCCAAAATGAGTAAAAAGGCAACTACATAAAGTGCTCAATAGTAGAGCAAAACCTAAGATAATCCTAAGGAACCAGGCAAACCTACCTAGATTTCACCTAAACGGGTCTTCAGGGTAAAGCCGGATTTACCCTGAAGATCCATTGAGGTAGGTTTGCCTGGCTTCTTTAGGATTATCTTATATATAGTTTCTGCATACCAATTTCACAACACAAATTATCAAGTAGAAATATATAGTACAATATGAAAGTCTTTGTCTACTTTAAACTATTATAAATTTCTACTAAATGCCAGCTTATAAACAAATATATTGCATTGCATTTTCAACCAATGGAACACTGGACCTATTGATGTCATTTCCTCTCCTAATTATCATATTTTGTAGCAGAGGTTCTGAATGAGAGATGACCCCACTCCACACCAAAACACCTAAATAAAATCTTTTGGTCACATTCACATAATCAAATATATAAACTATTTAAAAAACTGGAAAATGTTTATAATGAAAATTAATTACATAATATTAATTTGAAGAATTTAGCAAGAATAATTATATTGATGCACCTGAGGGGGGAGGGATGCATACAAATAAATCCTACAAATATTTCTGTTTGAACTCTTGCAACTCTTCATGGAATCTTATGGCAAACATTTCTCTTTAGTAAACAAAATTGCTTTCTCATAATCATCTGAGAGACCCCTTTCTGCCTTCCAACCACATGGCTGATGCTAACCTCCAGAAGAGTGACTCATTGTACCGTCTCAGATTAATGTTCTCTGCTAACAAGAAGTGAAAAGATTATATTGAATCAGATCTACTACTAGGAAAACTAGCTCAGATTGAGGAATTGGAGAGCTGAGTTAAAAATCCAACCGAATCGATTACATTCACTTGCCTGCTAATACTCTTGAGAGAGGTATGAATCTTCTTGTCCACCCAGCTATGGGTAAATAGCAGGACAAACCGGATTCGATAGCCTTGGATGGCAACTGGTCTACCGTAGAAAGAAATGGCAACTTACTGCAGGAAAAATCTGCCTCATCAGTCATGTATCGAAAGATACATAATCGCCTGACTCACTGTACACTATTTACATTATTTGGACTATTGTCCTCATCTTTGTTGCCATATTTATCACAGGTGGATGGAATGTTATTTCACTCACTGAGGTAGACTGTTCTAGTTCCATGTGCCATATCTAATCGATGTCAGTTATCAGTTATCTCCTGTTAATTCCCAGTTCTCCACTGCCTTAACCACATATTGAACTCACACTGTTTGGGTCCTGTCACTGGAACTAACCAATGTCTTTATCCACTGTGCCATCCATGTGTCCTTGAGGACATCTGTGTATGAATTTCTGGGTATTATAAACCTAATGTCTTCAGCAACAATTTTTTACCAGAGCTCATATTGCAATTTTCATAGCAATTATCGCTTATCTCTGGCACTCCTTCCCATATTGTATTCATTTCTATGCTTGGTCAGCTCAGGAGATTTTTGTGGCCTAGCATATGTGCTTATTCCTTAAGTTTACAAATTTTCCAATGATGTTCTTTGTCTGTGGTTTTAACCTGATCCCACAGAGGGCAGTGATCTCCCTTTTCTCTCTATATGTGGTCAGCCATGTCTGATTTTTCCACTTCACCTCATGTTACAGTTTTTTGGCGTTCTTGAAGCCTTGCCTTAAGAGGGCAGCCTGTCTCCCCTTTATATTTCTTTTCACAGCCGCATGGGATGGCATACACACAGTCTTTAGTCATGTTCTCCACTATGTGGGGAGTCTTACATTTTGATAAATATGGCATCAAAGATGAGGACAGTAGTCGGAATAATGTAAATAGTGTACATAATACCTCATCTCAGAAATATAGACAGATACTGACTGACTGTGTTAGATAATTTTTTTGCACCAGAATCTATATTACATATTTATAAGTCTATGTTATGGTGCTGAAACCATAGAAAAATGACATAGACTCGGATATATAGTTAAACGGTATATTATTCACGGAAACGTAGTACAAAGTAATGTGGAGTGGAGAGTACTTCTCTCACTGGTGTCCTGATTCACTCATTCATACACTCACTCATTCATACACTCACTCGGTGATACACACTTGGTAACTGACACGTGGTGACGTCCTCTTGGTGACTGCCACTTACTCAGAATTGGTAGCCATATTATATACGTGTGGAAGAGTCCATTTGTAGGTAAAGGTCCCCACAATAGTCTACCTTTTGAATATTGCTGCCACATATAGACCGGTGCTCCTGCTATATATTTAGAGATTCTTGATAAAATCCAAAGAAGAATTTGCAATGTTATTGGTCCTGACCTGGCATCCCAGCTTCAATCATTTTCCCACCACCATAACATAGCTTCCCTGTACATTTTCTATAAATACTTTCATGGTAACTGTTCTGATGAACCTTGTTCTGTTTTACCATGACTTTATGTATTTAAGCACAGTACCGCATTGGTAGCAAGGTCTCATCAATTCACAGTTGAATTGGCTAGATGTAACCGTAAGTTCTTTGCTAACAGTTTCTTTTCTTTCCTCTTCTAAATTATGAAACTGTCTTCTTGCTTCTTACCTACTAGCCAACATTGATCTTCAAAAATTCATATGCAACGTCAATCGTGGCCTACTATCTTCTTTTATTGTTCTCATTTCTTAATAATGTCTTTCTTTTTCTTTCACTTTCAGTAACCTTTTGTGCCTTAGTGGCTTTATCAATACTGAAATATGACATCTCCAGTTGCCTTGATCTATCCACTTCCCTTCTCCACATCCTTTCATCTTTCATTCCTATCTGCTCTCACTCCAAATCTTCTGTAACCCCCTTGCCTTGATCGACCCACTGTCTTTCTCTTTCTCCACATCCTCTCTTTTACCACTCCTATCTGCCCTTCCTCCAACCCTTCTATAACCCCATGCGTGATAGTGGCCTCCAGCCTTGCTTGGGTTGATACGCTTAAAAAATTAAAAAATAAAAAAATTTATTTTATAAGTTTATTATCATAATTTGGTGCACATCATCTATATATATATATATATATATATATATATATATATATATATATATACACACTAACAAGGGTGGCTCTGAAAGTAATGCCACTTGTTTATTTCCATAGAAACTGCAACAGATACATAGAGCCCAATAACACTGTTGGATAGAGCAAGTTTTCAGCTATAAAATACTACTTTCTCATGTTGTGGAGTAAATAAGTCACTCCTGGTAACACAAATGAACTAGAAAATATGCTTTAAATAAAGAACTAAAAGTGACTCAGGAGAAGTCCATTGGAATCAGTGAAAGAGAAAGAAGTGATGACGTCATGCGGATTAGCCTAAGCAAGACATAATATTATAACTGCTAGAATTGAGTTATAGCAGTGGTGACAAGGATTGAAACTCATGATGAGTAGGAAAAAGTACTGTGTTTTTATTTCAATGCATATGACAGCAGTGACAATGAGAATTTAAAACCATGTTGGTTTAATTTTTTTCTCTTTGGTGTCTGTAAAAAAGAAAAAAAAAAGAGAAAGAAGTGGTAAAAATACAGGAACAGCAACAACAGCAGTTGTTGTAAGTCCAGAAACATCAACAAAATTTAATTGAAATAATACAGAAGAAGATGGAAAATTCCCTATGTTCTTTCACTCCTGATGTGGTGGCAAATGCCATAGTTGAATTCACATACAATTCAGATGATGAAATTACCTTTTCTGTTTATTTTAGAAGATATGAGCAAATTTTTCAGAGAAGAATGCAGCAACTGGGAAGACAAGAAAAACAAGAGTTCTGTTGAGAAAGTTACACTGGTTGAACATGAAAAATACTGTAATTTTGTATGACTGAAAAAGCCAGAAATTTGCGTAAAAAAAATGGTAAATTTTCTAACTAAAATTTTTAGCGAGAAAAGTTTGTTATTCAATATTTGTTGGAAGCCTAGGAATCTGACGAAAAAAGAAGACAAAGATTTTTCACATATACTGAAATCGTTAACAAGGAATGTGAAAGATTTAAATTAAATGAACTGACTCCAGATATGTTTAAAAGGTTAATTTTCACTCAAGGGTTAATGTTGAAAAAACACACAGAAATATGTGCTAGAATTCTAACAAAACTTGAACAGAATCAAAAACTAACACTGCAAAAAATAGACAAATATCAGAGAATCCTAAATCTGAGACCTGATATGGAAGAAATTGAAGAAAAAGAACATGTATATATACAAGCTAAAGAAAAATGTGGAAAAAGAAAAATTAATCCATGTTTCAGATGTGGAAGGTTACATCTCAGCAACAACTATCCTTTCAAGAATTCAAAGTGCTACAAGTGTAGAAAAGCAGGACATAAAAAGCAAGGAAAAGTTCTCACTGAAAAAAAAGTTGTACACAGTTTTGCACCCCAAAAAAAGTAATTACAAAAAAAACAAAGAAAATTTGTGTGTGTAAAAATTAATAATCTGGATGTAAAAATTAATAATCTGGATGTAAAAATGCAACTAGACACTGGTAGTGATATCACAATAACCAACGAAGCCACATGCAAAGCAGACGGAAAACCTCTATTAAAAAGAACTTTAATAATTGTACAGGGCACATTGGATAAGAAATTGTTTTATCTGGTGAAATGACTTGTAACATTTCCTTTTGTAACAAGTATGTAAAACTAAGGCTTATGTGTTAAAAAATATTATCAACTTATTCGGTACTGACTGGATGGAATTATTTGAGTTGTGGAATTTACCTGTAAATATTTATTGCAAAAATGTAAGTGGACATGCTAACAGGTATAAAGAAAACAGTGTGAAAATTTAAAGGTAGAATTGAAAAAATGTTTTCCAGATGTTCTGTCAGATGAGTTGGGTCAATGTTCCAAAGTCAAAGTAAAATTTCAAGTGAAAAATGGGTCAATGCCAGTGTTTAAACCAAAAGATAGTGTACCATTTACAGCATTGGATCAAGTCAATGAAGAACTAGACAAACTTGAAAAAATAGATATAATTGAAAAGATGGGAAGCACCAGCAGAGAATGCAAAGAAAAAAATAAAATAAAATTCATGTTTGTGCTGATTTTTCAACAGGGTTAATCACATGTTTAAAATCCCATAACTACCCATTACCAAGTCCAGGGGAAATTTTTGTGAATTTAAATGGTGGATCTTTCTGAAACATATTTGCAAATATAGACTGAAGAAGAATTTTCAGAGTTAATAACTATAAATACACACAAGGGACTGTATAAGTTCAAGTGACTTCCTTTTGGGATAAAAGCACTTCCAGCTATATTTCAACAAGCTATGGATACTATGCTTGCAGATTGTTATTTCACTGTTGCTTATCTGGAGAATATATTAATTAAAAGTATATCAAAAGAACAACATATCGGGCATGTGAAAAGAGTTTTTGAAAAAATAAAAGAATACTGGATCAAACTCAGTGAAGAAAATTGCATATTGTTTTTGCCTAAAATGAAGTACCTCAGACAAATCATTGACAAAAATGGTTGTCAACCAGATCTGTCAAGGGCAAGTGCAATTAAGAATATGCCTCCTCCAAATAACATTACTAGGTTACAAGTATTTCTGGGACTAGCAGACTATCATCAAATCTATATACCTAATATGCAGAATTTGAGAGCTCCACTGAACAATTTGCTTAAAAAAAGGTATAAAGTAGAACTGGACTGATAAGTGTCAGAATGTGTTTGAAGAAATCAAGAAAATGCAAACACCAGACTTTTCATTAGGGCTCTACAATCCAAAAGCAGAAATTGTATTAGCTTTAGATGCTAGTGACTGTGGTATAGGAGTGGTAATTTTACATACATATGATGACAATAAGATGAAAGCCATTGCACATACTTCATGTTTGCTACGACCTGCAGAAAAAAAACTACAGCCATATCAAAAGAAAAGGCAATAATATTTGCATTGAAAAATTTCACAAATTTATACATGGAAGCAGTTTTCATTTACAGATGGACCACAGACATCTATTATCAATTTTTGATTAAAAACAATGGAATTCCTACTCATACAGTGAATAGATTACAATGCTGGGGCACCATCTTATTAAATTATGATTTCAGGATGGAATACCAACTGTACAAAAATTAAGACATGCTGATAGTTTATCAAGATTGATACCAAAAATTACTGAACCTTTTGAGGACACTGTTATTGCAGCATTAAAAAGGGAAATAGAAATTAAAAATATATTATGCAATGTAGTACGAGCACTACTAGTTACCCTGGAAGAAAGAAAAGTAAAAGCAGAATAAGACATGTTTATTTCGAAAATAGAAAAAATGGCTAAAAGAATATAAGAAAGACAATTTTTAGAACTCAATCCAGACTTGAACACTTACTCTCAATGTGACGGAGTTCTGATATTTGCACAAAGGCTAGTAATACCTAGCATATTGCAAAAGCGAATATTAAATGAATTTCATAGTTGACATCTGGGAGTTTCAAGGATGAAATCTCTTATGAGAAGCTATGTATACTGGACCAAAATGCATCAAGACATTGAAAAATTAGTAAAAGCCTGCAGCGTTTGTGCTCTGGCAGCAAAATCACCTACCATGAAATTACAACCATGGCCAAAGACAGATCTGCATGTAGATTTTGCAGGTCCAATAAATGGATCATATTATCTTGTAGTAGTGGATAGCTTTACTAAATGGCCTGAAATTTGTAAGTACAAAAAAAACAACTTCCATGGTTACAGTGAATTTTTTACATGAACTGTTTGCAAGATATGTCATTCCTAATGCCATAGTCTCAGATAACTGTACAAAATTCATTGCTTACATATTTAAAGAATTTTGTAAAATGTTCCCAATTGAACATATTACTACCCTGCCATATAAGCCAAGGTCAAACAAGCAAGTTAAACAGTTTATGGGTACTTTTAAGTGAGCTTTGAAAAAAAAGCAATTAACGAAAAATTGTGCGAAAAAGCACTAAAAAAATTCTTGAGCATATATTGAATGACACCAAATCCCAATACAGCAACACATGTCACCGGCAGAATTGATGTTCACAAGAAAAATTAAATCAGTGTCCAACAAGTCAGGTCAAAAAAGAATACGAACGGATAGCAAAAAGGATACAAAGTTTTTCAAAATTGGCAAAAAGTGTTTTTCAGTGGAAAAGAAATGTGTGAAGATGACATAATAAGGTCATGAATTGGAAAAATGATAAAAGGAAAAAAATGGGAACACACAAGGCATTGGAATCAGTTAAAGAAAAGCTTTACTGAAGAAAGACTCATAAGAAAGGAAGAACCTGTGCAAGTTCTGTATGATATTTTTGATATACCAACAACCCAAGAATTCATTGAATGTACCAGAAAAGGTACAGAAAAACTAGAGGTTGACCCAAAACAAGAGAAATATAATGTTCAGCACAAGGCAAACTCACCAGCAAATGGTGGGGGTGAGTACTAAGAAATAAAATGAAATACATACTAGTGAAAAAAAATCTTAAAAGTGCTGATATTGCAGATTAAATAAGACAGCCCTGGTAACACAAATGAACTAGGCAAGATGCCTTAAATAAAGAACTCAAAGTAAATCAGGAGAAGTCCACTGCAGTCAGTCAAGGAGAAAGAATTGATGATGTCACAGTGATTAGCCTAAGCGAGACATGATATTATAATCACTAGGAATGAGTTATGACACATAATCACAACAACAGTGCAAGACAGACTGGAAAATGACTTATCATGCACATTGCTGCCACCACTGGTCGAGTGCATTAATAACTCTGCTCGCATGAACTCTTTGGTCTCTATAAGTGTTCATTGACAATGAATATCAGTGAATGCAGTTTTTACATGTGGAAGAATTCAATAAGACACCTCTACTTCATATGCATTTCCATATCAGATGACATTTTACCAGATCAGATTGCTATTTGTGACAAGGCAAAATGAATATGGGGTAATGGTGGAGGGTTCATACTTGACTGTCATATCACAGGCATTTCTTTCAGAGCAACCCTCCTATATATAATAATTACAGTTTCTTGCTGAGAATGCATAATCAACCATGATTAGCAGTATGAACAATGCCAGAAACACTCAAAATCTCGGTCACAATGACTTGTGATTGTCTGCTAACACAGCCATCGACCACTTTTGAAACAGATCCATCTATCTAATTTCACTCACAACCCATGGTCTAGTTTTCAACCACTTTCTGAAAGTGTTGCATTCTGGGATCGTATACACAGACAGATAGCATCAAGATGTGACAAATTGATCATGGTGAGTTTCAAACCTGGACCATATGGTCAGAAAACGAATGTTCTAACCACTTGGTCACATACTCTTATAAAAGTGAACATTGAAGTCAACACTCAGAGGCGACAGGCTGTTTCATGCCAGATGCAATACTTAGGCTGTGAGTGTTGGTTTTTCTCTCAACTCAAGGAAAAAACTAACACTCGCGGCCTGATGATTGTGTCTAGCATGAAACAGCCCGTCGCTTTTGAGTGTTGACTTCAATATTCACCTTTATATTTACATATGCCCTATCTCTGATATTGAGCAATTTATCCCATAAATATAGCACACCTTTAAACTATATTTCTTCATATATATATATATAGAGAGAGAGAGATAGACACACATAAGAGGAAGCAATTCAATTCTGTATATTTTTCTGCTATGCATGAGTCATCACTATGTCTCACTGTTTAATCAAATACACAAAAAAGATTTTCTCTGATGCTATATATATATATACACCACACAGTAGGAACTGATTTTAAACCACAAACAAGTCCTGGCCACCACATAGTAGGAACTGATATTAAACTACAAACAAGTCCTGGCCATAAATAAACTCCAACCCCAAACCACTTCCCCTGGATAAGATACCTTATGCTAACACAAACCCGCTCTCATTTACAAGGCATCTACCAGAGGAGGACTGACATTGAAAATAAATTTAATACAATACTCCAAGACAAACACTTAGAGACTGATGATAGCTGTATACAGAACGGCTTGAAATAGCCTATATTTATGTTGATGTAATTTTTGTTTTTTTGCTGTAAATATATATGTATATATTCCCATAAAGATATGATGTCTAAAAATAATCTTTAGATTAAGAAAAGAAATGGGACTTACAGAAGAGAACCATAAATCTGCAAAGAGCCTTTTATCAGAATTACTTAATATGTAGAAGCTAGAATTTTTAAAATGGTCATTGATGTAGCAATTGTGACAATCTATAGATAGGCAATTTTAGCTGGAATATTTTTTATTCAAAAAGAGTATCATAAACCAATGAAAGATTTTCTTATCTGTTTTCTAGCCAAGAGGAACCTTTGTAGCCAATGTTAAACTTCCATATTAACATCAAGGTCACTGAGTTAAGTGTAAAAGTGGATCAAAAAGGCCTTCCAATTCAGAATCCAGTCATTAATATTTTGTTCTATGAAACCGTGTATGACATTAAATTCATGTGTTTTTTGTTATCCAGTTAGAGTTCTAATTAACAAAGCAGTTTCAATCAAATTTTGCCTTTGTTTTGAGCTAACAAATTCTTATAAATTTCTATAATCAGTTTCAGTAATTAGTAGCTGTTTCAAAGTCATGTGACATGCATTTCTAATCTCTAATTTACTCAACTTGTGCTTTCTTTTTTTTGTTGCCTCTTTATACCTTGTAGTAATAATCTTAATAAAATTATACAAATTTCTCAAATTGTCCTCATGACTCATTTTTCACAAGTTTTCATTGTTGCCTCTTTACACCTTGTAGTCATAGATATAATAATCTCAAGTTATTCGAATTTCTAAAATGAAGTATTGTCATCATTGCTAATTTTTCACAACTCTTACTTTCATTTGATTTTTGTTATTCACTACCACAAATCTCATGTTTTCTTAACCTTTCAAAATATTAAATAATCAATATGTTCTGGTAATTTATACTGATTGTTTAATGATGATGCTTTTCATTTAGGATTTGAACTCACACTCTTGCAGTTATATATATATATATATATATATATATATATATATATATATATATAATGTGTGTGTGTGTGTGTGTGTGTATTTAAGCAGAAAATTTTTTCATTCAAATAGGTTTGGTTAAATAATTTAGACATATTATGTTGATTAGTTTTTGGTGTGATCCTTTTAAGTTCACATATTAATTTTTTGGTAGACTTTGAAAATGGAGTAAGAAAAATACCAACTTTTTCTTTCAAATAGTTTTTATTTTCCCAAGTACTTTCAATCTCATCTGAGACTATCTTCAATAACTGATTCACTAAACTTTGAGAATTTTAAGAATCAGTTTTCAGGAAGTGTGTAGAGTTGAAACAATATAAGTTTTATGGATTGATTGTGAGTTTTAAATGTTTATATATTAAAAGAGAAAATGGAGGAAAATTAGATGCATTTTCAACATTTTATTTCTGAATAAGAAAAAAGACGGTGCCAACAGCAAAAAGGATATGTGCCATTTATTGAAATGGTGCATTGTCTGAGTAATTTTATAAGTGGTTTACTATATTCAGAAATGGAAATTTTTATTTGAAAGCCTGGGAACATTCAGGCAGGTCTGTAGTCGTAGATTACATCTAAATCAAAATTTTTATTAAAAATAATCTAGGTCATATGATATGGGAAATTCCAGAGATACTCTAGATCATTATCTATAAAAGGCAGGATGTGTGTGTGTGTGTGTGTGTGTGTGTGTGTGTAACGAATGCACGGCTGCAATTTTCGACGGATTTGCACCAAAATTTACATGCTCATGCTCCAAGTTAGTGAAAAGGCCAAGACTGACTTTGCATTTCCCAACTCCCATCGATAGTGGAAATAATCAATTTTTTCATGCTTCTACGGCAGTTTTCATGTAGTTTGCAGCCATTTTCTACTGGCCTGAGTGAGAGCCTATAGCTGGCTGCCACGAATAGGCAGGAAGATTCTATTGGCCAGTGTGAGAGCCAACAGCTGACTGACATGAATGTTAACTAGCATGCTAGCATGCAAAAAAATCGATAGCTGCATTCGTCACAAGTGGGAAAAATTTAAATCTGCATGGCACTTTACTCCAATTGGCTCATTCGCTTGCTCAAACTCAACGTTGATTCTGATTCTGCAGAACTGGGTTGGGTGTGAAAAAGTATTTGTTGTTAACATTCTTTTTTCATTCGCTTTTTCCAGTTACGAGTCCTTTTTTAAAGCTGATCGTTTTGTGTTCTTTTTGTTTCGTTCTTTTTTCGTAACAGATTTAATGTTTAGTATAGAGCTTAGAAAAAATTTGCAGTGTGAGATAGGCAAGAAGTAAGGCACGCAGCAACATCAGCACAGCAAAGGGGCACTCCTTTAAAGGCAAGGAAGGGCAAAAATATTTTAAGTCAAGTAATAGCAATTGCTGTATGAGTCGTACAATTTTTTAATCAAGCACGGGCAATGCCGGGCCATGCTCCTAGTACATCATAAGATCTTTGTAAGGCATTTGAAAATACTTTGTTATATGAATTGTTAAGATGTTTACAGTGCCTTATTATTTAAAAAAATTAATTGACTGCATTCCCATCTGTGATTCTTTTCTCAAATGCTACACAAACAACCCATTTTTTAAAAAGAATGATCACAAACAATGAAAAATGTATTGTTTACAACATTGTAGAGCAAAAAGGTCCTGAGGAATATAAAATTAGATACTGTTAACCACTACAAATGCTAGTCTGTTTCCAAAAAAGGTGATGTAGTGGGATTTTAAGAGCATTGTGTATTACAAACTCCTCTGCAAAATCAAACATTGAATTCAGATAGGTACTGTTTCTAGCTGAACTGATTAAAGGCAGAAAATCAATTAAAAACACCTAGAATTGGTCAATTCATGTCTCTTTACAGACTTGGCAGAAATTGGTACAGCTTAGCTTGGATGTGATACTACACCTGTCACACTCATGTCACACTCACCTGACCTTACAACTCATGTCATGTCATATTCACCTGACCATACAACTCATATCATGTCATACTCACCTGACCTTACAACTCATGTCACACTCACCTGACCTTACAACTCATGTCATGTCATATTCACCTGACCTTACAACTCATGTCCACTCACCTGACCTTACAACTCATGTCATGTCATACTCACCTGACCTTACAACTTCGGATGACCCCTTATTTCAATCCTTACAAAAATTCTCTTAATGGGAAGAACTTCAATTCAATTCTCTGGAAGCCTGTAAACATGCTTAAACCAATTCATCATCCAGAAAAATGCCAAATTCTGGGAGGATGGAATCATGACACTGCCTCAAAAATGCAAAATGTTGTGGAACAAAATGAAAAAAGTATGCAGTTGAATAAATCTATGTACAAATATCTAAATACTGTCTTTGAAATTCACTTAAAAATGCAATGAAATTTTTGTTTGAAGCATTTTGGGCCTTGTTCAAACTGCTCATCATGCTAGGTAACATGCTCTCTCCCAGAAACTGTACCTAGTGTCAACTCAGTAAAGTATAAAACTACAGGTGGGCTCTGTGAGTTTTGAACAAAAACAAATGTGCCTGAGCAGGTTTCTGCAACAGGGATTTACAAGTGGCCAGTCTTAAGAATAAAAAAGGTCTTGGAGAAAATTAAATGATTCAGTAAGGTGAGCAATGGTGGGATTGGAAGGCCATTGTGTATTATAAGCTCCTTCTGCAAAATCAGACATTGTATTCAGACAGGTACTGTTTCCAGCTGGACTGATTAAAGGTAGCAGTCAATGAAAGGCATTCAGAATTAGCCAAACAATGCCTGCCCTCATATCTCTTTGTGGGTCTGGTATCAATTCATAAGGCACTATAAGAGATTAACAGTAGTAACTAATAATAAAATAGTATACTTATAGCAATATGTTGTAATAAAAGTTATGTAATAAATAGAAGATGCATTCTTAATGTAGATCTTTCTAGACACAATGTGAGATTAACAGCAATAACTAATAACAAGAGAACATTTATAACATTATAGTGTAATAAACAATGTAATACCAAAACTTTATTTTTCCTTTAACTATCTTTAATTTGATTTATTAATTAAGACCAGTCAGTTATGTGCCATGCGTGATACATGCTTAGGCAATCATGTATCTTTCAATACATGACTGACGAGGCAGATTTTTTCCTGCAGTAGGTTGCCATTTCTTTCTGCAGTTGACCAGTTACTATCCAAGGCTATAGAACCCGGTCTGTTCTGCTATTTACCCATAGCTGGGGGGAGAAGAAGAAGATTCATACCTTTCCCAAGGGTATTAGCACGTAAGTAGTCTGTTCTGCTATTTATCCATAGCTGGGTGGAAAAGAACAGTGGGAGGCATGTCTAGAGTAATGGATAGCAGCTTGGAATCAGAGAGCCAATGTTTGAATTCCTTTGAAATCCATTACATTCACTTATGTAATATGTGCTTATAAACTTGGGAAAGGTGTGAATCCCCTCCACCTATGGGTAAATAGCAGGACAGACTTGTTTCTATAGCCCTGGATGGCAACTAGTCTACCGCAGAAAGAAATAGCAACCTACTGTGGTAAAAAATCTGCCTCGTCAGTCATGTATCGAAAGATGCATGATTTCCTAAGCATATATCATGCGTGGCACATAACTGAATTAAGACAAATAAGTGATTAATAACAATATCTAATAATAAAATAGAACACTTACAACAATATATATATATACAATAGAAGATTACTACAGACAAAATAAGAGATAAATTAAAATAACTTATAATAAAATACAGCAAGAGTATTTGGGTGGCAATCTGAGGACTGTGCAGAGGATTTGGAAAGAGTCTTATGCTGATTATGAAGATGTTTGGTGTGATCACTAGTGATGGCAACATTATGCTTCCATTCATCTTCTGGCAACAGGACTCTGCACCATGCCACACACGCAAGAGAACCTTGTCATGGCTGTCAGACAATTTCTGCAACTACATCACTCCTTACAGACTCCCCAGATTGCACCACCCTTGATTATTATGGGTGGGGTGCAGTTGAGCAAGAGACCAACAAAACTCCTTGTAATGCCAAAGATGAAATGAAGACAAGGATTATGGCAGCATTCACCATCTTAAACAAGGAGACCATCCAGAAGAGTTGCAAGAGATTCTGAAGGTGCCTGGAGGCCATGGCTGAAGCCAATGGTGATTTTATTGAATAAATTTACTCTTTAGTATTTCACGCTATTTTTGTGTAATTTTGGTAAATATATCTGTTAAAATGAGATATCAATGTTATTTTCATTTTTGTGTAATTTAGATGACAATTTATCCATCACATTCTGTAGAGAGAATTTTTCTTTCTATAGTTTTAATTAGACACAATTATAAAAATATACTGTAGTAAAATTTATCTGACAGATTAATTCTTATTGTAATCTTCTTTGGGGCCACCTCCTGGTGATCATGACTCTCCAAAGCTTCCTATCTCCTGTGGCTCTTAGCAGTTTTTTTTCCCTTTGCTAAGGCTTTCATGCCCAGTTCAGCCATGCATTCACACAAGCTCGGCAGGTATGTAGCTTGCTGTCAACCCTTTCTCTCTTGCCCTCAATATGCCCTGTGAGAATTAAGTTTTCCATGCCTTTCTTCTTCATTATGTATTCAAAAAATTTCAGCTATCTTTTCCTGATTTTGCGTATGTCTTTCTTTTGCCATTTTCTTTAAGACTTCCTTGTTGCTTTATTTTCAGTATCTTTCTGTAGAACCACATTTCTCCTGCCTCTAGTTTTTCCCTTATCCTTAGGGAAATTGTCCAACATTCACTGACATAATAAAATCTGATAAACTCTAGTAACCCATCCATATATTAATCATCGGGGTTTTGTAGATCAAAGCACTTTCAGTACATCTTCATCTTAATAATTTATATAAATTTTTATTAAAATGGCATTTTCCAGGTTAAAATTGTGTGAGAAAATTTGTGTCAGTACAGATGCAAAAGAGGCCCCAAGTTATGCGTGGTTATTGGATTTAGTCAAATCAAGGTTTTCCAATTGGCAGCAGAGCAGAACAGCTTGGAATGTCCAGATGTCAATAAAGATGATAAGAAATCAAGAAGTAAATGTTGGCAGTTGGCGAGACTCACTTTGCTATTGTCAGTGATTTGTTATCT
The DNA here is from genome assembly GCA_964036315.1 of Acanthosepion esculentum. Classification (NCBI taxonomy): domain Eukaryota; kingdom Metazoa; phylum Mollusca; class Cephalopoda; order Sepiida; family Sepiidae; genus Acanthosepion; species Acanthosepion esculentum. The sequence continues at coordinate 53,365,802 of OZ038491.1, read as the reverse complement.
TGTGAGAGCATTCACTTGATGCATTTTGTTCTGGAATTTGCATACCGCTAGCCATGCTGTAGTTACCAAGGTAGTGGCCTCACTAGTCATTACTTAGTTTTATTTTATTTCCTCAAAATAAATGAATAAATAAAAATTAAATCTGAGTTGAAATTAGTGTAATTTCTAAAATGTTAATAGTAAAGTAAAAATCAAGTGATGAATCCTGTACTTAACCTTTACCATTCTGTAGGTGACTATATTTGCCAAGCAAAATGTTGAATTTGAATTTCTTGGTTGTGTAGTCATATCCTTCTATGGCAACACCTTATTTTGTCAAGCAAGATGTTAGTCCTGCCAATGCAAGTTGAATTTGAATTTCTTGGTTATCCATTCATATCCTTCTATGGCAACACTTAAAACAATCTTGACAGAAATTGAGAGTCAGGCAAATGCAATTTCAAATATATAGAACTAATATATTAAACACTATATTTTGAGGGGATTCCATATACAGTAAAAAGGGAAGTAATATTTATAAATGATGTAAAGTGCTAAATGTTAACATATATCATGGGTTGTTCCCTAATGTAGATTGTATTGAAATAAAATTCTTTTATCTTATAAAGCCAATCCATTGGAAATAGATTTTGTTCCAAATTATATTATATTTCAGATTCTTAAACAAACTACTCACAAAAGTAACTGTGTACATTAACCTTACAGACAAATGTAAAGGGTGTTTCATTAAGATGGATTATATATAAGGGTGTTTCATTAAGACGGATCAAAGTCAGCAGTAAATAAATCACTGTTATTGATGAAAATTTATTTATTTCTCCTTTGAATCATGTTATTGAAGTCATGGCGTTTATGTGTGAAAAATAATATTACCCAAATGTCTACCGAATCTAAAAGAAAAAATCATTAGATGCTTAAATTTAATTCACATTTTAAATGTGTCCAAGTTATTGGAACACCCTTTATAAGTTGGGCCAGTTTGTATTTTTTATTTAGCAAATATCAGTTTCAAGAGCAATGCTAAAATAATTATAGAGTGGCCTGTGTTATACATCTGGGAGTGTCTGTCTATATTTCTGAGATGAGGTATTATGTACAGTATTTATATCAGTTGGACTATTGTCCTCATCTTTGTCGCCATATTTGTCACAACATTTCAGCCGTTGTACGCTCCGGCCTTCTTCAGGTGGTTGGAATTTCGAACTGAACCCTTTATTTCGATCACTGGGGTAGACTGTTCTAGTTCCACATGCCATGTTTGATGGATGTCAGTTATCAGTTATCTCCTGCTAATTTTCCCTCTGAAAGTTCTTTATCCACTGTGCCATGTGTCCTCAAGGACACATGGCACAGTGGATAAAGGCGTGGGTTAGATCCAGTGACAAGACCCAAAGAGTGTGAGTTCAATACCCAGTTAAGGCAGTGGAGAACTTTCAGAGGGAAAATTAGCAGGAGATAACTGACATCCATCAAACATGGCACGTGGAACTAGAACAGTCTACCCCAGTGATCGAAATAAAGGGTTCAGTTCGAAATTCCAACCACCTGAAGAAGGCCGGAGCATACAACGGCTGAAACGTTGTGACAAATGTGGTGACAAAGATGAGGACAATAGTCCAACTAATGTAAATACTGGACATCTTGGAGTGTATGTGTTTATACGATCATCATATTTTTCTCAATTTATTTTCAGTTTTTTGCCATTTTTTTTTTTAAGTTAGAAATGTGAGAAATAGTTTTATTTGTGTACTTCAACAGTTAATTTATAGTTAATAAAAATTACAATATCTTTCAAGAAAGAGTTGCCCCCCTGCTGTGATTAAACTGAGATCGACCATTTCATCACAAGAGAACTGATAAAAGCAAAATGCTGAGAGACAACCCATTGGACTTGCACTGCCAACTTAAACAGACAAATATTGATGTGTCACTTGCCTACAATGGCCACATAATAATTAAACATCACCTAAATGATCCTTATTGATGCAAAGAGACTTTCTGTCCCCGCTATCTGAAAGCAAGTGGATGATAATATATTGATCTGTATCATATTTGTCATGGCCGAATTCATCCCTTTGGGAATCACAGGCTCTTCAAAACTGAAAATGTGAAGAACTTTCTGTTGCAACAATATCACAGACAGTTTGGTTGTGTCTTTTAAAAATTCAGTATCTCATTTGGCTTCTCTCTTTCTACATTTATAGGCAGCCAGGAAAAAAAATTGTATTACGGTCTTACTTATCCTGAATATCTTGCTTAAAAATATGAATGGCAAAATTTTCAGTCTCTATATATAGACACTCTAAAATAGATTGATATAGACAAAATGAGACAGATAGATATAGACAAACTGAAAGAGAAATAGATATAGACAGATTAAGATTGATAGATATATAGATATAAAACCAGCATGTACATTAAAAGAAATATATAACTGTTGATTTTACTTTGCTGTTGTAATGTATGGCAAGTGTGTGTTGAGGTTGGGGTAAAAACCTAATTCTCTCAGCAACTACATGTCTGTGTGTGTGGGGGTGGGTAATAGGATGAGAGGGAATAGAGACAGGAGGTAACAAAAATAACACTGCTTCAGAAACCATAGCAACTTGAGGAACAAAAATGCTCATGGGACCTACTTCACAAGACACCATGTTTTGCCAATTGCTGACTGATGGTTTTATTGGTACAAGGCATCTTACAAAAACCCAAATCTTGACCATTTGCAGAGAGGCTTGTATCTAGATATGCCAAATTGTCTCTCTTTCTTCATTTACTTCAGTAGGAGTTCCTGTAGTTTCCTTTCTCTGTCTGCTGTCAACACTCTGTCATTTGCATATCTAATGTTGTTAAGATTGTAGCCACCAATAATGAATCCTGGTAGGACTTCTAATTCTCTCAGGATTGCTTCACTGTAAAGCTTGAATAAGTCTGATGAGAAGATACCTCCTTGTCTTACAACACTTTCTATTTTTGTATGTGTTACGGTAATTTACCTATAGACTCTCCCAGCTATTAATAGGAGCAGGTACTGCCTTTTGGAGAGGGAAGTTTCCAGCAGCCAGCTCTGACAGTCAGACTAAACATTCTTGCTGTAACACTGTCTTTTGTATATGTTTGCATTACTGTTTCTGTTAATATATTTGTTTAACTCAATTCCTCTTGTGTCTTTATTTCTGCCCCTAACAAGGCCACAACAGTATATTTACTGAATTCTTTTTTTATCCTCATGCTGACTGCTTGCAGTATAAGTTCCATTATTCTAATATCCTTCCCAAATAAATCAAGCTTAACTAGCATTTCAAATAGTTCTTTGGGATATACCTTCTCAAATGCTTTTGCATAATTTATCAAGCATATGTATGCATCCGTTTGCATTTGTCTTTCTCTCTATAATAACATTCTGGGCATAGATATTAGATATTACTTCTAAAATGAAACCAATAGTCAGTCGACTTCAATACAGGACTTGTTAACCTTAACTCTTAGGTTGAGTCATAAATAATTTCTGTTTTCGTTTATCAACTTTATTCTTCAAAAATGAAGTACAAGTGCATTTTAATCATATTATATATTATATTATATTATATTATATATAATATAATGGTATATATATAATATTATATATTTACCATTATTAATATTATATATAATATAATGGTAAATATATAATATTATATATTTACCATTATTAATATTATATATAATATAATGGTATATATATAATATTATATATTTACCATTATTAATATTGTATATAATATAATGGTATATATATATAATATTATATATTTACCATTATTAATATTATATATAATATAATGGTAAATATATAATATTATATATTTACCATTATTAATATTATATGTAATATAATAGTAAATATATAATATTATATATTTACCATTATTAATATTATATATAACATAATGGTAAATATATAATATTATATATTTACCATTATTAATATTATATATAATATAATGGTAAATATATAATATTATATATTTACCATTATTAATATTATATATAATATAATGGTATATATATAATATTATATATTTACCATTATTAATATTATATATAATATAATGGTAAATATATAATATTATATATTCACCATTATTAATATTATATATAATATAATGGTAAATATATAATATTATATATTCACCATTATTAATATTATATATAATATAATGGTATATTTATAATATTATATATTTACCATTATTAATATTATATGTAATATAATAGTAAATATATAATATTATATATTTACCATTATTAATATTATATATAATATAATGGTATATATATAATATTATATATTTACCATTATTTACAAAGAGTTTTTACCACTTATCAGGCAGCTGTTTCATTCGTTTTGAGAAATATTCAGCAGGTAGTAATGTGAAAACATTTTAAAATGATCAAAAACATGTAATAAATGGTTAGTACAAATGTCACTTAAAGACGACGGGTGAGGTAGAACAGGGCCAAAAATTCTTTCCTGTGTTATTCTTTCTGTATGCAAACTTACGTTAGAAGAGAACAACATTTTCCCTTTTATCCACTGTGTATGCTGTCACTATCATATTGAAATTGGTGTATACTAAGTGTACACAAAACTTATTCTTAACTGCTACACATAATTAATATTTAAGATAGTACATTACAATTTGTTGGTTCCCCAAAATTGAAATTACTTATGACTTAACCTAATACAAAAAAAAAATGTTTCTTTTGATTGTTTATTTCACCCCAAGCAAGGTAAAAATGTCACTAAGATGCAAAGGTTTACTGAGTGTTAGAGAATATGAGACAAAAACCTATTAAGGAGAGAGAACAATAAAAGAACAGAAATTATGAAAACAGAAGATCGACATTGCATTTAAGTTTTTGAAGATCAAAGTTGACTGGAAAGCAAGAAGCCAAAAAAGAGATCCACAAATAAGAAGTGCAATAGAAGAAAATATTAACATAGAATTTATAGTCCACATCTAGCCATTTCAACTGTAAAATGATGGTACCTAACTGCCAATCTAGTACTGCACTTAAATTCATTAGGTAACATAGAGGAGATTTCATCAAAACTATTACCATGAAAATGTTTATAAAAAAGGTACAGGGAAGCAACATTACAATGGCGACTAAAGCTGAGATGCCAGGTCAAGACCAATAACATTGCCGATTCTTCTTTACATTTTATGAAGAATCTCAGAGTAAGTAACAGTAAGAATTCAGAGATTCTTCATAAAATGTAAAGAAGAATCTCTGAATATATAGCAGAAACAACAAACCAGGTGTGGCAGCAGTATTTAAAGCAAGGATGAATAGTAAAGTTATAAAAATGTAATATAGATTCTGACAAGAAAAATTGTATCGCATGACATAGTGAACTAAATTTGTTAGCACCCGACCTAGTAATTGATTCAATATAATCTTTCCATTTCATGTCAGTGGAAAATGTTAATCTGAGAAGAGGTAATGAATTATTCTTCTGGGTTTAGTATCAGCCATGCTGATGAAAGGCCAAAATGTATCTATGTATTTTAAGTTGTAAACCATAGATTTGCACCGAGGAAGTTGGGTTTGACATGGGGATACATCTTTTTAAAATGAAGTTCATGGTTTTTTATGATTGTGTACTTGAAGATGTTAAAATGTTGTTTTTTAATTTTAAGTTTTTAACAAAGAATAGCAATTCTATTTTTGATTTACACAGAACAGTAACTTTTTGCTACTTTATTTTTAAACAAACTAATGTCTGCCCTTTTCCAACTCTGGAAAAAGAAACCTTCACTTGACCATGGAGATCTTTTTCCCCATTTAAAACTTAGACATTTGCAAGGAGTTACCATTCGTTATAAATCAATAATTTTCTGAGAGAAAAACTATAACCATGACAACTGAAAAGGATTCTGGGAAAATTTAGGAATAAGAAAAATATTCCATAGATCTGAAATTAAATTAAAAATATTTGAATGAAAATAGTGTTATTTTCAAAAATAGGAAAAATTCTTCCGATGACATTGAAAAATGATTGATTAAAAAGAATCCACGTACAATAATTCTGAAAATTACAACAGTATCTGGAAAAAGAAATTTCCAAGAAAAACTTTTTTGGAAATGTAAACATAGAATTCCATTTTAGATCCTATATGTGTTGATGCATTCTTTAATCAGTTCACCTAAAGCAAAGTGATAATATCATGAAGACACAATGGGTTACTGAGAATGAAAATATTTTAGTCAGGAGAAAGGACTATAAAAGAATATAATTCAGGAAGACAGAAGACTGTGATTGATGTTGCATTGAAATCTTTGAAGATTGTAGGTTGCAGGGAAGCAAGATACTGGAAGAGAGTTCCACAGATAAGAAGTATGAGAAAAGCAACTATTAGAATAGAACTTAAGGTGATATCTAGCTATGTCAGCAGTAGAATGATGAAACCTTGTTGCCAATGATTAAATTTAGGCAGTCAAGACACTAAGGAGGAAAGCTCATTAAAACAATTGCCATAAAGAAAATATAGAGTGAAGCAACATTACATCAATGAGAAAGTGGCTGAAGTCGAGATTCCAAGTCAGGATAGATTACATTCCAGACCCTCCTTTGGATTTTGTCAAGAATCTTGAGATATATAGTCGCAGAACCAGACTAAATATGGCAGCAATATCCAATGCATAGATGAATGGTAGATTTATAAATATACAAGATGGATTCTGATGAGAAGAATTGTCTGGCACAACACAGAGAACCAACTTTCCTAGCAGCAGACCTAGCAATTGATTCAAAAATTGATTGAAAATACATTTAATTTTTTGCAGATTAAAATTGGCTGGAAAACATGCATCTGGAAGGAAGTTCCACAAGAAAAAAAAGTGCAAGAAAAGAAACTGTTAGCATAGAACTTACAGCTACATCTAGCCAGCTCAACTGTAAATTGTTGAGATCTCTTTGCCAGTCTAGTACTGCACTTAAATTCATAAAATCTAGGTACCATAAAGAAGAGGTCATCCAAACAATTACCATGAAAGTATTTATAAATAGGCACAGAGAGGCAACCTTGTGGTGGTGAGTAAGTGACTGAAACTGAGCTGCCAGATCAGGACCAATAATATTGCTGATTCTTCTTTTCATCTTATCAAGGAGTTCAAGGTAAATAGCAGGAGTACTGGACCATATGTGACAGCAGTATTTGAAGCAAGGAGGAATAGTAGACTTATAGATTTGTAAGATAAGATTCCGGATAGAAAAAGTGTCTTGCACAACAGAGTGAAATGACTTTCTTTGCAGCTGATCTAGCAATGGATTCAGTATAGTCTTTCCACTTCATGTTAACTGAGAACGTTAGCCCGAGAAGGCGCAACGTGTCACTTTCCTGGAGGTTAGCATCAGCCATGCTGATGGACGGCAGAGAGGGGTCTCAGAGATGATTAATGGAGAGAAGTTTATTTTTGGAGGCATTAAAATTGACAAGTCATCTTTTGCCCCAGTTAACGATAGACTTGGGTTGTTTAAATGCCAGGCCACAAGAAAGATTTTTTTTCTTATCTACCCAATTAATATAATCTTGTGTGTATTCTGTTCTTAAAATATATTTCTTCAGATAACATATCAAAGTAGTTTTGATAAACGGATTTTGTATATTTTCCTGTTAATTCGAATAATTTCTTGTACTTTTTCAGCTCTTACTTATTCAGAAACAGTATTTATAAACAGTATTTAATTTTAAACAGCAATTTATTTATAAACAGTATTTATTTATAGACAGTATTTATTTTTAAACAGTAATTTATTTATAGACAGTAATTTATTTATAGACAGGATTTATTTTTAAACAGTAATTTATTTATAAACAGTATTTATTTATAGACAGTATTTATTTTTAAACAGTAATTTATTTATAAACAGTTTTTATTTATAGACAGGATTTATTTTTAAACTATTTATTTATAGACAGTAATTTATTTATAGACAGGATTTATTTTTAAACAGTAATTTATTTATAAACAGTATTTAATTTTAAACAGCAATTTATTTATAAACAGTATTTATTTATAGACAGTATTTATTTTTAAACAGTAATTTATTTATAAACAGTATTTATTTATAGACAGGATTTATTTTTAAACAGTAATTTATTTATAAACAGTATTTATTTATAGACAGTAATTTATTTATAGACAGTATTTAATTTTAAACAGTAATTTATTTATAAACAGTATTTATTTATAGACAGTATTTATTTTTAAACAGTAATTTATTTATAAACTGTTTTTATTTATAGACAGGATTTATTTTTAAACAGTATTTATTTATAGACAGGATTTAATTTTAAACAGTATTTATTTATAGACAGCATTTATTTTTAAACAGTATTTATTTATAGACAGGATTTAATTTTAAACAGTAATTTATTTATAAACAGTATTTATTTATAGACAGTATTTTTAAACAGTAATTTATTTATAAACCATATTTATTTATAAATAGTATTTATAAACAATTTTGCAAAATTGTGCAATTTGTTCAGCGTTTAAAAATTCTTTAATCTGAAATAAGCCATATGGAGATAAAACCTGTATTATTTGTAATAATATGTTATAAACAAAAAAATATAAGCCACACCCACACACATAATCTATGAGAGCAAAAAAAAATACAGTGCAAAATAAACCAAACCTGAGCCAGAAAAAACAAATATGAGGCTGTTAAGAACCTCTTCTCAAACTCAACAAAGACACAGAATGCTCAGTAGTCTCGGCCAGAAAATGTAAAACAGACAACCAGTCAACAAGACCAAACACAAAATAAGCCAGGCCTGAGTCACCTACAAAAAATATATATAATCAGAATAAACACAAACAAGCACAAAATAGAAGAGGCCTGAGCAAAGAAGAAAAACAATAAGAACACTGAGAACCTCTTCTCAAATTCCACAAAAATATACAATGTTATTCAGAATAGAAAACCAATCCAGAAAAGAGCTGGATCACTGCCTAAGACTGAAGAGATACAAAAACAAGTGTGTCACGTGTAAGCAATCCATACATTTGAATTGTCCAAGGATTGCTTTGAATATGAAACTAACAGGTTCTTGTATCTGTTACGGCTTGAATTGTGTGGGTGAATAAACACACACACACATACACACACACACACACACATATATATATATATTTATAGCACTGTTTTACACTTTGGTGTAAGTAAAACAGTGCTCAATGCGAAATAACACAGCTGTCAAATATATATTAATAAATATGACTCAGAGTTTCATGGATTAGGCAATCATCAGGTACTAAGGACTTTTTTAAAGCAAAATAAAGAAGATTACTCCCCTTGGCTTTTAATGTCTGTATACATCATTTTTTTTAAATGAAATTAGAATTTCTAATTTTTAACTTTCAGTTTTAAGTGTAAGTTTGAACTTAAATTTAAATTCAGATTTAGATTATAGTGAAATTAAATTCTTAACAACAATAATAATTTATCCAAATTACACCATGAAACCATGAGACCCAGAAATATTAACCAGACTCTGATCAGTTCTTTGAACCTGATGATTGCATAGTGCATGAAACTCTGAGTCATACTGTCAGCATGGGGTATTATGTGTGTGTGTGTGTGTGTATATATATATATATATATATATATATATATATTGTATGTTATAATAAATTTACTAATTTAAAAATATGGCCCCATCACTACATAGGTATTACCATGTTTCAAAAACAGAAACTAAAACTTTAAATTTAATTATAGAATTAAATTAAAATCACTAGTACTATTTCATTTTCAAGTGATTTTTGGAATTGAGCACTTTTAAAAAAAATAAAAATAGTTATTAAGAACACCGGATTATAAATCTTACTGTTCTTTCTCATTATTTTAATATATATATATATATATATATATATATATAATCATTTATTTAAATATTATAACATAAATATGTTATAAAATCACTACAAAAATAGCCATTTTGTTTCGACACATCCAGTGTCTTATCAAGTGATGATGTTGAATCTTGGGTATATATATATATATATATATATATATATAAGAGAGCCAATGATGTTGGTGTGACCAACAGACAATTTATCAAAATTCCTAACACTTTAGACAAGATAAAATCCCAGACTGTACAGTAAAATAAAGTGCTCAATGCCCAGATTACCTAGACAAAGAAAAAATGCTTCATGTCAGCACTTAACAAAGGACAACTCGAGTTGTTACTCATGTTTCATACTCTCATGATCTTCTGTCAGTTAGAATATATCTATCTAAAATTAATACAAATATATAGTTTTTCACTTTGCTGATTGGTGTTACATTCAGCATCCCAACTCTAAAGTTTCCTAGATGAACCCTCTAGCAATTGCTCGGTCCACTTGTCAGGGGGTATCAGCAATTGACTGTTTGTATTGACTTTCTTTTATTTATGCACTTTTCATTGGTGCCAGGTTGATTTTTTCTTTATATATATATCTATATATATATATATATCTATATATATATATATATTTGTGTGTATATACAAATTAATAGCAAGTGTTGCATTCTGTGTTGCCACTGGTTTTACTCATTCAGACCTTAACACTACATCATAGACTGTATCAACAAAGAACGATTTCTTTATCCTATTCACTTTATGATAGGAGAGGGACAGACATGGTAGCATTGATTATAGGAGATAGCAGGATAAAGATCTTCAGGGTAACGCATTCCTAGTCATTGGGTTATCATTTCGCTAAATGCAGACTAGCTGATTAAGAACATTTTGTCCAGAAAAGGAAATTCTTGAAACTAATGATGATTTTATTGATGGAATCAATCTTATATATAAAAAAACAAGAATAATATTTGAGCAAGAAATATGTGTTGCAGTCTGTTGAAACCTTAAAAGTACAGAGACAATCAACATTTATACTTAAATTAGTACATCTGATGTATCTAGATGTTAAATTCAGCTTTTTATTGCTCTTATTTTTTGTTGTTATTGTTTATTATTGTACTACACTCTGTTAACAGTATTTTTATAAGGCATGGCTTGATTAGTTTTTGATGACTTATAAATCTTTTGCAGGTTATTTAAAACTAGAAAATATTTTGAGAATGTAAGAATTTATTGGGGATAATAATGATTTACTGATAAAAGTCCTACTAATTAACCTATAGATGGTGGGGAGAAGAGGTGGATTCATACCTTAGAGTAAGAGTATTTGCATGGTAAATGAATCTAGTGAACCTGACTGGAATTGAAACTGAGCTCACCAATTTCCAATTGTGAATTGTTATCCATTATACCAGCTCTGTGTCCAAGCTTACAGCACCTGGTATTCCCAAGCAGTCACCTACTCAGGCTCAGCACTTTCTAAATTCAGTGATCATATAAGAACTGGTTTTTCAATGTGATATGGCCATAAGACATTATGAATGGCGATATGTTGTACATTCCTGAATGTAAATTTATCATTGAAGTTTCTGAAATTAATGCATTTTATATTATTTTGCCTTAATCATTTTTTCTTCTTAAGTAGAATCGCATTCTTTAAGTTGAATGATTATTGCAATATACATATTTTTACATCATGTCTTTCATTCATTCATATATATATATATATATATATATGTGTGTGTGTGTGTGTGTGTGTAAATATATAGAAAAATAGGAAAGAACATGTTAGGTAAATAATCCAAAGTTCTTTAGTATTTTTGTTTGTATTTTTAAAAAAACAGTGCTCAATACAAAAGTAGAGCCCAAATTATAATTATAATTATTTTTTTAAAAATATGATTCCTTCACTACATAAGAGTTCTCATGTTTCAAAAACAAGAGCCAAAAGCTCTGTTTCATCTTCAAGCAAAATATTTGGTTCCAAAAATTTGGTTTGAGGATATATATATATAGGATTGAGGATATATATATATATAAATGTAATTATACAAAGAATTAATTAACAGTATTAATGTGATTAATGACAAAATGACTTAGCTAACAAGACTTAATGATACATTAACTTACTATCAATTCCTTGAATAACATGATCCTTATATTTGAATTGCTGTCAGATGGAATTGAAGATCCTGGGTTGAGTACTTTTGACAATTTCAAATTGTCATCTTCAAGGCGTAATATTTCCATTTACAGGTAAACACCAATTTATCACATTACTAAATTCAAGCAAAATTGTCACTTGGATCATTTAAACAAGAATTTACAGCATTGCATGTTCCAAAATAATATAACTGTCAATAAATAACATATTTTTAAAAATATGTTTCTGTCTACATTACATTTATTTCATCATGGTGTTTACCTGTAAATTATGATTATGCAATAACGTTCCTAGTCCAATAATGTCAAGAAGTCACTAATAAATTGACCATGATGAGATTCAAACCCAAGTCTCATGGTCAGAAAGTAGATTTTCTAACCAAATACATTTGTATATGTGTGAAATATATAAAATGACAACAAATGAATTATAATTTCACTGTACATAACATTTAATTTAAAAGAGGGCTCTATACAGAGTAGAGCTAAATATTATTTATTTTGGGATATTAAAACAAAAATAATGTTTCAACACTACAAATGTGTCTCCTCAGATGACATTAAACTACTGACAAGTGAACAATTATTTTAATTTCAAAAGCAGATTACTTCCTCTTTTTAAAAAAAAACAATAAAAATAGGCTTCTGACCATTGCCATGATTAACCAATCGGATCTGAGCTACACTAAATTCAAACTCTCCTAAAAGAAAAAGTGTTTTTAATATAGTTCATGAAGTTGTCTGCATATAAATCCTAGACAATTTCCTTATGGACAGATTCAAGTGATTACATTATTACATAAGATGTATATAGGTCTGGCATTCAACATTCCTAATAAGTAAAAGCAAAGCAGTAGGAAGGTAATTTAGCACAATGCTAACCAGTTATATGCTTGTTTTCCTTCTTACATAAAATATTTTGCAGTTGATAAATAAAAGGCCCCTTTAAGAAACTGGTAAGTAACTTAACCATTTGAAAAAGAACTTGTACTTTAAATAAAAGAAAATTATTATACTAGGTAAAAAAACAGTGAGACATGATTATTTTTATTAGAAATTTTATTATGACAAAAAGAAAAAAATGCATTTTATGATAGAATTTTGCTCTTGTCAAAATATCCTCCTTTAGCCTTCATTTCTGCAGCAAAAATTTTTGCCATTCATTGCTGTCAGGAATGAAGACTGAAACTCAGAAGATAAGTTAATCCAAGCTTTATTTGGCAAAATACAAGCAGGGTTCACATCACGTGCTCCTCGTATTCTCGAGTATAGCTGATTGTCGTAATCCAGAGAAGGGCCGTAAACGAATATGGTGCCGTAAAGGAGTCTCAGAGTCAATCTCTTATTTACGACATCCCTCCCCACTAGAAGGGAGTACTTATTTTAGTCCCAGCCATACCTTTTTGGAGTCACCGACACACGACCTGACCTGACCTCTGTAGTGTTTGCATAATCTCTCTGCATGACGAATCGTGGTCTTCTATATCGGCATCACTTCCTGGGCTCATTAAAGGCTCATTTTGCATGGTTGGTGGTTCAACAGTTGCTGGTTTGGAAGGGATCTCCTCGGAGGACTGCTGAAACATCTGCTGGGGTGAAAATGTCTCGGAGCCAGCAGGATCTGGGGCCAAGTCTTGAACCGACACAGTTGATTCTCTCCCGTCTGGATATCTGACGCATGCAAATGATTGATTACTATCGATCAGGTTAACTCAATCCACTAAGGGGTCATTCTTAATAGTACGAATGAATCGTCGCAACAACACTGGTCCCAGATTCATCAACCAAGATGGCAGAGAGTTTCCATGGGTTGTGCGTCTCTGAAATTAAAAAAAACATTCATGTGGTGTACAATTTGTTGTAGTACATAACAGGGACCGCATAGAATGAAGAACTTGTGTGTAGGACCTGCTCCCAATGTTTATCTGATAGCTTGAGTGACTTAAGCACCATTGGATTGTTTTCCAGACAACTCCTACATACCGTTTGGCTTGACCATTACCCTGTGGGTGATAGGGCGTCAAGTTACTGGTAGCAACCCCTTTACCAAGTAAATATTCCTTTAGCTCCTGGGATATAAAAGAACGACCTCTATCTGAATGTATGTAGTCTGGCATTCCAGTCATACTAAAAAGGAGTTCCAGGCACTTTATGACTGTGGAAGTTTGCATGTCTGGACACGAATATAAGAATGGAAATCGTGAATATTCATCAACAATGACTAACAAATATGGATTGCGGGAAGCCATTGGGAGGGGCCCCTTAAAGTCAATACTGATCCTTTGCATCAGACCAGTGGCTTTTATCAGTGTACCTTCAGTTGGTCGATAAAACCGGGGTTTGAGTTCTGCACAAATCTTGCAGGATGTGCAGGTTTTCTTGACATCTTCAGTTGAAAAAGGGAGATTTCTTGACCACACAAAATGTAAAAGTCTTGAGACACCTGGATGACATAGTTTTTCATGTAATTCCACCAGAACTGAGATTTGGCAACTTAATGATGCACAATAAGTGAAACTGAAAGTGTCCGCAGCTACATTGTTTCTTCCTGGTCGATAGTCAATGTCGAAGGATAATTCGCCGAGTTCCATTCTCCATTCATAGATTTTCGCATTCTTCACTTTAGTGCGCTTCCTGTTATCATACGTGAATGCTACAGACCTTGCATCTGTGTATAGTTTGAAGTGATGTGGAGACAGGAGATGCTTCCATTTTTGTACGGCCTCTATTATGGCTAGAGCTTCCTTCTCAACGATGCTGTATCCCTTTTCACTTGCATGGAGTGATCTTGACATGAATGCTATGGGCCTTCCATTTTGGCTAAGTACGGCAGATACAGAATAGTACGAAGCATCACAATCTAACTGAAGGGGCAGGTTCTCATCAATAGCCCATAAGGTCGCTCTACACATTTCTGTTTTCAATGTATTAAGTGCCTTAAGTGCCTTCTCTTCCAATGGGAATCGATCCGCTTTCACTAAGGGTTGTATTTTTTCTGAGATTTCAGGGATCCACTTAGCATAGTAAGCAAACATTCCCCTGATTCTCTTCAGACTGTTCATGTTTTTAGGTGGTGGTAATTCCTACAATGGCTTCATTCATTCAGGCTTTATCTTCCCATTCCCTACACAATGCCCTAAGGTATTTAATGTAGTTACTTTATTTATGGTTTTGGAAGTATTCAAAGTCAAGTGTCTTTTCCTCACTGCCCTCATAAAATTTTCCACATTATTATCATGTTCCTCTTCTGTTTCACCTCCAATTATCACATTATCAAGATAGGGAAATGTATCAATCAGATTTTCTTCTTTTCTTTCTTGCACTTTATAAGATATTTTTGCCAAATAAATTGTCAAGAATGAAGACTGAGACTCAGAAGATAAGTTAATTAAAGCTTTATTCGGCAAAATACAAGCAGGGTTCACATCACGTGCTCCTAGTATTCTCGAATATGGCTGATTGTCGTAATCCGGAGAAAGGGCCATAAACAAATATGGTGCCGTAAAGGAGTCTCAGAGTCAATCTCTTATTTACGACAATTGCAAAAGTTTCTCAAAGTATAGGCTTGATAATTTATTCCATTCTTTTTTTAATGACACTAAGAGTTCTTTTTCATTTTTTTTTTTTGTTTTTCACTATTTGATCAAGTTCATCCTATGCTAAGTCTGGAGGTGGCTTTAAACTTTTGAACTGCAGTGTGTATGTGTGTGTGAATATATATATATATATATATATATATATATATATATATATATATATATATATATATATATATGCACACAAACACACACAATATGTAGGCATAAACCATTAATAGAATAAATGGTTAGTTGAGTAAT
This sequence comes from Acanthosepion esculentum, assembly GCA_964036315.1. Classification (NCBI taxonomy): domain Eukaryota; kingdom Metazoa; phylum Mollusca; class Cephalopoda; order Sepiida; family Sepiidae; genus Acanthosepion; species Acanthosepion esculentum. Next base: position 53,349,892 of record OZ038491.1, on the reverse strand, counting down.
ATGTGATGGTCCAAGAGGCCATCTCATTCATTTTCTTATCACAACTCATTCTCTAGACTTCTTCAGGCATACAATCCAATATCGAAAAAGGAGGCACTTTCTTTCCTGCAACAGAGAAAAGCCAGAAAAAAAAGAAAATAATGTTAAATATATTGATTGGATTAATCCATTGTGCAAAACTCTTGGAATAATAACAATCCATTTCAGATAATTATAGAAGATAACTTTCAGGTTTTATTTTTAGAAGTGTGAGAAAAATTACAACAAGTGCTATGCCATCTAGGTAGGTAGGGCATACCCAGAATTATAGGGGGTAATTCTAAAATATAAAAAGCAAAAAATTTGCAATCCATTGAAGATTTGTGACTTCAATGTATAATTTAATAAAATAGGTTCAGTTCTTTCATCCATTTCAACCAGAATTTTTTTTTTTTTAGAGTGAGGTTCACCCTCTACAAGGCCCTGGAGCCACTCGAGGTAAAGTTTTACTACTATACTGTGCAGTCAACAAAATCAAAAACAAACAATGCATATGCATGAAATTAGAAATATAAAATGGCGGCAATTTACCTATCTCACCCTATACAAGCCCAGGGTTCACGCAAGATGGATGATTATGTTAAGAGGCAATTTGTGCAAATTGGAAGAGAAGATAATGATTAATCCTAGATTGAACAGGTTAAGATTGTAGTGATCAGGAAAACACCCGCTTGGGAGTCAGTTACACAGAGCAGTGGCTCATACGAAGAAACTTTGAGTGGACCTTCTCACCAATGGAATACAGAAGGAATGTGGGTGGATTGCTACAATGTAAGTGACATGGCAGCTTCTTGCCGTGAAGGTTAGGCCTGGTGAAACTTCTCACCTATGGAATATGAAGGGAATGAGGGTAGTTTGCTGCTATGTGCATAGCATGGCAGGTTCTAGCCGTGAAGGTTAGAACTGGTGGAACTAAGGAATATAGTTCATCTGAGTGATTTCCATGGAACAGTGAGATGTCTGCAATATCTCATCTGTGAGTAAAATATGTCACTTACACAAAATTTTTCCATACCTTGCAATTTCAGTATATATAATACATATTAAAAAAAAGCACATTTCAAATGAGATTTTCAATTTTATTATATAATACAACAGTTAACATGAAAATATTTATAGAAAAGGCAGAGGTAAGCTACATTAGGATGGTGGGAAAGTGACTAAAGCCAAGATGACAGGTCAGGACCAATAACATTGCAGATTCTTCTTTGTATTTCATCAAGAATCTCTAAATTTGAAATGGCTGTAACTAGGTGTACACAGACATGTTTATTGCTAATTTAGGCCGAAGATAGAAAAATGATCATCAGTTTCTGTATCTATATTCTCCTTTAGCCTGAATCTGTCTGCTCCCAGGATTCTGCTGATCTCATGACTTCTTCTGCTGGTGTACATAGCCTTTTTCTATTCTTTATTTTGTCGCCTTAATTCTGTGATCACAATAATACTTCACAAATCTCATTCTTTTCTTATATAAAAATTCAAGTGAAAAATTTTGTACATTTTCATACAGTTATCTAAATTTCTTTACAAAATATCTCAAAATAAATACTTATAGTGATAAGTCTTTTTTATAACAATTCACTTTATGAGAGTCAACTGCCTACCCTGAGTAAATACTTGTGACATGGGGGTGTCTCAAATAGACTTTAGCATCCAGTTAGTTTTAGGAAGAAAACATTTATCATTTACTGTTACAGAGAGCTCTATTTTAGTTGTGATTCAGGCAGTTATGATTATCTCCCTTTTCAAGGCAGCACAATCTTTATAAACATTGAGATTCTTTATATGAGACAGGTGCAAAATTCCTTGGTTTTTTATTGTTTATGCCGACTGTCAAATGTCATGAGTAATTTAAAACCCTGCGAAAAGTTTCCAAAGCTAAAAAGTGGGAAGGTAAACAGGATGTGGTCAAAAGAAAGGCTTCCGGTTGACTGTTTGGTAGAAGGCAAACAGGATATATTGGTCCGTTTTTGTCCATGATGGACTATTTGATGAAGGTAAATTATTTAGTTTTTATTGGTTGAAAACATGGAATTAATATGACAGAATAAAGAATAGAAAAAGCTATTTATCTGTGCAACAAGCTAGATCCTGGAAAGTTTATCAATCTAGCCCTTGTACACAAGCAGAATAAGTTATAATATCAACAGAATAAGTCATAATATCAACAGAATAAGTCATAATATCAACAGAATAAGTCATAATATCAGCAGAATAAGTCATAATATCAACAGAATAAGTCATAATATCAGCAGAATAAGTCATAATATCAGCAGAATAAGTCATAATATCAGCAGAATAAGTCATAATATCAGCAGAATAAGTCATAATATCAACAGAATAAGTCATAATATCAGCAGGATAAGTCATAATATCAGCAGAATAAGTCATAATATCAGCAGGATAAGTCATAATATCAGCAGAATCCTGGGAGCAGACAACAGTTGTCTTGTTTGAATGACGCATTTGAAGAGGAAAAATCTTTGACTTTACAAAGAAAGCTACTGTTAAATTTTCATCAAGGCAACATCCGTTTTCATGTTACAAATATAATGTCATTAAGAGAAGTTCCTTGATAGTTATTAAATTACAGCTACTCTCTTGTTCCTTGTCATATCAACATTTGAAACTGTTTCAAGATATTGAAAATTCTTTGAATAGCAACGCTTTCCATGTCAGACTGTCTCCAAGAGTATACTGTCTACAAGTTCAAATTTCATTGGTGGCTACTTACTATGCCTTTTAAAGTTAGTTGTTTTTTTTTTTTATCAGAAATAAAAAGCAACAGTTTTAACATTGTAAACTCCCAGAACATAAAGAATGCAGAATTTACAGAAAAAATATAAAATTTCTGTGAGTATTTATGCAATCACAAAAGCAAACTCACATAAAAATTATATTGGCAAAACAATGGCAGTGTAATGTTATTTTAGTCACATCTGATAAGAATACTACACTAAATTATTCATATATAAAATTGTTAATTCACTTCTGAACTCCATCAAATTAATATTGGTCAGTCAAGGGTATGTGGTTTTGGGTCTTTCTTTGAACATTTTATCTTTTTCTTCTTTCCCCTCTTAGGATGTGCATTTATCTATTATCAGGATATCTTGTAAATGTATATTTTAATTTCAGCTAAGTTTGCAGTTGTTACACCCCACTTCATGGCTTTGTGGTCACTTTCTAGGTTAATCCTTTAAGTACCGAGGTCATTTGATGTTCTGTGTGGCACCAAGTATGAAACATATTTTCATATATTTTAGGGTAAACACTGTACATTTTGGAATCACCACAGATCAACTTTTTCTACATCAAAGGTTCTTTATATTCAGATCTCTGCCTTTGCCTGGTGTGAATCATCTAATACATCCATATATGTTAACTAATATCATTTCATTCCTTTTTCCTTTCCAATCTGCATTCCTTCGACTTTCCATGTGCATGTGGCATCTGCATTATTTATATTGCACCCTGAACATGTGTGAATTCCATGTTTGACTACATGGTAATAAAATGTTTATACCACTTTTTAGAATCTTTTCACCCTAAGCAAGTAACTAAGACACAAAGGTTTACTGAATGTGAAAGAATATGAGAAAAAGAAAAAGATTATTGAGGAGTGAGAACAATAAAAGAACAGGAATTAACAAGAGGATAAGGACTGACACTGAGTCTGTCTATATTTCTGAGATGAGGTATTATGTACAGTATTTACATTAGTCGGACTATTGTCCTCATCTTTGTCACCATATTTGTCACAACGTTTCGGCCGTTGTACGCTCCGGCCTTCTTCAGGTGGTTGGAATTTCGAACTGAACCCTTCATTTCGATCACTGGGGTAGACTGTTCTAGTTCCACGTGCCATGTTTGATGGATGTCAGTACCCGGTTAAGCCAGTGGAGAACTTTCAGAGGGAAAATTAGCAGGAGATAACTGATAACTGACATCCATCAAACATGGCACGTGGAACTAGAACAGTCTACTCCAGTGATCGAAATAAAGGGTTCAGTTCGAAATTCCAACCACCTGAAAAAGGCCGGAGCGTACAACGGCTGAAATGTTGTGACAAATATGGCGACAAAGATGAGGACAATAGTCCAACTAATGTAAATACTGACTGACACTGCATTTAAATTTTTTAACATAAAAAGTTGACAGGAAAGCAAGAAACAGGAAAAGAGTTCCACAAGGAATAACTGTGACAGAAGAAAATTGAACTTCCAGTTACATCCAGCCATTTCAATTGTAAAATGATGAGACCTACCTGCCAATCTAGTACTGTGCTTAAATTCATAAAGCCTATGTACCATAGAGGATGGTTTATCAGAACAATTACCATGAAAATATTTAGAGTAAAGTCACAGGGAAGATACATTATGACATTGGGAAGAGATATCCCTGGTCATGACTGATAATATTGCAGAAAACATAGAGTTTATACCATATAGGTATAGAATACACAAACAACTTAAATTCAATAAAAAGTTGTAGGCAATGTGGTCAGTGTACCAATTTTTTTTTGCATTCTATCAAACATAAATAATATTGTTTATATATTTTATTTATCACTCCAAGAAGTACCTAACTCCTTCTACTATACTTTAAATTATTAAGAGTTGGATTAAACCAAAAATAGAATATTGCTACCATATCTGGCCTGAAACTGTTCAATCCTCAATTTCCAGCCTTGATACAGTTTAGAATCATTATTTACACTATTTATATTCAGAGTATTGTCTTCATCTTTGTTGTTTATAACACGTTTCAGCCATTGTGCCCTCTGGCCTTCCTCAGGTGTATATCGATCTGGTTAGCCTACTGGGAATTACAAACTGAATCCTTTATTTTATTTAAGGAGGCAGACAGTTCTGATTCCACTGCTCATGTCTAAAGATATCTTATCTTACGAAAATTACCAAAAGAAAAAAAATCAGCAAACACAATTTAGGTTGTTCTGAAAAATAATGTCCTATTTTAGAATTAACTTTTATTGCTGAATTCGTGTATTCGACGAAACCATGTTTAAATCAGTCAAAATAGGAGCCATTGCGATTGAGTCACAAGATTACTTATGTCTTTACAATAAAACTCTCAAGGTTTTTGGCACTAAGAAATCCTTGAATGAGGACTTATTTTATTTAGTACTGTGCAGTTATTGCTCACCCATTTCTACTAAGTGCAAGGCTTGAAACTCCCAACCACTATGTCACCAAATTCAAACTGTTCCATGCTCAATATCACCTATGGCCAGTGACACTTGACCACATGAGTTGACATGTCAGTCTTTACAATAGTCCTTACTAATTCAAACTGCCTCCACTCGTACATCATGTGACCTGCTTAGCGGTGTTCCATAAAACAAGTTCGCATGAAACACAAACCAATTCAGAGTATTGTCTTCATCTTTGTAGTTTATAACACGTTTCAGCCATGTGTGTCCCATTAGCCAATTTGTTGGAGTAAACTTAGATTTAAACCTAACCTTAACTGCTGATCAGGCTGCCACTGAATAAATAAAATAATATCTAGAAGATATCCCTAGACATGAGCAATGGAATGACAACAGTCTACATATGTAGATTAAATAAACGGTTCAGTTCAGAATTCCCTGTAGGTTGCCCACGTTGATATATACATCTGCAGAACCTATTCTCCACTTTACAATGTCTTTTCCCACAGATGCAACATTGCAATCATATCATGATTCTATCATTATCTCCATGATTAATGTTTAGATAAAATCCAGTCTTCAGTACCACTAGTTCAAAACTATAAAGCTAGGGCATGACACGGGGTCAAATTACTCTCACCCGTATTACCAATGTATGGTGGAAGCTCCACTCAGCCTTTTTCCCAAGAACTGCCACTTTAAAGAACAGACTCTCACATGGATGTTTCCCTGAACACTAGAATCTGAACCTCAATCTCTTCAAGTCAAGGGTCAGTCATTATCTATCCTATTCCTGATAATCATCACTTCCTGCCACCTTATCTTAAGATGGTCTGTCTACGACTATTTAAACAATACTTTCTCTTACTGAGGGAGAGGGGTTAATGATTATCTGTTTACTACATTAGTCTGTTTTCTCAACCATATACCATATTATTCTCTGATAAACTATTACTTATTTTCTATATATGTGACAACCTTTCCTATTTACGATACAACACTTTCAGTACATTTGCACCATAAGGATAACATAGCTATGTCTAACATATAAGTTTTTTTTTTTCATTTGTCATTTGATTAGACACTATTGAGGGAGAGGAGTTAATGATTAACTGTTTATTACATTAGTCTGTATTCTCAACCGTGTACCATATTATTCTCTGGAATAAGCTATTTCTTATTTTCTTCTATGTGTGTCATCCTTTCCTATTTAGAACACAATGTATTCATATCACACCCCATTCATCATCAACATTTTTATACTCTCTACCTTGAATGGCTCTCTTGGCTAGAATTTAGTATTAAAAAAATTTAACAGTTTTCTTTTTAGTTTCTGTTGAAGAAACAAACTCATTTATTGACCAAAAGAATCTTTAACACAAACATTGATTAATATTTGTCAGCAGGTAGAAACCAGAGGCTGAATTTGGGTTTAAATGATAATTGGTGGATTTTTTTTTTTTTTTGTCTTTCTTTTTAAATATAATTTTTTTTCTTTTTTGAACTGACCTTCTCATGTTTCATTCAATTAATCTTTTGGAGTAACTTGAGCATTGATTTCAAATCTCTGTAGAGTTGATTTTGGAGAGAAAAAAAGCGAGAGAGATCTTTCAAATAAAAACAGATTTAAAAATGAAAATGAAATCAAAAGAAAAATAGGAAATAAAAAATAAGGTATAAACATATATCTCGTGTCAGAATCTATGTTGCTTCTTGTTTGATGTCACCCTTCCTTCTACTACAATAACTTGGAGATTTTTCTCCCTAAATCTGAAGGGAACCATGTTTAGCTTTAAATTTAAGACAAGAATAAACTCAACTGATTTATGAAAACTTCACTTGATTTTACAAAAAAAATGTATTATGGTGAATGGATACTGTAATGCTTATTGGCCTGGAAAATGGAATCAGTGAACTGAGTTCAAATTCCAGCATTGACCTAATAGTTACAGGTAATGTCAATTGAAATATATACAGGTACACAATCCTAAAATCTTTGATTCCTGTTATGTTTCAGTTTTCTGATTTTTTTCGGTTTTCAGAAATACAAACATTATTGCAGTAAAAATGTACGAATACTCACACCATGGGGGATAAAAAAAACTACAAATATTATTATAGTTTATTTATAGAGTAAATATACTGATAAATAAAATAGAGGGATAATCAAGACCATAAGTAATTGTTGTAGCATACCTATGGATGATAATGGATATGTCCTCATTCACATAAATACAGTAGTAAATACTGTATGTTGGTCTGCAGTTGGAGATTCATTGTGAAATTCACTTGACTCACTTCTAGCAATTGACTACTCTTCTACACACTACTGGTGAATCTTATATGTGTTGTTCTTGTCCTAAGTATGAATGTTCATTATCAACCTTCATTTGATTCTTCTGTTCAATAACCTTCCCTAGGTTACAACAGTAATGAATAAATTTTTATTTATTTCAGACAAAAAATGCCTTGTATAACTTAAAAATGAACAGCATTAAACGATAAACGAAAAATATACGTACCACACCTGCCTCTCTGCTGCTCAATACTTATTTTACAGTAGCATAAGATAGTTTCCAAAGAGTTGGGTAAAGCAAAACTGCAGACAGTAGGTATTGCAGTTTATTTTGTCATATGTTGTGTTTTCCTATTGTTTACTAGTTTATAGTCATCACTTTCACTACAAAATTTAAGTAATTTGTCTTTCTATTTCTTTAAATCGTACAAAGTGGTTGTTCTGACACCATATTTATCAGTCAGATGACACACAGGAACACTGTGATCCAGCTTCTGTAAAACTCTACTTTTTGTGTCATTGATAACAAGAGATGCCTCCTTTTCTTTTTCTCACTGTTCCCCATAAGTTAAAAAAATTACGAAAAGAAAAAAAATCAACGAACACCATACTCATGTCTACCCAAACCGAGAACTTGGCAAAAACTGACATTTGGCAAGCTCAGGTTGCTCAGCCAGGCTGGGGGAGTGGTGCACAGAGTTGACCTGATCATGACACCTGTTGTCATGTCATACCTAAGTGGCATGGGTCATGTAGGTAAGCTCTGTGTGCACCAAACTCCATACTAAAAATACTGTTTTTAGTGGTTTTTGGTTTTCAGATGTTCAGATATCGGATTGTCAACCTGTATATTCATCTTAAAACAGTTTTTCTGGAAAATAGGCTTCTTGCATTCACTTCTATTGTTCTTTCTAATATAGATGGTTGTTTCCTTGCTAACCTTTTGTTTAAGTTTGTGAGGTATGTCAACACTTTAATTATTTAATTATTTTCCCTTCTAGCTACATATTAGTTGTTGATGTTGCTGGAAGTCTCCAATTGGTTTTTTGCTGTTTAGTAATGTACGATCACCAAAGTTAAGCAATGTCGAGCCCGACCAGTACCTAGAAGCGTAACTGCTTGGGAATACCAGCTGCTGTAAGCTTGGATGTATTGGTGGTGTAATAGATAAATGCTTGGAATTGGAAATTAGTGAGCTGAGTTCCAATTCAGGTCAGGTTTGTTATATTCACTTACATGAACACACTCTTGGGAAAGTTATAAATCTACCTCTTCTTCCCCCAGCTATGGGTTAATTAATAAGACTAAATCATTATCTCCAAAAAAGAAAGCCTCTTACAATCTAAAAATATTTTCTGGCTTTAAATAACTTGCAAAGGGTTGGTAAGCCATAAAAAGTGAATCAATCAATTACAGATTAACTACAAAGGCATGTCTTTTAGAATTATTTGTGTTCTCTGAAATATAAATGAATAGAAACTAATGTGGTCTCAAAGTGAGGAATCAGTTCATATATTAATTTTAATGTAGAATTGATCCCCCATTTTATATACACATTATAATATCTTGTTTATCAAATTCTGATTAGGTATGAATCCAACTTTTCTCCCCAGCTATAGGTTAATTAGTAATCACTAAAATATTATTATCTACAAAATAAAAAATTCTTACAATCTAAAAATATTTTCTAGCTTTAAATAACCTGTAAAGGGTTGATAAGCTGTAGAAAATAAGTCATTGAGTCTTCTTTCTGACATTAAAGCCATTTTTGGTGGAATTGAGCAGTAGACAATGTGACCAGAAATAATCACATTTCTTTCTCCTCTCACTACAGGTTAAAAATGTCAGATTAAAAATATTGAAAGAAAGAAAATTTATTAAATTTTATAAATGTTAATGGGGTGGGGGTCAGTTTGCTTTGTAAATTCATTGTAAATTGATTCCCCTGTGGAAACAAAAACTAACTATGTTCATATGATGTGTTTTCTTAAAATACAAGATGTGGCAGAAATACCTCTCACACATCCCTTCCAGAAATACTTCCCACATAATGCTAAGACATTAGCTCAATGTAAACACCATTGCCAATATCTTATAAGTATATATATATATATATATATATATATATATATATATATATATATATATATATATATATATATATATATATACATAATGCATGCACTGTCAGTAATTGCTCAGGGCATGCAGCTTGTGACCGTTTAGTAGTAAATCTGCGAAAAAGTAAAATGTTTTGCATTTTATGCATAATAATCAGAGTAACATTCATAATTTTTGGTGATTAGGTGCATATTGTGCCAGAGAAATAAAATGCAGCTGCTGATCTATTTTATTTAGAGTAGGCACTGCCTAACTTGCCTACCTAGACAGCACATCCCTGATATATATATATATATATATATATATATATATATATATATATATATATATATAATATAATATAATATAATATTATAATATTAATGCTCTGTAAATTTACATTGAGCACTATTGTGTAAAAATAAAAATATCTATAAGAACACCGGATTTTATATCTTACTGTTCTTTCTTTTTATTTATATATATATATATATATATATATATATATATATATATATATATATATATATATATATATATATATATTATAATTTTATCATATAGACAAAACCATTTTACTCACAACAAAGATTTTACTCACAACAAAGATGAGTAAAATGGTTTTGTCTATATGATAAAATTATAATAAATAAATAATTATTGCTCTACTACCTGTATCGAGCTCTTTTTTGAATTAACGCTGCGAACGTTGGAATTTATATATTACTTTCATTCTCATCGCATCGGATATATATATATATATATATATAATATTGGTAGATAGATTGGACGTATTTCTACCAAACCCTGTATAAAAAAATAAATTTGTGTGTGGGTAATTCTAATTTGGAGAGCTCAATCAATAGTAATAAAGGAAGAAAAAAAGAGCCAGAGAAAACAAATTTCAAAATTAGATTTACATGATAATCATATTTGTTTTGCCTTCTTTAGGGGGTGGGGTGGGATCAATTTACAGTGAATTTGTATAAAAAAAATGAATCTAAAATTTAATGAAAAAAACGTCTTTTTCATATTCAAGAGCTGAAGTGCTTAATATGAAAAAAATGACTATTTTTGATTGTAGTACCATAGTATATCACCACTCTGTTTGTAATCGTTGATCTGAGAAAATGGTCGTATATAGGTGATACTTGTGATTTTCAACTGGTGTGAACACGTATGTACCATGAAAGGATAATGGGTGTACTGTGAAAATTAATTAAATTATTTTTGAGAGAAGTCCAAAGTTCAGCATGTGTACATATCAAAATTAAAATCCCTTTAAATTGATTATATGAGTATATCATTGTTATAATAAATAAACATATAGATAATATATAAAGTGGGTGGGGTGCACGAAACATCCAGAGATGGTGCAATTTGAGTGATGAACAGTGATATATATCAAAATCAATCAAAGCTGATTTTTGCAATAACTCAGCAATACCTCATTGTGAATGCCTTGAATTGTACCTGACATAGTGAGGTCATATAGTTCATGCTGAACATGTTTTTTAGCTTTATTACATAGGATTCAATTAAAATATGTAAGTTTTTAATTAAGAAACAAAATTAGGAGACAACACTCGTGATTATGATAATTTATGTGTGCCGTGGAATTTTAACTATAGGTTCAAGTGTGCAGTGAGATAAAAAAGATTAAAAACATTGGTTTAGACTTATCTGAATAGAAAGGCATGAATCCATTGCTTTTTTCCACCCTAGCTAAGAGCAGTGTAGACTGGGTTCTTGTGTGCCAATCAGTTTTGGAGGAGAACTTTATATTCTAAACTGTAGAGAAAACACTCCACCATCCTTCCCAAGAAGAACATGGTAATTCTTTCCACCCTAATTAATAGCAGTGTAGACTGGGTTCTTGTGGGCCAATCAGTTTTGGAGGAGGACACTGAGTTGAGAATGTAATGGGAAACCACTCGACCATCCTTCCCCAGAAAGACATTGTAATTCACAGATAATAAAGAATAGGAATCAGTAGAGAACTATGATTGCCTCTGTCTAAAATAGACACATCAAAATAAAAATACTGTTCATTCAGTTTATTTATTTATTTCTTTATATCTCTATAAAAAAAACATTTAGAATATATCATTCCTGTTTTGTTCGCACTCATGAAAATATTAGCCTGGCTCCCAGAAATCTGGATCTTGAAAATAGCTAGACATATAGCCAAGGGCTCTTAATTAGAAACTCATAAACAGTTCTTTCTTAACACTATCTGCTACCCTTTATGCACTTATAATTAACAAAAGCAATAAGCAAATTTGAAAAGCATTCCTTGTGTGTATCTTTTAGTCATCCTTGTATTCATGAAAAATCATTACAGAAATATACATTTTATATATATAAAATATAAAAGTGGACACTGAGGTCAACAGCATGCAGCAACAGTCTGTTTCATTCTTGAATGCAATTTCAAGCCTTGTGTGATGGTTTGGTTTGGTTTGGTTTACGGCATATCAACCTCACTGGGTTATTTAATGCCAATAACATTTTTTATTGCTGGAAATATTTTGTTTTGTCAAAAATCTGCTTCTGGTAATATTTTTCCATCAAAATTGTATTGCTGGTAATAATTTTTTTCAAAAAAGTATTGCTGGTAATAGTTAACTATTTGCCCATAGCTGGGACCCTAACAGGTGCTACCACCCAGGATCACTGTGGACCTGGGAACACGAGCAATTAAGAGATGGTTCCATGCTCCTCAAAACCTCCTGACCAGAGGCCTTGCTGCTGCATGTAGTTTATCATCTTACCCAGGCTCAGAGTTGTGAGAAGCAATCTGATTGGCTGGTACGAAGACCAGCCAGCTAATCTTGAGGCTTGTATTATTGGGCCAATGGATTGGCCCAGTTGACTTTTTTTTTTCATTTGACTTTTTAATCAATAGATCAGCTCTGTTGATTCCTAAGGGTTAATCCAGGAATCCCCTAGTGCTCTATCCTTGAACCTACATTGTTCCTAATTTTCATCAATGACCTTTCTGATGTTATCAGTTCTCAACTTGATATTTATGATGATGACACAATCTAACAAATGTCTTAATAGTAAGTGTGATCAATTCAATAAGGTCAAATTAGCAGATGATCTCAAAAATGACCTGCAATTCTGTTGTTAACTGGGGCAAGGAATGGCTTGGTAATTTTAATACCTCTAAAATGAAACTGTTCTCTTTTAATCATCTGAGAGAACCCTTTTTGACTTCCATCAGTATGGCTGATGCTAACCTTTAGGAGAGTAATTCATTGTGCCTTCATAGACTAAAGTTTTCCACTGGATATGAACTGGAAAGATTATAATGAATTAATTGCTAGATCTGCCTAAAAAAATTGGTTCACTGTGTTGTGCTAGACAATTTTTCTTGCCAGAATCTAACTTAGATATTTATAAGTTGACCATTTGTCCATGCTTTGAATATTTCTGCTACATCTGGCCTGGTGCTCCTGCAATATATTTAGCAATTCTTGATAAAATCCAAAGAATATTTTCTGATTGCATCTCACATTCAGTCACTTTACCACCAACATAATGTGGCTTCCCTGTGCCTTTTCTATAAATACTTTCATAGTAATTGTTCTTATGAATTTTCCTCTATGGTAGCTAGACTTTATGAATTTAAGCACATTACTAGACTTGCCACAAAGTCTTATGATTTTACAATTGAAATGGTTAGATATAACCGTAAGTTCGATGATAACAGCTTCTTTTCTCAAACTTCTCATTTGTGGAATTCTCTTCTGGCTTCTTGTCGCCCAGTCAACTTTGTTCTTCAAACATTTAACTGCAATGTTGATCATTATCTTTTATCTTCTTAATTCCTTTTCTTTTATTGTTCTTTCTTCTTATTAATGTTTTAACTCGGAACTGAGCAGATTGCAACAGGAAACCACTCCACCATCCTTCCCAAACAGACATGGCAATTCACATGTAATCAATGGAGAACTATGATTGCCTATGTCCTGAAGAGATATGTCACAGAAAAAATACTGTTGAGTTCATCTCAAGGACACATGGCACAGTGGATAAAGGCGTTAGTTAGATCCAGTGACAGGACCCAAAGAGTGTGAGTTCAATACCTGGTTATGGCAGTGGAGAACTCGGAGAGGGGAATTAACCAGAGATAACTGACATCCATTAAACATGGCACGTGGAACTAGAACAGTCTACCCCAGTGATCGAAATAAAGGGTTCAGTTCGACATTCCAACCACCTGAAGAAGGCCGGCGCATACAATGACCGAAACATTGTGATAAATATGGCAACAAAGATGAAACAATAGGCTGAATAATGTAAATAGTGTAGATAATACCTCATCTCAGAAATATAGACAGATACTGAGAGGCCGAAACGTTGTGATAAATATGGCAACAAAGATGAAACAATAGGCTGAATAATGTAAATAGTGTACATAATACCTCATCTCAGAAATATAGACAGATACTGAGAGGCCGAAACGTTGTGATAAATATGGCGACAAAGATGAGGACAATAGTCCGAATAATGTAAATAGTGTACATAATACCTCATCTCAGAAATATAGACAGATACTGAAAGGCCGAAACGTTGTGATAAATATGGCGACAAAGATGAGGACAATAGTCCGAATAATGTAAATAGTGTACATAATACCTCATCTCAGAAATATAGACAGATACTGAAAGGCCGAAACGTTGTGATAAATATGGCGACAAAGATGAGGACAATAGTCCGAATAATGTAAATAGTGTACATAATACCTCATCTCAGAAATATAGACAGATACTGAAAGGCCGAAACGTTGTGATAAATATGGCGACAAAGATGAGGACAATAGTCCGAATAATGTAAATAGTGTACATAATACCTCATCTAAGAAATATAGACAGATATTTGAGTTCATCTATTTAATCAGCCAGACTATTCTGTGCATATGTGATTATGACAGTGAAAACTTTGACAGAACCCACCACATTTTTTGGAAGAAAAAAATACAAAGAACTGGTACATATCATGTATCACAAGGTCTCCAAATGACCCACCTCAGCTTTTGAATTCAGAGTTGTCCTTCTCCTAAAATGGTTGCCAACCAAGGATATAGAGACCAGTCTCTCTTGCTATTTAGCCATAGTTAGGTGGGGAGAAGAGATGTATTCATAACGTTCACTCAGATTTTTGCACGTAGGTAAATGTAACAAACTCGACTGAATTCAAACTCAGCTCTTTGATTTTTCAATTCAAGCTGCTATTCATCTACCTATATATATATATATATATATATATATATATATATATATATAGTTTTAAGGTGTGCTATATTTATGGGATGAAGTGCTCAATATCAGTGATAAACTGTATGTAAATATTGAAAGTAAACATTGAAGTCAACACTCAGAGGCGACAGACTGTTTCATGCTAAACACAATCATCAGGACTGTTGTCATGGTATCAAGTCAAGTTCAGTTATACTATTTAATAAATGCACATCTATTCAGATCATCAGGCCTGATGATTGTGTTTAGCATGAAACAGTCTGTTGTCTCTGTGTATTAACTTCAAAGTTCCCTTTTATATATATATATATATATATATATATATATATATATATATATATAAAGCGAATTTGTAAACAGTGACTATTACTGCTGATAATGCAAGACTCTCCAGCTGGATTAAGTTCTCTAGGTCACTGGTGTGTTTATGAAAAAATAAATACACAAAAATTCGCCTTTCTCTCTGCTGGGTGCTGATAGCATAGTAGTTACAATCTCCAACTGATACCAAATCAGTTGGGTTTTGGTCACTGATGAGCTGCAATAGAACAAAACAGTCTGTCTGTAGATGACGATATATGCTTTTATATATATATATATATATATATATATATACTTATTACTTTAAATGTTTTTTAATCATTTCACCCCAAGTAAGACAATAAAGCCACTAAGACACAAGAGGTTACTGAATGTGAAAGAATCTGTGAAAAATCATTATTAAGAGAGGACAATCAAGGAGACAGATTGATGACATTTGACATTACATTTAAAGTTCTGAAAATTAAAGTTGACTGGAAATTGGAATAGCATTCCACAAGTGAGAAGTCTGAGAGAAATTGTTTGCGAAGAACTTATGGTTGTATGTAGCAGTTTCAACTATAAAATGATGAGACCTAGCTGCCAACCTAGTCATGCAGTTAAATTCTTAATATATTTAGCGGATACATGTGCTTGAGTCTGCCATCCCTGTTTGAAGCTGCATCACGTTGAGCTTTTAGACTGCTCAGCTATTGAAGTTCAATGTTCAAAGTTTCTGATACAAAACTAAAAGTTAATAGATGTGGTTTTCAAGTGATCTGAATAGGAAATGTGCATTTATTAAATAGTATAACTGAACTTGACTTGATACCATGACAGCATCCACCGCAAGGAAAGTTGGCTCCCTGTGCCGAGCCAGGAAATTTTTCTCCCCGGAATCGATCCTCCAAATCTATAAATCGACCATTCGCCCTTGCATGGAGTATTGCTGCCATATATGGTCTGGAGCCCCTGCTGTTTGCCTCAGGGTTCTTGATAAGATCCAGAGACAGATATGCAATGTAATTGGCCCTGATCTGTCATCTCGTCTGCAGTCGCTCTCTCACAGATGCGACGTTGCCTTGCTCTGTCTTTTTTACAAATACTTTCATGGTAATTGCTCCGATGAGCTGCTTTCGCTGGTTCCTAGGCCTCATGAATTTAAACGTCCTACGAGGCTGGCATCCCGTTCACACCCCTTCACCGTTGAAACTGTTAGATGTAGACGTCTCTTCTACTCCAATAGCTTCATGTCTCGCACATCTTGCCTGTGGAACACCCTTCCTTATTCCTGTTTCCCTAACAAATACAATCTCCAACTATTTAAGTGTAACATCAATCGACATCTCCAGTTGCTTTGATCTATCCACTTCCCTTCTCCACATCCTTTCCCCTTTCATTCCTATCTGCTCTTGCTCCAAATCTTCTGTAACCCCCTTGCCTTGATCGATCCACTATCTTTCTCCACATCCTCTCCTTTACCACTACTATCTGTTCTTCCTCCAAACCTTCTGTAACCCCTTGCGTGCTAGTGGCTTCCAGCCTTGCTTGGGGTGATAAGCTTTAAAAAAAGTATATAGTTATGATCCTGCAGGAGGCATTGCAGGCCATTCATGACTCTGATGATGATTTTGAAATGGAGAAATATATGAACCTAGTTCAAACACTGACTCAGATTTCAATACCAAGAGCCAAGAACATTTATTGACAGTTTCTTTGCTTTTGGTTAGACATGTGTATACAACCTGAACAACCTGTCATCTTTGTTATTTTTTTCTGATTTTTTATTGATTTTATTTTCCTTTTTTTTAATGCCATGTCCCTTCATCACTTTGAGGATCATAGGTCTCCACAGCTTCCTTTAATATATGTGAATTAGCATTAGTTGACTCACTGCCATCTATCCTTCTTGCTCTAAATGTACCCAGTGAGTATTAATTTTTCCAAGCCCTCCTTCCTCATTATGTGTCCAAGAAATTTCAGCAATCTCTTCGTGATTCTGAGCATAAGTATTCTTTTTCTTGCCATTTTATTTAAGACTTCCTCATTGCTTACTCACTCCATCCATGGAATGCTCAGTATCCTTCAGTAGAACCATATTCATATTGTTTCCAGTTTTCTCTTCATCTGTCGGGAGCAAATTTGTCCAAGATTCACTGCCATTTTAGAGGATGGGTATCACATAACAATCCAGCACTCTTTTCCTTCTTTCTAGTGATTT
Organism: Acanthosepion esculentum; assembly: GCA_964036315.1. Classification (NCBI taxonomy): domain Eukaryota; kingdom Metazoa; phylum Mollusca; class Cephalopoda; order Sepiida; family Sepiidae; genus Acanthosepion; species Acanthosepion esculentum. The sequence goes on along the minus strand of OZ038491.1, from coordinate 53,332,493 downwards.
TTTCTCTTTCTTAGTACTTTGCTTAGCTTCTGGCATGCCTCTTTATGCCGCTACAATATGGTATAATCCTAGCAGAATATATATATGCTATACAGTGATATACAGGGGTAGGACAAAATAATTGAAACACTTGTTAAATTCAAATAAAATGTATTTAATATGGAGTTGGTCCTCCTTTAGCCTCACATACAGCTTTAATGCATCTAGGAATGGAATCATGCAGCTTCCTGACTTCATCCAGAGGAATTTTCAGCCATTCTTCCATTAATACCTGCTCCAGCCCTTTAAGACACGATGGTCGAGGATAGTGGCTCCTAACTTGTTGCTCCAAAAGGCACCACAAATGTTTAATAATGTTGATATCTGGAGATTGGGGAGGCCACTCCATGTATTCAAGCTCACTTTCATGCTCTTCATACCAATTCTTAACCACTCGAGCGGTATGTATTGGAGCATTATCGTCTTGGAAGATGCAGTCACCATCAGGGAATAAAGTCTGGGCCATTGGATGAACATGATCTCCCAAAGTGTTCAGGTAATCTTTGCTGTTGATTCTACCATGCAGGGCAACTATTGGACCAAGACATTTCTATGATATGGCTGCCCAAACTATCACTAATCCACCTCCATGCTTCAATGTTGGAAGAAGGCAGTCAGGGTTGTAAGCTTCCTTGGACTGCCTCCACACATAAACTCACCCTGAAATTGGGAAAAGAGAAAAACTAGACTCATCTGAGAATATATATGACTTGCTTCCATTGGTCTGCAGACCAGGCATTGTGATCTCTGCACCACTTCAACCACTTCTGAATGTTGCAAGTGGAGAGAAGAGGTTTCCTCACGGTGGCTCTTCCATGATATCCAGCCTTATGGAGCTCCCAACAAACAGTTTTAGTAGAAACTGGACTATTCAGATTCAACTCAGCAGTCACTTTGGCCGCAGTAGTCTGATGATTTTTTGCCACATTGCATTTCAATGCACGTCAGTCCATGTCAGTAAGTTTGCAAGTCTGGCCCAAATTGCTATGGTTGCTAGAGGTTTTGCCCTGTTTCTTGAATTGTGTCATAGTTTTTGATATGGTAGCTCTTGAAAAACCAAACAGTTCAGCAACTTTAGTGATCGAGGCTCCTGTCATGCGAGCTCCAACAATTTGCCCTTTTTCGAACTCGGAGAGGTCACACATTTAGATTAATTTTTACTAAATTCTAAACATAAATAAGACAAAGACAGTAAATTAGATAAATAAACATATTTACAATTGATATAATCTGCAATTACGAAGTTTTAGTTAAAGTTCTTAATATAATAGATCTTTGAAATATAGGAGTGGAATTTGCACCTGTTCCAATTATTTTGCCCAACCCCTGTACTTGTGTAGGTAGTTTGCAAATTAAATTTAAAACTGAGTTAGCTTAAAACTGTTAAAATTTAGAAAAAAAATCAGTCTGAAACAAGTTAAATTTTCTGTGTCCATATACATACATACATAAGCATATATAAATATTCATAATATGAGAATTTTCAGCAGTTTATTCTGAGAAAACAGCTAATCTATAAAAGCAAGAGAAGCTTCTTTTTTCTTTCCATATCAAATTTCTTATGAGATCATTTCTGTCAAACTGATTCCTCAGTGTCTGGCTGTCTCAGTTGACAACATTTGTTTTGGCATGTATATGTTTCTTTAAATCTATAAGTTTGTCAATTTTTCCATTTTATATGTATATATTATACAAGTGTCCACTGTATTATCAGTAAATGTTTTTGATATATATATAATAAGTGTGTGTTTATATTAAACCCACATGCATTCATTTATGTATGCTTATTTGTTGTGTATATTTTTTATTGTCTTGATCTGACTTGATCTTGAACCCCTATAGAACACAGGACTGCAACAATACTGGGCAGTTTCAATAGCAAGTAGGTTTCATGGAAAATTTGTTAGCTCCATGCTAAACCAATTTGAATTCTGAATTGTCCTTCTCACCCAAGGCTACAAAGCTAAGTCTGAACTACTATTTTATATATAGCTGGGGAAAGAAGATATAGATTATGGTCCTTTTCAGGTGCACTGATGGAAACTGAATGCAACTTGCCTGGAATTGTCCCACCAATTCCATTTTCCTTGCCAATATCTATTATACAATCCACATATCCATGTGTAATCACTGCAAATGTTGAGTTGTGTGTATTTACTATGGTTGATTTCTCATCTTGTGCTTATGTAGGTTTCATCAGTTTGTTTTTGTTGTTATCTCTGCTAATTTTTTTTTTATTGATTTCACCCCAAGCAAGACAGTAGAACCACTGAGACACAAGGGGTTCTTGGGTGTGGAAGAATTAGAAAACAGAAACATTACTAAGGAGCGAGAACAAAAGAAAAGTAATCAGGAGGGCAGTAAATAGCAATTGACATTTATTTAAATTTTTAAGATTAAAGTTAGCTGAAAAGTATAGAGCTAGAAGGGAGTTCCTCAAGCGAGAAGTGTGAGGAAAGAAACTGTCAGTATAAAATTTACAGTTATATCTAGTTAGCTCAAATGTAAATTGATGAGACCTTATTGCCAGTCTAGTACTGCACTTACATTTAAAAAGTCTAGGTACCATAGTGAAGAGATCAGCCAAACAATTACCATGAAAGTATTTATAGAAAAAGCACAGGGAAACAACTTTACAATGGTGTGAAAGTGACTCAAACCAAGATGACCGATCAGGACCAATAATAAAAGCTGTAGATAAATAGCAAGAGCACCGGACCATAATTGGCAACAGTATTCTAAGTGTGGATGAATAGTAGACTTATAGATATGTAAGATAGATTTTTGAGAGAAAAATTGTCTAGCAGAACACAGTGAACCAAACTACTTAACAGCTGACCTAGCAATGGATTTAAAATTAACTTTATTACTTGTTATATTTATACTAGCTTAAAAGCCACCCTATCAGATTGCATTTAACCTCGCTCCTGTGGAGAGCTCTTGATTGAGCCTTAGGCTTGTCCAGGAGTTTGAGAGTCATAAGTGTTCACATATTCTCAGCATTGGAAGCTCATTTTACACAGGACTTTCTTTTCTTCGCTGCAGCCTTGGCTCTTTTGAATTTACAACTTTCTTTGTATTTGCGATAGAAATAATCTGTAAAAAATGTTATAAATTTTAATGTACCTAGTTTTAAGTATAGCTAAAATAACTAAGGTGATTTCAGGCATTACTGTAAATCAGTTGGCAGATGTTTTCCATGAACTGCAAAATCGTATTACCCTTTGTATTGCTAATGATGGAGGACGTGTGGAAACTTGAATAAGATTTCAATAAAACCTTAAAAAATATAGATTTACTTCTTTCTAATCCTTTTTACAAATTATTTTTATCACATATACAATTAAAGTTATAAATTTTTTAAAGTGCACACAAACTTTATGGACACCCTGTATTTGAAATTCAGTGTCTTAAAAAAATGTTTGTGAATATTGAAAATAATATTTTTCTACTGGTTTATCAATGTAAAATTTTCAATATATTTTTGTTACATAATATGGATGTATGGGTGCTAGCACAAAGTGAGACATGTTCAAATTCCATCGACAGCTGCTCTTTGCACTAATGTACTTGGAAAATGCAAGAATTCATCTCTTCTTCACTTAGTGATAGATCGGTAGAAATAAAAAAAAACTTGATCTAAATCAATTATCAGTAGAAGGTTTGGTTAGACTAAATTGCTAGTAAAAAAATTGATCTAAATCTATTATCAGTAGAAAACTCGGTCACACTACATTGTCATTAAAAAACTTGATCTAAATCAATTATTGGTAGAAAACTTGGTTACACTAAATTACCATTAAAAAACTTGATCTGAATCAATTACTAGTAGAATACTTAGTTGCACTAAATTACCAGTAGAATACTCAGTCACACTAAATTAGAAATAGAAAAAATACTCAGTCACACTAAATTAGAAATAGAAAAAATTATCTAAATCAATTATTGGCAGAAAATTAAGTCACACTAAATTACCATTAAAAACTTTAATCTAAATCAGTTATTGGTATAAAACTGGGTTTTGCACTAAATTATCTGGAGAAAACTTGATCTAAATTAATTATCAGTCAAAAACTCACTCACACTAAATTACCAATATCTGTCTTATTTACATTATTCATACTATTACCCTCATCTTCATTGCCGTATTTACAATGTTTCAGCTGTTGTACCCTCCAGCCTTCTTCAGGTGATTGGAATTTTGAACCAAACCCTTTAATTTGTTTATTGTGGTAGATTGTTCTAGTTTCACATGCCATGCCTCTTCCGGATGTCTCAGTTTTTTCCCTTTAACACAAATCTCCAAGTTTTGGTCACCACTGCTGTAGCTTGAACTCACAACTCTTTGGGTCTAGTCACTGGATCTAACCAACATCTTTATCCACTGGGTCATGTCCTTGAGGACATCTGTGTATTAATTTCTGGGACTTATAAAACTAATATCTTAGGCATTTTACAATTTTCCATTATTATTATTATTGCATATTTTTTACCAGAGCTTATATTGCAATTTTTGTTGTTAGTCATTGCTTTTCTCTAGCACTCCTTATTACTAGTTCCCATATTGTATTCATTTCTATGCTTGGTCAGCTCATAAAATTTTTCTCGTTCAGATATGCACTGATTCCTTAAATTTTCATATTTCCCTGTGATGTTCTTTGTTATTTCAACCTCATCCTACAGGGGGCAGTGATCTCCCTTTTTTCTCCATAAATGGTCAGCTACACCTGATTTTTCTATTTCCTTGTGTTGCTACTTTACAATGTTGTTGCAGTCTTACCTTAAGGTGGTGGCCTGTTTCTTCTTTATATTTCTTATATTTACTGGACAATACCTCAACTTCAGCTCCCACCACCCATACAACAAAATCATAAGTGGCAACCCAGTGACATATGAATGGTCAGTGTAAGCAGTACCCCCACGATGTAACAACTACCCCAGATACATGGCAGCAGCTTCGACAAACTAGGATAGAAGGCTACAAGAGGACAACAACACTCAGAAAACAGCTACAGTCTACCTACCCTATGAACTGTGTGTACGCCATCCTGTGCAGCTGGAGAGTCGAGTTAAAGAGAAATAACTGAGACATCCAGGAGAGGCATGACACATGGAACTAGAATAGTCTACTGGGATGGACAAAATAAAGAGTTCAGTTCAAACTTCCAATCACCTGAAGAAGTGAATATGGCAATGAAGATGAATAATGTAAATAATGTAACTAAATTACCATTAAAAACTTGATCTAAATCAATTATCAGTAGATAATCGCTATTGATTTAGATTGCACTCACTAACCAGAAGAAAAATTGATATCGAAATCTCGGTCACACTAAATTAACATTAAAGCACTTGATTTTGTAGAAAACATGGCTGCACTAAATTACCAGTAGAAAACTTGATCTAAATCAGTAGAAAACTCAGTCACACTAAATTAACATTAAAACAATTGATCTAAATCAATTATTGGTAGAAAATTTGTCTGGACGAAATTACCTGTATAAAATTCAGTTACACTAAATTACTATTAAAAAAACTTGATCTAAATCTTTTATTGGTAGAAAACTTGGTTGCACTAAATTACCAGTAGCAAACTCGGTCACATATAAATTATTATTAAAAAACTTGCTGTAAACCAGTTATCATTAGAAAACTTGGTTGTACTAAATTACCACGAAAAGACTTGGTCACACTCTATTTCAAGTCAAAATCACAGTCTCAGTAAATCAGCAGAACAAAATTTGGTTCCAGTAAATTATGGAATTATGTTTAAATCAAAATCTCTTCCATCATCTCATTTTCTGATGCACCATTTCTTTAACCTCTTTGCACTCATGATTTTTGCATATGAACAGATGCCAAATTTGGATGAAAATATCTATTTTCTGATTGATTCATAGTCTCCTTCTATGCATACATATTTACACACTCATCTGAACACATATAGATTGGATAAAGTAATGTGTCCTCTTTTCTATGAAACTCCATTATCGACACACATGAATATACATGTTCGATGTCTGTACAGATATATGTGAAGTCATCATCATGTGTAAGTATAAACTTAACAATATTTATAACTATTTGCATATTTATTTTTTATTGATCATATGCCTTATTCATTCTGACAATCAATCTAAATTGATCCAGAGACCAGAATTTTTTTTTTTTTTTTAAGAAAACAAACCATTTCTTCATTGAGTTCCAAGAAATTACAGTATAAATTTCACTGGAATTTTACTATAAATCAATAAAATGAAGTTTCTGCTTGCGTTTCCTCTTTTTAAGGAAATTTGAGAAGAATGAAAATGAACTTGCATGTATCTTCGTCCAAGAGTTAAAAAAAAATTCTTTACAATAATGATTCCAGACAATTTTCCATAGAAGTATTCACGTCTTTGAATTTCTCTTGATATTTTTATGAGTGTTTTTGATAAGCATAACCCAATTAATGTTAAGATACTGGATTGGCAATCTTAGAAGCATATTGTGATGCTTGTGATAAAATGGTAAATGTCTTTCCACAATAGATAAAAAAATGGTATGTTCTGCTAATTTGAGCTTTTCTTTATGGTCCATGTTTTACTTCAACTTTACCTTATAGTCTATTTTTGTATTTCCTAAAATGGCTCATCTTTTTATTTGCACATGCAAAAGTTGCCAACATTTTTATTTAAAAGAAGAAACAAAAGTTTTCTGCTATGTATTAAGTCTTTATTTTTTATTTTTCAAGATGAAGGTTCTAGAAACTTTTGTTCACTTTTACATATATATATATATATATATATGTAAAAGTGAACATTGAAGTCAACACGCAGAGGCAATTGTCAGGCTGCCTGACACTTGTGTCTAGCATGTTGCCTCTGAGTGGTGACTTCAATGTTCACTTTTAATATTTACATACACTCTATCTCTGATATTGAGAACTTTATCCCATAAATATAGCACACCTTAAAACTATATTTCTTCATATATATATATATATATATATATATATATATATATATATAATAACAACTTGATATTATTGTTTCATTTATTATGAAAATTTGATTTTTGTATGTTTCTTAATATAACAGTAAAAATGGCACTTCATAATGTTGTTTTTATTAGTGAAATATTGTTATTGCTCTAACATGTCAGTTTTCAATTTGTGTTACCTTTTTCTGAGTAAATTTTATTTGAGTATGAATTGAACAAAAGTTTGTGATTGTTTTTTATGGCTTATCAACCTTTTACAGATTATTTATAGCCAGAAAATATTTTTAGATTGTAAAAATGTTTGGGAACATAATAATGATTTACTGATACAATTTCTACTAATTAACCCCTAGGTGGTGGAAAAAGATGTAGATTCATACCTTTCCCAAGGGTATTTGCATGTAATTGAAAATTAACAAACCTGACTTGAATTGGAACTCAGCACTTTGCTTTCTAATTTCAAGCTGTTAACAATTACACTACATGCCCAACCAAGCTACACAACACCTGCTATTCCTAAGCAGTTACCCATCTAGGCATTGACCAGACTTGATGCTGCTTAACATCGGAGATTGTACGAGAACTCATGTTTCAATGTGATATGGCCATAAACTAAATTGACCCTAAAAGTGTCAATCCAAAAGTTCATTGGATTATGATACAGGAATATATATATATATATATATATATATATATATATATATATATATATATATATATATATATATGTATGTCATTCACAGACAGTACTGTTTCGCTGTATCACAGCTCCTCAGTGCGACTAGACATCCAAATGCCTCAAGCCAGGAGATATGACATCTGACCGTCTAGGTCAATGTGAATGTGGATGTATGTGCCTGTGTTTATTGATGTCTATGTGTAAGGAAAGTGCATGCACGTTTAGTCGTATGTTTGCGTACGTGTGGTTGTGTGCGGTGTAGATGGTTTTGTTTTTGTTTTTTTTATCAAGGGTCGTGTCTCGTCACCGTATTTTATGCGTGTGTATATATCTAAATACGTCTGAGCGCTTATGTATTATAACCTGAGTATGTTCGAATGATTTCGCGTGAGAGGCGACTAACATGTTGAAATGAAACTAAAAATGTATACATTTTTGTCTGGGGCCTTGAACATCCTTTTTAACATAATTTCAATGAAAATATATATTAAATAGCATATATATCTTTTATTTTTATTTTATTTTTATATTTTTATATTTTTTCTCCTCGGTAATTCTACAATTTAAAACTTAATAGAGATTTGATTTAGATTTCTAAATGGGTAATTTTTAATTTTTTACTTTTAATTTTAATTTCAAATTTTATAAATCTTTTAATATCTATGATAACCTTGCTTAGTTGTCAAATTTTTCGAATTACCCTATACTTGTATTTTGATTGGTCATTCTAGCTAGCCCTATTGTAGACTGGTATCCTCGATTATGTAACAGCGTTTACTCATAGCTAAGGATCGTTAATTAATTTGAAACTTTTAAAACCATTTATTCTATATTCTACATCATCACTTGATAAGACACCAGAAGTGTTGAAACAAAATGGCTATTTTTGTCATGATTTTATAACATATTTATGTTGTAATATTCAAATAAATGATTATATCTGCTCTACTCTTTATTGAGCACTCTTTAAAGAATAATAATTGTTGGTTATTGGAATTTACTCTGTATATACCAATCCCAAACTTGTATATATATATATATATATATATATATATATATATATATATTACACACACACACACACACACACACACATGTATATATATATGGGTACGTGGCCGAGTTGTTGGAATGTTTGCATTCTGACCATGAGACCCGGGTTCAAATCTCACTATGGTCAATTTGTCAGGAAGGAAACTTCCAGATGTTATCCAGTGTGTGGCACCTTTGGAAAGTGCCTGAAAACCATACCAAGCCTTGTGAGTAAAATTGGGTTTGTCAAAAAGCTTGGGGGCGTCAGTAGATGTGCTAGCACAAAGTCAAGTCATCATGGCCAAGGGCTCAAGCGTGCTGGCCTTGTTCAAGTTGTTGATCATGCTAGATAACATGCTCTTTCCCAGAAACTGTAACTAAGGTCTGCTCAGCATAGTTGCACTATAAACCACAGGTGGGCTCTGTGGGTGTTGAATAAACACAAATGTGCCTCAGCAAGCATCTGCAATAGTGCTTGGCTAGCCCTATTGTAGACTGGTATCCTCGAATATGAGTGGCCAGCTATGATACTACCATATATATATATATACACACACAGCTTTTTATATATACTCAGACATATCTGTATGAATATGATTTAATTTTGTTACATCAGTGTTCTATGACATTAAAATTGAATAGATTCATGAATAAATAAAATAAGAATATATAAATATATTTAAAAAATACTGAGATTTGCTTAGCTTGAGACCAACAATTTCTTTAAATACTGCAGAATAAATAATGGAAATATACCATGTATGTACATTGGGATCTTCAAGCATCCCTCCAAGAATAATGCCTTTTATTTTATTGATTTATGTGTATGACTGAAATTTTCCACTAAAAAGACATCATTTTTCAGCTGAATGGCAAGTTGGTAAAATGTTGTCTAGCATGAAAGTATGTATGAAACAGACAGTTATCTAATTCCTTTATGTGGGGAAAGATTGCACCCACTGACATTCATTGACACTTGTTGAATGTTTACAAAGACCAAAGAGTGGGTGAGAATACAGTTAGACAGTGGGTAATGAATATATGTCAGCACTGCTGCTGAGAAAAATGTTAGCTTTCTCTGCTTGTGCTGTCTTTTAAAAGCACAGGATGCAGCCTCCTCTTCATTGTCAGTGAAAATACATTGCTTGTCTTATCAAGCTATTTTTGTGCTTTCTGTATTTATTGTAGCTTCTGTGAGAAGGCATTACTTTTGGAGTATTCCTTGTTTGCCTATGTGTGTGTGTGTGTACATGGCATGAGGATTTAATTCCAAAAAATGATTCTAATAATGCCACTGAAGTAATGAATTAGTCAAACATTTGTATCTGAGCCCATCTGGACATTCCAGCTTCCACTTCTTTGAGATGGAGACCAGATGAGTTATCAATTACCAAGCAGTAGAGGAAGTTGTATTTGTTCATGTTAAGCAATTGGCAGAAAATGACTTAAATTAATCTGGAGCAACTGATTAATAGCAAATTTTGGATGAAGATTTGTAAACGTTCCAGTAAAATATTAGCCATATTTAAAATGGCTTATGGTGAATATGCAATGTAAAAAATCATGTTGCACAGGCAGTTCAGTAAAAGGGAAAGAATATTTACACTATTTATATTATATGGATTTTGTCCTCATCACTTATTGCCATATTTACAATGTTTTCGGCCATTGTAAGCTCTGAACTTCTACAGATCATATATGATGGTATTCCTAACCAAACTCTTTATTTAGTCCATGGGTGTAGAAAGATCTAATTCCACATGCCATGCCCTTTTGGATATCTCAGTTTTAGTTAATTCTCTTTAATAAATCAACTCCAAAAAAGGAATGGCAGGTGTAAAAAGAATATGAGAAAAAGAAAAACATTATTAAAGAGAGAGAACAATAAAAGAACAGGAATTAAGAAGACAGAAAATAACAATTTTATTTTATTTAAATTTTTAAAAGATCGAAGTTGACTGGGAAGCAAGAAGGCAGAAGTGACTTCTGTAAGCAAGAAGTACAAGAGAAGAAAATGCTAGAATGGAACTTACGGTTACATCTAGCAATTCCAATTGTAAAATTATGAGACCTCAACTGCCAATCTAGCACTGCCTACATATATATATATATATATATATATATATATATATATATATATATATATAGGATTGGTATATACGGAATAAATTCCAATAACCAACAATTATTATTCTTAAAAGAGTGCTCAATACAGAGTAGAGCAGATATAATTATTTATTTAAATATTATAACATAAATATGTTATAAAATCACTGAATGACATTCAACATCATCATTTGATAAGACACCAGAGGTATTGAAACAAAATGGCTATTTTTGTAGTGATTTTATGACATATTTATGTTATAATATTTAAATAAATAATTATATATATATATATATATATATCAATAAATAACAAATATGCTACAAGATAGTAAAATATAGAAAATATATACAGTATAGAATATACTGAGGATTGTGTAACTGCTCAGAAAAATGCATGAACACACAAAACTTGCAGAAACAGAGCCTTATAAGAATTTATATATATATATATATATATATATATATATATATATATATATATATATAAGAAAACGACACTCAATAATATATATATATATATTATTGAGTGTATAATATATATATATATATATATTATTGATATATATATATATATATATTATTGATATATATATATATATATATATTATTGATATATATATATATATATATATATATTATTGATATATATATATATATATATATATTATTGAGTGTCGTTTTCTTTTTATTAATAAACATATAAAACATAAACATAAAACATTTAGCCGAAAGTGTTTTTCTTCTTTTGTAGACGTGAATTATGGACAAATTGTCCAAATATTTTATATTTTTGAATGCTTTTGGCTGTACTTTGTTATGTTTTATATGTTTATTAATAAAAACAAAAAATCCAACACTCAGTAATATCAGCTATGAACATGGACACAATATCTTGACCATGTTTGGAAATATATATATATATATATATATATATTATTTTTTTTTTTCACGTTTCTTTTTTTCATGAACTATTTGTTTCTTTTTGGTGCCTATTCTGAATAATATTCTGCTGTGCTTGTTGATCTTCTGTAATACTAAACTTCCATAAAGCATACATTTTTAACTAAGCCTATTTTAAATGTTGGACATGAAAATCCATCTTTGCACACTGAAAAGGAAATAGAGATTAAAGAATTAGAAATAAAAGCAAACCATGGAAATTATCCAAAATAGTCTTCAACTAAATTTAAATACCTTTGAGATCAGATGTGACCATAATTTAAGAACTGGTCATGGCTTGAAAAAGCTTGTCCAGCCATCTTTTCTTTTACTCACCCGCTTTCTCAGGCTTATATTTTCTCCCCCTTTTATCTTCTTTATTTTAGAGAGAGAGAAGAATATATGTTTCTCTTTGTCTTCCTTCTCTCTAACTTCCTCTCTTTTTATCTCTATAATTTTCTCCTCTTCCTCCCCCCCTTTTTTGCTTCTTTCAGTCTTTCTTTTCCTTCCATTCAAGCCCATTCTATTTATATCTATCTTTCATCCACTATTTGTTTCCTTTTTTTTTACCCACCTTGCCTTTCTCTTCTATTTTATTCTCTCTCCTCATCCTTTTCTCTGCATCTGTTATACTAAATACAGAAGAGGAAAAACTTGCATTTCCAGAAACAAATTTGGTCCCAAATGCTTTTCTTGCACCAATGGACACTTCAGTTGACAATAAAGATACAAAGAAATACCACAATGGTGTCATTAGGTTCATTACACTTATAGCAATTACACACAAGTACAGACTCATAGATGTGTATATATATATATGCATATACATGCACATTGAATATATCTACTCACATCTGCGTGTGTGCATATATATAATTATATAAATGCAAACACTTAAAAAATTATATATACACGTCTTTGTCCTTCTGAACAATGTAAATTTTCCATGGACTATTCGAGTATAGGACTGCAATAATGGTATCCTAGGCAATATTACTACTCTTTTAGTAGCACTATATACACCTATAGACATAGAGAATTGTACACATAAACACACACACATACATACACATATATATATATATATATATATATATATATATATATATATATATATTATTGTCATCCACAGACAGACTGTTTTACTGTATCACAGCTCATCAGTGTGGCTAGACGTCCGGTTGTCTCTAGCTAGGATTGAAACCCGACTGAATTGGCGTCAGTCGGAAATTCTACCACTAAGCTGTCGGTGCACGGCAGGGATGAACGTGAATTTTAGCGTGTTTTATTTTTAGATTTAGATAAACACACAGTGACTGACAGTGACTCAATTCTGCCAAAGAGTCTTGCTATATTAGCTTTAATAGTCACTGTTTACAAACCCACACTTCATATATATATATGTTTACAAACCCATGCTTCATATATATATATATATATATATATATATGTGTATATGTATAGATATATATATATGGATATATATATATATAGAGAGAGAGAGAGATATATATGTATAGATATATAGATATATATGTATATCTATATGAAGAAATATAGTCTTAAGATGTGCTATATTTATGGAGTAAAGTGCTCAATATCAGAGAGCGTGTGTAAATATAAAAGTGAACAGAGAAGTCAACACTTAGAGGCGACAGTCTGTTTCATGCTAGATGCAATCATCAGGCCACGAGTGCTGTTATTTTCTCGGCTATTTATATATACGGGTGCATTGTGGGTAGTCTATTTTGGCGGTTATTTCACCGGAAGTCGTTTATTTATTTATTTGGGTTAAATTATTTTGCTTGTTTTTATTTTATTTTTATTTAATTTTTTATTTTTATTTCTTATTTATTTATTTTTAATCAGTGTTTTTATTAATGTAGTAAAAATTTGTTTATATCGCTTATTTAATAGTTTTGGTTTGGGAAGATAAATCTATTTATTCAATTTTGGGGTTGATTGTTGTAGTTTGTTCTAACTATTATTTTGCCGGGAACAGTTTTGTTTACTACTTCATGTATTTATTATTGGGATTGGTTTGTTAGTTTATTTATTTATTTGGATGAATTTAGATCAATTTATTTTACTTGTTATTATTTATTTGTTATACTGTATATTTACTCTTTTCGGTTTTCGATTTTTAAGTAACGTAGTTTTTTTTTCTTTTATAGCTATATAACAGTTATAGCTATTTATTTCGTCCGATTTTTGGTTTGATTTTTATAGTCTAACTAATATTTTGGTCCTAATGGTTTGCTAATTTGTTTATTATTTACTTTATTTATTTGGGTTCATTGATTTTCTTTCTTATTTTTTATTCTATTTCATCTATTCTAACAGGTGTGATTTGGTAATTTGTTTGGGTTAATTTATTTTGCTTATTTTATTGCCATTTTGTTTGTTTATTTATTTTTATTTTATTTTATTTTTTCCATTTTTGATTTTTCAGTAACGTAGTAAAAATTTGTTTTCATGTCTGCATTTTGAGATGAGCTCAGATCTTTTATTTAATAATTTATTTTGGTCTGGGAAGGTAATGATAGCTATTTTTTCCTCCAAGCAAAGTTTTCAAGTTTTTGATTGGTTGTTGTAGGCTGATGATCTTTTCCTTATTTTCCAAGATATTATGGTGTGCGTTTTGTTTTTTATTTCCCAGATATACTTAGAAAGCATTGTGCTGTTCTCATATTTACTATTTATGAAAGATGTTTTGTGTACATAATTTCTTTGTTTCCAGGGTCCTTCAGTTACTCCTATGTATACTTTTTCTTCATTATCTGGTGATGTTATCATCGCTTGGTATATTACGTTGTTTTGTAAACAATTACCGTTTAAGCGACATTTGTTTTTTATTCTGCAGTTGCACATGGGTTTAATTTGTTTGTGTGGTTTGTTGATAATTTTCCTGTTGTGCTTTTTTATTATTTGTGCCATGTTCTCGGTGCAACTGTAGCTGATTGTTACTGTGTTTTTGTTGAATATTTTATGTATTTTGTGTATATACATCTATATATATATATATATGTGTGTAGATATATGTATAGATGTGGCCTGATGATTGTATTTAGCATGAAACAGTCTGCCGCCACTGAGTATCGACTTCAATGTTCACTTATATATATATATATATATATATATATATATATATATGCTCGAGTTTCACGCTCTCACGATTTTCAGATGACTAGTCTAGTCGTCTGAAGATCATGAGAGCATGAAACTTGTGTAACAACTCAGTATATCCTTTGTTAAGTGTTAACATTGTGAAGCAGCTTTTGTTCTGTCTTGACAATCTGGGCATTGAGTACATTATTGAGTAGGTAGACATTTGCCTTTTGGTCTTTCTTTATTTTTTCTTTCCTTGCTCGGGATTTTTTTTATCTAAGGAGTTAGGTCTTCTGGCAAGTTGTCTGTTGGCCACATCAACATTGTTTTTCTTTGGTATGTGTGGCTGTGTGTGTGTGTGTGTGTGTGTGTTTATATATATATATATATATATATATATATATATATATATATATACGCACACAGCTGTCAATATACCACATAACATACTTGACTGCTTAGCCTTGGAGCGGGTAGAATGGAGATCAACGTGTTTTAGTGAGAGCAAGAACTAAAAGGTCAGCCAATCTAACAGTGATCTCATACCACAATCCTTACTCTTGCTCCATATGTGGCCTCCTTTGTAAATCACTAGCGGGTCTTAAAGGCCACTTAAGATTATCGCACAAAATTTCATAACTAAGCTGTCAGATCCTCATAAGTCGAAACCAACGGGAGAGTCCATTATTATATATATATATATGTACATATATAGTCATCCATATACAAGCCTGTTTCCCTGTATCACAGCCCATCAGTGTGGCTAGACATCTATATATATATATATATATATATATATATATATATATATATATATATGTATGCCTGTATCTTGGAATATATACACTGATATGTCCATATATATTTGAACATATATACATGTACACAGTTACATATCTTTAAATGGATTTTTATTGAAAATTGTTTCTTATTACTATAAACATTATTTTTCATTTATTTTTGTTATTTTCTTATATATATATATATATATATATATATATATATATATATATATATATATATATATATATATATATGTGGAAACCATGGTAACATAAGTGGTTAGTACTCTTTCATTTATATATATATATGTGTGTTTGTGTGTGTGTGTATATATATTTATATATATATATATATATATATACACATACATATATATATATATATATATATAATAAATGTCAAAGGAAGTGTGTCAAACATTTTCACTTAAAAGGACACAACTCTCAATATCTCAGCTTCTTCTTCTATATAATAAATGTCAGTGTACCACTCTGTCATACTTTTTCAATTTAAAAAACACAACTATCTAACTTTCAGTATCTCATGTTACGTGAAATTTTGGATTCCCAAGTTTTCATTCATCCAATTGTTCGTTTTTACATGACTTTTTGCGACAAATTTTTTGTATTATAAAAATTTTTATAACTAAGAAATAAATTTGGGAATAATTGTAAGTAATTGCTAAAATCCAGTGAAACACACCCATCAAATAAAATAATTGTTTGTATGGAAAGTAAGGACCTATGTACATAAAACTGTCTTTAAACTGGTGGCAGAAGAATTATCGTTGAACATTTAAATGTAAGTTTAGATATAAATTCAATACTTAAATGTAGCAATCAATTTTGACTTCTTCTGTAGTTTACTGTTGTCTATTGCATACAGCAGCAGTATACCTCACAAAAAGAAATCTCCACTAACAGAGGACCAAATTGCAATCAAAAGAGCCAAGGCTGCAGCGAGGAAAAGAAAGTCCCCTGCAAATGAAAACCCAGATCAGACGGCAAATAGGAGAGCTTCCAATGCTGAGAATATGCAAAAACTTTGAGCCTTTCAAACTCCTGAACAAGCCAAAGGCCTAATCAAGAGCCTTCTGCAGGAGCTAGCTTAAATGATGCGCAATAAAGCGGCTTTTTGCCTAGTATATATATATATATATATATATATGAAATCCTAAAGAGCCAGGAACAACCTACCTAGGTTTCACCTAAATGGATCTTCAGGGTAAGCTGGCTAAAGAGGAAATGTTATGAAACAATATTTATTGATAAAACCACTAAAAACTAATTAGCATAAATCCATGTGACAGAAGAAGTTAGAAAAAAAAAACTGGCCCACATAGCTTCTATTACAATAACCAGGATTTCCTATGCCTACACCTATTTAAAATCTCAGATCTTTGATTTAATAAATTATTAAGTTCATCGGAGGTGGCAATTGCTAATTTTTCCTCCATACATAATAAGCAATACTGCTTTATACTTATGGCATTTTTTTAGTATTTCCCATTTTAAGATGGGGTCAATAACATCTTCCTGTTTAATATATATATATATATATATATATATATATATATATATATATATATATATATGTACTTTCAAAATATATTTTTATTTTATTTTTAAACACCTTTTCATTCCTCTTTTAATTGTAAATTAATATTTCATTCTTCATATAAACCCAAATTAATGCCATAAGGTTAATATCCGGTTTAATTTTATAAAACTTCATCCCTTTAAGACAAATACCATCACCACCACCCTCTCCTGACCACAGTCTTGTGTCTTTCATCTGACTGAAACATTGAAATGGATAAATTCTCTATTAGTTTTCCAGCTAGTAGTTGTTGTTGTTGTTTTTATGTTTGTTTTTTTTTTGTTTAGCTTTCACAGTTAAATTCTATTTACTGCCCAACTGTATAGACACAAAACAATCCACACTGGGGTTGATAAGACAAACGACCAATATCTTCATTTGGCGAAATAAGCTATTCCTCATATGACGTAATTTTGTTGTTTATCAATTATATATGTGTGTGTGTGCATGTATATATATATATATATATATATATATATATATATATATATATATATATATATATATATTCTTTTTTACGAAAAAGTGGAAAAAATTTTCATTTCCTCCCTTGATGTCCTAAGAGACAAAATAATAAAATCTTTCCTTCAAATCTGTTCTTAATATATAAAAATTTATATATTGTTATCATATATATATATATATATATATATATATATATATATAGGATTGGTGTATACGAAAAAAATTCCAATAACCAACAAATATTATTCTTAAAAGAGTGCTCAGTACAGAGTAGAGCAAATATAATCATTTATTCGAAAATTATAACATAAAAATGTTATAAAATCACTACAAAAATAGCCATTTTGTTTCGACGTTTCTGGTGTCTTATCAAGTGATGGTGTTTCATCACCATCACTTGATAAGATATATACGTTATTTAAATATGTTTAAATATGTTAAATATATATACATACATTATTTAAATATGTTTAATAATTGTCAGACTTAATCCATTTCAAGATACATATATATATATATATATATATATATAAGCATATATGATAATAATTGTTAGATTTATGTACCAATATATTACAAAAGAAGGTTAGACAATGCTAACATGGGTTGTTGCCCCTCCAGTTTTAATTATCGGCAGGAGGCTTGTCACAGCTGCCAATTAAAATAGACTCAGCCATGGAGTTCATTATAATCTTTTTCCATTTTTCCTCTGTCTAGTTTGTTGTTAGCTGCCTGAAGAATCCTTGTCAGTTTGGACAGATAATTTATCCCCATAATTCCTTTGCAGATTCTTCCCTATCATTAATAAAACTTTCCAGCTATGTGTTCTCCACTTTCCGCTACTGGCAGTTCCATGCAAATGATCAATTATCATGCAAGAATAGGAGAAACAAATGATAACTAACATTGGCATGTGGGGTGGTAAGAATAGAATATCTTTCACCTGTCTTATTATGCATTACTCCAGCATCACATTTCAGACTCAGCCAAACCATCTGTATATGCACGTGTACATGTGCATGTGTACACATTACATAGCACATGCAGATGTAAAAAATTTTCGGGGGGGGGGAGTGTTTAACAACATATCAACTCCTTATGGGTCATTTAATGCTGAAATTATTCTTGACAGCTTTGAAGTAATATAAATATATATGTTATTCTGCTTTCACAATTGAATACATGGTAGATGATGCTCAGCTTTTGTGCATATATATATGTTTGTGTGAACTAGAGGTGGTGATGTGTGTGTTTTATGTTATAGTATTGTTGAAGCTATATTTTGGAATACTGATTTATTTAAGTAAGTCTGGGTTATTATATGGATTAATGCCATGAAAGAGTTCTTGCATGTTGGTTGTTTGGTGGATTTTTGTTTAGTGGAATATCAATCTCGATGGGTTATTTAATACCGAAATCTAAATTGCATACCTTCAACTACAGATAAAATATATTGTTGGTCATTTTGCTATGCTTTCATAGTTTGTTTTTTTTTTGTCGGGGGGAGGGGGGGCACTATTTTCCCATAGCTAGGACTCCAACAAGCGCTACCACTTCAGGTCAGGGTGGCCCTGGGAATAACAGCAATTAGCAGGCGGTGTCATGTTCCTCAGATTCTTCAATCTTCCTATGAGTGGTTGTGCTGCCAGATGTAGTTTATTGTCATACCCAGGAATAGCAAATGTAAGTCAGTCAAGCACAACGTAAGCATACACATATACATTACATACAGGCAGACAATATGTGATAGACAGAGAATCAGTCCTTCTTTTATAATATAAATTCAATGCACCTTTTTACATTCGACAATTTTGGAAGGAAATGCAAGGCATTTTGAAATAGGGACAAAAGAAATGCATGAGCAAAAAATAGTTAAAGACCATGACAAATATTTTCAACCAAATGTTTTTTTTATCATTTCATCCCAATCAAGGCGATAAAGCCACTAAGACTTGAGAAGGGACTGAGAATGAAAGAAACTGAAAATATTTTGAGGAGAAAGAGGGCAATAAAAGACCAGGATTCAAGGAAAGAGATTAAATTTTTGAAGTTCACAATTGAAAGCATGAAGCTAGAAGAGGGTTCGACAAGTGAAAAGTGCAGGAGAAGAAACTATTAACATAGAACTTACGGTTACATCTAGCAGTTTCAATAATGAGACCTAGCTGTTGATTTAGTACCGTGCTTAAATTCATGACATTGAGGTACCAAAGAAAAACACTGATCTAAACAATTACCGTGAAAGTATTTATAAAAAGGCACTAGGAAGACACATTACAGCAGTGGGAAAGTAACTGAAACTGAGATGCCAGGTCAGAACTAATGATACTGCAGATATTTCTTTGTCAGAAATCTCTCGATACATAGCAGAAGCACCATAATATATAGAAAGTTTTCACAATATATCAGAGTGACTTGGATAGACTGTGCAAAAGATGCACTCTAAAAATAATTTCAGTAGATGCAACACTTTCAACAACTTCAGGTGAGGATACAGAAGTCTTTCATGATGACACCCATATTGGTGTAGGTGGAAATAAAACAAATTTTGCCATCATAACCCTACATGCCAGCTGCTAGTGGCCTGCTGGCGGGCTGCCGATGGCAATGCCAGCCGTCCTCTGGTGGCATCCACCGGCCGGCCACCAGTGGTCCGCCAGTAGTAACATTGCCAAGACGAACATGCCAGCAGTATGACAGGAGGCCACCAGCAGTAAACGCTGGTGGCATGTTGGTGGCTTGCATGTAGGGAATGGATGACTTAAATATAGTTGTAGAGATAAGAAAAATGGAAGAACGTATTTTTGGGAAATTTAGAATAAGGAAAGAATATAATGTTAGAGATAAGAAAAATGGAAGAACGTATTTTGGGGAAATTTAGAATAAGGAAAGAATATAATGTTAGAGATAAGAAAAATGGAAGAACGTATTTTTGGGAAATTTAGAATAAGGAAAGAATATAATGTTAGAGATAAGAAAAATGGAAGAACGTATTTTTGGGAAATTTAGAATAAGGAAAGAATATAATGTTAGAGATAAGAAAAATGGAAGAACGTATTTTGGGGAAATTTAGAATAAGGAAAGAATATAATGTTAGAGATAAGAAAAATGGAAGAACGTATTTTGGGGAAATTTAGAATAAGGAAAGAATATAATGTTAGAGATAAGAAAAATGGAAGAACGTATTTTGGGGAAATTTAGAATAAGGAAAGAATATAATGTTAGAGATAAGAAAAATGGAAGAACGTATTTTGGGGAAATTTAGAATAAGGAAAGAATATAATGTTAGAGATAAGAAAAATGGAAGAACGTATTTTTGGGAAATTTAGAATAAGGAAAGAATATAATGTTAGAGATAAGAAAAATGGAAGAACGTATTTTGGGGAAATTTAGAATAAGGAAAGAATATAATGTTAGAGATAAGAAAAATGGAAGAACGTATTTTTGGGAAATTTAGAATAAGGAAAGAATATAATGTTAGAGATAAGAAAAATGGAAGAACGTATTTTTGGGAAATTTAGAATAAGGAAAGAATATAATGTTAGAGATAAGAAAAATGGAAGAACGTATTTTTGGGAAATTTAGAATAAGGAAAGAATATAATGTTAGAGGCAAGAGAAAAAGTGAGAACCCTGTTTTGGAAAATTTGGAATAGGAGAGAGAAATGACAGGCTAAATGTTAGTTAGCTCCTCACATATAAAATTACATTATGAATGCAGTGAATGTAATTATTTTCCAAAAGCAGAGAGGCCATAAATGAATAAGTTTCATAATTACTAACAAAACCAGTACTGTTGAAGATGTAACCTTAATAAACAAATTTAATACAAGAAGCCATCTTAGAATGAGTGTTTTCATAATCAAATTTGACTTTAAAATTCAGAGAAACAAATTATTTTAGCGGGGGGGAAAAACAGCTCTTAATAAGATCAGAAAGAGCATCACCAAATATCAGGTAGAAATCAAGAACTTGTGGCATAACAAAAATAAGAAAGGAAATATGAATAACAAATTGACAATTAAGAATGCAGCAGAAATAAATAGGAAAACAAACAAAAATATCAATTACAAAGGGAGATAACTCAAAGTAAATCCTAGACTGAAACTGATAAAAAAACATCTCATAAATATTCAGAGTGATAAAATTAAAAATAGAGACTCAGACCAAAAAAAAAAAAAGATGAATTTAGAAAAAGTTGAAGAATATATATGATAAGTAAAAATCTTGGAACCTGCTTTATCTGTGACCCACAGACACAAACAGTAATTGCTTGTATTGAAAGATATAAAGAAGCTAAACAAAGTATTAAGAAACATGAAAGTTCCATTAGGTAAAAGAAAAAGAGTGCGGAATTGCTATTTAATATAAATCCTCTTATATGGCAGTGAATGCTGAACAATTCCCTCACAGATAAAAAGGAACCTTGAGGCAACAGAAATGTGGCTGAATAGGAGGATGCTGAGAATACCATGGACTGAACATGTGAGCAATGACGAAGTTTTATGGGGAATGAAAATGAAAAGGATATTTATACTTTCAATGAGAAAGAGAAAATTGAAATTTCTTGGACACATAATGAGGAAAGAGGGCTTGGAGAATTTGACACTTACAAGACATAATGAATGCAGCGAGAAACAGCATGTAACCTATCTAATGAACTTGTGTGAATGGGCAGCAGAACTGGGAGGGATAGTCAAAAGACAAATATGGTTATGAGCTACAAGAGATAGGAAGTTGTGGAGAGTCATGATCGTCCATTTCCTAAAGGGACATGACACATAGAAGAAAAACAGTAATAAATTAGTTTCATAATATGTCATGTTTTTATTTACCTATAAAGCTTTATATGAGTAGTCAATCATGGACAGTTGAAATTTTTGGGACATATAATGAGGAAAGAAGGGTTAGAAAATTTGACACTCACAGGAGACACTGAAGACAAGAGGAGCCAAGGAAAACCTACCTAATGAGCATATGTAAATAGATGACAGGAAAGTGAGTGGGTTTGGTAATAAAAAGACAAGTATTGCTTAGGGTTGCAGAGGATTGGAAGTTGTGGAGACCCATGTCCTGAAGTAACATGCACATAAAAGGAGGAGAGATAAGATATTAAAACTTCATGCTTTCATTCTCAGATCCTTAGTAATATATATATATATATATATATATATATATATATATATATATATATATATATATATATAGACAAGCAGTATAATGCGTCTTCAACTGGGAATTTTTGCTGATCAATTGGAGCAGTTTAAGTTTAAAGTCAGCACACCTGAAAATCAGTATTAGTAACAACAATTGGGTGAAACTGAGGCACATCCCCAAATGGGGGGGGTACACAATTTGAATTGGGGATGGCCCTGGTGCTATCTTCTATCTTTACAAGAGAGAGATCAGATTAAGAATGGAGTATTGCTGCCATACCTCAACTGGTGCTGCCCACTCCTTATTGTCCAGCTTTGACAGAGTAATTACATGGCCTTATGAATTATTTTCCACCCTGCAACCCTCATTACACAGACAAAACCTTGCCAACATCACACTACTATGTCACTATTGCTATGGCAGACGTTTGGATGAGTTCGACCGGCTCAGACCATCACAGCAAGGACTTGTGAGTATAAAATGATAATAACGACTTTTACCCAATCCTTTCAAATTCAGAGGACTGAGGAAGAAGATGGAAAGGAATTTGTGAGCATATGTAAAATTTTCTTTGGACCAATGAAAACCTTGTCTTCACAGAAATTAACTGTTGAGCCAAGAATAAAGAAAAGAAGTATGTGGATTTCTTTTTGACATAAAATGAGGAGAAAAATTAAATAAGTAAGAGGGTACTTACTAATTACTTGCCAATTCTGTTATTGGCTTTTAATCAAGCATGAGGTACTTCAAGGAATTTTCCTTCAATACATTTCTTGTTTTGTTAAAATTACCTATGATTTTCTTCATCATTATCATCCTTCATTCTTCTTGGCATGTGTAAATCAACTGTTCATTTTAAACTCTAAACCACAGGCCATTATAATCTTCATTTTTTTTGACAAAACAAGATAAGGAATTTATTTACAAATTTACATACTTGAACTTGTGTCAGTAGCTTGTTTCAAGAAAATAAATCAGAAAATTTTTAAGTCCATAGTTTTAACAAACTGTCATGAAGAGGAAATATTCATACAACATGATCTGATACAAAATAATATTCAAAATGTCTAAAACAAGAATAAGAGAATTTGTTGTTCACAAAAGTGATATGCAGTTCTATACATTCAAAAGTAGATGAAGTGATATAGTTTGAAATACTTAGCTTTCTTGGATTGTTGAAGGAAACTTCTTTGAAGTGTCACAAGCTTATTAAAATTTGATAATTGATAAGTAATTTTACACTGGTGAAAACATCAACTCTGGTCATGAGGAACAGAAACAAAATCCTTCATATGACTTCAGAGACTTGTCGGAGTTAGCTCCTCCTCAGTTTCCTTAATCCTTCAACAGGGGTCTCTCCCCCACGAGTATAAATACTAGCTGACCCTTCTCTCTCTCTCTTTTTCGACTCAGGCCTTGGGCCACTACCTCGCACGGAGACGAGGTAAAATCGTTCTTTTTCCACTTACACCAATATGTGACCTCTCACAGAGACGGAGTTTCCCAAATTCTGGGAACGCGCTAAGAACAATACACGTACGTACGTACGAACACTTAACAACACACACACACATAACTTCTCCATACAAACACTATGTAACTTTTCATGTCTTTGTGTATTAATATATATTTGTTTACCCATGTATATTGGTCTTGTTTGTTTCTTTGTCTTCTTTGGACTTAATTATAGTCCAACATTCCTATGTAGCTGGACCGGCTAGCAGGAAATCTTAACCCAGAGATATCTCTTCACATTTCACCACCACGGTCCTCTACAGACTCTTCTCTTATTAATTTAATTTTCTCCCCATTTCATGTCAAAATAATTTCACATAGGCTCACTACTTTATTTTCTCTCTTCTTGGCTCAATGGCTAATTTCTGTGAAGACTAGGTTGTCATTGATCCAAAGCAATTTTGCATAGGCTCACAAATTAATTTGTCTTTTTCTTTGTTTCTCTGAATTTGAAGGAAGTGGGCAAAGGGAATTATTATTATTTCATACTCCCTACTGATTCGCCATGTTCACTGTGGTAAGCAATCCTGATTTCCTTCACGTTCCTTTGGTAAGAAGTAAGTTCCACTCAGACTGTTTCATCGTCATCGGAGTTGACACCTGCTCACATCCAAGCATCAGAATCTTCTCTCCTTATTCCCTTTCTCCCAGAACTGTTACTTTGTGGAACAGATTCCAGAAAGAATGGTTCCCTGACAACTATAATCTCCAAGTGATATTTACCCTACACATCCTTATAATGTGATCTTATTACCCTCTACTTCCTCCTCCGTTACAACAATTTTGTTCAGTAACCTTTCAGTGTGGGTTGGCCTTGTATTAAGTGCACTGACAGTAAAAAAACAAAAACTTGTGTTGTCTTCTTCATGGGTTGAATTCAAAGTTGTCCTTCTCCTAGGCTGGCTGCCACCCAAGGCTAGAAGGCCCATTCTGTCATGCAGAACAGATTTACCCTGTGTAAAAGGAAAAGAAACATGCTTCAAAACTTCAGCATAGTAATTCTACTTCATAAAAATGAAGACAATCAATATCTTGTCAGCTATCACATGGCCATCAAACATAGAAATTATCTTAAAGATGATTAGAGGAGTCCTGTAAGCCATTAGGATTGTAAGTGCACCACATATACTGCAGCCATAGCAGTGGGTGAGTCTTGGGCAAAATAGCCTGATGGATCTCATCCCACTTCAGGTTGGTTTTAAGTTTTCCTTCTCCGAGACAGGTTATCAATCAAGACTACTCTGCATTTTAAACTAGAAGCTGGTGAGTGAAGGGAAAAGTGACAAAAATCATGTCTCTTTTCCCAAGAGCATTTGTATAAAAATTTGGCCTATTTTGAACACTGCTTGTCAGTTCCTATGTCTGGCATAAAACAATTGACTGTAATATTCTGAAATAAAAAATCCTGAGGATAAAAAAATGAAGACTCAGAAGAAGCTCAAGAATAATTTAGAACAGGTGCTAATAAACATGAAAGACAACAGAAAGGAAAGAAATGTGTTTTTTGTACTAGTTTTATGTGGTACTTGAAAAAGGTAAAATCTAACAAAAACGCAATAAATGCACACAGGAACAACACTATCAACACAAACACTTTGATATGATAGATGAAAGTGATCAGATATCAGAAAATTTATATTTAAATAACCTAGACTCTCATATAATCATGCATGGCATCCAACTCATTCAGAAATGTCTAAACTGTCAGCTGTATACAACCATTTTCTTAGATCAATGTTTAAAAATGTCTACAAGCAAATTCACCATGTAGATCAGATGTCATGAACAGAATAACAAAAAAAAAAGCAAACTACATCACTTGAAGACTTTCAACAGCAGCAACAAGTAAAATGTATATCACAACGATAGAAGAGAAGTTAAGGACATAATCATGTTAACATTCCACATTACAAAAGCTTAGGATGAAAAACTCCTATCAAGACGAGAAAGAGGGATAACAGTTGACATGAGAAACCCATTTTCAAAAAAAAAACTATATTGAGAGAAAGATTTTGCAAATTTCAATCAGCAATAATGCTGTTTGGTCAATGAATGCTGAATGTTTCCTTATAAGAAAAAACTAATATGATACAGGCAGTCAATGAAGAAAAGAAATATTTCCTAGGAGAGCCAACTAAAACCAATTAGTGATCATTACAGAGATTTTCAAGCAAATAGAAATTCAAGAGAAAATACTGGGAAAACTCAGAGCTGATGAACAATACAAACTCCAAAATATTTGTTTGATTTCACAAAGTGAGTCAGTTATTGTTGTAACCTAGAAAGGGTTACTGAATGAGGAATAACCAAAACAGAAGTCGGAAATGAAATGGTAATCTTTATAATATCAACAAAATATAATACTCGCCAGCAGCGTGAAGTAGGTAAACCACTGCTAGTGGTGGACTACTTAAACAGCATATTACCCTCACTTACAATAGCGTCCAACGTATTTATGAGGGTTGGGACATATCCATTAGTGTTCATAGGTACGACATATAACAGAAAGGATGAAGGAAGGATGAAAAGGATGAAAGTAAACACAGAAGGAAGGAAAAATTAAAAGAGAGGCAGGAATTAAAATTTTGTAACCTAGAAAGGGTTACTGAATGAGGAATAACCAAAACAGAGGTTGGAAATGAAATGGTAATCTTTATAATATCAACAAAATACAATACTCGCCAGCAGCGTGAAGTAGGTAAACCACTGCTAGTGGTGGACTACTTAGAGGGCATATTAACTCCACTTACAATAATGTCCAACGTATTTATGAGTATTAGGTTATATACCCACTAGTGTTCATAGGTACAGTATATAACAGTTATCAACCTTGAACTGTAACTAAAACAAGCTTTGATTTGTAATTATTTATTTTATAATTTGGAAAAGTTACAAATAAATTAATAAAGAAAATAAATTACCTTAGGAAGGAGGATATTTATAAGAACATGAATAATGTTGATTAGGATTATGATGATTGTAAGAAGCTCTGGTCTCACTAGAGAATGCTGGGAGCAAAACAGATCCAGTGTGAGTTTGAATAAAGTTGTCGAGTTTACCACATCTCATGTCATTGGTTTGATTTGACTTTTCAGCAGCAAGTCTCATATAATTTATCTTTCCACCCTAAGCACAGTGCAACAATTACCATTACCATGCCAAAGCTGTAATAGAAAATAACAGAATCAATATTGCATAAATTATTAATTTTTATATTGTATGAGATTTACTTTTATGCTTTTACATTAGTACACTATTAATATTGATGCATAATAAGCAAGTTTTGAAGGTTGCTTTGGTTTTGCTTATGCTATATATATATATATATATATATCACACCATATATATTGTCATCCACAGACAGACTGTTTCACTGTATCACAGCTCATCAGTGTGGCTAGACGTCCAGTTGCCTCTAGTTAGGATTGAAACCTGGTTGAATTAGCGTCAGTCAGAGATTCTACCCCTATGCCCCCTTGGCACATGGCAGGGATGAAGGTGAATTTAAGTGTATTTATTTTTAGATAAACACACAGTTACTGAGAGAACTCAATTCGCTTTACTGAAGAGTCTTGCATTATTAACAGTAATAGTCTCTGTTTACAAACTCACACTTCCACCCCAGAGAGTTCAATCTAAATAATTTTTTCAGGAGCATATATATTGTCATCCACAGACAGACTGTTTCACTGTATCACAGCTCATCAGTATGACTAGATGTCTAGTTTCTTCTTGCTAGGATCAAAACCCGGCTCAATTGGCATCAGTTGGAGATTCTACCCCTAAGCCCCTTTGGGTTTAGGGGTAGAATAATTATATATATGTATTTAGTGTGATATATATCATATAGTAATTCATCAAGTCTAGAATAATCCTCAACAGAATGCAGAAAGCACTGGATGGCCATTCTGTCCTATATTTGGGACTCATCAGCAGTGCACATCCACTACCGAGAATTGAACGTAACGTGGACCGTTTCAATACAAAGCAAACGTCATGCCAACTGTACCACAGGCCTTGGTGACAAAGAAGACACAAACCAGACTCAATATAGCACCACTATTCACTCAGTTTCACAGCGATACTCATCCAAGTATTCAGATAACCTCGGAACAGTGCCCCAAGAGCCACGACTGCTTTCTGACCCTTAGCCACTCCATCGCAGACCATTAGCTGAGTCTAGCAAAGATATACAAGTGATTATTTTGGGGATTTAAGCTAATCATATAGTAATTCGTTGAGCCTAGAATAATCCTCAACAGAATGCAGAAAGTACTGGACAGCCATTTCATCCTATCTGGGACTCATCAGCAGTGCGCATCCACTACTGAGAATTAAACCCGGACCGTTTCGATACAACGCAAACCTCATACCAACTGTACCACGGGCCTTGGTAACGACGAAGGGTCAAAAAGCAGTTGTGGCCCTTGAGGCACTGTTCTGAGGTTATCTGAGTACTTGAATGAATATCACTGTGGAACTGAGTGAGTAGCAGTGCTATATCAAGTGGTTTGTGTCTTCTTCATCACTGAGGCCTGTGGTACAGTTGGTATGATGTTTGTGTTGTATCGAAACATTCCGGGTTCAATTCTCGGAGGTGGATGCACACTGCTGATGAGTCCTAGATAGGGCAAAATGGCCATCCAGTGCCTTCTGCATTCTGTTGAGGATTATTCTAGGCTCAACGAATTACTATATGATTAGCCTAAATCCCCAAAATAATCATTTATATATATATATATATATATATATATATATATATATATATATATATATATATATATATATGTTACCTTATGCCAAAAGTGCAACTCCAAGTTTCATGTTCATTACAATCCTCAGGTACTTATAATGGTGATGAACTGTTAGTATTTTTTAAAATTCTGGCTCACATGGAAGCAATGTTATATAGTATATTAAGTAGAGACACCGAAATATAAATTATAAATATACAGTTACTAGTATCTATATTTATTTAATTCATATATATATATATATATATATATATATATATATATATATATATATACATATATATATATATATATATATATATAGTCATCCACATACAAGCCTGTTTCACTGTATCACAGCTCATCAGTGTGGGTAGGCATCTGATTGCTTCAAGCAGGAATTGAAACCTGACCAATTTGCATGAGTCAGAGATCCCACACCTAAGCTTTCACCGCCCAACGAGAAAGTTAAATTTTAATGTATTATTTGCAGATGTATACAAACACTAGCAGAGAGAGGACTGAATTCATCAATGAAGAGCAGTGTGTTAATAGTGGCAGCTACTGTTTTGAAATTACCCTTTTCTCTATTGTGCTTGATCGAATAACGAGCTAAACATCGCCATCACAGATCATCAATGTGGCTAGACACCTGATTGTTTCAAGCTGCGATCAAAACCTGACCGATCTGGCATCAGTCTAAGATCCTACCCCTAAGCTATCAGTGCACGCATGATATATATATATATATATATATATATATATGTTTTGTATGTGCAGTACTTATTGGAAAGCACTCAATATCAGCGATAGAGCTAACATATTCAGTTGTATAGATGTGAGTTTGGGACCATGGATTTCATGGTTCTGTGATCATCAGAGTTTGTCTAGATATGTATATATATATATATATATATATATATATATATATATATATATATATATATATATATATATATCATACTAGATATATATATATATATATATATATATATATATATATCATACTAGATATATATATATATATATATATATATATATATATATCATACTAGATATATATATATATATATATATATATATATATATATATATATATATCATACTAGATATATATATATATATATATATATATATATATATATATATATATATCATACTAGATATATATATATATATATATATATATATATATATATATTGATTAAGATTTGCAATATTTATAGAAGTGTTATCAATATTGGAGATAAATCATTTTTATTACTTCAAAATTATTTTTAGTGGATACTTGTATTTGAGTAGATACTCTATTTTATTTTAAAGTGTATTTATTTTGTCTACTGTCCTGCAGACCCAAGCAAAATTATTAAAGAAAAAATGTGCCGTCCAGAAGGATTCAAACCTGTATACCCCTTTGCAGGCGAAACCACTGTCTGATTTTGCAGGCTTTAATTGTTCATTTACAAAATAGATTCACAATCAAACAAAGTTCTAATTGTATTTAAGACACACTCACACATATCTGCTCAGTTTCATACCTTAGATGTAAACAAAGCAATTTCTAATGGATTAATGGAATTTACTTTTTAATCTGACATATTTTTATTACTTCAAACAATATAGAGATTGCCAGTAGTGAGAATTCTGCTATCATGCCTCCAACTATCTTACAGATCTCACACACACACACACACACACACACACACACACACATACATATATATATATATATATATATATATATATATATATATATATGTGTATAATTTGGCAGCAACTTTTCTTTTAAACATGTAGTATTGAATGTTAAAGACAACATAGTCTTGCATATTTTCTTTTGAATTTTCTCATATTCTCTAATGAGACTTTTTATTTGAAAATGATTTCGAAATAAGTATTGTCCATATGATGACCTAGCGCTTTCAAACATCATTGTTCATCTTCAGGGTCAATATTTTTAGTCAAAATTTTTTAGCCAATTATCTTGTAGCGTAATCATGTTGCTACTTTTTTACAAACTAAATAAACGTTAAAATCCTTTTAAATTCAAAAGACGCGATGATGTTATCACGTGCATGGCGAAGATTTTTAATCATGTGACGACATGAAAAAGATTTTTATTATACAAGCCAAAAAATCGAAGAATGTTATAAAATTTAAATATATTATAAACATTGAAGGATGTTTCCAGAAATATTGTAATCTATACGATTAATAAGAGGTCTTTTGCTTTTAATATGTAATGCCTCTAAGATTTTAAGGCGTCTAATGTCTGTATGTTTATCTATAATTTTAGTATTTTCTATAAGTATTTTACGTATATCAGATTGCATAAGGGAAACTGTATGTGACTTAATATGTTGTTTAATGGAGCTAGAATATATATATATATATATATATATATATATATATATATATATATATATATATATATATATATATATGAAACACAAATTGTCCCATTCAGATGGCCATTTTGTGCAAATACATTTGTTATAGTAATGAATTCTAACATTTTTTTAAGAAATTTGAAAAATAAAAATAAAAAATTAAGAAAGGAAGGAAGAAAGACAAAAGATGGAGGAAAAAGAAGAAAGAAGAGGAACAAACAACATATAAGGGAAATGGAATTTATAGAGAGATAGAGAGACAAATAAACTAAGGTAGTTTGGGTGAGAGTAACCAGAACAAGTCTAGACAGAAAAAAAATGGTTGAAGATGAACAAAGAACCAAATTTAACATATTAACTCTTGAACAAATGTGAAAAAATTCTCATAAAAAATTGACATAAAAAAAAGCAAACATAAAAGTTAAGAAAAAGAGGAGTTTAAAAAATTATAGATGAAGGAAAATATAAATTTAAAATTAATACTATTATATTGCATATTGCATAAAAAAATTTTTAATTATTAAAAGTTTTAATAGTTATAACGCATCATAAATTATTATATATTTACAACAAATTATTATTAGGAAATTTTATTATGAAGATATATCTGTATACCTACCAAATTGTAAATATCAATTTAATTACTTATTACTTATATATTTAGTCTAATGTAATTCATCCAACTCTGCAAGCTGCTACAAAACCAAAACATTAACCTAAAAACACAAATGTTTCTTGTCAAATCAAAACTTTCATATGGATGTCATGTGTAGCACCATATTTGTTCTCAAATATCTAAACTGCTATACATAACAGCTTTCTCAGATTATTGGTTAAAGGTAGTTTTGAGTGAAAGAGGCCTGAAGCTCTTAGCAAATTCCATGCTTCTTTGAACCTTATGCTCTTTTGCTACAGAATCACAAACTAAAAATTATATTAAATAATAGAAACCACATCACTTGAAGATTTTTCAACAACAGCAAAAACTAAAATGTATAGCACATGTAAATTGAAGGGAAAATAATAACATATGCTCTGATGAGCTATTTTTACTGGTGCTCCAACTGCATGAATTTAAGCGTGCTACTAGGTTGTCATCTCAATCCCACCATTTCACTGTCAAAACAGATAAATGTAACTGCCTCTTCTATTCTACTCCAACAGCTTCTTCTCTCACACTTCCCGTGTGTAGAACTCCCTCCCTCTTACTTGCTTTCTTGATAACTATAATCTTCAAATATTCAAATATAATGTCAGTTGACATCTTCTGATGCCTTGATCTTGATCTCTGTCCTTCTCTTTATTCTTTCCTCAAACACTCCTCTTTACTCTTACTATCACTCTCTGTAACCCCTTGCATGCTAGTGGCACTCCTGCCCTGCTTGGGGTAAAATGCTTGAAAAAAAATATTCAAGATGTTGATTTTCCACACTACTTCAAACAAAACATCATTAATACTGTAATAAAAACAATAATAGTAACTGGTCCTGAGAAACCTATTTTCCTGAAGAATTGTTTTAATAGAAAGATTTTATAAATTTCATTTGACAATAGGAATGCCTACTTGTTTAATTAATGCTGAATGTTTCCCTATAAGAAAACAACTAATAATACCATTAACATTACCTATCTCAAAATATCCTCCAAGCAAGTGTGTCTGCTTCACGACTTTTCTTACTCATTGTTGTTACAAATGCAAGTAGTTTTTCTCTTTTGTTTGATCTATTTTTAACAAAGAATATTTGTGAAGGAGGTGACGATTACGAGTACACTTCCTTGTTTTGCCTCCAAGAATCTGTATCCGTTACCTTCTTTTGTACCTTGTTAAAGAATTCAGTCTGCATGAAGATTTCTTTGTACAAGAAGTCGAGTTATCTCAGTTGGTGCTAATGATACTCATCGCTTAATAAAAGAAAGCAAATATGTCAGATGATTTTTTTATTTTCTTCTTTTAGAGATTATTATTGTTTTGTGAAAGGCAAAGCCATAAACATTCTTTACAAATACATGTATCATTATTAATGGCTCCTTCGATAGACTAATTTATGTTTTGGCCTTGTATGAGGATTTTATTTTAAACAAACATTTCTGTAGATATAGCTTTATAAACAGATTGCAGCTGGCATTTAGAGTTTTTGTTTGAAACACTTTTTTCCCGTAAAGATTTTGACAGCATGATATTCGAAGACAGTCTCCAAAATTTGGTAAGAGAGGATTTTTAAAATGAATGCCTCAATATTAATTTTCATATGTGCAGTTTACATATTTATAGCAAAAAAATACAGAAGCATTTTTGTGCTTTAGCTAAAATCACTATAACATTCATAATTAATTATATAAAAATTGCTACAAACATTTTAAGCAATATTAGGGAAAACTGAGAAATGACTTTGAAGTATATTCAGCTCTTTATTACTTTAAGGTAATAAAAACCTACTTGATATAGAAATCACTGCAGCAACATCTAGTGTGGTGATGCTGTGGGCCTTTACTCCACAGGGGAGTCTACAGCGTTAACAACTCCATCCTATAAAAACCTATTTACTATAGAAACCATAGAAGCAACACCTACACCAAATATGAAGTTATTAAGCAAATCATCTAAACTTCAATAATTTAAATTTGGTTTGAAAAAATTATCAAATTTTAGACACTCAATTTAGATGTCAAAACAAAACCTAAGTTAAAACTTTAGGTAGTATTAAAACGTTTTATTGAAGTTATTTGATGTATTCTAAAAAAAAAACTACCATCTGAAGTTATTAGGAAAAAACAAATAATCACATTTTACTTCAATAAAAAGGTAATAAAATCATAAAAAATTGATAAACTCTATAACAGAACAAATTACAAATGCATATGATAAGACTGAAACTTTTACATTTTAATAAAGTGACCCTTTTCTCAATAACAGCCAGTAATCTATTACCTATTGATTTTGTTAACTATTTTACTTCAGCAGGTTCAATTTCCAACATGGTAGTTTTAATTGTTTCCCATAGGTATGCTTTGCTTTTATATTGTATGCCACCTTCATATAATTTTCATCTTCACAACTGACCATAAATTTTTGATCAAATTCAGATCAGAACGTGATGGTGACCATTCCATTATCTTCACTCCTGTAAATCTTTTATGCTCAAATAATTCATGGATAAGCTTAGATAGATGAGAAGGAGCATTGTCATGCATAAATACACATTTCAGTTTGAAAATTTGAGACTGGGATTTGTACCATGTGAAGAAATTCTTGTTCATAAAATCACAATAGTTAGCACTGTTTAGTTTAACTACCACATCGACTTTGAATGGTCCAATAATGGTTTGATCGACAATTCCACCTGATATCATAACACTACGACCTCCTTGTTGCCTTCTTTTAGCCAAAGTCAATTTTCATGTATTTCTTGGCCCAATTTTGACACTTTGCTTTAGTGAGAGGAGATTGCCTTGGAGATTTGTTTTTTACAGATCCTAATTCACAAAGTATTCTACACCTTTTGTCCTTCTTGACTCCCTGAATTTCAGCCTTTCCAAAGATCTGACCACTGGTCATTTCTGCTATAACTTGCTTTAGTTTACATTCATCTTGAGGAAGCAAAAGGTCTTAAAGTCTTTTCCTTTGTTTAAACCTTAATATAGTGACCCTTTTTCTCAATAACAGCCAGTAATCTATTATCCATTTTGTTAAATTTTTTTACTTCAGCAGGTTAAATTTCTGACATAGTGGTTTTAATTTTGCTATCATATTGTTTGTCACCTTCATATAATTTTATCTTCACAATTGACCATAGATTTTTGATTGGATTCAGATGGTGGCCATTTTATTATCTTCTCTCTTGTAAACTTTTACATTCAAAAAATTCATGGGTAACCTTAGATGAGAAGTACAGGCACACTTAACTTTGAAACAAGACTGGGACTTGTACCATTCAAAGAAAGTCTTGTCCATGAAATTGCAATAGTTGGCACTATTCTGTTTAACTCCATCATTCAATTTGAATGGTCCAATAATTTGGGTGACAATTCCATCCCATATTACAACACTGCCACCTCCTTGTTGCCTTCTTTCAGCCAAAAGCACATCTGCATCAGATAAAATCCATCCTTTGGCCCATTCATCAGGTCCATCAAGTATCACCTGAGATTTATCCATGAAAATTACTTTAGGAAAGTCAATTTTCATGTATTTCTTGGCCCAATTTTGACACTTTAAAATATTTGCTTTAGTGAGAGGAGTTCACCTAGGGGATTTTTTTTACAGATCACAATTCACAAAGTATTCTACACCTGTCTTTCTTGACACTCTCAATTCCAGCAATTTCAAAGATCTGAATGCTGGTCAAACGTGTTTTTTTCACTATAACTTGTTTTAGATTATGTTTACCTTGGAGGAGTAAGTCAGTGGCATAGGTAGGGGGATGTCGAGGTGGTGATCCACCCTAGGCAGCACTTTTGGTATGTGGTGAGTTTTCAGAAAAGAAAAGAAATGGTATAATTTCAATAATTTTTGCAAAAAAAGCAGCAACTATGAAAAAGATAGGGTTCAAATGAAGCCAATTTGTCTTTGATATGGTTGGCTCAAAGCCAGCCAGCAATAAAAAAAAATTGTCTCCAAAATGCGCTGTCAGCTGGTGGGGATAAACCCCACTTACAAGACATGAGCAAAAGGTGTGAAAATTTTGAACATTTTTAAAGGGATTTATGTGAAGTTGGATTAAGTGAATCCATAGTTTTTTCACACTTATGTCAGAAGACCAGACTTTGTCATCAGTACTTTGATTTTGATTTTTCATGTCTATGAACTGTTAGTGAAAAAATTAAATAAGGGACCCAATTTTTATTAATTTTATCTTAGGCCTACCTTTAATATGTATATAAAATCATTACTTTTCATAAATTATAAAATAGATAAAAATAAATTGCAATAATTCCAATGCTTTAAGGATATCGCATGCATTCCATTTTTTCTGTTAATATCAAATGGAAATTTAAAAGAAAATTAAAAATTAATATATTTTTTTAAGTGCGAAAACTTCATTTAAAGTTCAAAGATGATCATTTTTTTTCAATTTTTCAATTTACAAGTTTTCACGGTAGTAATACAATGCAATGTTTTATTTTTTGTTTCAATAGTTGAAGTTTTATTAAGCAAAATAGACTAAGAATTAAAAGTATAACATTTATTTCAGTTTTTAAAAGTAAAATTAAGTTTCTCGGACATTTAATTCTTAGTCTACTTCTTTGCTAATAATAACTTTAACTATGTAAAACAAAATAATTTAGAAAGACATTGCATTTTTGACATTTTGTTAAAACTTTAAACTTAAAAAAAATTAAACGTGTTTCTGTTCACGTCACATTTAATTTATGCCTCCTCACTTCTTAGAATTGGAATAAATATTTAAAAAAATGATAAACTATGAATTAAATATAAAATGTATTTTTTGTTCTGTGTTTTTCATTATAAATAATACAGAGGGTGTATAAACAAAAACAAGTTATCTTTCTTTTAATATCGTAAAAATTTTTTAAAGTTTTCCCAATTTAGAAAAAAAGAAGTAACGTTTTTATTTTTTTTACATATCCCCAGTTTTATTTTAAAAAAATAAATAAATAAACACAATTGTACTTTTATTTCATAATTTATCAGTGAGGTGTTAAAAATACCACGTTAACAGAAACACAGAAAAAAAACCTGGTATCATACGGCATTTGATTCTGAGAAATGGACAAAAATATTAAAAATTGATGGGTGTACGAATAATTTTGTCGTTGGCTGTGTGTTTATATATATAGAAACTTTAAGGGGTTAATGCGCATTGTAATATTGTATTCTTTCTGGGGAGGTGTGGCAAACTTGAGGGCCACCCTGGGTAGCAAAAACACTAGCTACACCACAGAAGCAAGTTCTTAAAGCCATTTCCTTTACTTTGAGTTCTCAACTTATATATTCATCAGCCTTCTTTACCATTCATTGATCACTGCAAAGCTCCTTTTGATATCTCCAATGTGGACATTCCCTCACTCAATAACTTTATTATTTTCTGTTTTTCAGCATTTGTTAAATCATTCCCTTTTTCCATGTTTCAACATATATTATAAACAAAAAAATAGTTTTTATTAGATTTCAGAAGTTTTAAGCCAATATTAGTTTAATCTGCATATTAAGTTCTGTCAGTCCATTTTCATAAATTCAAAATATCTCAAAAACTAACCAATAAAAATGACAAAATTTAGTTAAATATTTTACTAAGGCTGGAAGTAGATGAGTTTAAATTTGACAAATATTGGTTGAGAACTTTTTTTTTTATTGAGGTTTATTTGATTTGCATAATAACTTCAGACATACTGTAATGTGGCGATGATATGGGACTATACTCAACAGGGGAGTCTACAGGGTTAACAACTCCATCCCATAAAAAACCTATTTACTATAGAAACCACAGAAGCAACAATGTGTGGTGATTCTGTGGGCCTGTACACCACAGGGGTGTCTACAGGGTTAACAACTCCATCCCACAAAACCCAACTTGCTATAGAAACCACAGTAGCAACACCTAGTGTGGTAATGCTATGTCCCTATACTCCACAGGGGAGTCTACAGGGTTAACGGGGTTGTTAACCCTGTATCCCATAAAAACATAGTTGCTATGAAAGCCACAGCCACAATATGTTTTCCTTTATGAACTTTTCAAAAATAAATTACAATTACATTCTATTCAATTTATACATTCACCATTATTTGCGAATTATCATGCAGCTCTTTGATAATGTTTGCATAAAATACTGTAGGTTTTATGAAAAGGCTTTGAATCTGACTTTCATTCAAAAAGTTTTCCCCTGTCAAAGTCTTTTGCAGTGATTTAAATAAGTAGTAATTGGTTGGTGCAAGGTTAAGATAATATGGTTCTGTTGTATCCTTAAAGCAGGTTACAAACAGACAAAGGTGGTACTTGAGTGAAAGGAACAGCAACATGCGTGTAGATGAAAGAAAGGTTTATTGTAAAAGAGAATACATGACTGAAAGACAGGGAATCAGTTAGCAGGCTAGTAATTCCTGAAGCAAGGATATTTGCCAACTGCCTCATGCAGTCAGATGTAGAACAAGGCCAAATTTAACATGGGGTATCCAAGCCCATAGACTCGGGCAAAAATTCCTCGTAGATCCTGTAAAAAACGGGGTCGGGTAGCTGTCAACCACTCCAGATGAGACTCTGCCCTTAGTCTGGGTTCCTCTCCGCCCAAAGACAGAGACTTTGACCAGCTCAGCTGGAGACAAATCTCCAACTAATTCCCAAAGAAAGCCCGTAATTATATCCTGTGCCCACTCTATATAGCTACTGATATAGTCAGTCCACAACAGGTGATAGGGAGAGTGGGACATTCCATTACAACATCTCCCTCTGAGCTAATTTTCCTATTAAATTTTGCTCAATACATCTTCTTTTTGGTGTCAGGACATAATTGTTTGACTTTTTTCTCTTTCTAGTACTTTTCTGTCTCACCAGGTTCTAAGGTAAACTGACCGAGCATGCTTTTGCCTTGTTGAATACAGCCTTCTTTTGTAATAGAGGATAAATAATTTTTTTTATTGATGAGCAAAGGAACATTTTTTAACTAACTTTTATGGGTGCCTTACAACTGCTTGATGTATAAATGTGCCTTTTAACAAATCTAAGTGAATAATAGTCTGATGATCCCACCACATGTATAATATTAACTTTCTTCTGTGAGGTTCAGCTTTTGGGGTTTGTTGTTGGAATTTATCTTTGTCGATTCCCTGTGTTTTGCCGAAAAAGTTGGTAAACTATGGCACCAAAGCAGCAGTTCTTGGGTAGGTCTCCAAAGGGTAATTATTTCTTACTATAGGAATACAGAAAGGAAAGGTTAGGATTCACCCTTGTGCACATGGCATGCTGGGTCTCAGTTGTGAAGGTCAAGGATGGTGGGTCTCAGTTGTAAAGGTCAAGGATGGTGGGTCTCAGTTGTGAAGGTCAAGGATGGTGGGTCTCAGTTGTAAAGGTCAAGGATGGTGGGTCTCAGTTGTAAAGGTCAAGGATGGTGAAGCTAAGGAATGTAGCTCCTCAGAACATATGCCATGAAAAAACAGTGGAAGACTCAAGACAGCTTAATATGTTTTAAATATCTTCCCAAGTATAATTTTCTTATGTTTTGTAAATTTAAATTTGGGAATTCATAATAATAAAGAAAGTGAAAAGATTTTGCCAAGGGCATTTTTGTTTGTGTTACTTGAAAGTTGGGAGGTCAGAGACCAAAAAGCAAGCAAAATATGGCAAAAATTGTGTTGATTTGACTGAATTTTATGTTGTAATGCCCCCAATTCCCCTTGATGTAAGTTTTTTTACACAAAAAATAGGGGTCACATTATACACAGCTAATTTTTTGAAGAGTTTAAAAATCCTGCATCTTGGGTGACTAGTTGCACTATACACAGGTAAATTTTTTCTGGTGAGGTTAAAACTCATAAAAAACTGAAGTGTCAGCTTATACATGAGTATATACAATGTGTTTGTGTGTGTGTATATATATATATATATATATATATATATATATATATATATATATATATATCATAATGAGAAGCCACGTATACTTTAAATGTTTATTGATAGATTCTGATTTCAGTTCCACATACACAAGCAGAAAAAAAGAATAATACTGGATTTTAAAATTAAATACATATAAACTAGGGTTAAATAAAGACTTGGGTATTTTAAATCTTTATAAAGATTTCAATACTTAAACATTTTTTTAGATATAGTTAAAATATTTTTCACACAACATCTAGAAATATTATTACACTTAGATTTACGTTAAAATATTTAAACACAGTTGCATTCCATATTACGTGACGTGCGTGTCTCGTGATGGATGCTACTTGTAAACAAACCTCTAAAACCAGTTACTTCTGATGAAAGATCGAGGTCGATCTGAAATATCAAATTACATATATATAAAAAAATATAAATAAATACTTTCATAAAAAAATTTTTTTTATTTTTTATTTTTTATTTTAGAACTTTTTAATTGCTTTTATATATACATATAAATATATATATATATATATATATATATATATATATATAAAAACGACTAAAAAGTTCTAAAATAAAATAAAAAATTTTTTTGTTTTTTAATGAAACTATTTATTTATATTTTTTATTTTTTTTATTTTAGAACTTTTTAGTTGTTTAATATATATACATACATACATATATATATATATATATATATATATATATATATATATATATATATGTATATATATATAGTACTTGAAGTTAGGACAAAGTTAGACCACTTCTGAAATCCTGAAACTGTCTACTTTCAACAGATTCACTTGGGAAAAAAGCTCAATATCCACTCACAAAACCTCCTCTACTGCCATGGTCTTTCACAATTTCTCTTCTGTTATTCAAAATAATATTTGCTCCTTTACAACCCCACTTTCTTGTCCTTGTTCTGCTATCTATTTACTTTGTGAGATTTAAATTTTCAAAACCTTCTTTCCTCATTGTGTCCCAAAACTTTTGATTAATACCTGTAGTTTCTTAGTTGCTTCTGTTCTCTTTATATTTCTCACATATTCTGTCCATGATGTTCTCAACATTTCCCAGTGGAACAACATTTATGGATATATATTGTGTTTTATTTATATGGGTATCAGATGTTTAAATAATTATGGGACTGGTGGTCAACAGTGATTCGTGCTGAGCAGTAGTTCAGAGTGACACCTTAGGCAAGTTTTTCTTAGCTTACGCTTACTGCAATCCACTCCTATTTAAATAACTGTAAACTCTTCTATACCTTTGGGATATAAATATCAATTGATGATGAATGAACAGAAAGAACAAATGTGATTTGAGGCTGCAGCTGAAATGTTTGGTATTGTTTGGTGTATCATAGTTAATGAATGTTCTGTTATGCCTAAGGATATGGCTGCCAACTGTGGCATTTGGGAAACATAGAGAAACTGAAAAGTGAAGAGAGATTAGGTTTGAAAGGAAGAAAAGGTAGAGCTAAGT
Organism: Acanthosepion esculentum; assembly: GCA_964036315.1. Classification (NCBI taxonomy): domain Eukaryota; kingdom Metazoa; phylum Mollusca; class Cephalopoda; order Sepiida; family Sepiidae; genus Acanthosepion; species Acanthosepion esculentum. Next base: position 53,290,916 of record OZ038491.1, on the reverse strand, counting down.
AGGAAGGAAGAGAGGAAAATGGAAAAAAAATATGAAAATGAGAAAGGGGGAGATGAAAGAAAGGTTAAACAAGAAAGAAGAAGCAGAAGAGAAGTCAATGAAAGGAGAAAATGAAAAGAGAAAGGCAAGAAAAAAGAAGGGGGAGAAGAAAGTGAAAAGAAGAAAAAAAAGAAAGGAAAAAAGAAAAGTAAGGAAAAAAGGAAGGAGAAAGGTAAGGAAAAAAAGAAAAGTAAAAGAAAAATGGAAAGAAGAGAGGAAAATGAGAAAAGGAAGAAAGAAAGAGAAATAAAAGAAAGGGAAAAGAGAAATGGAAGAAAGAGAAGAAAAAGAAATGTAAGAGAGAAATGGAAAGAAGGAATGAAGGAAAAAGAAGAATAGGGAAGAAAGAAAATGAGGAGGATAAAAAGAGAAGATAGAAAGATGAGAAAAAAACAGTAAAAAATGGAAAGGATAAGGAAGTAAGAAAGAGAGAACATGGACAAAAGAAAAAGGAAAGAAAGTGAAAAAAGTAAGATATGGTTTTAAGAAAGTTGAGGATGAAGAAAACAGAATATAAGGAATGAAGAGAAGAAATATAGAGAAAAAACGTAATGAACTGTAAAAGAGAAGAAAAAGAAAGGCAAAAATAATAATAGAAATAAATAAAGAAAAAGAAGTGAAAGTGAAAAAAGAAGATGAGATAACAGAAAAAAGTAAAACAGAATGGGAAACAGTAAAAATTGGTGAAGGAAAAAGTGAGAAATGAATGAAAGAAAGAGAAGTGAAAGAGAAAAGAAGATGAGGGTAACAGATAAAATAAAAGTAGAAAAACAATAAAAAAAAATGTCAAAAAAAGTGAAAAATGAAAAAGAAAGAAGTAAATATAGGAAAGCAGATGAGGAATAACAGAAATAAGTAAAAAAAAAACAAACCAAAAACAAATGGAAAACAAGAAAGGTGAAAAATGAAAGAAAGAGAAATGAAATAGAGAAACATGATGAGGTAACAAAAAAGTAAAAGATGCAAAAAAAATGGTGGACAAAAAAAAGTGAAAAAAAGAAAGATGTGAAAGAGAAAAGAAGATGAACAGTGGCAGAAATAAGTGAAAAAAGAAAACAGTAACACAGGCAGAGAAATAGTGAAAAGAGAAATGAAATAGAGGAAAGAAGATGGCAGCTAACAGAAATGAGTAAAACTAATGGAAAATAAAAATGGTGAAATATGAAAGAAAGGGTAGAAAATGAGTGAAGATAAAAGAAAAGAATATGAAACATGAAAGAGAGAAAAAAAATGAAGAAGGAAAAATAATTTTACATAAAAGAAAGGAGAGAAATGAAAACTGCTACAGGGGTTAAAAAATGAGGGGGAAAGAAAAATAAGCAACAGCTGCTGCTGGTTTGGGTCAAGCATGCTAGGAGACATTCAACCAACATGAAGAATTGTCTGAGATTTTTTCCAATTACTGATATCTGTTCAAACGTATCTTGTTTTTCTCATGCTTAACTGATTTTTTATCTATTTCTTTATTTTATACCCTTATTTACTATTCAATAAATAGATTATATAACTGTTGAAAATATTTCATTATAGTTCATTCTTTTTAACAATACATATTTGGTATGTCTATATGCATTTATGCATCCTAAAATTTGAGGGACACATATTGAGGAAAGAAGGTTTAGAGAATTTAATATTCAGAAGGCGTATTGAAGGCATGAGAAGCAGGTCAAAACAATGTAGAACATATTTGATGAGTCTGAGTAAACAGATAGCAAAACAAAGACCACAAAAACAGATGGATTTTTTTAATATGAAAGCTCACCCAATACAAGGCTTGATCCCCTCAAGCTAGAGGGTTACTCTTAAAATGGTCATGAAGAATGAGGTGTGATATGTGTAAAAGAGGGAATAGTAGAAAGTGAAGATTATGAGGATGAAAAGGATAGATAACAATTGACCCTTGACTTAAAGATGTTATGATTGTAGTGTTCAGAGTAGCATTCACATATTTCTCGAGATGGTAAAAGTACAAGAGTTACTCAGAGCAACAAAAGATAGGAAGTTGTCAAAAGTCATAAACTCTTGTGTTTATGTATGTATGTATGTATGTATATATGTAAGATGTCTGTGTGTAATAGTATATATGTCTGTGTGTAATATGTGTTAGTACATTAACAAGTCTATTTCCTTATAAGGAAACATTTGGCATTCATTGACCGAGCAGCCAACGTCACTCTCAGTTGGAATTTATAAAATCTTAAAACAGTTTTTCAGTAAACATAGTTTTAGTTTGGTCTATTTTGTCTTATGGCATATCAACCTCAATGTGCTATTTGATGCTGACAAGACTTTTAGGATGGGTTCATATGAATAGAATATGTATTCTTTGTGAGAAATCAGTTTGTAGATCATTGGCATATTTTTGTAATATTTTTTTTTTTTGTCGAGTGTCAAATGTATGGCTGGTAATATTTCTTTTTCAAAAATGTATTACTGGTATTTTTACTATGAAAATCTATTTTTATACTTTCATAATGTTTTGACCTTAGTTTTGGGGGTTAACTATTTACCCATAGCTGGAACCCTAACATGTACTACCACCCCAAGTCAGGGCAGAGCTGGGAACAACAGCAATTAAGATGTTATTCCACACTCCTCAAAACCTCCCAGTCAGAGGCCTTGCTACCAGATGTAGTTTATCATCATACCCAGGATAGAGTAAACATAAGTTTCTCAAGTCTGATTGCTCTTTCCAGTATTTAAGGGGGTTTCTTTCCTAACCTTTTGTTTGAAGTAGTGTGGAATGTCAACATCTTGATTATATCCTTACTTTCTCTTCGAGTTGCCTGTACTATCTATTTTAGTTGTTTTGTTCAAGTACTTTCAACCGTCTCAGTCATTTTCAAGAACCAATGTAATGTCTGTGTAGTATGCAAGATTCATTAGTCTACATCCTGATATTCATTGGAAAGCTGAAAGTTTATGGTGACATCATGTATTACAGTTATTCGGAGTGAGGCCACACCAAAATGGATTTGTTTTTTATTTTTTATTATGTGTGTGTGTGTGTGTGTGTGTGTGTGTGTGTATATATATATATATATATATATATATATATATATATATATATATATTTGTGTATTTAGGCAGCAATCCTTCTTTCATGTGCATTTCATTGAATACGACAAACAAGGTGCTTTGATTTAGTTTTTTTATACAATTACTCATGCAATCTAATAATTTTTTTTGCTTTTCGGATGATTAATTATATAAAAACTGTCTGAATGTTCTTTTTTCCCAAGTGCTTTCGGATATACATTTAGCCATTTTCAAGGTTGAAATACATTAACTGTTAACAAGAAATAGATTGTTGTATGTATGTATTTATATAATGTTTTCATTTTCAAAACACGGTCAACATAAGGTGTCCATGTTAATAGTTGATATTATTAAATGTTATGGCAACCCATTAGGAAGACAATCATTTTGAAGTCTCTGATAACCTCCCAACAGTACTCTTCCTATTTCAAGGCATCTAGCAAGATCTCTTTGAGCTGCACCAAAAAAAGATGTTCCTGTTATGAAGCAGCATGGCTTTGAGGATCTTGGATAAGCTGTCAATGAAGGGGCGCCACTTGCCAGTGTCACAGGTGATTTTAATTACCACAAGCAGATCAGTCACTTTGTGGAGAAAGCAAAGTCCACCTTGACAGGCGAAAAAGTTTTAAAAAACACTGGTGATGCCTTCTCTGACCTGCTACTTGCACACTTTCATCTAACAAATTCCACTGCTTGAGTCTCGTCTAAAGCGCACCATTGAACTTTGTGAGATCAAGATCTCTGATCAGGTCAATGAGGTCTTTTTTGTTAGGATAATATGGCTGTCTTTCTTGAGGCGCATCTCTGTAATCTGGATCAATGACTTCATCCTCTTCTGAATTTCGGTTCTCTTCTGAAGACAGCTGTTCTCGCAATGGGTAACAGAAGATTTGGATATATGATAGCAGGCACATTCTTGCCAGCTTGATGTTTGGAAGGGTTCACCATACACACAATGCTATTGCTTAAGTGGTCTGTTGGTTCCTTCCAAATTTCATGGCTCTATTTTCCCCTCCGTATTATCCTGCAAAAGAGCAAAATAAAAATATAAATATATGATCTGTCACATTCAATGAAGGAAACTAATAAATCTGTCAATAAAATGGGTGTCAAAGACAAACCTTGGAAATGGACAGCTTGCTCGCCTGACTTTAACTCAATTGAAAACATGTGGAATATTCTAAAGAGAAAGATTTCATTTTGAAAATGGTATTTTACAAAGAAAGAAAAACTTTGGAAGGCAATTTTGGATGCTTTGTAGCATTTCTTTCAAAGGAAGAAAGACAACTCTCCACAAAATTAATGGATGAACAACTTCGAAATCTATTTTCAAAACATGGAGAATACATTTTACATTAATGTTTTATTAACTTCATTTTCATTAAAATAACACTGCTTTCAGTTTTTTGTTTAAAACATCTGTCCTTGTAAATTTTGTGCATGTTCTGTTCATTTTTATTTGCAACATAATGTTTCTTGGAGTTTCAATGAATTGGCTGAGAAAGTAAAACTTTGAAAATTCAGGAAAATTTATAACTCTTAATTCAAATTCTATAAAGTTAAGATAAATGTGTGGGAAAGAAAGAATCATCATTTCACTTACAAGTGTATAAGTTTGAATTTGACTGGTGACAAAGGTAGCTAACTCTCTGCAGTCAGTGTTTGAGGTTAATGTGTGAACATAGGAGATTGGTTGATTGAACAATTGATTTATTTTCTATGGCTTATCAGCCACTTGCAGGTTATTTAAAGCCAGAAAATATTTTTAAATTGTAATAATTTTTTTGGGAGCTAATAATGGTTTAGTTATAAAAGTCTTACTAATTAGCTGGGGGAGGGGAGAAGAGGTGGATTCATAACTTCCCCAAGGGTATATATATATATATATATATATATATATATATGCATATATATATATATATATGCTCATCAAATATATCATAACATAAACAATGACAACATATAATGAAATGGATTTAATATATTTTCCTTTTATATATTATTTTTATAGATACAATTTATTTAAGCAAATACATTAAATACATGCTATACATTATTTACATTAGTCGGACTATTGTCCTCATCTTTGTCGCCATATTTGTCACAACGTTTCGGCCATTGTATGCTCCGGCCTTCTTCAGGTGGTTGGAATTTCGAACCGAACCCTTTATTTCGATCACTGGGGTAGACTGTTCTAGTTCCATGAGCCATGTTTGATGGATGTCAGTTATCAGTTATCTCCTGGTAATTTTCCCTCTGAAAGTTCTCCACTGCCTGAACCGGGTATTGAACTCACACTCTTTCAGGCAGTGGAGAACTTTCAGAGGGAAAATTACCAGGAGATAACTGATAACTGACATCCATCAAACATGGCTCGTGGAACTAGAACAGTCTACCCCAGTGATCGAAATAAAGGGTCCGGTTCGAAATTCCAACCACCTGAAGAAGGCCGGAGCGTACAACAGCCGAAACGTTGTGACAAATATGGCGACAAAGATGAGGACAATAGTCCGACTAATGTAAATACTGTACATAATACCTCATCTCAGAAATATAGACAGATGCTATACATTGTTTAAATTAAGATAAGATTATATCATATAAACAAAATATATAGGAAACCCAACAGCAATTGGAACTTGGTTCTCTGATTAACAATTCCAAGCTTACAGCATCTCGTATTCCCAAGCAGTTATCCATCTAAATACTAACCAGGCTCAATCTTGCTTAACTTTTGTGATTATATGGGAACTAGCGTTTCAACATGATGTGGCCATAAACCAGAACACAGGCAAACTACAGAACTTGAAGTATTTATTTTCTCAGCAGACAGACCATTCAATTTTGAAAGATTGGATATTTTTCTTACTTAGACTTTCCTCCAGTCTGGCTTTATGCCAGGCTAAGCATACTAATTAAATGTTTGAACATGTTTGTCATGATTTTACATATATATATATATATATATATATATATATATATATATATATATATATATATATATATATATATAGAGGGAGAGAGAGAGAGGTATTAACCTAAGAACTCAAGTGATGTTCTTAAATAACCTTGTAAAATCTAGACTCTCATATGGATGTTCCACATGGCATCCAAGAATGTTGAGAAATGTCTGAAATATAAGCAATTTACAACCATATTCTTAGACCAACAATTGGCTTTGAGTGGATGAATCATCCTAGTCTTTCATCAGATCTTACAGCCTGATACTACAGAATCACAAACAAAGAACTTAGCCAAATAACATAAACCATATCATTTGAAGACTTTGAACAGCTGCAACAACTAAAATGGATAGCACATGTAACTGGAAGAAAAAAATAATGAAAAAGTTGACATTTCATACTACCTTAAACAAAAGGTTAGGAAGAAAACCCAATACTAGAAAGAACCTATTTAAGATTTAGAGATTTAATAAATTCCAAGTGGCAGTAACTTTACCATATATATATATATATATATATATATATATATTTTAGAATTGGACATAGTCCGACAATTTATTTAAAGACATTTATATATATTGTGTTTAACGTTCTTTTTATAGATACAAGTATTTAAGCAAATGCTCTGTTTTATAATAAACAGTATTAAATAACATTTACCGGCCTGAATGTCCGAGAAATTTTCATAGAAAATTTTCGCTCTCCGACAGGAATCGAACCTGTATCCTATACGGAACCATCATTTCGCGTGATGTGCCTTAACCTTTCGGCCACAGAATTGGTTTGATTCCTGTCGGAGAGCGAAAATTTTCTATGAAAATTTCTCGGACATTCAGGCCGGTAAATGTTATTTAATATTGTTTATTATAAAACAGAGCATTTGCTTAAATACTTGTATCTATAAAAAGAACGTTAAACACAATATATATTAATGTCCTTATATATATATATATATATATATATATATATATATATATATATATGTGTGTGTATACATACATACACACACACAGACATACACAGAGTCCACCAGAAAAATCTATACATATTATTTCTGGAAAGGAAATATTTCTATAGATATTGTAATATTAAGTTTATTCAAACATCTCAGAATTAATACAAGTTACTTTTGGACTCTACAATCACAAAAGATGCTCAAAATGGTGGCCTTTAGCTTCCAAAGAGTTATTAGTATGGCAAACTCCTGCTTGGTTCAGTGGGATTGCTGCACATGCATTTACAATTTCTTGTCTAAGGACTGCCAATTTCTGGGATCTTTTAGGGTCCCCCATTGGTAAATGTCTGCAGGTGTTAAATCAGAAGAACATGGGAAATTCAACTGCACCTCATTGTTCTAGCCAGTGTCCTTTCAAATTCTCATTCAGATAAGTTTGAACATCTTGGTAGTGTGGCAGTTCATGTATTTTAGTGTTATCATAATTTGATAAAACTATGAAAGTTTTTACTTTCCTGAAGTGTGTATACATTTTTGGGGTAGATTCTGTACATTTATATATATATTGCAAATTTTAGGTGACAACAAGATTGGCTGATCTCTTAATTTTTTAAATTTATAAGATCTGCACATAAAATTTTTTATTTATTTTCTTCATATGTGTATTGATCACTTTTTAATGCAACTGTTTCGTGGTTTAATTTAACTCTAATAACCATTTTATAATTATACATACATACATACATATATATATATATATATATATATATATATATATCTATCTATAAAACAGATGGTGTCTGTCTGTGTGTCTGTGCTTGCTATTTATTATGCATGCCCACATTTCTCAACCAATTTCAATGAAAATTTACCAAAATATGTCAAGACTAACTTTTCAATCTCCAGGCCCCACATGTTTGGCAGAAGAATCAATAAAACTGAAGGTGTGTACGACTTTTTGTGAAAACCAAAGCAAAGTTACGCACAAACAAAATTTTTACTGGATGAGCCGGTGATCTTTGCATTTAATTGAAAACATAGCTCATGTTACGAGGTTTATGTAGAGTGCTTTCAACTGCCTCTTCCTTATGTTACGTATAAGTTTGCTTTTTGTTTCTGTTTTCTCTAAAATCTCATCGTTGCTCACAAGTTTTGGACATAGTGAATAAAAACCATTCAAATAATCTGTAAATCCGAGCACTTCTGACTAATCTATTAGTCATTATCAAATTGTTTTTTTTTTTAGTTTAACTGAAAATGTTGATTTTTTTTTTTTTACATGTATTTTTAGGAATGGGAACATTTTAATTTCTAAACTTGGTCAGCATGCTGTGGTCATGTTCATAATTGATACTGTTGAGAGTTGGTGTCTTCTTTTTAATATTAACACTTCCATTATTTTTAACTTTTTTTTTTCATTTCATATAAATGAGTCTATTATGACCATATTTTCCACAGGTATGTGCCGTCAGAATTTAGGTTTCATATATTTAAAGTATATAGTTAAAACTGATAATCTTCTGAAAAATGAGTTGATATACAGAGTACAAAACAAATTGACATAATTTTGTAGTCTAATAACACAGACAAGTCTCACTCAAATGATTTCAAAACTTAACAAAATGTGTAAAAACTAAGTTGACTATGCTGACCTGTATCAATGACAATCCACCAGGAAGATGGCTCAAGCTTGTCAGTGATAATGACAATGTGCTGTTGAAATAACCACCACATTCACCTGACTTGACGCCTTGTGATTTTTTCTATGGGGCTATGTGAAAGGACAGGTCTATATCATCCTTATTCTGACAAGCATAGAGGAATTAAGCAGAGAATCACTGAGTTGCTGAAGAATGTTATGCAAGACATGCTACAGCGTGTTTGGCAGGAGCTGGACTACTGACTTGATGTGTGTTGTGTCACAGGTGGTGCACATGTTGAATATTTGGGAAACTTTGTGAAATTGGTTATAAAATCAACATCCCTTTGAATATCATGTTCAAATCTTTATTAATAATTTTTTTATTGGTCAACAGGAAGTGTATTTAATTTTTTTTTTTTTTTTTGCCAGGGACATGGAGTTACTCAGATATTCACATTTTAAATTATGTCAATTTTGAGGGGATGCACTATATATATATATATATATATATATCTTTAGAGAGAGAGCAAGAGAGATATAGATATATGACAACCTCTGCCAACAAAAAAAGTTAGCAATAATGACATTTCCAGACCCCAAATTCTTTTTGAATCAAAGGTCCAAATTTATGAACTGTTGTGTCCATACCAAAAAATTTGTCTTAATTTCATGAGGGTAGATAAGAAATATGTAGATTTCAATTACCCCCACCACCAATACATTTACAATACCCTTTCTTTCCTCCTCCTTCTGCTTCTAACTTTGCATCCCCCTCCTCCCTTCCTATCAAAAACCACATCATGCATTTGTTTATTTATTTTTTTTAAAAATATAACATTCATAAATAAAAAAAATAAAGTGTTGAGAAATCAATTAATACAAAACACTTCACCAAGGCAGCATAATTGACTGATCTACTAATTTTTAATTTAATATATATATATATATATATATATATATATATATATATATATATATAATGAGAAGCCATATATACTTTCTTAATATGTATATAATATAGAAAAAACAACTGAAAAGTTGCAAATTAAAAAAATTGAATGTTTTTTTGTGAAAGTATTTATTTATATTTTTATATATATATATATATTTGATATTTCAGATCGGGCCCCGATCTTTCATCAGAAATGGCTGTTTTCAGAAACAAACTTCTGAAAACAGCCATTTCTGATGAAAGATCAGGACCGATCTGAAATATCAAATATATATATATATATATATATATAAAAATATAAATAAATACTTTCACAAAAAAAACATTAATTTTTTTTAATTTGCAACTTTTCAGTTGTTCTTTCTATATTATATATATATATATATATATATATAAAAGTGAACATAGAAGTCAACACTTAGAGGCGACAGTCTGTTTCATGCTAGTGCAATCGTCAGGCAACTCAGAGGTGCTGGAGAATGTTATGCACGATATGCTACACTGTGAGCTCAGAGTTGCCTGATGATTGCACTAGCATGAAACAGACTGTCGCCTCTAAGTGTTGACTTCTATGTTCACTTTTATATTTACACACACTCTATCTCTGATATCGAGCACTTTATCCCATAAATATAGCACACTTTAAGACTATATTTCTTTATATATATATATATATATATATATATATATATATATATGGTATACCATGTAATTTGTAGGATTTAGTTAGACAAAACAGACCAGTACTTGACTGTATTGCAAGTTGAGTCTGCTATGACCACCTCTTTGAACCAGTTGGTGAGTGGTTTGCATAACTGACTGAAGTGGCTAGCTGCAAGGGTAAGATCACAGAGGGCAGAATTTACTTGGCATTGAACAGGGTCAGCAGTGGCAAGTCTCCAGGACTTGATGATATGCCCTACGAATTCTACTTGAGGCTGTCGCACATCTTTGTTCTTATTTTGACTGTCATGTTCAACAACTGGTTCCAGCAGGGGTCCATCCCCGACTGGATCTACAGGGGCATGGTCATGCTGTTGAAAAATGGCAAGGGTATTGGGTGAGATTTAGATGATTACAGGCCCATAACTCTGCTAAACAGAGTTTAAAGATTTTGATCAAGATCCTGACAGAGTGTTTGCAGTCATTTGTCGTGAGCTTGTTCAGACCCGAGCAGACATGCTGTGAAGAGACGAACAATTCAAAGCAACCTGCATCGGATCTGCATGATGACAGAGGGTGTAAAAGACAATAATAGAACCACACTGATTAATTTGGATTGATCCAAGGCATTCAACAGGGTCAACTATTGGTAACTGGCTACAGTCCTGCAGGCCTCCAGATTTGAACTCGACTTCAGCAAGTGAATCAGCCTCCTATATTACTCCCCCAGTACTGTGGTACAGGTGAACAGAAAGTGGTCGGGTGCTTTTGCACTGTCTCAGTCAGTTTGACATGGTTGTCCGCAGTCGCCCTTACTTTGGAGGGGCTCCAACGCTTTAGCATGGGAGCCCCTCCTTTTCTGACTGAGGAACAGAGTGTGCAGTCTGGCCCTACACAGAATCACAATCCCTGGTGGAATTTGAGCCAGGGTTTCTGTATGAAGTATCCATTTTTGTGTTGAGCCGCAGCAGCATGAAGGTGCACAAGTCGCTGACATGGTACAAGAAGGTTGTATTGGGTGTACCCAGTACAAGGCCCAAGGGCCACTCAAGGTAGAGAGTTACAGATTGAGATTGTCATAAGGGAAGGAGGAAGTAAGAATTGCATATTATGAGGATATGTAGGATAGATATTGGTTGACCCTAGACTTGAAAAGGTTAAGATTCTAGTGGCCAGGGAAGTATGCTCTTGGGAGTTTGTTCTACAAAGTAATAGTTCTGAGGAAGAATCTGTAAGTAGCACTTACTCCTTATCAAAGGAATACAAAGGGAATAAAGATGGTTTGCCACCATGAACGTGGCATGGTAGGTCTTAGCTGTGAAGACCCCAGCTGATGGAACTAAGGAACATAATTCATCTGAATATCTGCCAAAGTAATAGCCATAGAGAGGCCAGCTATGTTTCATGTGTGGAATAAAGGTTATAAGGAGGAGAATAATTAATCACCCACAAGGCCACATAATTGCTTTTGAACTCTATCGAGAATTGGGTAGCACCAGCCCAGATATGGCAGCAATACTCCATACTTGGTCTGATCTGACAGGATAGCGCATGGCAGTGGGAATTAGGTATTTTTTGAGTCATTCAAGAAATTGATCATTCTTCCAGCATCTTAGAGTAATGGCACAACTATACAAATTCCATTCTGGAGTGATTTTTAAACCCAACCCAGTTGACATTCAAGACAAAGCATCTCATTGAGGGTAGAACTGCTCATCAGGTATGGGGTAAATTTAAGATATGCTCAGTGGTGAGTAAATGTTACAAGCTTTGTTTTGGAGGTATTGAATGATAAAAGCCAGTCTTTCCTCTATTGAGCTGTGTGAGCTAAATCAGTGGAGAGATCAGCTACCAGGCTCTGGTCATCTAGAATTTTGGTAGTGCACCAAAATAGCGAAAGATTAATGATGATAAGAATATACAAGTTCTTCTTGAGGTTTGGAGTGAACTTTTGTACCAATAGACACTCGAAGCAAGGAACTTCATTCAGAGTACAACTGCTGGAGTAAATTTAGTATCTGCTCAGTGGAGATGAAATGTTACTAGCTTTGTTTTGGCAGTATTCAATGATATAATCCAGTCTTTACCCTACAGTGGAGAGATCAGCTGCCAGGCACAGTTCATCCAGATATTTGAAAGGTGCACCCATACACTATGGTATCATTTGCATATATATATTTACTAAGGATCTGTGAATGTTCTTAGATAATTAACATAATGCAGAAAGAGATTAGGGTTAAGGAGAGTAATAAAAAGTGAGTGGGATCTCTTCTGTACCAATGTGTAATACAAACAAGCCAATTGCTCCTAGTAGGATTATACAGTAACAGTTTGTTCAGATTCCTGCTATTTGTAAAAATAAATTCCATTAGAATCCCACAGAGAAAATAATTTTTCCCAACTATATTACATTTAGGTTGTAATGTTGAGTCCTCTCCTGGATTTTGTTATGATTTTCTTAATTTTGAATTGTCACAAGAAATCTTTTCCATACTGTCTATATCTATGAGATGAAGTATTATGATAACTGAGGCATGGCGCGTGGAAATAGAACAGTCGACCCCGATGGACGAAATAAAGGGTTTGGTTTGAAATTTCAAGGCTGGAGTGTACAACTGCCGAAACATTGTGAATATGGCAATGAAGATGAGGATAACAGTCTGAATAATATAAATAGAAGGAAACATGTTGAATTTTTTTGTAGCTTTGAAACGGATCTAGAAACAGTTTCATGCAATTTGTTCCAGATAAGTGGACTGAGACTATTGAAAATTATCAGTGACTAGATTTTTTTAACCCTAGAATTGAAAATGGCAAGAACTGATAAAGTGTAAAATCATTTAGATTTTTTGATGATTTATTCACATTCTTCATTTTCAGAATTCTCACAATCATAGAATTATGTCATTTTCTTTTCCAAGAGTAAAAATCCTTATTTGTTGCTTAAAGAACAGGAGAAAAAAAAGTAAAAGAAAAAATATTCCTTACTGTTTTTGGTTACAGATTTGTAATGTGAAACCAAATAGAGTGACACAGATTTTCAAACAATTCCCTGATTAAAAACATGTTTTCTTTTTTGCATTCAAATCTTCAACCTGCTGTAACCTTTCAGGCCATGGCCTTTTTTCAAAGGCTTTGCTTTTGATGATGACAATTGAAGCCACTTCCTTTTTTCTTCTTTCTCTGTTTTGGCAATTACTATTGAAGCAAAATTTCATGATTTAACTTAGAGAACTTTTCAACATTATTCTTTCCATTCAAGTTTTTGAAAATTCTTTTCTTTTTGAACTCTCATTTATTATTCAATTTTAAAAGTTTATTAAATGCTAATGTTGCCTTAGTAACATTTGATAAGAATAGAATACTGAATTTTTCATACGTAAAATAATTGTTTATTAATTTCTGGACTTTGTCAAATTAACACCAAACTGTGGAGTTTATGTGGTTCTGAAAACTTTCTACATATTTTCATGACTTTCTACATTTTGAGAATGTGAGGGATTCTGCTTCTCCATTACCAAGTTGGATATTTATTTAACTTCCTGTCATCTGTTTATCCTGAGTGTCTATATCCTAGGTTCACTTCCTATTCATGTGAATACACACATTAATATACTCTGAGGCACAGTTCTACAGTTCTACACTTGATAGCTATGATGTCATCATCGTTTGATGGGCCTATCTTTTTTGATGTTCTGAAATGTCATCAAGTAAACAACTTACTTTGGCATCTCTTAGAGTGAACCCAATACATATTCTGGTTACCACAGATTAACTCGTTGATCAAAAGTGTGAATGACACTCTACCCTAGCAAGGTCATCCAACATTGTCTGGTTATTTTTTAATCTTTTATTAATATAAATTAGTAGCATCCTTATTCAGTCATTAAAGTATTTTTCTCTGACTTTTTATAAAGTTAAAATATTTTAAAGCAAAAATGTATTAATTCATAAAAGAACAATTTGAGTTTTAATTTAATTTTTCAAATGATGATGGTAGTGTGCAGAAGGGTGGAAAGAGGGCGTGAGGACCACGGGCATCCGTATTGAGAGAGCATCCAATTAAAGAGTGAAATAAAAATTTAGTTTATACAGTGTAACCCGGATATAAGAGAAACCCGGATATGAGAAACCCGGATATAAGAGAGATTTTCTATGGTCCCAAATTAGAGCCATACTTACCTAAACAAAATAGACCAAACCCGGATATAAGATAACCCGGATATAAGAGACTTCTTCTCCGGTCCCCGACAACTCTCTTATATCCGGGTTATACTGTATTTAATTTGAATAAAGTGTTTATTTCTTGTTTCATCTGTTTTTACATATTTAAAATGTCTTCCTTTCTCACATCTCTCAGTTGTAAGCCTATAGCCCCCCCCCACACACACACACACTTGAGTCTTAGGAGCATAAAATCAAGGAGTTGGCCCCAGGCATCTCCAAACATCAGCAAACCTCTTTATGTCACTGACCGGCTGCAAGAACTTCCTAGACACTGAGTGTCACTTAGAACTCAACGACTGATTATATAATATTAACAATTCTGAAGAATATGCTGTATGTGGAGGAACTTATCATCTGAAGACAATACTTTTTTTACCTACTTTCTATTTGCTAGATGGCACTAAGAGCAGCTATGCCAAAGTTGTAATCAAAAGATCTGGTTTCTGTGAGTTCTGGAAAATTCCCAACATAATTCTCAATAGAGACGATCCTTATAAATAGCCCTGAATTATCTCATATTCATCAGATAAAGCTAATCTCTTTGCAATGAACTTTGCCCCTAACTCTATGATCGATGACAAGGACTATCCCTTACTTGATTTTCCCCTCTCATAGATCACAAACTTTGTGATTTCTCTATCTCAGTTTTGAATGTTTCAGCCTCATCAAAAGCCTTGACATTGGCTACCAGTCTGGATAAAATTCCAGTGATTGTTCCTATGAATCTTTTGTGATGTCAACGAACATTCATTGGCACTTTTGTAATGTCAATGAATACTTGTCACTTGTAATAGAGACTTTGTAATCGCAGATACAACTGTAGTAACACTGTTGAACAATACTGGTGTCAGACGCCTTCAAATAACACTCACACTAATAGTACTTGCTCAATAATACTTGCTTGAATAGTAACCACCAAATAGTGATCAGTATAGAGAAATAGTATAGAATAGTATAGAGAAATAGTATAGAATAGTATAGAGAAATAGTATAGAATAGTATAGAGAATAGTAATCCATATAGTAATAGAGGATAGTGTAGAAATAGTGATTGATTAGTCACAACACTAATTCTCATATATACAGTGTAACCCGGATATAAGAGAGTTGCCGGGACCGGAGGAGAAGTCTCTTATATCCGTGTTTGGTCTATTATATATATACATTAACACAGGCTCTAATTTGGGACCATAGAAAATCTCTCTTATATCCGTGTTTCTCTTATATCCGGGTCTCTTATATCCGGGTTACACTGTACATTGACCTTTGCCATCATGTGATCTACTTATTCAAAACGGGATCACCTGTGTTTGCTCTTTGGTGACCTCTGCTCGAACTCAAGTGTCCGCAGTGACACTTTTTATTTCTATATAACAGAATCGTAGACCAGGATTATCTCCAATCTTAGTAAAGTTGTTTAACCACTGGCCGAAGGAGATATGGACAGCATCAGATGTATGTTGCATTTTCAAGAATGTTCCTCCCCATTGGAAATCACCCCATCACCCTCCTTAGTATCATCAACAAACTACTTGAGTCTATCATCAACAAGATGGTTTTTGATCACCTCAACAGAAACAACCTCCTGAATGACAAAGAATATTGATTTCCCTCCTCACGGTTCACAGCCGATGTCCTAAATGACACTGCACTCAGAGTCATGGAAGCATTTGTTTTTCATCTCAAAGGGATCACGTGCTCCATCTTCTCTAACCATTCAACCACTAGAAGACTGGATGCCGATCCGTGAATCTTAGGAATTAATCGTAAGTCAAATTTGATGTCTGGCATCATCCACTTTATATTAATGATGTTCCTAGAAACATTTGCAGAACATGAGTCTAATAGGAGCCACTTAAAAAATCTCGATGATCAGAGCCTGGCAGCTGATCTGGTCCTAACAGCTCAATGAAAAAAAAAAAAACTGGCTTATAATATTCAGTACCTCCAAAATCAAGCTAGTTAGATGCCATCATCACTGAGCAGGCCTTGAATTTTTGTTAGTCATGATGAGCAGTAGAACCCCCAATTAGGCTTTTTTATCTTGAACATCTATTGGGGGTCAAGTTTACTCCAGATCTCAAGTGGAACTTATACATATATGTGATACATTGCCAAAGATGCTGGAAAATGATCAGAGTTCCTTGTACCTGATTTTTTCTGCCGTGGTTTATCTTTATAACAGTCAGGTCCGACAGTGTTCAAAAATATTTACACAGACTTGAGGGCAATCATTTATTTTCAGTCCTACAGATCCTTTCCCATAGAGGCTTACAGGCAAATTATGTTGAAACAACTGTTCATGTACAATCACTAAAGTTAAGCAATATTGAGCCTGGTCACTACCTAGATGGGTGACCACTTGGGAATATCAGGTGCTGTAAGTTGGATGTGTGGGTGGTGTAATGGATAACAGCTTGAAATTAGAAATCAGAGAGCCAGTCAGGTTTGTTTTATTCACTTACATGCAAATACCCTTGGGAAAGGTATGAATCCACCTCTTCACCCCCAGCTATGGGTTAATTAGTAGGATGTGTCACAGTAAATAGTTATTATCTCCAAAAAATTATTAAAATCTAATAATATTTTCTAGCTTTAAATAACCTGTAAAAGGTTGATAAGCCATAAAAACAAAACAACCAACCAATCTTTCCCATAGACAAAACATTTGCTACTGTATTTCTATGTTCAGATGAGCTACATTCTTTAGTCTCACTAGTTCATATCTTTACAACTAGGACACACCATGCCACATACACAGGGTCAAACCATCCTTGTTCCTTTTGTATTCCATTGGTAATGAAGAAGTTCTACTCAGTGATCTTGTTCCTGAAAACCACTACTTTGTGGAACAGACTCACAAGAGAATTCTTCCTCTGATTACAACAATATTAACCTCTTCAAGTCTATGGTAAACCATTATTTATTCTGCATATTCTTATAATCTGTACTTACTTTTTCCTCTGATGTCCATACAACAAACTCATTCAGTAACCATCTACCTTGAATGACTCTTGGGACTTGTATTGGATGAACATTTAGTAAAAAATGAGAATAAACATCATCTGCTTCCAAGAAAAACATCTTGTGAATCTGTGTGATTCAAATGAGCCAATTGCTATTTGTTGCTGAGTTAGATTTTATTTAGTTTCCAGCAATTTGTGATTTAAAAAAATCCCTTTTGAATTTCACCAAATATGAAAAATATTTTTTCCTTGAGAAGATTCCATTTTGGTTGAGATGCTTCTAAACTTTCTATGACTTTCCTTGTTTTAGACTCTTTAAATAAATCCATTTTACATTTGTTCAGAGAAAGATAAGTGTTTATACGGTTTTTTTTTCTGAGAAAGGTGTTTAAATTATTTTTTCTCATACAAATACAAAAGTTTAGATGATTTTTATAACACAAAGACAAGTGTTTAGATGATTTTTTCACACACAAACTCAAGTGTTTAGACGAGATTTTCTCGCACAAAGACAAATGTTTAAATGATTTTTTTCTCACATAAACTCAAGTATGTTTAGATGATATTTTCCCCACACAAACACAAGTGTTTAGATGATCTTTTTGCACACAAACACAAGTGTTTAGATGATCTTTTTGCACACAAACACAAGTGTTTAGATGATCTTTTTGCACACAAACACAAGTGTTTAGAGGATCTTTTTTCACACAAACACAAGTGTTTAGATTATCTTTTTTCACACAAACATAAGTGTTTAGATTATTTGTTCTCACATAAATGCAAGTATTTAGATGATTTTTTTTCATAAGGATAAGTGTTTAAATGTTTTTCCTCAGAAAAAGAAAGTGTCTAAATTATTTTTTTAAAATATTTTTTTCATAAAAAGGCAAATGTTTAGACACTGATTGATCTTTCTCTTAAATCCTGTAGGACTATTTTTTTTTCTGAGAAAGTCAGTCAGTTATCTGCCATGCATGATTTATGCTTAGGCAGTCATGTATCTTTCGATACATGACTGACGAGTTTTTTTTCCCACAGTAGGTTACCATTTCTTTCTGCAATAGACAAGTTGCCACCCTAGGCTATAGAACCCGGTCTGTTCTGCCATAGCTTGGGAGAGAAGAAGAGGATTCATACCTTTCCCAAGGGTATTAGCATGTAAGTGAATGTAATAGATTCGACTGGAATTTGAACCTGGCTCTCTGATTCCTCATTCCAAACTGCTATCCATTACTCCACCATGCTTCCTCCTACTGAGAAAGACAAGTGCTTTAATGATTTATTTCTGAGAAAGAGAAAGTTTTTAAATTATGTTTTTGTAATGACAACTGTTTAAACAGTAATTGATGTTTCTCTTAAATCCAATGGAACTAATTTTCCTAGCTTCAGAATTTTCTTTAAGGTTTGAAAATAACATATTAGAATTTACTGATTGTACAAGCAATAAAAAACTGAAAAAAATTCAAAAGCACTTCTCAGATTTCCATAATATTATCCAAAAATGACTGGGGTAAATTTAGCAGCACACATCTGATTACTAGATATTTAAGATGTAAAATACACTTATATTTTTGCATGATTTATTCGTTACAAGCTAACTGTAAATTTAATATTACCATATGAAGAACTCCTTATTACATATAAGATATAAGGTAGGTCTTTGATAAAAAAAAAAATTCTTTAGGACAGAATGAGAGCCTCTTGCATTACCATGATGTGAGTACTTCTAAGATTATCAGGAACACTTCTTTTTTAATTTTATTTTTTTGTCCTTCCTAATTTTAATTATGGCTCAGGCTCATCTATTAAAGCTCAAAATCGATAGCTATAGGGCATGGTTGAGTGGTAGTGAGTAGTACTTCCTCAAATATCCTTGTAAAACATGCATCTTTTAGACCGGCAAATACAGTAAGTAGAGATTCATTTCAATTATTGATTCAGTTCATGATAGATGAACACTGTGCTGTCAGTGGTTGTTGCAGAATGGGTTTGTCCTTAAAATAGATGAGAGGAAACATTTCTGAGCAAAAGAAAGCAAAGAATTTAAAAAAATATCTCTGACTGGTTACATATTAAAATATTTTTATTAAGGTCGATGCAAAAGTTTTCAGCACCATTGTTTGTACAATGTTCGAGAAATGTTGTAAGGAGTTGTGGATAATGTAACAGTCATCTGCATGGAAAGTGAAAATGGTGTGGTGAGTTCAATTTCAATTTGGTTTATTTTTGTTCACTTTGCACTAATGCACTTAGTTTGTTGGTTAGTTTAGCAGCATATCAGCCACTATGGGTTCTTCAATGCTGAAAACTGCATATTTTGAATGCAGTTGTATGCCTTCAATTTGTTGCATAGCCCCTTGGTGAGGATGGTCTCATCTCATCTTCTCTTTACTGGAAATCACTAGTTGTTTTGGTTCAGAGATGAAAACACATCAAACATGGAGCATTTCTACTTAACCATTTTATTAATGTCGATATGTACTAATTATCCAGTGGGAGGCATTCCTCCTCACTGGGGAGCCATTTCAGACATGAAAGTGAACACGTCTACATTACTTGATGGTTAAGACTTGACTCGCTGAAAAACTTTTCTTTATCTATCTTTACCACGCTAGCTCAGCAATTCAAAATCAGCTTCTTTATTATGCCTTACATCTGACCCCAAAAGTCAACTTCTGGAAATTGGAGCTCAGATACACTTCCCCCTAAAAATAATAGTCTGCTAAACTATTATTTAAAAAATTACAGAAAATGTATTGTTGGTTATTTTACTATAAAAGTGTATTTTTTTACCTTCATAGTTTTTTTTTTTTGTTTAACTAATTACCCATAGCTATGACCCTAACATGTGCTACCACACTGAACAACAGCAATTAAGAGGTAGTTCCATGGTTCTCAAAACCACCAATCTCCCAATCAGAGGACTAATGCACTTGGAAAAGGCATGAATCTATATTCCTTCAGCTATTGGTTAGATAGCAGAGCAGACTGGGCTCTAATACCTTATGGTGGCAACCAGTGTAGGAGAAGGAAAATTTTACCTTCAGAACCTGCCTGAAATAGGATGTGTTTTGTCATGCTATCTCATCCTAGATACACCATTACTGCTATTGTGCAGTATCTATGGTGCACCTACGATCATAAAAGATTATGGGCTCGTGATGTGACTTTTACTCCATCTATGAGTTAAATAGCAATGCTGATTTGTCTCTCTTACAAGTTGGCAAGTAGTCTAGGAGAAGGAAACTTCTGAATTCAGACATAGCCTGAAGAGTGATGGAATCTGTTAGAATATCTTGCTCTAGATCAATGATTCCCAATGTGGAGCATGGTAATATTTTGGTGGGGCATGCTTAGGAAGTTCACCCTTCGGCTTACCAATGGAATAACGGAGCAATTCGAGAATGAGTTCTTAACAGTGATTTGTTAATGCATGTTAATGCATACGCTGCATATAGAGTATGCGTCGTGCATAAAAATATTTTGTGTGTATTTACATATATGCATAATTGGCATACATGTAAGAATTAAATATTACAGGGGGGCACCAGAATTTTAGAAATACCAAAGTGGGGCATGGCCCAAATTCAGTTGGGAACCACTGCTCTAGATATACCATTGTTGTTCTGGCTTCAGTACATGTGGTGCACCTATGACCCTAATGATGACTTCTGATGTGCCAGGGGAAAGTTTAATTAATTTTTATTATGGCTTTTTAACATGTGTTGTAACCTAGAAAGAGTTACTGAATGAAGAATAACCAAATCGGAGGTTGGAAATGAAATATCTTTATAACATCAACAAAATACAATACTCACCAGCAACATGACATAGGTAAACCACTGCTAGTGATGGACTACTTAGGCAGCATATTACCCCCACTTACAATAATGTCCAATGTATTTATGAGGATTGGGACATGCCCATTAGTGTTCATAGGTATGTTATATGTGAAATATATATGAAATAATTAAATAACATTAAGTAACCCATAGAGGTTGATATGCTGCTAAACAAAAACAGCCAACCACCAACTGAATCAAACTATGATCTGGAATTGAATTGAAACCTAGGAGAGTCATTATAAAAATTCAGGATGTGGATTAATAAATATTAAAGACTTTAAATACCTTGGTGTATGAATCAGTTATAATAAATTTAGTATAGGAGAAAAGGAAACTGAATATAGAATAGGCTGCAATAGGGATAGTTTCAGCCAACACATCAAACTGCTACAAAACCAAAACATGAACCTAAAAATTCAACTCATGTTCTTAAATAGCCTTGACAAATGAATACTTTAATATGGATATCATGCACAGTGCCAAACTTGTTTAAAATATTTAAACTGTCATCTGTATAAAACTGCATTCTCAGATCAATGGTTAAAAATTGTTTCGAGCAAATAAAACCTGTAAGTCTTAGTAATGACCAGACTTCTTTGAACCTTGTGGACTGGCACTACAGAATCACAAACAAAGTACTGAATAGCAGAAACCACATCACCTGAAGACTTTCAACAGCAGCAACAACTAAAATGGATATCACTTGTAACTTATATAAAGATATAATCAAGATGTTGACATTCCACAGTTCTTCAAACAAAAGTTTAGGAAGGAAACTCATGTCATACTGAAAAGAGCAATAACAATCACTGGCTTTGAGAAACCTATTTACCAGATAAATTGTTTTAATAGAAAGATTTTATAAATGTCAACCAAAATAAAAATAATGTCTGAATTCTGTTAGTCAGGCTTTTGGCTTTTTTTTATCACTGAATTTGGCTTTCTTTGGACTAGTTTATTTGTCTTTGGTATTTGTTTTTTTCTTTTTACAACAAATATCTGAAGGAGATTGTTGTGGATACTGCCAGAATGTTAAGAAAAAACTTCTTGGTTAATGAATAGTAAATGTTTCCTTATAATGAAATGGCTAATATTACCATTATCATTATTATCAGTAAAGAATTTTAACATATAATCTGTTTTCCAGCTACCAAATTAAAATTATATCAATATTAGCTTCAGTTACGGAAATTCTATTCAACTGACACCAAAAAATCTCATCACCTAGTCCACCAATGCACTCTTGTTTGTCTTTTCAAATCTTATACAATTTCATCATCAGATTTTTAACTTTTCCAGATTTCAAGTCTTGGAACTTTTGTTTTTCTTTTTCCATAGATAGAATTCAGAAAAATTTATCGCAAAAATAGAAGAGATTCCAATTCATGATCAGCATAGTTTATTCTCATTCTTGGAGAAAAAAAATAATGTCAGATCATGACTGAATTTTGTTAGTCAGGTTTTTGGCTTTTTTTTTTCTTTGCTATCATTGAACATGGCTTTTTTGGACTTGTTCCCTTGTCTTTGGTATTTGTTTTTTTTGGGGATTTTTTTTTTGTTTTTTGGTTTGCAACAGATACCCAAGGGAGACTGGTGGGGATACAGCCAAAATGTGAAGCAAAAACGAACAATAATGATGAAAGGAAATTATGCAGGAATCAAAATCATATTCAATAAAATTACTGACAAATTTCCAGACTGAAAACTCTTATTTCCAAATTTTATAAAATTTAATACTTTTTTCTTCTTTTATACCATGTCCTTTCAGAAGATTGATGATTATGGCTCTCCATAATTTCCTGTCCTTTTTAGCTCTCAGTAAAGCTTATCTTTTTTCTATCTCTCTTAATCCCGAACATACACTGGCTTGTTAGGAAGATTATGTGATGCTTTCCTCTGTCCTTGACTTCAATATGTCCTGTGAGTATCAGATTTTTCCAAGCCCTTTTTCCTCATATGTCCTAGAAACTTCAACCCAATCTGAAGTTAAATATAAGTGTCCTTTTTGTTTTCATTTTCCCTAAAACTTTTGCTCCCATGTCCAGTACGTTGATATTTTTAGCATCCCTCTGTAGGATCCCTTTCCTCTTGCCCCATGTCTCTTCTTCATCTCTGTTCAGCATTCACTACCATATAGGCTGACTGATATTATAAACAGTTGAGTGCATTTTCCTTTGTTTCTAGCAAAATTTTTCTGTTTCTTAATACTTTGCTTAGCTTTGGGAAGGCATTTTTCAGTATCCCAATGCAGATTCAGATTTTGGTGTTGCATTTTTCATCGTCTGTTAAGACACTTTGTAGATATTTAAATTTTTGTACTGTTGATGCTTTTCAACAGAAATAATAGTCTTATGTTGTCTGAATTTCTTAAATGAAGTATTGTCAATTATAATTGACAATCCTTAGACCTAATGGGGCAAAGATTTTAGTGATTGGGAAAACATGCTGCTAGGAGTCTGTAAAGTAGCAGTTCTTGGGAAGGTGTCTGAAAGGAACTTACTTCTTACTATAGGAATACAAACAGGAAAGGGTAGAATTCATCCTTGTGTATATGATATGGTGAGTCCCAGTTGTAAGGGTCAAGGGTGTTGGACTAAAGAATGTATCTCATCAGGACATAGCAAAAGTATCAAGACAGCTGAATATGTTTTAAATATCTTCCCAAGAATAATTTTCTTACATTTTGTAAATTTAAATTTTAATATTTGGAAATTGACAGTAAAAAGGAGAAAATTTTTATTTCTTTTTTTTATTATTGTTATTCCAAATTAAAAGTTCAGAGACAAAAAGCAGGCAAACTATGGCTGAAAATGTTCAATATGACTAAATTTAGTGTTGTAGCATCCCCAAATCGACTTGATCTCAATCATTGTTTGAAAAAGTGTATCAAGTTACATGTCTGTCACTATCAAGTAACATTCTTAACAACATTAATTCCTCACAAAAACAGGCAGAGAAAGCAGCTATCCAGGAGGAATCATTTACAAATAAATGATTAAACAATGCCACCCTACTCCTACATCATCTCAAAAATGGCACCAGTAATGTTCGACTCTATGTCAATGCCTCTAAAACTGAATTCATAGGCTTTACCAGAAAGGCTCAATACAAACACACCGCTTAAATGAAATCTAAAAAAGATTATTTGCTGAAAGAAAAGTAGAACGTCAGTTGAAATAACATATGTTCTTTTCAGAATTATACAATAGCAATAAAATGTTCAAATTTCCTTGCAGTGAAGTTTGTTTTATAAAGTAATTAAGTGTTTGTAAGACAGTGTGAAATGTGTGGACAGACTTACTTTATGATGGTCATACTAATGTATTTGTGAGTTCATAGACAAAGGCTTAATAGGCAGCTGCTGGTTATTCCCTTCTATTGTGTGCATGGATAAGGCTTTAGCCAGCAGCTGCTGGCTGTTGTTTCTTTCATTGTGCACATGTGTGTATGCATGTGTAGATCAAACTGGTGTTTGAAATTGTTTGGGCCTTGAGAAAAAGTATGCTTCTATTTTTATATCCATAATGGGATTCAAAATCTAATTTCACATAGATCTTTTATTTTATTTCATTATTTAGAAAATAATTTCACATTGGCTCATGAAAATATTTTCCTTGAATTTGCAGAAGTGGTGAAATGAGTTATTATTGTTATTTACTAAATGGTCAAAAAATAACGTGGTAGGTCTACCACTACGTTCACAATTGTTTTGGCAGTAATGATTGTTTGTCAAGCAAATCTTTTGGTAGGATTTTATTGGTTGAAAAATATATATAGGATTTACTTCTTATAAGAATTTCACAGAAATAGCATAATAATATCCATTAAAAAGGTTATAATTTTAACTGTTACAAGTGTCAGTCAAAAATTAATGTAATTTTTCTTTAATTACAATAAATTTAATCGAATGCAATGCATACAAAAATGAACACAAACATTTCAAGATTCAAAATCTACTTCTCAACAGTCTCTGTCCTTCTTAATCATAACTTTCCATCTTTGAATAAGAATCATGTCTACCTGCTTCATAAATGCTTCTTGCTTCTTTCACTTTGTCATTATTGAAGAACTACTGCCCTCTGAGTCATTACTGCATTCACCTAAAACAGATGAAAGACTATGAATTTAAGTGTACTATTAGATTGGCAGCAAGGTTTCATCCCTTCCCACTATAGATGGGACAGGAAATATAAAAAATAAATACACATTGATAATTATTATATGGTTAGATGCTTTGTTCATTTCTAATATACCTCTATTGTAAAACACAGCTACAAAATAAAAATTATTGATATAATATTCTTTATTATTAACAAAGCTTAATTCTCATTTTATGTCTTGTATTTTTTTATTTTGAATTGTTATGAACAATATGCAAAAGGAATACTGAAGCATAATAAAAATGTCAAAAATGTCATATAAAATGTCAAAATTAAGTAGGTAAATTGTCAAATTCTACTATTAAACTCTGTTATCAAGTTTTTTTAGGGTTTTTTTAAGCTTTTCACCCCAAGCAAGGCTGGAAGCCACTAGCACGCAAGGGGTTACAGAAGGTTTGGAGAAAGAGCAGATAGGAGTGGTAAAGGAGAGGATGTGGAGAAAGATAGTGGATCGATCAAGGCAAGGGTTACAGAAGATTTAAAGCGAGAGCAGATATGAATGACAGGGGAAAGGTTGTGGAGAAGGGAAGTGGATAGATCAAGGCAACTGGAGATATCGATTGACGTTACACTTAAATAGTTGGAGATTATATTTGTCAGGGAAACAGGAATAAGGAAGGGAGTTCCACAGGCGAGATGTGCAAGACATGAAGCTATTGGAGTAGAAGAGACGTCTACATCTAACAGTTTCAACGGTGAAGGGGTGGGAATGGGATGCCAGCCTCGTAGGACGCTTAAATTCATGAGGCCTGGGAACCAGCGAAAGCAGCTCATCGGAGCAATTACTGTGAAAGTATTTGTAAAAAAGACAGAACGAGGCAATGGCGCATCTGTGAGAGAGCGACTGCAGACGAGATGACAGATCAGGGCCAATTACATTGCATATCTGTCTCTGGATCTTATCAAGAACCCTGAGGCAAACAGCAGGGGCTCCAGACCATATATGGCAGCAATACTCCATGCAAGGGCGAATGGTCGATTTATAGATTTGGAGGATGGATTCCGGGGAGAAAAATTTCCTGGCTCGGCACAGGGAGCCAACTTTCCTTGATTTTTTTCATTCATTGCCTGATAAAAAATCTTCAGACATGATTAATATTCGATCCAGTATTATCCCATCAGACAAAATACCCATGTGTAGCATGTATTCTCTGCCAAAAGTAAAAATCTGAACCATGTCTCAAGCTCGTTAATAAAGAAATAATCTAACCAATGGTGGGTGTCCTGTGAACCTAATTAAATTATTATAGTTGAAGTGTCTGGGTGAGCTGCTCTGAAGGCCTGTGATTTGTGGTATGTTGGTGAGTTGTTGGAGACTGTTGGCAACAATTAGTTTTGACTGTCGGTGACATTGCACATATTTGCCAAATTACAGATATATAAACATTAAAATAAATGAATATATAAATAAATAACTCAGAATCAAAATGACTTGAAATTAGTTATGCCTGAAATGATGCAGTAAAAGTAAAAATCAAGCACTTATAGCTTTAATGTTACTCACATTTTATCTTGCTAATGAAGATTTTGTTGAAATAAAATTCTTATTCTGATGGCAGCAATTTAATGCTGGAACATGTCAAAATAGAAATTATTCAAATTCTTTTTATATATTTGCCACTTCAACAAACTCTTATTCAAACTTTACTCACACACACATGCATACATACATACTGAACTCTCCCATCATTATCAGTGTAAATAAAGGTCAAGCAGTTCAATTCTTAGAACCTGGAATTCAAATTTGGCCCTCTGATTCCTCAATCCAAGCCACAATACATTACTCCACCTTGCCTCCTACATATATTTTTTTTATGGCTGGCTACTTGTATCCAAGGATGCTACCTGAGGTTTATACTGCAACTACACTGAACGGACCATAGTTACAGTTTCTGGGGGAGAGCACATTATCTAGCATGATTAACAGTCTGAACAAGGCCAGCATGCTCAAACCCTCAGTCACGATGACTTGTGACTTTGTGCTAGCACAACAACCAGCAAAGATTTCTGTCTACCCAATTTCATTCACAAGGCTTGGGTCAACCAGTGTGGTATGGTTTTCAGGCACTTTTCAAAGGTACCACATGCTGGGATCACTTCCTCCAGACCGATAAAATTAAGTCACCTTCCTGAGAAACTGACCATGGTGAAATTTGAACACAGGTATTATGGTCAGAAAGTGAATGTGTCTATAACATGCATACACACACACACACACTATATATATATATATATATATATATATATATATATATATATATATATATATATATGGGAAGGGTAAAATAAATTACATAGGTGTATAATCCTAGTGGGTCCTAGTAATGTAAAAATATTAAAATTGATCCATAAAAAAAGAAATAGGTATATTTGTACAAAGCAATAAGAGAAACAATCAAAAAAAAAAATTTTTACCTCATGTGGGGAATAGGCTATTTCAGCAGACAATAGAAGTGATCGTCTGGAATTCATGTCTGTAGAGGTAGAGAAAGCTGGAATATATATATATATATATATATATATCCACTTAGGATACAATCTCTTCCCTGGGAGCAGGTTTTCGTAGCGCCGCCCACGTGACGCCAGCATATCCGACCCCAAGAAAGAATACTCTGACTTTAGAATTTCAGTTTTTCTGTTTCTGACCAGTCCTGTATATATCGTCTCTTCATCTAACTTAAATCTAATATAAATATGTCTCCATTAACCATGTCCTGAAGAAGGTCTATTTGACCGAAACGTCTGACAGCGACAGAATAACAAAAACAAAATTAAAAAATAGTAAACTCACATATTCGGATTTTGCTTTGTCTTTTCCACATTTTCATCATATATATATATATATATATATATATATATATATACACATACACGTGTGTGACTTCAGGCTAACACAAAGATTTAAGTTTTATCTACCCACATTCAATCACAAGGCTTGGGCCAACCCAAGGTTTGTTTTTCAGGCACTTTCCAACAGTGCTGGATACTGGAACCATCCCTACAGGGTGATATTTTTGTTCAGTTCATGTCACCCCATGCAAGATAGTAAAGCCACTGAGAGACAAAAGGTCACTGAGTGTGAAAGAATAAAAATAAACAGAAACATTATTAAGGAGTGAGAACAATAGAAAAGTAATCAAGGAGACAGTAGATAACTATTGACATTGCATTTAAATTTTGAAGATCAAAGATTACTGGGAAGCCAGAAGTGCAATAGAAGAAAGTATTAGCAGAGAACTTATGGTTACATCTAACCATTATATATGCAACAATAACACTATGAAGTTTGGCTATTTTTTCAGTTTTAATTATATACTTTTTCATTTACGCTATTTGCATGTTGTCCTCATCATTATTGAGATATTCACAATGTTTTGGTCGTTGTATGTTCCAGCATTCTTCAATTGATATACATTAGAATTTCGAACCAAACGCTTTATTTTATCCACTGAGGTGGATTGTTCTAATTCCACATGCCATGCCTTTATGGATATCTCAGTTTCAGTTAATTCCCTTTAGTAACTCAACTCTCCAAATTTTTGTTCCTTCTGCCCACAAACTATGATACGCTTCCTCCATATCTCAATTTTCATAAGGTAATATTCATATAAAGAATAAATTTTAATGTAACCTAATTATGTAAAATAAGGAATCACATGCAATATAGGTGAGCAATTCAACTAGAAAAATTGAAAATAAATACAACCTATCCAGATACAAATTAGAGACCTGTCATAATAGATCGTTATGTCTTAATAAAATCAACAATGTTTTGTGGTAATTTTTAACATCGACTTGAGATTTTTCTTGTTCAAAAGTTGAATGATTTTTAACACATTCAACATTATGGACAAAAAATAGTGAATTTTATTTCATGTTTTTTCAAAGACTTTGCACGAGAAAAACAAATTCTTGGATTTGGACATAAAAATAGACCCAGAATGATGTCAAAATCTGCAAAAAATTTTTCATCCAGTAATACAGTGTAACCCGGATATAAGAAAAGTCTCTTATATCCGGGTTTGGTCTATTTTGTTTTATTAACACAGGCTCTAATTTGGGACCAGAGAAAATCTCTCTTATATCCGGGTTTCTCTTATATCCGGGTATCTTATATCCAGGTTACACTGTAATTGTATTTAGTTTAATTTGTAACTTATATTAATGTAAATACAAAAAAGTAAATGTTAGTAAGATAGCAAGGGTCACAAAACACTGCCCAGAGCCCACAATCAGGCTTGCACCCATATTCGAGGGGTTTGGGGGATAGTACACACTGACCCTATCATCGAGGCTTTTATATATACAATGTTCCAGTCTTTGTACCCTACAGCTTTCTTTCATACTTGGTCACCTGCTTGGAACTTCAAACCAAACCCTTTATTACTTGATTCTTCTCATTCAACTTTGTATATTTAGAGAGTATCTTATTTCAGTTAATGTTCTTTGCTCTATTTTGGCTTTTGTCTCTGTTTCTTCAACTAAACTTTTCCATATCAAGGATTGAACTCAGTATCCAGGGAATATTTTTTAATCAATTCTTTAATCAACCATGTAATATGTCTCTTAGGTCTGATGAGTCAGTAACCAAATGGTATATCTACATGATATCTACCTAGAGAAGGTTACTGAATAGAATAATCAAATGAAGGTTAGTAATGAATATTTAGGCACAAGAACAACACATATAAGATTCGCCAGCAGTGCGTAAAAGAAGTAGTCAACTAGTAGAATTGAATTCCATAATGAATCTCCAACTGCAGACCAACATACAGTATTTACTACTGTATTTATGTGAATGGGGACATACCCATTATTGTCCGTAGGTATGCTACAACACTAACATATACCAGCTATAGATAGATGGAAAAAAGGCTCAGTTCATAATTCCATATAGGTTATCCAGACTGATATACACTTGATGAAGAATAGAGGTCATGACAATTAAAACATTTTGATTAACTCCTCATCACAGAAATTTAGACAGAAATTAACTTTGATCATATTTGACAAATTTTATGATTAAGAAATTGTTATTATGTGTCATTCTGAGAACTCATTGTGACACTTAATTTTGTTGTTACCATATTGTTCTGACTCATCTATTTTATAGTTTTATTCAGAATTACAATCGTTAGAGAAGGTATTTTTTCTGTAATTTTGAGAAGTGATTATCACTCCAAGAATTGTGTAGATTACTGTTCCTCTTCTTCTTTTGGTTGAATGTGTTGTCACCCCACTGTTTCAGCTCATCCATTTTTCTTCTGTTTGGCCACCATTTTTCCTGTTAATGATAGACACAATCTGAAAAAGAGAAAAAAAAAAGAACTTTTCTCCTTTTATTCAGATTGTACACCTAAGGGGGGTTAAAGAATGGATCTACCTCAGTGTAGTAATAGCCAAACAAATACAATCAACCCTCTCAATAACTCTTTCTTAGATTTCTTAATGATTACTGCTTCATAATTTTAAGCAGGATTTGGTAGTGGCTCAGTATATTTGAATCATTATTGTTGTAACCTAGGGAAGGTTACTGAATAGAATAATCACACAAAGGTTGGTAATGAATGATAATACTTAGGACATGAACAACACATATAAGATTTGCCAGCAGCGCATAGAAGAAGTAGTCAACTACAAGAAGTGAGTGAAGTGAAATCCATAATGAATCTCCAACTGCAGACCGACATACAGTATTTACTACTGTATTTATGTGAATGAGGACATATCCGTTATTGTCCATAGGTATGCTACAACACTACATGAGTAGTATTTGCATACTGTTAACCAGAAACTATCAGGGAAAGAATTTGGGACATGTGGATATCACTTTACATTTGAAACTCAAGGAGTGATTTTGATTGATTCATTTTTATTTTGCAGGTTATTTAAAGCCAGCATATTTTTTTAGATTGTAAGAATTTTCTTTTGAGCTAATATTAGTTTGGTGATTCAAATATTACTAATTAACCTATAGCTGATGGGGTGAGGTGGATTCATACTTTTCACAAGGGGATTTGCACGTAAATGAATATAACAGGAATTAGAACTCACCTTTCTTATTTACAATTCCAAACCATTATCCATTATACCAACTGCACATCCAAGTTTACAGGACTTGGTATTCCCAAATGGTCTCGAGGAGTGGTCACAAGTTGAGGACAGTGATCAAGTGAGGATGACTGCGAGATCACATGGATGCAATAACCAGATCTAATGTGGAGGTGGGAAAATGTACATGTCATTCCAAAATAACATTCAACATCATTCTGGAACAGTCACACAAGGAATGCCAGAAGATGCACACCCAAAACATTGTGAAAAGGACCAAATTGTAAATGGCGCAGCTATTTGTATCCAAGAATGCCAGTCTGTTTAGAGCGGCTAGCTAATCTCAATTGCAGACACCAACTCAAGCATACTTGTGTTTGTTCAACACCTACAAAGCCCACCTGTGATTTATACTGAAACTATGCTGAATAGACCTTAGTTACAGTTTCTGGGAGAGAGCATATTATCCAGCATGATCAAGTTTGAACAAGGCCAGCATGCTCAAACCCTCAGTCACGATGACTTGTGATTTCATGCTATTACTGATGTTTGAAACCAGACCTGGACTTTTATCAAGTAGAATATAAGAATAGAAAGATAAATTGATTTGGCAAGAAGGATATATAAAAAGAAAGAGAAATATGCAGCTTGGTTACCAAGCTTATCCAAAAGACCATTAGTACTGTAGAGTGCACACTGGAGTAATTGATAGCAGCTTGAGGAATCAGAGGGCAAAGTTCAAATGTCACTTGAGATCATTACATCCACTAACATGCTAAAACCTGTTGGTAAGGTATATGAAAGCTTATGAATTCATCTCTTCTCCCCCAAGCTATGGGTTATAGAATAGCTTATATAGCCTTGGGTGACAACCATCAATGGTTCCCAAACAGTTCCATCTACCCAATTTCACTCACAAGGCTTGGGTCAACTCATGGTATGGTCTTCAGACATTTTCCAAAGGTGCCGCATGCTGAGATCATCTCCTCCAGACTCATAATATCAAGAAGTCATCTTCCTGACAAATCAACCATGGTGAGATTTGAACCTGAGTCTTATGGTCAGAAAGTGAACTTTCTAACCACTCAGCAATCAAATTAATCCAAAGTAAACTACATATCTTATTTTTTTTATCAGCTTTTTTTTGTGGATGTGTTTATACAAGGGAGGGTACTGAAAAGTCTTGATTTGGTTTGTTTTCTTAAATTTGTTCAAAGGATTAAGTATGGAAATTCTTTAATCCATTCTTGATCAGGCTGAGAACTTTTCACCATTCACTCATATAATATATATATATATATATATATATATATATATATATATATATATATATATATATATATGCAAGTTTCATTAAAAATGACAGACAATGTACTACGGTTAAGTTTTTTATTTAATTTTTCTTGTGTACGAACAAGAGCTTTCTTTGCTGGACAAAGGGTGTGTAAGAACTGTCCAAATGTTTTATTTTTCCGACCGCTTTCGGCTATACCTTTAGCCATTATCAAGGATGATTTGATTTTTCAGCTTAGTTGAGTGTGTGCATTATGTGTATGTCTTAGTGTGTAGTAGGGGTGTTTTAATTACCAAATACGGTTAGCACGTTGTGGCTTTGTTCGTAGTTAATATTGTTGGGGGTAGGCTTTTTCTTTTTTAGAAAAAAAAAAAAAGAAGAAAAAAAAGAAAAGGCCTACCCGTAACAATATTAACTACGAACAAAGCCACAACGTGCTAACCGTATTTGGAAATTAAAACACCCCTACTACACACTAAGACATATACATAATGTACACACTCAATTAAGCTGAAAAATCAAATCAATACATAATACCTCATCTCAGAAATATAGACAGACTCTTAATTTATTTTATACAACATTTTTATGTTATTGTTTTATTTTATTTTATTTATTCATTATTATTATTATTTTATATTTTGTTTATATTTATTTATAATAATAATAATAATAATAATAATGTCCCTACAGACTCTTAATTCAAATTATATAAAATGAAGATAAATATGTGGGGAGGAAAGAAGTGTCATTTCACTTGTAAGTGTATAAGTCTCAATTTGACTGATGACAAATGTAGCGAACTATCTGCAGTCAGTGTTTGAGGTTAATGCATGAACATTGGAGATTGATTGATTGAACAATTGATTTATTTTCTATGGCTTATCGGCCATTTTCAGGTTATTTAAAGCCAGAAAATATTTTTAGGTTGTAAGAATATTTAGGGGAGCTAATAATGGTTTAGTTATAAAAGTCTTACTAATTAGTTAGGAGGAAGAAGTGGTGGATTCATAACTTTCCCAAGGGTGTATATATATATATAACAAACCCAATAGGAATTGGAACTTCACTCTCCAATTAACAATGCCAAGACTGTAACGCCTGGTATTCCTGAGCAGTCACCCATCTAGGTACTGACCAGGCTCAATGTTACTTAACTTCTATGATCATACAGGAATCAATGTTTCAACATGATGTGGCCATAAACCAGAACACAGGCAAACTACAGAACTTGAAGTATTTATTTTCTCAGCAGACAGACCTTTCAATTTTGAAAGATCAGATATTTTTCTTACCCACTCTTTCCTCCATTCTGGCTTTATGCCAGGCTAAGCATACTAATTAAATGTTTGTGATGTTTATATATATATATATATATATATAGAGAGAGAGAGAGAGAGATTAACCTAAGAACTCAAGTAATGTTCTCAAATAACGTTATCAAATCTAGACTCTCATATGGATATTCCACATAGAATATTGAGAAATGTCTATAATATAAGCAATTTACAACCATATTCTTAGAGCAACAATTAAAATTGGCTTCGAGTGGATGAATCATCCTAGTTTTTCATCAGATCTTGAAGACTTCTAACATCTGCAACAACTAAAATGGATAGCACATGTTGCTAGAAGAAAAAATAATGATGATGTTGACATGCCATACTAACTTAAAGCTTATAGTACATGACATTCTCGAGGGGTCACCTGGTACTGACTGGCTCGACTTTGGTGATTATACAGGAATCATGTTTCAACATAATGTGGGTTTAAACCTTATATATATGAGTTTTTGTGTATAGTATATATATATATATATATATATATATATATATATATATATACACACACACACAATAATTTTGATTAAAAAGAACCAAGATGATTTGTATATTTAATTTTTTTTTTTTTTGTACTTTTCAGATAAGGTGCTGAGTATTGTGTTCAAAGTTATGGATAAACTGTACAAAGTTCATATTTTATTATTTTCATTCAAGTACATTTGACTTTCACAGTCATTATCAAGAACCAATGTGGTGTCTGTATCGAAGTTAAAATTCCTTTGTCTGCATCCTGGTATTCTTAAGAAAGCTAAACATTTGGAATGGTCTAGTATGACATCATGTGTAACAGCTACCGGGAATGAGGCCACACAAAAAGAATGCAATATATATATATTAATTTAATTTACATTTTTATTTTAGTCTTATTTTTTATTATTATAATACCAATAAAATATGTGTGTACATTCATTCACCACACGTGAAGATATCTTGAAGTGCATAATATAATTAATGCGCGTACTTATTTTATCAGTATTATAATAATAAAGAAATAAAAATTTAAATTAAATTAAAATTGCATTCTTTTTGCACAGTCTTATTCCCAATAGCCATTACACATGACATCACACTAGACAATTTCTAACATCCAATTTCCCAAATACCAACTAGCTGAATGAAGGAAAGATAGATTCCTGTTATTTCCAAAGAAATTAGTACAAAAGAGAACTCAACAGACTAGCCCTGTATTTAAACTCTGTTTTCTAGTTACACTTTCCGCCCTGATAACCATTACACCATCTAGATTTGTCACTCAAGCCCAGAGAATCCAGCCTATGCTACTATTTAACACTTAGCTGAGGGAAGAAAAAATATAATTCTTTTCCCAAGGAAACTTGTGTAAAAAGAACTCAACTGACTAGTCCTGTATTTGAACTCTGTTCTCTAGTTCCACTTTCCACCCTGATAACCATTACACTATCTAGATTTGTTGTCACTTTTTTTATGATGATCCACAAGCATGTCCCTCTGAGGCCAATCTATGGGGTGTTGAAAAAAACTGCAAAATAATTTACCAACATCATGATAAAAATCACTAGAAATATGTGGTTGACTAATTACTGGTCTTGGTGACTGTGTTAATGTTTCTTGTTTCAGGTATTGTACCGTTGTAGTCTACCTTAGGCATTTGTTATATTCTCAGATGTTGTTGAATCTTGTCTACATTCCCTTTAAGAGACTTCCAACTATCCCTGAACTATCCGAGTTAAAGTCACTCAATAATACATCCATCAAAAGACTTCAAATATCTTTGATCTCACATCACAGATTCCCAAAAATACTTCAACATCCATAGAGCTCTTGCATGGGATGCGTGTAACAAACTTCATAAGATTTGGTACTTGAATCTTTCGTCTTCCTTAAAAGTTTAAACCTTTCAAACCTTGATTGAAACCAGTCCTACTATATGGATCAGAAACTTAGACATTATCTGTTCATCTTGAAAGACAGCTGGATAGAACATATACAAATTTACTTAGAAAAATCCAGAACATTAGTTAGAGATCCCATGCAACGCTTAACACAACTTATGAAGAACTGAGACCAATCACTCTTAAGCTCAAACAAAACAGTTTGCCGGTCACTGCCAGCGAGGGGACAGGGAAATCTCCTCATCCTTACTCTTATGACATCCTTCTAGAATTGTTTTCTCATGAAAATTGACTTTCCTAGACACCATAGCTTGTGACTCAGGTTGGACATTGTGGATCTGGAGGGAGCAATACAGGACTGAACAATGTGTAAAGGGAGTGTCAATGGCGGTCTGACCAGCTATAGGGAGGTCAAAGGATGATGGTGAAGAGACTTTCCACTCCTTTATGATGAGCAAAGTTTTAACAAATTTTGCTATCACTGAAAGTATAAACGAAAAGCAGCACAATAACAAATTCAAATAGTTACTTTTTATTTATTTTTATCTAAAAATTAATCAATAATATTTTCTTGATTATCTCCTTAACCTATAAATGCCTACTGGAAAATCCAGTATTACTGTATATTTCCACATATAAGGTGATCTTTAGATAAGATGGGGTAAAAAAATATAGCAAATTTTCATAAATTTATCCTATACCTGTAGTATATGGTGACTATTTATTGATTATATAAAGATGATGTTATTGGAAATGTTGTTACTTACTGTGTCCTTAGAAATTCAAAATAAACGAAATAACAAAAGCAATTCTATATCATATTTTTCCTGCATATGTCACCTAAAAGGGAAACCATTGTTTTGTTTACATTTCATCACACAATCTCTAGCAAATACTGATTTCCATTTCTTTTCATGTAACTATACAGTTACAAACAGTATATGTCTATATTTCTGAGATGAGGTATTATGTACACTATTTACATTATTTGGACTATTGTCCTCATCTTTGTCGCCATATTTATTACAACGTTTCGGCCGTTGTATGCTCCAGCCTTCTTCAGGTGGTTGGAATGTCAAACTAAACTTTTTATTTCGCTCACTGGGATAGACTGTTCTAGTTCCACGTGCCATGTGCCTCAAGGACACATGGCACAGTGTATAAAGGCGTTAGTTAGATCCAGTGACAGGACCTAAAGAGTGTGAGTTCAATACCCAGTTAAGGCAGTGGAGAACTTGAAGAGGGGCATTAACAGGAGATAACTGATAACTGACATCCATTAAACATGGCACATGGAACTAGAACAGTCTACCCCAGTGAGCAAAATAAAGTGTTTAGTTCAACATTCCAACCACCTGAAGAAGGATGGAGCATACAACGGCCAAACCATTGTAATAAATATGGCAACAAAGATGAGGACAGTAGTCTGAATAATGTAAATAGTTACAAACAGCCTGGTGTACTAATGGCCATTTACTTATATTCTATAGACAATCACAAAACACCACAAATAACAGTATGATAATATATTATAATAGTACATTCCATTGTTGTGACTCCAATCCTAATTCGATGTTTACATTTTCTCAGCGGAGCTTACATGTATGCAAGTTGATTTCATTAATAGTGAATTATTCTTTGAATAGGCAGTTTATTATGAAGTTATGCAAGTAATATATAAGGTAGAAATAGTTTTATTACTTTTATTATCATTTTATTTGATAATGTGAATATATTTTTATCACACCAAGGCCAAGGTTAGCCTACTGACAAACATCATTCAGAATTTAAGGTATCTTTTTTCGGAATTGTAGTGCAAGATGACCCCCAATTTTAAGGGTGATTTTTGGGATGTAAAGGTCATCTTATATGTAGAAATATACAATAATTATAAAAAAATTAGAAAATCTGCTATTAATTTTTTAAATTTAAAAAAAT
Source organism: Acanthosepion esculentum (assembly GCA_964036315.1). Taxonomy (NCBI): domain Eukaryota; kingdom Metazoa; phylum Mollusca; class Cephalopoda; order Sepiida; family Sepiidae; genus Acanthosepion; species Acanthosepion esculentum. The sequence continues at coordinate 53,252,969 of OZ038491.1, read as the reverse complement.
CTGGTAATAATTGTAAAAAATTAAAATGAAATTTCATTGATTATTAGAGATTTCTAAAAACAATCTGACATTATTTATAAAAATTCAATTAAAAATCCAGTATTAATTAATTGTCACCATTTTATATTTTTAATTTTGCACATATACGTTCTTTGTTTTTTATTTTATCAACTGCACAGTATATTAGGGTCAGTTGGGCACCATCTGTGAGAAAAAGAGCACCATGACACAATTCACTCTGCCAGAAATTTAGAAATGGCATGCTGTAGTGCTTGGTATTTATACCAGAAGTTCCAATATAAATATTTCAGAATGTTTGTGTGTCAATCTGAGGACAGTGCTGAGGATTCAGAAAGAGTTGGATGAGTCTAATGGTGATTATGAAGGTATGACAGCTTAGAAAACTTACTCTGATTGTTCTGATAACACAGAGAGTTATATCAAATGCCTTGAGGAGGTAGTTCTACCCTGGGTCAAGAGGGTGGCAGCTGGAAGACCCTGTCTGGTAACAGGACTCTGCACCATGTCACACAAGCAGGAGAATACAGTCATGGCTGTCAGACAATTTCTGCAACCACATCACCCCTTACATCTGGTCACCTAACTCCCCAGACTGCAATCTCCTTGATTATTATGTGAGGCACAGTTGAGCGAGAGACCAACAAAACTCCTTATAATACCAAAGAATGGTGAATGCTGCCATAATCTTTGCCTTTAGTTCAAGGCAAAGATTATGGCAGCATTCATCAACTTAAACAAGGAAAGGAGAGATGCAGGAGATTCGGAAGTTGTCTGGAGGCAGTGGTTGAAGGCAGTGGTGATTTTATTCAATAAATTTACTCTTTAATATTTCAAGATATTTTTTGTATATTTTGGTAAATATGTGGTAAAATGAGATGTCAGTGTTATTTTGATTTTTGCATAATTTAGATGACAATTTATCCATTGCACCCTGTATAAGTGTAAAAGCAACCAATATTAATTATAAACATTTTATAAAAATCAAAGGACAGTATTAATTATAGGTTTCTAAAACACTCATAATAAAAATTAGAAGGAAAATCTACTATTAATCAAATATTTAAAAAAAAAATATCTAGTATTATTTATAAAAAATTAAATTAAAAATCCAGTAATCATTATAGGTTTCTAAAAAAAATAAGCTATGATAGGTTTATAAAAAATCTGGCATTTATTACATTTTTCTACCTATAATCATTAATACCTATCATTTATGGATTTATAAAAAATAACATTTTTCTACCTATAATCATTAATACCTATCATTTATGGATTTATAAAAAATAACACTTTTCTACCTATAATCAAAAAATACCTATCATTTATGGATTTATAAAAATAACACTTTTCTACCTATAATCAAAAAATACGTATCATTTATTGATTTATAAAAATAACACTTTTCTGCCTATAATCATTAATACATATCATTTATAGATTTATAAAAATGTTGGTATTAATTCCAGCTTTCTACATATAACCTACTAATCTCCACCATTTGAAAATGGGACAGTGAGCCTTAATGGTTTAATAAAAATCCCAATTATCCTAAGAACTCAAAACTGAATCAGTTCACCTCTTAGTTTTACAATTAGAGGTAATATCTGGCATAGTGAGTAAGTCTTTGGTTAAAAGCATAAAACATGATGACCGATTTTGTTTTATTGTTTCCATTTCTGTGTTCTATCTAAAATAAAAAATATATATATATTGCGATGGAAAATACTATAAAAACAAAACTTTAAAATAAAATTCCACAGGAGACAAAAACATTCAACACTATTGAACTTCAGTTGAAAACTTTAATTTTTTTTAAAAAAAAGAACGGAGTATTTTTGTTTTACGCACTTTACTGTGTTTACTATGATTCTCCTCATATTAATGACATTCCTTGGTATTGCTAAGAAATCAATAGTCTGATTTTATTGGTCGGAAAGGAACCTGAAATCTGATCTGATTGGCTGGAAAAAAAACTGAAAGAAAGAAACTCTCACAGCATGGCTTACTATTCCTAATCCTTTTACTCTGGTTATTTTTTTATTTGCTGAAATCTATTGGGCAATGCATTCCAAAATGTCTCTTTGCTTTGTGCTTGCTATCAAAATGTATTGGTAACAATGCTTCAATATTGATCATCTTAGTTGAGCAACAATGAACTGAGTAGAAATGAATTAAACCATTTAAGATTCCACAAGTAAAAAACACATTCTTTTGGAATTAATCTGTTTGAAAATTTATTTTTGTCATCTTTATTGTGTTATTCAGCTGGAGGCCCTAAAAACAAGTCTTTTATGAAAACTCTCCACATTAAAAGCAGCTGACAGCCATGAATTTTGATTGGTTGCTATGTGCAAAAAAATAAATTATGAGGTGAAGAGAAAAAATCTCTTTCATTAATATTATTCTCATGTGTTTTTATGTTCGTTTTAACAAACAAATTGTTTGTAAATTTGAGAAGAGTCATTAATATATCCAATGGTTGTCCAGATGCTTGAGCATTTTCTTTGTATATTTACTGTTGTTGTAACATATTTGAAAGGAGAATGTACACACTGCTCTCTCTGGGAGAAAATCCAGATAAAAAAAACAATTGGCAGAGAATATCATTGGGAAGTGAGGAAGCTAAAGGAGCGTGCATATATTAGCCAGCCTGTTGTCCTCAAGTGAATAATGTTGAAACACTGGTTCTCATAATATCACCAAATTTAAGCAATATAAAGCCAAATCAGTATCTAGATGGGTGACCACTTGAGAATACTGGGTACTCTAAGCTTGGATGTACAGGTGGTGTAATAGATAGCAGCTTGGAATCGGAAATCAGAGATCTGAGTTCCACTCAATTGGGGTTCGTTATAGTCACTTACACACAAATATTCTTGGGAAAGGCATGGATCTACAACTTTTCCCACAGCTATGGGTTAATTAGTAGAACTAAAAATATTTTCTGGCTTTAAATAACCTGCAAAAAGTTGATAAGCCATAAAAAGCAAATCAGTCCCTCATAGTCTGAATAGCATTAAATTCAACACTTTTAGGTATTTTTCTTTTACTAATTGACAACTGAAATGCCACTCAAAGGAGATAGTTTCTGAACAAATGCTGTATGAATGTAAAAGAAGGGGGTAAGAATGCAGATTAAGGATATGTAGGAAAGATAATAGTTTATGTGGAGAGCTTACCTGTCTTTGTACAATTAGGAATCACCTGGTAAGAGGTGGGATGTTGTGGATCTGATGCCATGAAAGTAAACAGATAAAACCAGTGGCTACATTAATGATCAATTTCTGTTGTTTATCACTTTCAGGAGATCACATATAACTCAAAGAAAAAATAATGAAATAATCAACATGTTGACGTTCCACATTACTTCAAACAAAAGGTTAGGAAGGAAACCTCCAGCAATACTGGCAAGAGCAATAACAGTGAACTTGAGAAACTTATTTTTCTGAAAAATCATTTTAAGTGAAAGACTTTATAAATTTCTGATGAGTTAGAAGCCATTGTTAAAGTGTAAGATAAATAAGATGATCAGAATGAATAAAGTTTGCAATTAAAAGAAAAAACGTCAAAAAGATGAAGCAGTAACAATCATGCAAGCAAACAATATAGTTAAAGAAAATCAAAATTGTTAAGAAGGCAAAAGAATTCACAAACTAGGAGTTGATGTTTGTGCACAAAAGCAAGGTCGAATAAGCAAACACAGTATGTCTGTCTAGTAGTTAAAGCAGATCTGAACGGAATCATGTCAAAATGCAAGCCATCCCATTTTATTGGCTAAGAAAAATATCCCAGCATGCATTCTGTGTCCTTCTAACTATAAGAGGGGGAGGGGGAAAACTTTTGCAAACATTCCCACATTGAGAAATCAACGATTTCAACAAAAGTAGCCCTGGTTGCTCTGTCAAATCAATAAATAAAAATAGTTAATATTTCCATTATAATTAAAGATGAGGAGAATAGATACTATACTGCAATCCCAGCCCAATGGCCAGGAGGGGAAGAAAAGTGAAACTTGATTGCTGTTGGCTGCTTAGGCAGTGAATGCTGAATGTTTCATTATAAAGAAATGGCTAATATTACCACTACCATTAGAGATGACTCGGAATGGATACTAGACTATGATCCCAGCCTGGAGACCAGGAGTACAGAAAGGCCTGACTTCAGTAGATGCTGAATGTTTCCTTATAAGGAAACAGCTAATATTAACATTATGGATTACACCTGAGGAAGGTTGAAGAATGAGTCATCCAGATTATGTTAATAACAATAAATCTACACAGAAGTCTGATTCATTCATTTTTTTTATGATTTCTCAGCCCCTTGCAGGTTATTTAAGGCCAACATATTTTTTTTAAATTGTAAGAGTTTTTTGAGATAATATTGGTTTGGTGATTAAAATCTTACTAATTAACCCATATCTGTGGGAAGAAGGGGATGGAGTCATATCTTTCCTAAGGGTATTTGAACATAAGTGAACATGATGAACCCAATAAGAATTGGATCTTGGCTCTCTGATTAACAAATGCAAACCATTATCAGTTATACCACCCATACATCCAAGCTTAAAACACCTGGTATTCCCAAGAAGTCACCCATCTAGGTAATGACCAGGCTTCATGTTGCTTAACTTCGGTGATCGTATGGGAACTGGTGTTTCAATACTATATAGCTGTAATCCTATAAAGAAGAGGTATAAACATATTTATTTGAAAAATATTTAATTATCATATGCAAAAGTTTTTTATCCTCTCTTGCTTAAGAGAGCATTTGTATAACTATTATTGAAGATTTGAATATGCCACAAACACAGATAGGTTTCTACTAGCATAGTACCCATAAAAAATAATGGATAATTTATATATAGGTTACTACTTCAGGCTAAGGCTAAAGTATCTGTTAACTATACCTCAGATCAAAGTGTAATATTTGTGCTTACTATGTTACACACAAAATATATATGTGTTAAATATATAAGACAGTTTTGATAAATTTTATTTTAGCTTTAACATGTTTCGGTGACAATCCAGCATCATCAGAAAATGTCAAAGTAAAAATCTTTAGCAAATTGTCTGTATGAGTATTTCTAAATGTTTCTAGATTCATTTTCAAGGATTGTGTTTTGTGCAATAAAAGTGAAGCAGCTAGCATTAAATAGGGTATCTTCCTACGTAGGGGTCATATATTGAAGTGTGTTTAAAATAAATAAAAATATACATAGAAATTACAATTTGACCATCTAAATGATACCATCTTCATTGATTTGAAATTGGTTCCAGCAAGTGTGAGAACACCAAAATTAAACAAAAACAGCTGCGTAAACATACACAAAACACAAATCTTGAAAACAAATGTAGCAACATTCAAAAGCACTTGGGGGAATAATTACATAAAATAAAAATAAATATGAATTTTGGCATATTTACTGATAACATAGGATGAAGAGAAAACTGGAGGCAACAGAAATGTGATTCTACAGAAGGATACTGAGCATTCAATGGACAGAATGAGTAAGCAACAAAGAAATCTTATAGAAAATGGCAACAAAAAGTACACATGCTCAGAATCAGAAAAAAAAGCTGAAAATTCTTGGACACATAATGAGGAAGGTGAGCTTGGAAAACTTAGCAGTCACAGGGTATGTTGAAGGCAAAGGAGAAAGGGGAAGGCAGCAAGTCATCTACTCGACAAGCTTGTGTGAATTGATGGTGCAAAGGGGTCACAAAGGATAAGAGGTTTTGGAGAGCCATGGCTCATAGAATAAAAATAATGTTTGCATCTTTGTTCTTATTATCAAAACATTTTTTGACTAGAGATGGATTTAGGCTTTAAGAGGCCCGTAGGTTAATAGAATTTGGTGGCTCCTTCATTATGTATGTTCCCCTGCCATGCCTACAAAAAAAAGATATATTTTTAGATGATGCTTTTTTTGGTGTAAAATATGAAACACTTTTGTAACCCCTTCAATTTATTTCATGCATTAAAATCTAAATGGAGCCCCTTGAAAGGTGCTCCCATCAAATTTAAAAGATCCACTTGAAGAACCCAAATACTCTAATTTGTTTCAGATTAGTTCAAAGGAGCATTATTAAATATGAAAATAAATAAATCTTCTCCGTTCTTATATCTTTATCTTTTTTAGTTTTATCTGAGGATCAAGACTAGTGTGCTGTTGGGGTCCCTCTAGTCTTGTGACCTGGACTGTATCCCGTACTAGCCCATATGTAAATCTGGCACTAATTTTGACCTTTGGTCTTCTTCAGGTGTCTTTCAATCTGGGTAACTTTTAGGGAATTTCAAACTGAAACCTTTATGTAATCCACCTAGGTAAATTGTTCTCATTCTGTTGCTCATGTCTCGGGATATCCAGTCTTGTTCTGTTTAGTACTGCTCAGTTATTATAATATATATGGACTATTACTTACTAATTGTTTTCTATAGTGCTTAGATTAACCGAGATCAATCCCCAAAGAAACCGAGTGGCATACAAAATAAACCTTTATAAGGAAATCACATTTCAGAACAGATATTCATTAACTTATATAGTAGAATCTTATTCTTTCTTTTTGGGTTTTTTTTTGCAAAGTATCTTGAGCAAGGTACCCTGGTAATTTGAGAGAAACAAAATAAATAGAATGATCTCACCATGTCTGTTGTGTATCAAGACACTCACCAGACAATCTCTTAAACAATATCTAGTGAAAGGTGTTGATTTGATCTCCTGTCTGACATGCTGTCGAAATAAATTATGGATTTACATTCAATTGTGCGGACAAAAGTGAGACTCTTACTGATTAGTAAGAATGTCACTGAGGTGTAGCTTATTTAGTGGAAGAATTCTTTTGTTCTTTCCAGCTATGCATCAGAAGCTATATTAGACCCAACACTGTAGATATAGCAATGTATAATCAATACAAATTCTCTCCATCCACCCACCTTCTGGTTTCCCCATGTTATTTATCTCTTTGCTTATTGTTATTTTACTGTTTCAGAGAATCCTGCTAAGGCTGTTCTGGGCAACTAAATTTCCATTAACTCTGAAGCGTTTTAGAGTAAGAGGTGACGCTTTGGTAGATTTTTATGCTTGATATGTCTGCTAAGTAACATCAGATTCTTTGAATCAATGTTGAAATTGTTCCTGGAAAAAATGGTAGTAGATCTTTTAGCTTATTCTAATTATTTATTTTTTTGGTTGCTAGGGCTCATAACAACCAGGGTTCAAAGTTCAGCAACAGGTGACAGTTTGGGAGATTTTTCATATTCATATGTCTCCTAAGTAATATCAGCTTCTTTTTGGTTGCTTTAGGTTGGAACAGTCAGAGTTCAGTTTAATCTATGTTGGTGTTTTAAAAGTACAACTGAAAAGTAACTATTCATTTAAATAAAAATAATAAGTTATTTTTGTAGGTTTATGCTTATCAGTAAAATTTCATATATAGTATTTTATTTTTCATGCATAAAATATCTGTACAAAGTGTTTTACACATATGCTATATATATATATATATATATATATATATATATATATATATATATATATATATTTATATATGTGTGTGTGTGTGTGCATGTGTATGTGTGTAATATTTTTTTTTAATATACGGTATGCTATATTTATAGGTTAAAGTGCTCAAGATCAGGAATAGAGCATATGTAAATATAAAAAGGAACTTTTGTTGATTGTGTTTAGCTTAAAACTGGGTGTTGATACCCAGTTTCAAGCTAAACGCAATCAGCAGGCCAATTAATGGTATATATACTTGTGTTTTATATATATATATATATATTTGTGTGTGTTATATATATATATATTTGTGTGTGTTATATATATATATATATTTGTGTTATATATATATATATATATATATTTGTGTTATATATATATATATATTTATTTGTGTGTGTTATATATATATATTTGTGTGTGTTATATATATATATATGTATATATATATATATATTACAGATTTGCAACATATAAAGTTATGAAGCCCAGGTTCAAAAATAAAAAAGACAGACATACGATTAATAAAGAACACTTAACTGATATTAGATGTCAGTTGAATCATTTGTGTTTCAGATATTTGGAATTCGAAGGTTCGTAATGACATGCGGACAAAGTTGCTGTAGAATGTTCACAAAAGTTGGTTGTTTTTTTTTTCTCCCACAATGTGAAATATAGAATTTTGGAATAATGTTTGTGTTCTGTTTCCCATTGGTTAATTGGATTGCATCTGAGATGAAAGTAAGATGTTTTCTTTGTATCTATTTGGGTACAATATTCCTTTATTCTTTACCCATTAAATAGTCAAATAGACCCAAGATCTCCATGACAAAATTTCCTTATTCCCTACTTAATAAGTAAAAGAATAGGTTTGTGGGTGTATTTCTCATCTCCTACAATCGCATTGTGAGAGTCTATTTTTCCTGCTAACTGTTGTTGCCGGAGATGATCGGGAAAATAAAATTACAATACCAAAATCCCACTTGGTGATGTATGTGATGTTAGCATAGTTGACCGATTCTTACTTTCTTTCTTATGATGTTATTCTGCTTGTTGTCAAGCAGTCCCAATTTTTTTTCCTACCATTTCTTAGGAAGTCATTCTGTTTGTTGTCAAGTGTCCCCAAATTCCTTTTCTGATCTATCTTAGTTGAAACATGACTCAGTCCAGATGAGTAGTAAAACAAAATAAAGGGAAGGAGGAGAAGTAGAAACACAAAGAGAGTGTGTCTCTTATTAAATTTATTGTACATCTAATTTAACAGTTAACATTGAAGGCCATGTCACAATATATATATATATATATATATATATATATATATATATATATATTCAAGTGGGCATTGATGTCAACACCCACAGAGTCCACATGTGATTTATACTGCAAGTATGTTGAGCATACCTTGGTTACAGTTTCTGGGTGTGAGTGCATTATTTAGCATGATCAACAGTTTAAACAAGGCCAGCATGCTCAAACCCTCAGTCATGATGTCTTGTGACTTTGTGCTAGTACAACTACCGACAGCTCTCAAAGAGTTTTGTCTACCAATTTCATTCACAAGGTTTGGGTCAACCTGTGGCATGGTTTTCAAGCACTTTCTAAAAGTGCTGCATGCTGGGATCACCTCCTCCAGACTGACAACATCAAGAATTCACCATCCTGACAAATTGACCATGGTGAGATTCAAACCTGGGTCTCATGGTCAGAAAGTGAACATTCTAGCCACTCGGCCATGTGCCCAATATATATGTGTGTGTGTGTGTGTGTGTGTGTGTGCATCTCATATGCAAGAATTTACTTCCTTCTTTTCTGATTACTTCCTTTATGATGATGGCACTGATGACTAAGTAAACCAATTCTTGCAATTCCTGCCAAGGTCATTGACTGCATAATAATGTTGTTGGAGGATGAGATCAGTTTTGTTGCGCCTTTCTCCCTTATAGGTTGACTTCTTCTTTTTCTCTTCTGGTGGCTTTGAGGGTTTTTTGTTCTGATGGTGATGGAACATCATCAGTAGGTATGAGCTTGAGCTTGTGCTTCAAACAATTTAGCCTCAAGTCCAGTGGCTTTCAGCATTGTTTTGAGTTGATCCTTGGATCTTTAAAGAGGACTACTCCATGGTCTTTTCCCTGAAGTGAGCTCACTAAATATGACTTGGCATGGAAACATTGACTCCTCCATTCTTGCTACATGTCCTGACTATCAAAGACAGTATTTAATGATCAATGATTCAATGTTTTGACTGTCAGCTCTTTCCAGGACTTTGGTGTTGATCACATAGTATCTCTATTTGATGTTCAAGATTGAATGAAGCTTTTGCTGGTGAAAGTCTTCTAATTTTTGGATATTGTAACAATATAGAGTCCAGGTTTCGAATTATTATTAATAATAATAATTGACATACATAAAATGCTGTAATTTAATACAAAATATATCAATTTGAATTGAACTTTTGCCAATACATTGCTCAATAATTGTCTAGAGCAATAATCATTGAATCAAAAATAATAAAGTTCACAAGACTTATTTGTGATATAATACTCCTCAGTAATTTGGAGAAAAATTATTTTATTAATTACAGAATATCTGTTTTATTATTTTTCCATGTTTTAAAATAATAAAATAGACAACATGTAATTAAGACAATCATTCTTATCTGAAGTACTAACAAGTGAAAAATCACAAAATTGTTTTAAATATTACAAACTATATATATATATATATATATATATATATATATATATATATAGGCATGTTTTCAAACATGTTTCATTGAATAATAAAGACATATTATGTCTATTTATTTTTATAATAATCCTTTCTAGTTCTCTAATTAGCTTCTTGATGTTAAGTTAAAATTCATCAAGGAAGGCATTGTAGTTTTCCCTTACTGAAGTACTTTCAATATCCGTCAAGATCATCCTCAGAGGAGACAAATTTATTGTAACTGTGATCATTGTGATGGTGATTTTTGAAAATACGTATGAACGCAGTCTGTTATAATTATTTTCAAATTTTAAATTTATCTGTTGTAGCTATGGTGTTTTTGCAAATATAAGGGAGCTAACCAGATATGTTAGAAATGCAAAAGAGCATTAAATGTTGGTCAAATGCATTTTAAAATGTTGTTGCTACACTCATAATACATTTTATTCAGTGTTGGTTGGTTGCTTACTTTTGATATATAATGCCTTGAGAATTTGAAGTTTTTGTTAATTTTGCAAGTCATCTTGATAATGTGATTGTCAAGCCAACATATGTACTTACTTTTTTGTCAGAGATACAATTTCCCAAAAGGATATTTACACTGATATACAATGTTGGTCTTTTCCAAAACACTAGTTTGACAAAAACGAGTTATTGTGTATGATTAAGTTGGTTGTATTAAATTCAGTATAATATATAATTAGTTTTCTTTTTTTACTGGGATCAGTGGGGATTATATTAGTACTTATGAGATTTTTTAGGATTTTTTCATCTTGTTTATAGTTAGAATGCATTTGATTACAGTATAGTAGGTTGATATGTTTGGGGTTATTTGAGGAAGTTTTATGTTCTTTTTGATTTATGTTAATATTTCTAATGGCTCGTCTACTTTGTTCATCAATGATGTAATTAGGAAAATCATTACTAATGACAGTTTTTTTCAATGTTTCTTAATTCAGTATAGAATTTTTTTTTCATCAAACAGTTAACTTCTACACAGCTTATTACATTTTGCATAATAGCTATTTTGTAATAGAGCATTCACTTTTATAGTTTAGAGTGCACATGCTTATACTAGTTGTTTCTTATATGGGAGGTAGTAAATGTATTATTATTAGTGTCAATCAATACATCAAGAAAAGAGATTGATATTGTTAAGTTCATATGTGAAGTTATAACAGTTTTTTGAAAGTTTTACAGATATATATATATTGTCATCCACAGACTGTTTTGCTGTATCGCAGCTGTTCAGTCTGGCTAGAAGTCCGATTGCTTCAAGCTGTAATTGAAACCTGACCAATTTGCCATCAGTCAGAGATCCTATCCCAAGGCTATTGTCGCACAGCAGAGAGAAAGGGAAATTTTAACACTTTCTATATAAAATATGCCAGTGCCCCGGAGAACTCAATTCAGTTGAAGAGCAATGCATTAATAGCATTAGGAGCCACTCTTTTTAAAATTACCCTTTTCTCAAGAGAGCTGAACCAGATTTCCCAGGAGCATATCTATTGTCATCCATAGACAGACTGTTTCACTGTATCACAACTCTTCACTGTGGCTAGAAGTCTGATTGCTTCAAGCCCAGATTGAAACTCAACCGATTTGGCATCAGTCAGAGATCCTACTGCTAGGCTATCATCACACAGCAGAGAGAAAGGAAATTTTAACGTTTTATGTGTGAAATACACCAGTGGCCCAGAGAGATCAATTTAGTTGAATAGCTATGTGTTAATAGCGGTAGGAGCCACTGTTTTTAAAATTACCCTTTTCTCAACAGAGCTCAACCGGATTTCCTGGGAGCATATATATATATATATATATATATATATATATATGTATTCATACATGTTTCATTAAATAATATAGATAAGTGTTGTCTATATATTTTATGTAAGTTCTTTTCATATCGTCTGATAAGCTTAATAACATTATCATTAAACAATGAAAGAAAATCACAATATTGATACATATTTTTTAATCCAATCTAAGCTTTCGGCTTACATAAGCCATTATCAAAGATGACAATTACACAATATATTAAGCAATACACGAACAAGAAATTGATGATAGTCTGTTTTTGTTTACATGGATGATTTCCAAGCAACGATAAACACGTGCATATAAGATGCTGAAAGCGAAAATCGCACCACAGCTCATGATGTCATACATGACCACGAGAGAGTGAATCCGATGAGTATTGAGTATGGAAAGCCGTTGGTATGAACCAATGGCTTCTGTTACTAATTATAGGCATTTAAGGATATTTGTGGTTTATTTTGTTCAGTTCAGGTTAGGTTTCAACTGTTTTATGTATATAGCTTCAAGAATTTTTAGTTTTTGTTTATTGTTTTCATGTTTAAGTATAGTTGTGTTTTCGACGAGGATTTTCCGGAATTGTGTATGCGGCCAGGCATGTTGTATATATATATAATTTATTCAAAGTATAAATATGCATGAAAATTTTATTTACTAGTTATTCAATTCTTATATGTGCTGTTCAAAATGTCCTCCTCCTTTTTCAAAACACATTTCAATTCTGTGCCTGCACGATTCCTTAACACGTCAGAGTGTTTCCTTTGTTATTTTGCTGCATTCATATTTAATTCTTTCTTTAAGTTCCTCAATATTCCTTGGGAACATCTGATAAAGAACTTATTTCAAATGGCCCCACAGAAAAAAATTCAAGGGTGGGAAGTCTTGTGACCTCAGTGGCTATTCAACAAGAGGACCTCTTCAACCTATCCATTAACCCATATGGAGAGTGACTTTTGCCTCCAGCCTGTCTATATTAAAACACATCTCAGTTTCTCAGATAAAACTATCTCAAAATTGACAAATAACATTCTCTTCACTCATGAATAATTATGAAGTTTTATTTAATATGTTTAACATAAATAAAATTCAATTTCTACTATGTCAGCAGGAGAGTTCATCACTTAGAGATGATTATTTTGCCCACCTCTACATAGTGGACTCCTTTGCTGACATAGAAAAGTATGACAAAAATTAAAAAAATTAGGTAGTTACACATTGTGCTTTAATATAAGTTATCTCCCTTTGATTTATTGAATTATTTATCTACTTATGCTAAATTCTACATTTTTCAATGCTGATGAAACTGATCGACAATAGAGTCCATAGCAGATGATTTCAGAGAATTAGCTGGTTGATTGGTTACAAAAAAAATAAACAGTGAAAGCACAACAGAAGAGAGTTCCAAAAAATTATTGCTTAATGACAGCAATTCATCTCAGTATCTCAAATGAAAGACTTATTAATAGATATGCAGACATAATGTTAGGTTATGGTAAAAAAAAATCCATTACATTCACTATATTAGAAGTCTGGAGCATTCAGACATGTCACAATAAAATTTTTGACTTGTGCTTCAAACATAATCAAGGTTAAATATATCATGTCGAGTAAGTCACCAGATAATGGGTGACTATAGAAGAAAGGCATATTCTCCCATTTGTCTTTCCCTGCCGCATTATGGGCATTATCATATCCATAATAACAACTTATTTCACAGACAGAATGGAATAGCTGAAATAAAAGGAATGACAAACATGCTTTGTTCTTGGATAGAGTTTTATGTTGCTAAGTCATACACAAAATTATATACATATATTTACATTTATTCCATGCAGAGAAATTATAACACGTGTCTAGACAACAAGCCGTGTGGAAAGTTAAAAGAAAAGACAAGATCTTGCTTATAAAATTTTCCAATGGGAAAACTGGAGCTTCTGTTTCTTCTGGAGAAGTCATATTGAGGATTACAGGTTTGAGTGGAGTGGATTTATCTGCTATATTGCTAGTGAGAACATATTTTGCAAACAAGGAAATGATGATTTTCCTAAACTAAAGACTGCAAGCTAGAGATAATTTCTATATTTGGTGAAAATATATTTCCATAGACAAATGGCACTGTGGCCTTGCAAGCTTCCACCTGTGGCAGAAGCCCAGGCTATGCAACTGCTCAGTTTGACACTTGGAAACTGACTGACTGCTTTTGTCCCTCTATGAAGTGATGTTACTAAACATCCATCACATGAAAATTTTTTTACCCAATAGCTATAGATAAGATAGCATATCAGACTAGGTTCTCTAGCCTTGGGTGGTAACTAATCAGAAAAGGAGAACTCAAGTTCTGTGTGTTAATGAAGATATGGAAATTAAACGGTTCCATGTTTGTGTATTTTAGGTGATGGTACATGTTCATATATGTAAACAATTACAGATTGAATTATACAAAACTTGAGTTTCTGCTATAGATATTTATTCTTTTTATGGTGTCTGTAGTGAAAAAAGTTCTCTGTCTATCTTGGGTATATCCATTCTCTTTTTGGACAAGAAGTTAGGGTAAGTAAGTATAAGCATCATATTTATGGTCAAGCTTGTGCATAGTTGGAACAACCAAAGAAAGGTTTGGACTTACTTTGTCACTGAGAGGTTTAAACACAGTTATTGATGTTTTGTTTTCTTTTTCTTGGTCTAAAAGTTGGGATAAGTCAATATAGGCATCATTACTCTGGTTACACTGAAGTCATCCTTGTGCTGAGTTGGAACAACCAAAGGGAAAGCTTGACCTACTTCATAGATTAAGGTTTTGGAAAGTAGGTGTGAGTGCTATACTTGGAAAATGAAAAGAGATTTCAGTTATCAGTGAACTGAGAAAACTATGTTCCCAGCTGAAACATAATTACCGTATGGTACTACATCTTGGATCAAGGAGACAAAAAGAGCATGAGACAAGAAATGTTTACCTTTTTATGGGCTTCAAAAATGTCATCTAACAATATTTGATAAAACTAAGTTGGGTAATCATATATCTAGTTCCTTTATTCTTAGCATCCTAAGAAAATGTATTTCTTTTTCTTTTTTTATTCATTATTATTATTTTGATATCTGTCAATATTTCTGAGATGAGGTATTGTAACTATTTACACTATTTACATTGTTAATATTCACAATGTGTTGGCAGTTATATGCTCTGGCCTTCTTCAGGTGATATAGGTTGGAATTTCAAACCAAACCCTTTATTACATTGTGAACAGAACAATAAAGATGAGGACAACAACCTGAACAATGTAAATATCATAATTTTATTTATCAATTTTATTTCATTTTCCCCACAAGGCTACTGGGTTGGGCATGAGGCAGATGACTTCATCTCATAAAAACCTACTTGTTAGTACACTAAAATCACTAACGGTGGGGTTGTAGCTGAGTGCTTCAGAAGATGTCTGTAAGACTAAGAAACATCAATTTCTTGATCTTCTGAATGTGTTTATGGATTTATTAAAAAGCGAGAGATAAAAAAAAATCCTTAATTCAGCTGAGAATATCCATAAGTCAGCCATTAATAATCTGTGTGTGCAAGGTATGAGAAGTCATGGTGGAGTAATGGATAGCAGCTCAGACTAAGGAATCGGAGAGCCGAGTTCAAATTCCAGTTGAATCCATTACATTCACTTACATGCTAATACCCTTAGGAAAGGTATGAATCCTCTTCTCCTCCCCACCAGATATGGGTAAATAGCAAAACAGACTGGATTCTATAGCTTTGGATGGCAACTGGTCTACCACAGAAAGAAATAGCAACCTGCTGCAAGAAAAAATCTGCATTGTCAGTCATGTATCGAATGGTATATGATCACCTAAGCATTTATCCCACATGGCACATAGCTGACTCATGCAAGGTACATCATTTAGTTTTATTATTTGGTGGAACCTATTTTTGTTGTCCTCTTCATCTTTGATGGAGATAATTTTTGCAGGAGTCTGAGAAAGCCTAAAAAAATCAATCCTATTAACTATCTTGAAATAAACTTACAGTTTGGTTCTTTTTCTCTCCTCAGCAAATGGGCAACCATGGCTCTCCACAGCTTCCTGTGTTTTGTTGCTCTCAGCAATACTTTTTGTATTACTTGTTCCTTTATCTATTTGCACAAATTTGTCAAGTAGCTCACCTGCTTCCCTAGCTTTTTCTATGGTGTGTGAGTGTTAAATTCTCCAAGTATTCTTTCCTCATTATGTACATATCTGGCTGTTGGTAATTATTCAATTGTAGTCATTATTCTCTTTAAAACTTCCTTGTTTCTTGCATAATTTCTGTATGTGTTGCAGCATACCAACAGAGGATAATGGGTATATCCCCATTCACATAAATATAGTAGTAATTACTGTATGTTGGTCTGCAGGTGGAGATTCATTGTGGAATTCACTTGACTCACTTCTAGCAGTTGACTACTTCTTCTATGTGCCGAAATCTTATAAGTGTTGTTCTTGTTCTAAGTATTATCATTCATCACCAATCTTTGTTTGATTTTTCTATTCAGTAACCTCCCCTAAGTTACAACGCTATGGTATTCACAATATTCAATATTAGAACTGAATTCGTAGTCTAAGTTTAATCAATAATATAAGATTAAAATATTTCTTAAATCTGAAAAAATCACCTAATCATCATTATCTTAAAAGATCATTAGCATTAACGATAGCCTTCTTAAGGATAAGTCAATCAACTAACTTCATCCCTGAAAGTAAATACTTTGATACTTTGAAACTAAATACCCTGTACCAAAATGAGGTACAATACTATTGACCACTTACTGACCTCAGTATAAATCCAAGAAGGCTTTCACCAAGCTAGTTTGCTTCTCTAACTACCAAAAATCTATTTGGGATGACTGCCTGCTACAAAGAAGGAGGGGGTTACACTCTGTCTTTATTCTAATGTACTGCAAACTATGGAGTCTGTCACACAAGAAGGAGACATTTTGTATTCATAAAAAAGAAAATAAACCTTCCAAAATAACATTCACTCAGTGTTTATTCATTTTCTGTGCCAACATCCACAGAACTATATATCTCTTGTTTCAAATCTTTTCTTCATATTCTTTCATAGAGGAGATGAGACATTACATCTTCTTTTTATGTGCTGTGTTCCCTCATGATGTAGGCGATCATGGCTCTCCACAATTTCCTTTCCTTTGTAGCTCTTAATAAATTTTGTCTTTTCATTATTTCTCCTAAACACTGTTCCGCCATCCATTTACTTAAGTTCAACAAGTATATTATGGACTATTTTAGCTATCAAAACTAAGGCAGCAAGACAGAAATAGTGAAGATGAATTTTCTGCCTAGCTAAAAGTCTTAATCATGCACAGAACTCATTAATAGTGGCTGAAGATTCTTCTTCTTCTATGTGATATGTCTCTTCAGGGTGTGGGTGATCATGGCTCTCCACAATTTCCTGTCCTTTGCCGCTCTTAGTAAATTTTGTTTACACAATATCATTAGGCAGGTTATACACCGCTTTCCCTCTTGTTCTCAATCTGTCTTGTGAGTATCACATTTTTCAAGCCCTCTTTCCTTTTTATGTGCCCAAGAAAATTTCAATTTTCTCTTTCTGATGCCAAGTATAAGTGTCCTTTTTGTTTCCATTTTCTCAAAAACATTGTCATTGTCCATATGTTGGACTCATGGTATCCTCAGCATCCTTCTGTAGAACCACATTTCTGTTGCTTCAAGTCTATAAAATAGCAGTCCAAAATTCTTTTTTCTTCTATAAGGCCTTTATTTATGCTTTACTACTTCTTTATATCCTGGGTATGACAATGAACTACATCCAGCAGCAAGGCCAGTAGATTTTGAGGTGCATGAAACTACCACTTAATTGCTGTTGTTCTCAAGCCCACTCTGACCTCGGTGAGTAGCACCTGTTAGGTTCCCAGATATAGGCAAATAGTTACTCCCTCCCCCAAACTGGGGTCAAACCACTATGAAAGTGTAAAAATACATTTTTATTGTAAAAAAAACAGCAATACGAAAATTTGAAAAAAATTAACAATACATTTGATTCTCAATAAAAACCTTCTTTACAAAAAATATATTAATGAATCTTGAACTTCAATCTGATTTCTTATAAAGAATACATATTCTATTCATACGAACCTATCCTCAAAATCTTGTCAGCATAAAATAAGTCATTGAGGTTGATATGCTTTAAATCAAAATAAACCAAACCAATACTACTTTGTTCATTTTCTGAAAAGTAACTTTTGTAATTCATATGCAGTTTTGATTTCAATGCCACAATATATGACATCTATCAGTGTCATATACAAATAGTTAAATTTATGTACCTGCTTAATATTGACATTGTTAGTTAACCAATAGCTTTTAGGTATCAGTTTAAAATTGACACTTTCTTTTCCATATATCTCGACTATCATTATAAACTATAATTTTGAATGTAAAAATTCAAATGTCAGACGAAAAATGGATAATATTGAAAAGTACGGTGGTGTAATGGATAGCAGCTTGGATTGAGGAATCGGAGAGCCGAGTTCAAATCCCAGTTGAATCCATTGCAGTCTAATACCCTTGGGAAAGGTATGAATCCTCTTCTTCTCCCCTCCCCCAGCTATGGGTAAATAGCAGGACAGGCAACTGGTCTACTACAGAAAGAAATGGCAACCTACTGCAGGAAAATATCTGCCTTGCCAGTCATGTATCAAAAGATACATGATTGCCTACACGTGTATCCCACATGGCACATTCTAATTCTTAATTCAAAAACAACAGGAAGCCATAGCTCTATCTCTACCAAGAATAATATAATGGAATAAAGGAATAAATGAAATAATATAATGGAATAAAAGAATAAATGAAATAATATAATGGAATAAAAGAATAAATGAAATAATATAATGGAATAAAGGAATAAATGAAATAATATAATGGAATAAGAGAATAAATGAAATAATAGAATAAAAAAATAAATTGAAAAGATAGAATAAGAGAATAAATGAAATAATATAATGAAATAAAGGAATAAATGAAATAATATGGAATAAAGGAATAAATGAAATAATATAATGGAATAAAAGAATAAATTAAATAATATAATGGAATAAAGGAATAAATGAAATAATGGAATAAAAAAATAAATCAGATAATGGAATAAAAGAATAAATGAAATAATATAATGGAATAAAAGAATAATATAATGGTATATAAAATAGGTTGGGAAATTTAGCCTTGGCTAGCAACCAGTTTTGGAGAATGACAATGCTGAATTTAAACTAAGAATGGAATATACTCTTCTTTCTCAAATAAAGGATTCAAATAAAATAGGAAAAAGTAATTATTGAGAAACAGAAACCTTTAATAAGAAAATGAAAAGAGTGCTGGATTGCTATGTGATATCCATTGTCTTATATGACAGTGAATGCTGGACAATCTCCCCACGGGTGAGGAGAAAACTCAAAGCAACAGAAATGTGGTTCTACAGGATACTGATAATTCTATAGATGGAACAAGTAAGCAAAGAGTAAGTCTTAAAGAAAATGGCAACAAAAAGAACACTTATACTCAGAATGAGGACAAGATATCTGAAATTCCTTGGAAACATAATTAGGAAGGATAGCTTAGAAAACTTAACCCTCACAGGATGTATTGAGGGTAAGAAAGATAGAAGAAGGAAACGAATCACCTACCTGCCGAGTTTGCATGAAGTGATGACCCAGTGGTGTTGGAGAAGTTTTAGTAAAATTAGAAAAACTGGGCAACAGGCGATAGGAAGTTTTCAAGAGCCATGATTGCGCATGTCATAAAGGGATGTGGCACATAGACAAACTAAAATTGGGTGAGGCTTACAATCTTACCTTGTAAAAATCTACTTGAGAAAATATAATAAATGTACAAGCTGAAGGACTAATCAAAACTAGCATTCAGTAATTTAATTTTCAGTGAATTTGAAACTTGAGACAGAAGTCTGTCAGCCATATTGCATCAATAACAATCTGAGATGAAAAGTGGAACACAGAATTTGAGCAAGCCTTCATTAGTTCTATCTTTTAATGTTTCTTCAAATCCAATTAAGCACTGAGAATTTTGACAAGACTAGAATTTATTTTTTGTCTTGCATGTAGTTAATTAGGCTTCCAATTTATAATCAGAGTTCTGATTAATAATTAATAATTCTGATGTATATAATTAATATAGTGATAATTAATATTGTGGTGCAGACAAATAGTAAATCTAGTTAGATTTTCAATCATTTCCTCATATTAAATGAGATTTTGAAAAAAAAAGACTGAGCAATTTGAGAGATGAAGAAAATGAAGATTAGAATGAAAAAACAAATAATGAGAAAAAGAAGGTTATAGAAGACATCATGAAAGAGAGCTTGGAAAATCTGATACCAACAAGACAGATTAAAGGCATGAGAAACAGAGGAAAACAATGCATAACATACTTAGTATAGCTTATGCATATGGTTAACATACTTAAGTATGGCAGAATAGAATTGAGGAGAAATAACAGAAAGACAAAATTATTAAGAGCTACAGAGGACAGGAAGTTGAGGCAGGCCATGATCGCCTATGTCCTGAGGGGAAATGGCATATAAAGAAGAAGAAAACTCAAACAAAGGAATGATGAAAAAATTAGAAAAAAAGAAATGATGAAGAAAAAAAAATAAAGGAATAATGAAGAAAAACAATGAAGAAAAAGATTAAAAGAGAGAAAAGAATGATGAAGAAAGAGAAAAATTAGAGCAACAAAAAGAGCAATGAAGAAAAAGATATTAGAAAAAAAGAAGAAATGATGAAGAAAAAAGAAGGTGAGAAAGATGAAAGGAAAAATAAAAAAAAAAATTTTGGAAAAAAAAAATAAATGAGGAAAAGAAAGGAATTATAAATAAGAGGTGGGAAAGAAGAAACAAATAATAAAGAAAAAGAAATGTATGATGAAGAAAAAGAAAAGGAATGGGGAAGGAAAGGAATATTGGAATGAAGAAAGAGAAAAAAGAAAGGATCAATGAAGAAAAAGAATATTAGAAAAATAGAATGGAATGATGACGAAAAAGAAGGTGAGAAAGGCAAGATAAAGAAAAAAGATTATTAGAAAAATAGAATGGAATGATGACGAAAAAGCAGGTGAGAAAGGCAAGATGAAGAAAAAAGATTATTAGTAAAATAGAATGGAATGATGACGAAAAAGAAGGTGAGAGAGGCAAGATGAAGAAAAAAGATTATTAGAAAAATAGAATGGAATGATGACGAAAAAGAAGGTGAGAAAGGCAAGATGAAGAAAAAAGATTATTAGAAAAATAGAATGGAATGATGACGAAAAAGAAGGTGAGAAAGGCAAGATGAAGAAAAAAGATTATTAGAAAAATAGAATGGAATGATGACGAAAAAGAAGGTGAGAAAGGCAAGATGAAGAAAAAAGATTATTAGAAAAATAGAATGGAATGATGACGAAAAAGAAGGTGAGAAAGGCAAGATGAAGAAAAAAGATTATTAGAAAAATAGAATGGAATGATGACGAAAAAGAAGGTGAGAAAGGCAAGATGAAGAAAAAAGATTATTAGAAAAATAGAATGGAATGATGACGAAAAAGAAGGTGAGAAAGGCAAGATGAAGAAAAAAGATTATTAGAAAAATAGAATGGAATGATGACGAAAAAGAAGGTGAGAAAGGCAAGATGAAGAAAAAAGATTATTAGAAAAATAGAATGGAATGATGACGAAAAAGAAGGTGAGAAAGGCAAGATGAAGAAAAAAGATTATTAGAAAAATAGAATGGAATGATGACGAAAAAGCAGGTGAGAGAGGCAAGATGAAGAAAAAAGATTATTAGTAAAATAGAATGGAATGATGACGAAAAAGAAGGTGAGAGAGGCAAGATGAAGAAAAAAGATTATTAGAAAAATAGAATGGAATGATGACGAAAAAGAAGGTGAGAAAGGCAAGGTGAAGAAAAAAGATTATTAGAAAAATAGAATGGAATGATGACGAAAAAGAAGGTGAGAAAGACAAGATGAAGAAAAAAGATTATTAGAAAAATAGAATGGAATGATGACGAAAAAGAAGGTGAGAAAGGCAAGATGAAGAAAAAAGATTATTAGAAAAATAGAATGGAATGATGACGAAAAAGAAGGTGAGAAAGGCAAGATGAAGAAAAAAGATTATTAGAAAAATAGAATGGAATGATGACAAAAAAGAAGGTGAGAGAGGCAAGATGAAGAAAAAAGATTATTAGAAAAATAGAATGGAATGATGACGAAAAAGAAGGTGAGAAAGGCAAGAGAAAAAAGATTATTAGAAAAATAGAATGGAATGATGACGAAAAAGGTGAGAAAGGCAAGATGAAGAAAAAAGATTATTAGAAAAAATGACTGATGAAGAAAAAGAAAATTGGATGAAAGAAAGGAATGAAGAAGAGAAAGAAAAAAGAAATGAATGATGGAGAAAAAGAATACTGAAGGAAAAAAGGAATGAGGAAGAGAAAGAGAAAAGGAATGAATGATGAAATGAAGACAAAGAACAATGAAAAAAATAGTAATGTTGATGAAAAAGAATATTAAAAAATAACAAAATAAATGAAGAAAAACAAAGAATATAGGTATGAGAAAGAAAAAGAAGGTAAGAAAAAAATAAGCAAATGAATAAAAAATGGCAAACAAAGTTTCTCTGGAAGAAATAATTATTATTTATTATTTGACTTAATACTTTAGCAAACATGATTTTTATGGCTTCTAAATAGGCTGGAAGTGTTAACATATACATATTGTGACTTTTCAAGAACCTTTCAGTACCCACTTACATTATAACCTCATCACCATAAGCAAAGTGATCAAAACTTGTCTGATAGCAGATTTTGCTGATTGAAGAATGTGAAATGCTAGACAAATATTTAGACATTACAAGGGAACTGAAATGTTGTAGAACATGAAGTTAATAGCTGTACCTAATATGGATGTCTTGAAGTGGTCTGCAAAGCCTTGGAAAGAGATTGGAAGAATTGAAAGTCCAAAGAAAAATTAAAATCATAACATCAATAATTATAATGGTTGAAATCAAAATCAGAAGACAGTACTGCTTAGAATGGCTGGAATTTTGTGAAGTGTTTTGGAATAAGAAATAATAATAAATGAAATGGTAACCATTTTAATTCCAATTTTTATCATTTGTCATCCACTGATATTCTTAATTTTAACTTGTATTAACTTTCATCTTAACTTTTTACTTGCTTTTTATCATAATGTAAGATATCAGTCTATGGTGCTTTGTAGAGAGTAAAGGATTGGAAATAGAGGGAAATCTCTCTAACCTGAATTCATGTCTCTTTTGCTTCAGAGAAAGTGATCAGCGAATAAAGGTTCAGCTTAAAGGTTAGAATTGATCTTCTTCAAAACCATTGACTTTTCTCATAGCTTCAAGCATCTGGAGCAGCCATTCTCAACCTTTCCTCCATCATTGACCCCCCCCCTCGGCTTTATGTATTTCTCCATTTACTCCCATATAAAAAATTCATAGCCATCATAAAGCATTGATGTACAATTTTGTGACTAAATGAATGAATGATTTTTTCATTCAAAATACTAAGGGTTTTTTTTAGTCAAAATACTGTGACTAAAAAAAATACTAAGCGACACTCAAAATACTGATTTCTTATTTAGTACTAAATTTAATTGAATTATTTTTTAAATTATCAGGTACTTCAATTATTTACCCCTGACTATATAATTTTTTACCCCTGGTTGAGAACCTCTGATCTGGAGCATTCACCAAGATTTCTCTGAGCCAAAAGGAATATGAGTTCAAATCTCACTGAGGATGTAAGCTTTTCATTTTATGTGTACACTGTCCTTTCACAGCCTGAGAAAAAGTTATGATAAAAACCAACTAAAATGTGAAAGCCAAAATTAATAATAATAAAACTCTAATCACCTTAATTAAATAATTTATTTTTTTAAATTACATGTCCTTTCCAGACAAAGGTGATCATATCTCTCCACTGATTTCTAATTTTTTTTCTTTTTATTATCTGTGAATTACAATGTATTCTTAGGAAAGATAGGAGAGTTATTTACCATTGCCTTTTCCATGATGTGGAATTAAGAGTATTCCTTCTCTTAGACCAGATTCCAATACAAGGCTTGAGAAACCAATCTACTTTGCTATTTAATGTCAGAGTACGTTGGGGTGAGAAGAAACAGCTCAGGGCCAGTGCTATGATACATAGCCCCCTTCACTCAATTTTCATATGATAGTATTCATATTAAATTTTTTTTTGTAACCTAATTATGTACAATAATGGATTATATGCAATATAGGTGACCAATTCAAATAGAAAAATTGAAAATAAATACAATGCATCTAAATAAAAATTAGAGACATGTCATAATAGATCATTCCATCTTAAATAAATCAACAATGTTTTGTGGAAATTTTTTACATCATCTTGAGATTTTTCTAGTTAAAAAGTTTAGTCTTTCTTGTATGTTTTTTATAGATGTGTGTAATGTGTGTCCAGAAAATTGAGTTGGAATATACAAGAAGTGTCTGGGGTTTGCTTACTTCAAATTTTTGTTTAGAGATAAAAGATAAATGTTACTATTATGACCTGAAAAGAAGATGCAATTTTTGTTGACACACATGTTAACGACATGTCCGTGTGAATTGCTTGTTACTGAGAATGACATGTGCTTGTGTCTGTTGAGGAGAAAAGTGTGGTTGATTCTCATTGGTTCTGAATGAGTGAATTAATGATAATTAATTATAATTTTTATAATTATTTTATTATAATTATTTTTTGACACTATAATTAATTTTTATTTATTTTGTATGGACAAAAGTTCCACACACAAGAAGTGTGAGAAGGGAAACTATTAGGATAGTACTTACAGTTATATCTAGCTGTTTCACCAGTAAAATGCTGAGACCTGGTAAACATTCTCATTGTATGTTTAATACATGTGGCTGAGGTACCAAGAAGGAGAGCAATATTTATTCTGTGAAAATACAGAAATGTGGCACAAGGCCGAAGGGGGGTTGGGGAAAATAATACGAACAATATTCCTTACACCAAAACAACACATTCATACGTAACTTTCTTACTACAACCACCATAATATCTCACAGTCTCTATGAAAATACTAACTAGTCCCCATATTTACAATTCAGTGTCTGTGGGGGGAGGGGAATAAAATAACAATTCTAAAAAACTAACCCCAATGAGTACCAAGAAGGAGAGCTCATCAGAACAATTGCCATGAAAATATTTATAGAAAAGACAGAGAGAAGCCATATCACAGTGACAGTGATGAGAAACTGACTGAAGTTGAGATGCCAGGTCAGGATTGGTTACATTAAAGACCCTTTGGATTTTGTCAAGAATCTGGAGACACAGAGCACCAGACCAGATATGGCAGCAATATTCAATGAATGGTAGATTTATAAATGAGTAAGTAGGATTGTGATGAGAAAAATTGTCTGACTATGATACAATGAACTACTTCTTAGTAGCTCACCTAACAGTTGATTCAATATAATTGCTCCATTTCATGCCAGTAGTAAACATTAGAAAAAGAAGACACTTTTGCTAAATACATTGCTTGTTCATGAACACTACACTCATTAAGTTTAATAAATGTCCTAATTGAATTTATTCTTTATAGAATTACTCTTTTAGTTTTGGTCATTAAAGTCACAACATAAGAATTTTCGTTTTTGGAGAGTTATATTTGATACCTTTCTTAAGGTTAACAATAAGCTGCGTTTAGATTTTATTATTTCTCTAACATTAAATTACGTTACTTAATTATCAGAGCCTCTCGTCGTATTGGTTATTTCCGTACATTTGACAGAGAAACAATACCCATGGTTATTTAATATCAGACATTTTTAGTATCTTAATATTTGTTAACAATAATTATTTCAATCTAATTTATAATATAACAACTATGAGTACCAATATTAAAACAAGGAGTATCAATGGAGTATCATTCAGTGAGTAATCTTCACCACAAAAGTTTGTAAACCACTTTTTGAGTGTTTGGTCATTCACAATACCTCCTTCATAATGTTTTCTTCTTCTATGTACTGAGTGGGGGCAATCATGGCTCTCCACAATTTCCTGACCTGTAAAAGTTCTTAGTAAATTTTGTATTTTTGCTATCTCTTCTAATCAGTATTCTGCCAAACATTTACACAAGCTCATTAAATAGGTTATTCATTGATTTCCCCTGTCTCTCTTGCCTTTAATATTCTGTAAGTGTTAAATTTTCTAAGCCCTCTTTCCTCATTATTGTCTTTTTGTTACCTCTTCTAAACCCTGTTTTGCCACATGTTCATTCGGTAGATTACAAGCTGCTTTCCTCTGCTCTACTTGCCTTCAGTATGCCCTGTCTGTGTCAAATTCTCCAAGCCCTCTTTCTTCATTATGTGCCTTTTAAATTTCAACTCTCTGTTTCTGATGTTAAGTATAAATGTTTTTTTTAATTTTCTCTAAAACTTTGTTGTCACTCACATGTTCAGTCCATGGTATTCTCAGCATCCTTCTGTAGAATAACTTTTCTATTGCCTTAAGTTTCTTCTTCATCTGTGTGGAGATTGTCCAGCATTTACTGCCATATACGAGGGCTGATATTATACAACAGTTCTGTACTCTTTTCTTTGTTTCTAATGAAAAAGTTGTTGTAAAGTTGATTTAACATAGAAAAAATCTTTTTCTGTGTCTAAATAAAATTTCAACCATCCCTTTCCGATGCTACATATAAGTATCCTCTTTGTTTACATCTTCTTTAAAACTTTATCATTGCTCACATGTTCAGTCCATGGTATTCTCAGAATCCTTCTGGATAACCTCTGTTGCTTCAAATATCTTCTCCATCTGTGAGGAGATTGTCCAGTATTTATTGCTATATAGGAGCTTCTTTTTTTACATATCAGTCAAAATTCTACCTTAAAATAAATATTATATATGTCAAAAATATTGTTTAGGTTCTTCCAAAAAAAATATTTTGACAAATTAAAAAGTGTCATAATTAAACATGATCTTTCCACTTAAATGAAATACATTAAAACTAACAATTAGGCTATTTTGCTGGTCCTGGTAACATAGACACCATGGCTATTTTTCCTGCAAATATAAATAGTAACTTAGAACTAAGAATAGTTGTGTTGTATCATTGAGGTGAATGATACACAGAGAAGAATGTGTGCTTAATATATTTATTCAGCACCAGTATCTGGTGCTAACAGATACATACAAAAAACACAGAATAATAAGTTACAAAACAATTAACAAGATAACTTACAAGGAATAGAGGAGGCTCAAATGCTGTATAGCCAAACAAGGTAAGATCAGTTCAAATATTAATCAACTGAGTAATCAACTGTTGAAGTCCTTAATCATAGACTATTTAAGTCTATGAGCCAGGCCATCTGGTAGAGTGCTGAAGGGGTGCTAGCTACTCTACAACAATTTGTCAGTGCAGTGGTTGTGTGAGCTGTGTAGGCAGGACTTGAATAACATGGATGCTGTGGTCTGTGACTGTTGTCTTCAGTGGGTGCACCTGAAGTACAAGAAAACAATGTCCAAGTGTAAGTTTAGGGTTTGCAGAGACTGTTGTGCATGAAGTGCTTAAAATATTCAGAGACTTCTATACTTCTTTTAATAATTGATGATGAATAAATGATTTTAACTTGTGTTTTAACAATTGATGGTAGGAAATATTTTAAATTGTCTTAACAATTGATAGTGAAAATAAATAATCTTCTGTGTTAAATCTATGTGTTGTTATTTTTAACATTACCTGCCTTTATAATAACAAAAACATTTACCAGCAAAATAGCCTGGGGTTTTATTTTACCAAGACCGGTAAAATAAGCTCAGAAGCATGTTTGTCTATTTTACCAGGACTGGCAAAATAGCCTCTTCCTAAAACTAAACATTCTTAATAACATTGAGTGACAGAAACAAAAACTTTTTAGTCCATCCAATAATATTAAAGGAATGTTTTTTTCTAAATTCTAACAACTTTTTTTATCTCAACAAAAGATATTGTATAGCCCCTCATGCTGTGAGGTCAGTACTACCTATCCAGTGGGGGTCATTCCCCCTCACTGGGGAGCCATTTCAGACATGAACAAGAACACATCTACATTGCTTGACGCGTAAGAACCAACTCTCTAAAAAACCTTTATCTATCATTCCTATGCTAGCTCAACCAATCAAAATCAGCAGCCTTATTATGTCTTACATCTGACCCTGAAGGTCAACCTCAGGAAGTTGGAGCAGAAATACACTTCCTCTAAAAAATAATAGCCTGCTAAACTATTATTTAACTGATACACTCCATAGCACTGTATAGGTATAATGAAAAAATAAACAAAATCTTGGTGTTAGAAATTATCTACAGAATGTTTTCTTGCTGGATCAACACAGACACATTTTATATATATATATATATATATATAATATATTTGTCATCCACAGACAGACTGTTTTGCTGTTTCACAGCTCTTCAGTGTGGCTAGACGTCCGGTTGCCTCTAGCTAAGATCGAAATCCGACTGAATTTGCGTCAGTCGGAACTTCTCCCACTAAGCCATCGACGCACGGCAGGGATGAAGGTGAATTTTAGCGTGTTTATGTTTAGATTTAGATAAACACACAGTGACTGAGAGTGACTCAATTCTGCTGAAGAATCATGCAATATTAGCTTAAATAGTCACTGTTTACAAATTCACACCATATATATATATATATAAAACTAACCACATTATCCCTTGCAACACAAATAATCTAGCTTAAAGCCACATCACATTGAAACATTGGTTTCCATACAGTCACCAAAGTTAACTGTTAGCACACTGCATTATTAATATTACTTCCCTTTCTACTGCATTCTTTTTCAAGGCCTCTCAATTGCAGTATCCTTACTGTTAATTTCACTCAAAGCTGTTTTCTGTTGCCATAGCAGGATATGAAAACACAACTACAAAGTTCAAATGCACTATTGTTCAGGGATCAGAGTCATCTTTAGTGGCAGGATAAACTTTTTGTACATCAGATGAAGTCACATACACAGTTATAAAGCTTAAGCAATATCGAGCATATTCAGTATCTAGACGGGTGACAGCTTGTGTATACCAAATGCTGTAGGCTTGGATGTATGGGTGGTGTAATGGATAATGGCTTGGAATTGTTGATCAGAGAGTCAAGTTTCAATTCCAGTTGGGTTTGTTATATTCATTTAGTATACATCAAGATTTCCTTCCTAACATTTTGTTTAAGATATTGTGGAAAGTCTTCATCTTTATTGTATCATTATTTTCCTTTTTAGTTACATGTGCTATACGTTTTAATTGTTACTGCTTTTGGAAGTCTTCAAATGATATGTCCTTGGTTATTTGGCAATTTTTTATTTGTGATTTTCTATCACTCATCAGTGAGATCCAGCAAATTGCAGTCCTTCCTATGATCTACAGGGCTTATTCACGTAAACCCACATACACAGATATATATATATATGTAGTGGTTGCTATGTTTTTTCATGCCCACATTTTATTTGTCTGCGATTGGCTAATAAATCACTACTACCTTTCTATAGGACAATTTAGCCATCTCATTCGTTTCTTTCAATCCTTCGGTTTTTAGCTTGCTTGCCTATTTTGTTAGTACAAATGTAGTGATTGGTTAATTTTTAACCAATCACATATTTTTAATGCAAGATTAACTATTCCCGTGTTTCCGTGGGAGCCTACCCTTTTTCCTTAAAAGAGGCGACTTTTTCACAAGTCGTCAGTAAGATCCAGTAAAATTCATCTGTCCACACAAGTCCACGATCTTGCTCATAACATTTTAAACACACACACAGACACAGAATTTTGTAACATAAACTTACATTTCTCTGTGACTTAGCCAAGCTCAATCAACCAGGACTCTGTTGATTTCGAACCATTCTATAACAACACATTTTTGATTAATTGTATTCTTGTGTTATTATTCTAACAAACTGACCTTGTTCTGATATATATTCCTGAACATTTTTCTCTCAAGAGAACTTTCTTCAAACAATCAATTATAAATCAAAATACAGTTGAAGAGGAACAACTTCTTTCCCTTAATCTATACATTGCACACAATTTTATTGCATGTTTGTTTTTGTATATTATTTCAATATATACTTGTTGATTCACATTTGGAGTTTTGTTGTTTACTTGAATCCTGTATGTTGAAAGTATAATAATATAAATAGTATTGGTCCATCTACCCACTGGGCCATTACTTTTATATATATATATATATATATATATATATATATATATATATATATATATATATATATATATATATATATATATACGAGGGTCATTCAATAAATAAGGTGAATTTTTTGGTATAAGGACTTCTAATACAGATAGAAGCTTACTTTTTAATTTAGCCCACTTGTAGACATTTTTTTGGCTGAAACATGTGGCACCATACACAGTTGACATTCTCCTATGAATTTCAACTGGTTTGCACCCTTCAGCAACCAAAAAACTTGATAACTGACCGCTGTACAATCCTGGAGCATGCTTCTTGGTTGGCCATCTTTGTTAATCGCCGAAACTCTCAAAGTTTTTTTAATCTGCAAAAGAAATTAAATCCATGTGAAAAAGAAGTAAAACAAAAAAAATAAAAAAGAGTAAGCTTCTATCTGTATTAGAAGTCCTTATACTGAAAAATTCACCTTATTTATTGAATGACCCTCGTATATATATATATATATATATATATGTATATTTATATATATATATATATAGTTTTAAGATGTGCTATATTTATGGGATAAAGTGCTCAATATCAGAGATAGAGTGTATGTAAATATAAAAGTAAACATTGAAGTCAACACTCAGAGGCAACAGGCTGTTTTATGCTAGACACAATCATCAGGCCTGATGATTGTGTCTACATATATATACAAGTGGACACTCATGTCAACACCAAGCAGCATGAAGACTGTGTCCAAGCATGAAACTGACTTTTACCACTCGGTGTTGACCTCATTGTCCGCTTTTATATTTACATATGCTCTATCCTTGGTATTGAACACTCATAAATATAACATACCTTAAAACAATATTTTATATACATATATATATATTTCATTGCTCACTCTCTTACTCAAATCATGTTTTTCCCTATGCGTTTCCCTAGCTAAAGTGAGCAACAGGCTTCTCTACTGGATTTATTTCTTACCTCCTCTCCTCACTCTTACGGAGATTCACAACACTGCCCTCTTTGAAACTCAGCTCACTCAGTAGTATCTATTGATATTTCATTCCAATCATAAATTAAACTGGAATCTCCTTTCTGTTACCAGCATGCTGACTGGGACTCACTCCATGATTTTCTTTGTGATGCCCCTTGGAATGACATCTTTAAACTTCAAACTGAAAATTGTACCACTGAGGTTTCCTCTTGGGTCAAAGCCAGTATGGATGCTTTCATTCTTTGTCAGAAATACCAGGTGAAGCCTCAATCTTCTCCATGGTACACCATCATGCTCAGCCACTATAGCAAACAGGAACCACTATTTTTGCCTATACCAGCATTCCAGCTCCCATCACAACAGGTACCTATTCATTTCTCCTTGTAATAAATATAAATGGGTCTTCAAAGGAGCTAAATGTGCTGAGAGAATGAGCCACCACATTGCATGTAACAACTTTGGCTCTTGTGATTACTGGTGCCTCTGTAATAGTGTAATAAATAAGGGTAAGGTCTTTATTCCTTCTCTCTTCAATGAATTACTGGTGCCTCTGTAATAGTGTAATAAATAAGGGTAAGGTCTTTATTCCTTCTCTCTTCAATGAATTACTGGTGCCTCTGTAATAGTGTAATAAATAAGGGTAAGGTCTTTATTCCTTCTCTCTTCAATGAATTACTGGTGCCTCTGTAATAGTGTAATAAATAAGGGTAAGGTCTTTATTCCTTCTCTCTTCAATGAATTACTGGTGCCTCTGTAATAGTGTAATAAATAAGGGTAAGGTCTTTATTCCTTCTCTCTTCAATGAATTACTGGTGCCTCTGTAATAGTGTAATAAATAAGGGTAAGGTCTTTATTCCTTCTCTCTTCAATGAATTTGTAGTGTTAACATCTTCTGCTGGTAAAGCTGAATGCTTCACCCATAAATACTCCTTAAACTCTACTCTTGACTCATCTGGAGTAACCTTGCCTAACTTCCCACTTAGAACTGAGTCTCTGTTGAGTGATATGCATATAATCCCTTCTAGAGTTTCCACTATCATCTCTAATCTAGATCCCCACAAAGCATGTGGACCTGATGGTATCCCTGTTATAGTCATTAAGAAGTGTTAAGAGCCTGAACTGGTTCCTGTTCTCTCTAAACTGTATAATAAATACCACTGGTTCCTGTTCTCTCTAAACTGTATAATAAATACCACTGGTTCCTGTTCTCTCTAAACTGTATAATAAATACCACTGGTTCCTGTTCTCTCTAAACTGTATAATAAATACCACTGGTTCCTGTTCTCTCTAAACTGTATAATAAATACTACTGGTTCCTGTTCTCTCTAAACTGTATAATAAATACTACTGGTTCCTGTTCTCTCTAAACTGTATAATAAATACTACTGGTTCCTGTTCTCTCTAAACTGTATAATAAATACTACTGGTTCCTGTTCTCTCTAAACTGTATAATAAATACTACTGGTTCCTGTTCTCTCTAAACTGTATAATAAATACCACTGGTTCCTGTTCTCTCTAAACTGTATAATAAATACTACTGGTTCCTGTTCTCTCTAAACTGTATAATAAATACCACTGGTTCCTGTTCTCTCTAAACTGTATAATAAATACCACGCTGCCACTTGCTTTCCTGTCTGCTGGAAGTCCTCATCTGTTGTCCCAGAACTTTGAGAACTCAGGTGAAATGTCCAACCCTTCCAATCCTATTAGCCATCTATCTCTTTTTGGTTAACTTCTAGGGGCCTTAATCAGTGCTGAATTGGTTAAGCAGCTCTCATCACAGGGCCTTTTTTCAGACAAGCAATATGGTTTTTGTTTCTCCAAGTCAAATCCTTATGTACTGATTATAATTGAAGAAATTGCCTATCATGCTCTAGATGAAAATGTTGAAACCCAGGCTGTAGCATTGGGCATCACAAAAATCTTTGACAGGGTCTGGCATTCAGGTCTTCTCCACAATCTGAAAAGTTAGTGTCTCTGGACAGATTTTTGAACTGATCCAGTCTTTCACATCAAATTATGAAATGAAAGTTATCCTGAATGGCCACTCTTCTAAATCCTTTCATACTAATGCAGGTGTCCCCCAGGGGTCCATCCTTAGTCCTGCTTTGTTTTTCATTTTTATTACTGATTTTCCCAATGGCACCAGCTCTCAACTTGATGACCCAACCATTTGCTCCTGTCTCGATAGTAAATCTGATCAGAGTTCAATAAGGTCAAAATGGCAGCTGATGTCCAAAACAATGTTCAGTCTATTGTTAATTGGGGCAAAGAATGATTTGCTAATTTTAATGCCTCCAAAACTAAACTGAACTGCATTAATCATTTGAGAAAAACCTCTCTGCCTTCCATCAGTATGGCTGATGCTAACCTCCAGGAAAGTGACTTGTTACACCTTCTTAGACTAACATTCTCGGCTGACATAAAGTGTAAAGACTATACTGAATCCATTGCTAGGTCAGCTGCTGAAATGTTTGGTTCACTATATCATGCAAGACATTTTTTCTCTCTAGAATCTATCCTACATATCTATAAGTCTACCATTCATCCATGCTTAGAACATTGCTGCTAGATATGGTTTGGTGCTACTGTTATTTATCTTAAGATCCTTGATAGAATCCAAAGAAAAATCAGCAAAATTACTAGTGCTGATCTGGCATCTTGGTTTCAGTTACTTTCCCACTACTAAAAGATTGCCTCCTTGTGCCTTTTCTATAAATACATACATGGTAATTGTTCAGATGAGCTTATCGCTATAGTACCTAGATTTTTTAAATTTAAGCCCTGTACTAGACTGGCATTGAGATCTCACCAATTTACAGTTGAGTTGGCTAGATGTAACCTTAAATTCTACGGTAATAGTTTCTTTTCTCACACTTCTCATTTGTGAAACTCCCTTCCAGCTCCATGCTTTCCAGCCAACTTTAATCTTCAAAAATTTAAATGCAATGTCAATTGCTATCTACTGTCCTCCTGATTATTCTTTTTGTTCTTTCTCATTAGTAATATCTCTTCCATAGCTAGTAACTACTTGTGTCTTAGTGGCTTTACTGCCTTGCTTGTGGTGAACTCAGATAATATATGAGAAATATCCAGCAATATAAAAATACATTTGTTGTAATATATAAAATTATTTTCTTCTTTTACGTGCTAAATCCTTTCTGAATGTGGGAGTTCATGGCTCTCTATAACTTCCTCCTCATTATTTTTACTATCCTTTTACTCACTGTTCTATCATCCATTTAAACAAGTTCATTAGGTATGTTACTTGCTGTTCCCTTCTACCTCTTTTGCCTTCAATATACCCTGTGAGTGGCAAATTCTCTAAGTCCTCTTTTCTTATGTGTTTCAAAACTTTCAACTCTCTTCTATTCTAAGTGAAACATTCCTTTTTGTTTCCTTTTACACATTGCTCACATAATGTTTCTTTTGAATTCTCAGCGTGTAGAAATTGTACAAATGTTCTGCATGTCTGTTATGGTGAAAAACACCTAGTCTATAGATAATAGACTCTCCCATCTAATATAAGTAGGAGTCAGTGAGGGTCGACGGGAGTCGAATACGAAAGTAGTCAGCTACCACAACTAGATTACTCTGCGTAATACTTATTATAACAAGTTCCTAATGTTTTTGTACGTTGAACCTATTTAGGACCGAATTTAGTCCAAATACAGTTTCCACTGAGGACATAACTCTACAACAATGTCTGAGCACATTTGGAAAAGAAAGAAAAATATTAATTAAATAAAAAATTTCACCATGGTACCTTGTCTGTCGTTTTTTTAACAAAACTTGTATAAAAGTATTCCATATATAGTGATAAAAAAATAATGATCAAAAAGTAGATTTTAAAAATAAATGTTACGTTTTAAACAAAACTCTAACTTGGTAAGAATTTCAAATTTGAAATTTATGATTCATATTTTGTACCAAGAGAGGTATAAGGCCATGGTTTAAATGTGCTGAAAAGATTGGTTCTCATTTGATCACCAAAATTAAGTAGCATTGAGCCAGCTTTGGAACCGTCCTGGGTATAACGATAAGCTACAGCCTGCAACAATGTCTCTGATTAAGAGGTTTCGAGGAATGTGGAACCACCTCTTAATCGCTGTTGTTCCCAGGTCCACTCTGACCCATGGTAGTACCATCTGTTAGGGTCCCAGCTGTCGGCAAATAGTGAACCCCCAAACTTGGGTCAAAACATGAAAATATAAAAATAGATTAGAAAAAAATTACCAGCAATACATTTTTTGGAAAAAAAAAATTACCGAAGCTTACAAGAAAATAAAATTTCAGCATTAAGACTTTGCTTGTCCTGCACGTCATGTGCAAGACATGTGATTTCCACGTCCATGCATCATATGTGGTGCACACAAGCCATGATTTTAAAAGAATGGTAAAACTAAGGACACTCAAGAAAAGAGTCTACTATATTGTGCAGGATGCCTGAGGAAAGGCCTAATATAATATTTTGTGCATCATATATGACCACAGGATACTTGCCGGTTTTCAGATTTATAACTACTGCAAGGCAACTCAGCTTATTTGGCAAATAGAATGTGCTGATAGATAGTGTTTCGCATAATAAAAACCTGTACATCATGTGATGCACAGAGCGCAGTGTAAATAACTTATGATTTGTACTTTTTTATTGTGAAACATTATATATCAGCATATTCTATTTGCCAAATAAGATGAGTTGCCTTGCTATAGTTATAAATCTGAAAACAAGCACAAAGATTTGGGTAGTACACACGAAAATGCTCTGGACAGGCAAAGGGTTAAATGACCCATAAGGAGTTGATATGTTGTTAAACAAACAAACTAAACCAGCTTGTGTATACATTTTGGGTTTAAATAACCCATCATGGGTTGATAAGCTGTAAAAAACAAATCAGTCAACCAATACCAAGGGCTATAAATATGTGATATGATAATAATTTCAATAGATTTATTGAACATCTGATAATAATTTCAATAGATTTATCAAGCAGCTGGCACTGAACAGCATTTTGAGTCTGTCTTGATTTATTGAATATATATTTTTTTCCAATCCTCATTTTAGTCTATACAAGAAGTTTTTGAACAGAATCTTTCTAACAAAAGTTTTTTTTTACATATGTGTGTGTGTGTGTGTGTGTGTGTGTGTGTGTGTGTGTGTGTCATTCGCAATCCTCATTTTAGTCTATACAATAAGTTTTTGAACAGAATCTTTCTAACAAAAATTTGTTTTACGTATAGATATATATATATATGTGTGTGTGTGTGTGTGTCATTCGCAAACTGTTTCATTGTATCACAGCTCCTCAGTGTGACTAGACATGCGAATGCCTCAAGCCAGGATCAAAACCCAACTGATTTGTTGTCAGAGCTTCTACCACTGAGCTATCTTCATTTGGCAGAGTGAAACAGCTAAATCTAACGTATTGTTTTTATAAATGTAAAAAATGCCATATATATATATATATATATATATAGGGATCAAATATGGATTGAAATCCAACAGAATGATAAGATAATGAACAAATAAGAAATGTTTATCAATCTAACATGTTTCAGTTTTATTAAAGAATGAGAAATGGTGAAAAAAAAGAAAGACATTCTGGTATTTTTTATTTATTTAAAAAACCTATTCAGGAATAAAAACATGACCATAACCCCAATAAAGGAGGTAGAGTTGTTGTCATGGGTACCAACATCTACCTTGAAAAATTAGAATCCCTCTTAAACTTGTATAAAAACCAATGAACAAACAGTAAATATAGACACACAAAATATCAACAAAGCAGTCAAGAAACTATTATAAAATGAAAACAGATCCTGCTCTAGACTAATAGAATACAAACCTACTACACCAACACTATACGGCTTACCGAAAACACACAAACCCAACATACTCATCAAACCTATTATGTCCAGAATCAACAGTGTATCCCACAAAATTGTTATTGCAAAAATTCTAACTCCATTCTTAGGCACTATCAACCAAATGCACATTAAATACTCTAGAGGATACGAAAACAAGAAAAACAAGGTTATAGCTAACTTAGAGATCGAATCACTATACACAAATAGAGCCATTACAAAATGCTTGAAGATATAAGAAAACCATCTCAAAAATCCAAAGAAAAGTTTCCTCTACTTGTCCATAAAAATATAAAACTATGTAAACTAATCACTAACTACTGTTTCTTCTCTTTCAATAAAAATTTCTATTAGCAAAAACTTACCTTCCCTATGGGGTCACCTATTAGTAGTGTCCTTGCTTGTCTTTTCAAAGAATTTTTAGAGTCTGGCCTATTTAAGTACATCAATACCTAAAAGCTCTACTTATCTAAGATATATAGATGACATTCTTTTATTATATCCTCATAATATAAATCTATTAGACAATAATGGAACTTAATAAGGTTGAACCTACCATCACAATAAACAATTCTCTTCTCGATATCTTAATAATATCTAACAATAAAAAAAATTTAGACTTTAAACTTTAGCATAAAAACCATTAACAAAAACAATCTTATTATTTTCTGTTTCTACTACAATCAAAAAATAAAATCAGGATTAGTCATAGGATTCTACACTAGAGCCTTTAGGATATGTAGCCCAAAATACCAAAATGAGGAAAAGAAATATATTGGGAAAAGATTTAGAATTCTTCACTACCCACATCATTTCATCATCAATGCTAGAAAACGAACTTATAATGTCCACAAATCCAAAAAACTAGTCACCCCTGATAGCACTTGTAACAGCAACAGAAAATTCATATTCCTACTCTCTAACAATCTATTTAGAAGATTTAAAAATAAATTAGTTTCTTCTGTTTCTAGGATCTTTACCACCACTTCCAAGACAATCAGAGATATAATTAGGAAGGAAAATAAAGGCAACTTCAATTCAGATCCTGGTTTGGTTTGTTTTACAGCATATCAACTTCGATGGGTTATTTAATGCCGACAAGATTTTTATTGCTGGTAATTTTTTTTTTTTTTTAAATATATTGCTGGTAATATTTTCTTTATCAAAAATGTACTGCTGGTAATAATGTATTGCTGGTAATAATTTTTTCTTCAAAAATGTATTGCTGTTAAAATTTTTTTACAAAAATGTATTACTGGTATTAAAACCTATTTTTATACTTTCATAGTGTTTTGACCCCAGTTTTGGGGGTTAACTATTTGCCCATAACAGGGACCCTAACAGGTGCTACCACCCTGGGTCAGGGTGGACCTGGGAACACCAGCAATTAAGAGGTGGTTCCATACTCCACAAAACCTCCTGATCAAAAACCTAGCTGTTGGATAATAGTTTATTGTCTTAACCAGGACACGGATGTAGTGTATCATCTTACCCAAGACAGTACAGCTGCTTTCGCTGGTTCCTAGGCCTCATGAATTTAAACGTCCTATGAGGCTGGCATCCCGTTCCCACCCCTTCACCGTTTAAACTGTTAGATGTAGACATCTCTTCTACTCCAATAGCTTCATGTCTCGCACATCTCGCCTGTGGAACTCCCTTCCTTATTCCTGTTTCCCTGACAAATACAATCTCCAACTATTTAAGTGTAACGTCAATCGACATCTCCAGTTGCCTTGATCTATCCACTTCCCTTCTCCACATCCTTTCACCTTTCATTCCTATCTGCTCTCACTCCAAATCTTCTGTAACCCCCTTGCCTTGATCGATCCACTATCTTTCTCCACATCCTCTCCTTTACCACTCCTATCTGCTCTTCCTCCAAACCTTCTGTAACCCCTTGCGTGCTAGTGGCCTCCAGCCTTGCTTGGGGTGATAAGCTTAAAAAAAATAAATAAATAAATAAATAAATTTCTTACAATTTAAAAGAACTTATATCAGCAAGACATCTCAAAATCTAAATGCCTGTATCTAGAAACAAAGGGATTTACATTTGGACAACCATTTAAACACAGGAACTAAACTGGCCATAACTTTGATGTTATAAATGCCACTCTAATTAAAAAAGAACATAATTCTTTATGTCAAAAAGTACTTTGAGAGATTACTTATAAATGTATTGTCTAAAACATTATATCACATCACCAACATTTACTGAATCTAACCTATGTTTATCTAAGACAAACACTATATACATAAAAACATTCCTAAATCAACATGCAAAAAAACACCAAACATAATATCTACTAGACATATACACACTTATGTATGTAAGCAAATATGTGGATGTAGATCCGACGGTATGATGAAAATGTGGAAAAGACAAAGCAAAATCCGAATATGTGAGTTTACTGTTTTTATTTTGTTTTTTGTTTTTTCTGTCAACGTCAGACGTTTCGGTCTAATAGACCATCTTCAGGACATGGTTAATGGAGACATATTTATATTAAATTTAAGTTAAATGAAGAGACAATATATATATAGGACTAGTCAGAAACAGTCAGTTTTTCTGTTTCTGACTAGTCCTGTATATATCGTCTCTTCATTTAACTTAAATCTAATATAAATATGTCTCCATTAACCATGTCCTGAAGATGGTCTATTAGACCGAAACGTCTGACGTTGACAGAAAAAATAAAAAACAGTAAACTCACATATTCGGATTTTGCTTTGTCTTTTCCACATTTTCATCATACTTATGTATATAGATTATCATCTGAAACCTACATAGACAAACTAGAATTATTATACGCTTACATACATAAAGCAATATTTACAGTTTTTCAGTTTGGTTTTGGATCCATTAATTTTTTGGATTTTTGCACAAATTCATTGTTTCTTATCATGTTATATATATATATATATATATATATATATATATATATATATATATATAAAATGTTATTATTAAATTGAAAATTCTTATGCAGAATAGATGTCCCATTTTTATTTATTAAACAGTGTGTTACTGCCCTGTGCATTGGAGAAATCTTAGTAAAGAAACTGTGTCCTGTGGGATCCTCTTTCTTTACTAAGATTTCTCAGAATGTGCACAGCATGTTAGCCCCTGTTAGGGTCCCTGCTATGAGTATAAAAATACCAGCAATAGATTTTAATATAAAAACAAGTTACCAACAATACTTATTTATAGTAAAATTACCAACTAATGAATTATAGCCACTTCACCCAAATCTGTCTAAAATACTACCAAACAACCAACATTAACTCTTTCATGACATTAATCTATATAATATCTGACAATTCCTTAAATCAAACTGTATTCCAAAATATAACTTCAACATAAAACATACACATTACTGCCTCAAGTAATTATGTCCACACAAACATGTCTATGCACAAAAGCTGAGTATCATCTACCATGTACTCAATTATGAAAGCAGAATAACATATATTTTTATTGTAAGCTCCAAGAAAATTAAATTTTGGCATTAAATGACCCATAAGGAGTTGATGTTCCATTAAACAAACCAATCAATCATAATGTGCAGGCCAATAGACATAATACACACTGTTTAAACAATAGGAATGGGGTGTCTATGTCAAATAAGAAATATCCACTCTCACATTTGATTTAATAAAGCTGTTGGATTAAAAGTAAAACCATTAGTTCATTACATACATACATAACACACACACATATATATATATATATATATATATATATATATATATATATATATATATATATATATAACTTTAAACATTAGTTTTAGTAGATACTTGTATTTGAGTAGGCTCTCTGTTTATTAAACAGTATATTTATTTATTTTTGTTTACCAGCCTGAATGTTTAGGAAATCATCTTAAAGAAAAATTTGCTCTCTCCAGCATGATTTGAAACCGCATTTCCCAGGGCAGAGGGAACTACAGTTAGACCCAGCATGCTCTAAACAACTGAGTTACAGAGAACAGTTGATCAGGCAAAGTCAAATTTGAGCCTTTACCTAAAATTTATCTCATCAGATCTCCTGAAATTTTTCATATCCAAACCTAAACAAAAAGAATTTTACAATGGATTTTTTATTAATCTGACAGATTTTTATCACTTGAAACATTATTTTTAGTTTGAGTAGGTGCTCTGTTTATTTATTAAAAAGTATATTTGTTTATTTTTGTCTACCAGCCTGAATGTTCAAGAAATCTTATTAAAGTAAAATTTACCCTCTCTAGCAGGTTTTGAATCTGTATGTCCACTTGCATTCAAATCCTGCCAGAAAGCATAAAAATAATGGAGAACTGATGGTAATCCACCTCTAGGCTTTATTTCAAATGACA
This sequence comes from Acanthosepion esculentum, assembly GCA_964036315.1. Lineage (NCBI taxonomy): Eukaryota > Metazoa > Mollusca > Cephalopoda > Sepiida > Sepiidae > Acanthosepion > Acanthosepion esculentum. The sequence goes on along the minus strand of OZ038491.1, from coordinate 53,211,459 downwards.
AGTCATCACAATTTTTCTTCTTCTGTATGCCATGTTCCTTCATGATATGGGCAATCATGGGTATCCACAACTTCCTGTCCTTTGTAGCTCTTGGTAAGGTTTGTCTTTTTGCTATCTCTCCTCAACTCTATTCTGCCAACCATTTACACAAGCTTTTTAGGCAAGTTATTCACTGTTTTCCTCTCTCATTGTTGCCTTCAATATATACCCTGTCATATTCTCCAAGCCGTCTTTCCTTACTACAAAACCCAAAATCAAAGAAAATTAAAAGTAAATATGGAAGAACATTTTTTATTAACAATAAGTAGAATTAGTATTCCTCAACAGATGAATCACCATTTTGAATACAGGCTTGCAATTTTTGATAAAACTCTAAAAATCATTTGGACAGATTTCATGTATTATCAAACCTGCATCTTTAATGAAATTCCTTAAATCCTGATGTATTTTTGGTTCTCTGTTGAAATCACCATTCTTTATTTGGCCCCAAACCAAAATATCTAACAATGTGATATCAGAGGACATTTTTGTCCAAATCAGTGTTCCCAATCACTCAAGTCAGCAATTTGGTAATTCTCTAACTAAAAAAAGTCTCTAGTGACGTATGAGTAATATGCAGGTGCACTGCTCTGCTGAAAGTTCATTGTTTGTAAAATCTTTCTGGAGAGTTAGGAAAATGCAATAATTCCAAAATTTTCAAGCCGTTTTCACTTGTAATGTTGCCATCAATGTGGTTAATTACTTTAATTAATTTCAATACATGTCACTATCCATCCTAAGAGATGATTATGGTTTCTTTCAAGGAACTATGAGTGTGAGTGAAAATTTAGATTATGGGTTGACCAGTTCTTGACAAAGCATCATCCTGACATGTCCTCAAGGACATATATACAAAATGCAAATTTGCAACCTTTCACAAAAACTTCAACCTGAACTTTAATATGTTTCTACTGTTACTGAACCTGCTTGTTGCTTCTTCAGTTATTTAAATCCTAACATATTTTAAGTTTCTTGTTGTAAGCCACATTCTTAATATTACCCCCAAATAAAAAATGTAAAAGGCATCATATCAGTGTCCCCTCTTTCACAAGTCATGAGGTAATTTCCTATCAACCTATCTAAGTTTACAGCACCTGGTATTCCTCGGCAACCACATATCTAGGTACTGACTAAGCTCGACATTGCTTAACTTTGGGGATCATAAGGAAACTGGTTTCACCATGATATGGACTTAATACATAAGAATGAAAGGGATAAGGGAGAAGATGAGAAGATACAGGCAAATAGTAAGATGAGAGCAGAAACATAAAATAAATGATGTACTTAGTTGTGAACATTCATGGAATTTTAACAGGCCCATCTACTTTCAAATAAATTGCATTTGCTTTTAATTATATCTACTGAATTCACTGGAGTCAATGTTATGTCTTTTCTGGGGCACTTGTTTTCAGTCATTCACCACTGCTTGAAAGAAACACCCAAACATACTTTTCATGTTCTGTTTTCATCTACAATGGAACTATGATATATTTTTTGTGTTATCACAAAAGAAATATTAAATATAATAATTGCAAAAATTTTTCTTCAAGAAGCAATAAAAACATTTCTTTACACTGACTGCTTTGAAACATTAAGATTTTCGAGTTATTATGAGTAGAAATGTTAACTAGTATGTGATTTCTTTCAATGTTCGTTACTTATATTTTGTTATTTTTAGTATTATTTATTTTATGCATTGACAGGTGATAAACTGTTTTTTGTCCTGTTGAGATTCTCCAAGAATGCTTAGAAGTTTTATTATTTTCTTTCTTGATCACAATGGCAAATCAATCTCCATATTGTTTTAACGTTTGTGAAGACATGACAGCATGAACTAGGCATGAAGAAATCTTACATGTATTGAACAAACAGATTAGTGCTTTGCAATATTGTAAGCTCTCCGGTACTCAGAGGTTAGAATAGCTAGTATATGTAGCAAGCTGGAATGTTCTATTCTGCTACTTAGGCAATCCCATTCTCTGAGTCCTGGTTGACTGCTGGTTCTAGTGTGGATATTGTGATATATAAATAGCCATCATTCACCATTATGTTTGCTTGAGTACAAAGCTGTATTGAATTACAGCCTGCTCACCCCTGTCTGCCAACTGGGCACTAGTTTGGAACCTTCCTGTGAAGGTGACTATCACATTGAGTCTAGAACATTCTTCTGTGAACACAAGTGAAATATGTAAGGGTGAGCATGTGTATATGTCAGATTTTATTATGCATTTCAGGCTTACGGCCATATTATGTTGAAACACCAGTTCCCATATGGTCATCAAAGTTAAGCAATGTCATATTAAGCAATAAGTACCTACTTGGGTAACCACTTGGAAATACCAGGTGTTGTAAGTTGAGATGTATGGGTGGTGTAATGGATATTGGCTCAGAATTGTTGTTAATTGGAGAGCAAAGTTCCAAATCCAGTTGGGTTTGTTATATTCATTTACATGTAAATACCTTTGGGAGAGCTATGAATCCACATCTTCTCTCTCAGTTATTAGTTAATTAGTTAGACTTGTATTGCTAAACCATTATCATCACCAAAAAAAAAAAAAACTTCTTAGAATCTAAAAATATTTTCTGGCTTTAAATAACCTGCAAAGGTTTGAGAAACAAGAGAAAATGAATCAATCAAATGCTGCTTAGCTACATGTCTTTTAGATTTATTTACATTTTCTGGGATGTAAGCATATATAAACTAATGTGACTACAAAGTGAGGGATCAGTTTATATATTGATTGTAAGATAGAATTGGTCTCCCACTTTATATCCACATGATAATTTCCTGTTTGTTTACCAAATTCTGATTAGGTATGAACCTACCTTTTCTCCCCTCAGCTATGAGTTAATTAGTAAGAGTTTATCAATAAACTATTATCCCCCAACAAAAATAAAACTTATTAAAATCTAAAAATATTTTCTGGCTTTAAATATCCTGCAAAGAGTTGATAAGCCATAGAAAATAAATCAACCAATCAATATCCTACAAGTCAATGTTTTCTCAATAAAATTAGTATTAACCAATCAATGTTCAGAAAATTTTCAAGAAATGTTTACAATGACATGTTGACTGCCGGAGGTCAATTACAAAACATGACTTCAAACGCCAACATTATAATAGCCAACTTAGGCAATAAAAATTTTTATGAGTTGATTTATAGCAATTAATATTGGCTCAAGACATGAAAGAATATATATATATATATATATATATATATATATATATATATATATATCCAGGAAAGAATGATCAGCTCTGAAAGAGTCTGCCCAAAAGTAGCCTACCAGCATAAAAATGCTCAATGCTATATGAAATAGCAGAGCTTCAATACTAATTAAAATCAAGGTTGGCAGTTTCATGTACTTGCACACAATGATCAGGCAGCCATAATATACATATATGTATATACAGTAACGAGCATAAAAATCAGAACAATGTTGCGAAAAAGTCTAAATGTGAAATAACTTTTTATTTTTAAGCTTCAAAGAACATTTTTTCAAGGAAAAATAAGGATATAAAGGTAAATTATATAATTCCAAAATATAAAGCTCAATAAACTTATTTTGATAAAGTTATAAGAATAATTATACAACATTAAAAAAAATAGATGATCAAAAACATCAGAACGATTAAATAAATCCATAAACTTTAATAATTATTTTGCATTATTGAAATTTTTTTAGGGTAAGAATATAAAATAGGGCATTTTACTAAATTACACTGACTCTTTACTGGCTCTTGCAAAGTAAACATGGCGAAAAAAATCTGACGTCATTGGAACTTAGAAAACTGATAGTCAAGTTATGTAATGAAGATAAACCCTCAATTAGGGATATTTCAAAGACTGTGGGGAAATCTAAGTCTTATTCATAGTATTTTAAGAAAACTTGAGGAAACTGGGTCATGTGAAGCCAAGAAACCACCTGGCAGGGCTAGGAAAACTACTGCAAGGGAAGACAGATGGATTGGTAATGAATCAAAATAGGATCAATTTGCGACAGCAACCGCTATCTCTAAAAGAGCTAATGCTAACCTTGGCATTAAAATATCAAGGCACACTATTTCCCAAAGACTTAATGAAATAAATTTAAACAGTCAAGTAGCCTCTACGAAGCCTTACATTTCTAAAAAGAATCAAATGAGCTGATTTGCCACTGAACATGTCATATGGACAGAAGAATGGTGGGATTGTGTTCATTTCAGCGATGAGTCAAAGTTTAACATGTTCGGTTGTGAAGGGAGATGGTTCGTTCGACGCAGTTTTAAGGAACAATATTCGCCTCAGGGCACTAAAAGCAGCGTCAAATTTGGAGGAGGAAGTGTGATGGTGTTTGGCATGATTTCAGCTGCTGGTACAGGACCTCTTGTTAGGCTACACAGTAAAATTAACGCAACTGTATACAAAGAGATATTGAAGAAACATGTTCTACCTAAGTTGAGAACTGAAATTAATCATCCAGCTGTATTAATGCAAGATTACATGCCGTGTCACACAGCAAAGTCTGTTAAGACATTTCTTTCTGAGGACTATCTGCTCAAAGCCCAGACATGAGAATGTTTGGAAGTTACTAAATGAAAGAGCTAAGGAAAAGAATCCGACAAACGTCAAAGAACTATTGACTAATTTGAAAGGAGAATGGGAGAAAATATCCGTTAATGAATGCAAGACATTAATTCACCCATGTAGCAGAATATGTCAAGCTGTTATTGAAAGTAAAGGTTTACACATCAAGTACTAATGAATTATGAATGCTATTTTCATTTGGATATGATTTATCCATTATAATAGTATGATTTTGTTAATTGTTCTGATGTTTTTGATCATCTATTTTTTTCGAATGTTATATAATTATTCTTATAACTTTCTCAAAATAAGTTTATTGAGCTTTATATTTTGGAATTATATAATTTACCTTTAAATCATTACATTTCCTTGCTAAAATGTTCTATGAAGCTTTAAAATAAAATGTTATTTCACATTTAGACTTTTTTTTAACGTCGTTCTGATCTTTATGCTTGTTACTGTATATATATATATATATATATATATATATATATAAAGATTACTTAACTTTTAAATATCAATTTTTTCCCTGACTTCGAAGTTTCTTGGTAAAATTTCCATTCTTCAAGGGGTTGAGCACTACATATAGAAATATCTGCTGTTTCTTAAATCTTAAGTCTTATTTATATATATATATATATTCAAACAGTTTGGGTTAAATAATTTAGAGATATCATGTCAATTAGTTTTCTTTGTAATCCTTTCATATATATATATAAAAATCAAGCATAATTTCTTGATGAAGGTCTGGCCAACTGCAATTGTTTATTTTCACAAATCTCAGTGACTTTACAGCTATTCCATTCTCAGTGATTTGAGATGGTGAATATATTATGCATGTATGACTTATTATGACATCTTCGATTAGCCAAGGTGGGAATAAAATGCCCAGTTCATTGAACACATAATCCCAACTGGAATTAAGAATGCATGACTGTTAGGCAGGAAACTGACAGTCGTGGTCAGTCAGACCTGCACCAGGAAATTATGATTTATGTAATTTGCTCTGCCATTACAGAGTATTGAACCCTTTTCTTTAATATCCGTCTTTTCAAGTATGCTTCTTTTCAAGATGCTTAGGTTTTTTATATGTGTTTTACATACATATATACATATATATATATATATATATATAAATAATGTAAATCTATTTTAACTCGGTGGGTGAAAAACCTGGATAGCACAATTTTCAAACTGGCATCCAGGGGAAGAAATTTGGAAAAACAAAACAAAGGGAGAACCAGAAACCTCCGAACAGGGTGAAAGAAATTGTCAAGTACCTTAAATTTCTGCAACAAAGAAAAAATCCCCGGCGAGTAATAAATTAAAAACAAAGAGTGCTCAATATGATAAATAGAGCAAAGATAAAATAAATAAATCCTAATGAGGCAGATACTACCTACCTAGATTTCACCACATGGGATCATCAAGGTGAAATGGCCAGTTCACCCTGATGATCCTATGTGATGAAACCTAGGTAGGTAGTACCTGGCTCATTAGGATTTATATATATGTTTGTATGTATGTATTTCTCACTCCTTTTTATGTGTGTATGTTATTTATATATATATATATATATATATATATGTGTGTGTGTGTCTGTGTGTGTAGATATAATAGGCTGATGAAAGAAATTTGAGAGAAGAAAAAATAATAATATTTATAAGACTAATAATAATTAATAGACATTTATTCCAAATGGAAGCATGATGAGAAAGATTTTAAAAATCAGAATTTTGGGACACACCTGTATATATATATATATATATATATTTGAATTGGACAATGTCTGACAATTTATTTTAAAGACATTTATGATATACATACATACATATATATATATATATATATATATATATATATATATATATATATAGATATAGATATAGATAGATATATATATATAGAGAGAGAAAATCTATTTTTTAACATTTCACCATTTCTATAGGGTATCTTTTTAAGCTTTCTTGGAGGCATCTTTTATTGATAATTCTCTGTCTGAACCAACTCTAGATTTTCCATGATTTTTCCATTTCTTCATCATCTCAGTTTCTTGCAAGTACAGTGATTACAACATATTATCTGTCTTTTATTTGCTATAATTCTATATAATGCAGAATGAAGATGCAGATCTCAGATTGTTGAAGTTTTTATAGCAAAGTGCATACCTCTGTCTTCTTGTGGCTTCATCACCCATCTGAAATTTTAATGCCTGTAATTACCTATTGATAACATTTCTTTTCTGCAAATTGCCATCTGAATGCTTTAGCATTGAGTCATGGGAATTATCCAAGGAACTTGAAACTTAAGAAACTGGGTAGAAACTCGAAATTCACTCTCAAACATTCATTATCATCTGTAAAAATAAGGGATAGATAAGTGATTCTCACATGGGAGGCACTTGGCTCCTGGGAAAGAAATTCCATATCTAAAGAGAGGAATATTATTTGGAGAGTAATTTGGAAAGAGTTTTAGAATTAATTCCGTATATTGTGTATTGATTGAGTCAACCAAAAAGATTGTTTGATTTATTAAGTAAATTTTCTAATAAGCAAACAAAATGTTTGAACAATGAAATATAAATATGCATCAATCTCAAATTAACAGAACACAAAAAAAAACTACCATTTCTGACCTAACACTTTCACTTGCACATTGTTGTCAGGCTGTGCTGACCTGTTTGGAGAAAATATGAAATTGCAATTTACTGGAATTTAATGACTATGATGACACTGACAGCAATTTCACATGGGTGCTGTCATTTTGGTTTCAATCAGATACTCAGTAGTACAGGCTAAGTTTTACAACATCTCCAATATAATAAAAATATTGTGCTGGTTCATTTGAGAGAAAAAATAGAAAATTGTCATTTATTGGAAATAAATAACTATAAAGACACTGATGGTGATTTCTCATGGGCACTGCCACTTGGCTTTTGATCAAATACTCTGCAGTACAGACTAAGCAAAACAATACCCCCAAACCACAATATAATAAAAATACATAGCAGGTTAAATTGTATGCTACTATATGTCTGTGTTGGTTTGGAAATAGCACTGAGTGCCAGTTAGTTCATAATACAAATGAATGTGAAAGACTGACATTTCAAGTTATATGTAAGTTTTTATAAAGACATAAGAACTTAAAGACATAAGTAAATCTACAGTAGCAGAAGTGTCAATTAAAGTATTAGGTTTGTATTAAAAAAAATTACTTGAAAAGCTTTACATATATTTGACATTTCTTGTCCTATATCTAATGATATTCAAATCCATGGACTTCACTGATTAACCATGTCTTCAGTGTAGCTGTACTCATCACACTCGGACAATTGTGGTTTGGTAATACTATTTAACCTATATTTGGAGTGGATAGCCATTGACTGATGAGTTCATCAGCTCTTGTTTTTTGTGCTGCTGGGGTTCCACTGGTTTGGTGGGAGAGTTGGTTTAGTCACTTCTCCAAGAAGGCTATAGATCCCAGTTTGTCCTGCTATTTACCTTATGGTAAGCTGGATATGAATCCATCTCTTCTCCCATGGATGGATTCATACCTTTCCCAAGGGTATTTGCACATAAGTGAATACAAAAAACTCGACTAAAATTTGAACCTGGCTCTCTGATTCCTCAATCTGAGCTGTTATCCATTATCCCACCATGCCTCCACTTTAATGATATACATTTCTAATACCTTTTATACTGGCCACCACCCCATCTGCCCTCAACTCCTTTTTCTAATATCTTTCATATTAGCCCTCACCACTTTCGTTTTTTTTTTATAAAAGATTTCATTCTTTATATTGTTCATTATTTTTATGATTGGGTTTCTTTTAAGTGATAGTCACATCTGGTACATTTTCAGTTATTGAGATTGGTCCATCTGATTCATTTTTAATTCAGAAAAGAAAGGCAACAAATGTTTTCACTTACTCATCAAGAATAAGGATTAAAAGGAGAATAAGTAGAAACGTGCCCTTCTCACTTATCTGGATGATTTCTTTGCCAATACACATTCCTTAGTTGGGGTGGATGGCCATTGACTGAAGAGTTCATCCTCTCTTTAACACTCTTTTTGTGTTGCTGGGGTTCCACTTACCCTCCACACCAGACCAGTTTAGTCACCAAGCACTCAGGTTTTGAATTTGGAGTTGTCCTACTTAGAGACAAGTTGCCAACCAAGGCTATAGCACTCTCCTGCTATTTACCTGCATTTTTATAGCATTGTTTCCTGACTGTGCTGGCTCATATGAGAAAAAAAAAGAAAATTGCCATTTACTGGGAATAAATAACTATAAAGACACTCCTGTTGAGTTCTCATGAGCACTGCTACTTGGCTTCTGATCAGATACTCTTCAGTACAGATTAATCAAAGATACAAACACTATTAACCAACATGATGTTTTGAAAATGTATATATACATCAACAGCAAGTATTATAAGTTTCATAAAGACTCATAAATACATTTTAAAAACAGATATATAGGCAAAATGAAGAACATATCATTAGATCTTGAGAACATACAGCCTGTCTGAAGTTATTATGCAATTCAAATAAACCTCAATAACTCAAAAAGTTCTGAATCAATATTTGTTAAATTTAAACTCATCCATTTCCACCCTTAGTAAAATATTTCATTAAATTTTCTGCCATTTTTAATGGCTAGTTTTTGAGATATTTAGAATTTATGAAAATAGACTGACTGAAGTTATTATGAAGATTAAACTAATATTAGCTTAAGACCTCTGAAATCTAATAAAAACTATTTTTTTCTTTTTGTCTATAATATATGTTGAAACATGGGTAAAGGGAAGGATCTAACACTTGCTGAAAAACAGAAAATAACAAAGCTATTAAATGAGGGAATGTCCACATTGGAGATATCAAAGGAGCTTTGCAGAGATCATTGGATGATAAAGAAGGCTGTTGAAAATATATTTTTTAATTTTTTTTTAAGCTTATCACCCCAAGCAAGGCTGGAAGCCACTAGCATGCAAGGGGTTACAGAAGGTTTGGAGGAAGAGCAGATAGGAGCGGTAAAGGAGAGGATGTGGAGAAAGATAGTGGATTGATCAAGGCAAGGGGTTACAGAAGATTTGGAGTGAGAGCAGATAGGAATGAAAGGTGAAAGGATGTGGAGAAGGGAAGTGGATAGATCAAGGCAACTGGAGATGTCGATTGACATTACACTTAAATAGTTGGAGATTATATTTGTCAGGGAAACAGGAATAAGGAAGGGAGTTCCACAGGCGAGATGTGCGAGACATGAAGCTATTGGAGTAGAAGAGACATCTACATCTAATAGTTTCAATGGTGAAGGGGTGGGAATGGGATGCCAGCATCGTAGCATGCTTAAATTCATGAGGCCTGGGAACCAGCGAAAGCAGCTCATCAGAGCAATTACCGTGAAAGTATTTGTAAAAAAGACTGAGCGAGGCAACAGCATGTCTGTGAGGGAGCGACTGCAGACGAGATGACAGATCAGGACCAATTACATTGCATATCCGTCTCTGGATCTTATAACTGAGTTAAGAAGTCAAAGCAAAGGAAAAGGGTTTAAGAATTTTCTTCCTCAAGATGAACATAAACTAAAATGAGTTATAATGAAACAACCCTTTTTGACCAGTGCCCAGATCTTTGAAAAGGCTGGAATTGATGGAGTCAAGAAGGACAAAAGGTTTAGAATAATTTGTGAATTGGGATCTGTAAAAATCTCCTAGGCAACCTCCCCTCACAAAAGCAAATATTTTAAATCATCAAAATTCGGCAAAGAAATACATAAAACTTGACTTTTCAAAAGTAATGTTCATGGACAAATTTTGAGTGGTGTTTGATTGACCTGATAGATAGGCCAAAGGATGGATTTTATCCAATTCAAACTGTGGCTCAAAGAAGGCAACAAGGAGGTGACAGTGTTATGATACTGAACATTCAAATTCAATGAAGCAGTTAAACTGAAAAGTGCTAAGTATTGTGATTTTATGAACAAGACTTTCTTTGCATGGTACAAGTCCCAGTCTTACACTTTCAAAGTGAAGTGTGTATTTATACACAACACTGCTCCTTCTCATGTATCTAAGCTTGCCTATGAATTATTTGAGCAGAAGAGATTTACAGGACAGAAGATAATGGAATGGCAACCATCAAGTCCTGATTTGAATCAAATTGAAAATCTATGGTCAATTGCAGAGATGAAATTACATGAAGGTGGCAAACAGTATAACAGCAAATCAGACCCAAGGGAAGCAATTAAAACTACCATGTCGGAAATTGAATCTGCTGAAGTAAAAAAAATAATTAACATAATCAATGGATAATAGATTATTGGC
>OZ038491.1:53193026-53198026 GCA_964036315.1 Acanthosepion esculentum | reverse complement strand
TTGTCCTCATCTTTGTTATCATATTCACAATATTTACACCATTGTACATTCTGGCCTTCTTCAAGTGATTGGGATTAAACCAAGCCCTTTATTTCCACCAGGTTAGATTGTTCTACTTCCACATACCATGCCTCTCCTGGATATTTCAGTTTCAGTTATTTCCCTTAGTAATTCAACTGCCCAAGTTTTTGTTCGACCTCTGCTTGTGGTCAGATATTGAACTCACAACTCTTTGGGTCTAGTCACTGGATTACTTCAACCAATGCTTTTATCCACTGGGCCAGGTTCAAAATTCCAATCACCTGAAGGAGGCCAGAGCATACAGTGGCCGATACGTTGTAAATACGACAACAAAGATGAGGACAACAGCCCGAATAATATAAATAGTTACAAGACCTCATCTCAGAAATATAGACAGATATAGAATGGTAAATATATACACGGTTTAGAAAATTTTTACTTTGACATGGTTCCTTGACAGATCAGCATCATAAGAAAAAGAATTTTATTTTGCAAAATCTATATTAGCAAGACAAAATGGGATTCATGTTAAGCATCTAGACTAGTGGTTCTCAATTTTTTTTTACACATGGACCACTTTTTTTTTTTTTGGTGGACCCCCATAACAATTTAATGAAAAAAAAAGCTTATTTTATTTTTTACTAATAGATAAGTTTAGGTATTGTATTATAGAAATAGTAAATGTATATGATTTTTTTTTAAAGTAAAACTAAGTTAATAAAAAAAAAAACTTGTATTTAATTGCTAAATTCTATGGAACATTTATATACACTAGTAAAATAACTTTTTTAACTTTTTTTTTTTTTGTGGACTCCAAGGAGGCATGGTAGAGTAATGGATAGCAGCTTGGATAGAGGAATCGGAGAGCTGAGTTCAAATTCCATTCAAATCCATTATTTCAAATCTATAATTTCCCTTACATTCTAATACTCTTGGGAAAGGTATGAGTCCTCTTCTTCTCCCCCCAGCTCTAGGTAAATAGCAGGACAGACCAGGTTATATAGCCTTGGATGGCAACTGGTCTACAGCAGAAAGAAATGGCAACCTACTGCGGGAAAAAATCTGCCTCATCGGTAATGTATCGAAAGATACATGATCACCTAAGCGTGTATCATGCATGGCACATAACTGACTGACTTTGTGGACCCCAGTTAAATTACATGGACCCTGGTCAGGAACCACTGGTCTAGACACTTGATCTTTACTTTAAATGTATCATTATACAGATTAAATTTGAACTAATTTCATTGCAGTTTTTATATTTATTTAATTTTATTGAATTTATATTTTCATTTTCACACATTGTTTTAAGTTCCAAATTAGAACAGAAATCAAAAAATAAAATAAATAAAAATGAAAATCCCTATGCTGGTTTCCTCTACACAATTCTTCGCATTATTATCTATTCCTGTTAATATTATAGATTTTGTGATGTCAACGGACACTCGTTGCCACTTTTGTAATACCAATGAATAGTCATTGTCACTTTTGTAATGCTCGTTGTAGTAGAGACTTTGTAATCGCAGAGACAACTATAGTACACCGTTGATCAATGCTGGTGTCAGACACCTTCAAATAGCACTTGCACTAGCAGTACTTGCTCAATAATACTCGCTCGGAAAGTAACCACCATATAGTGATCTGAATAGAGAAATAGTATAGTGAATAGAGTAGAGAATAGCAGTCTGTATAGTAATAGAGGATAGAATAGAGATAGTGATCCAAATAGTAAAAGAGAATAGAAAATTAACCACCATATAGTGATCTGAATAGAGAAATAGTATAGTGAATAGAGTAGAGAATAGCAGTCCGTATAGTAATAGAGGATAGAATAGAAGGGCATATCATTTAGATGTCATGCATATATATGCATTTCCTCTCTATGGTCATGTGATCCACTTAATTCAATAATGGGATTGCCTGTCTTTGCTCACAGATGATCTATGTTCAAACTCAAGTGTCAGCAGCGACACTTTATTCCTATATAACAACAGAGAGTGCGATGAGTAAATTGTCACCATTTTATATTTTTAATTTTTCACATGCGTGTCGTTTGTTTCTGATTTTATTAACTGCACTGTCTGTGAGAAAAAGAGCACCATGTTGCAATTCACTCCACTAGAAATTTGGAAACAGTATGCTGTACTGCTTGGCATTTGTGCCAGAGGCTCCCATATGAACATTTCACAGTGTTTGAATATCAATCAAAAGACAGCGCAGAGGATTCAGAAATGAGTTGAATGATATATGCAGTCAACATCATGGTGTTTAGAGTGATCACTAGTGATGATGATGTTACGAGTCCATTCATCTTCACACAGGGCCTCAGACTCAACACAGAGGCCTACATCAAGTGACATGAGGAAGTAGTGCTGCCCTAGGTCAAAAGGGTTCCTGCTGGAAGACCCTATGTCTGGCAAGAGGACTTTGCACCATGCTACACAAACAGGAGAACCCAGGTATGGCTGTCAGACAATTTATGCAACTACATCACCTCTTACATCTGGCCACCTAACTCCCCAGACTGCAACCCCCTTGATTATTATGTATGGGGTGCAGTTGAGTGAGAGACCAACAAAACTGTTTATAACACCAAAATTGAACTGAAGGTAAGGATTATGGCTGCTTTCACCAGTTTAAACACGGAAACTGTCTAGAAGATTTGCAGGAAATTCCAAAGTTATCTGAAACCTGTGGTTGAAGCCAATGGCAATTTTATTGAATAAAGTTATCGTATTTCAAGATGTTTTTGTGTAATTTTGGTAAATATACCTGTTAAAATTAGATATCAGTGTTATTTTCATTTTTGCATAATTTAGATGACAATTTATCTATCACACCCTGTCCATAGATAATAAATAATATATAACAATATATAATATATACTATAGAAGTAGTATGTCTTGTGCAAGATAGCCTGACAGACCCCAACTTACTCCATGTTGGTTTGTATTTGAGTTTTCCTTCTCCTAGCCTGTTTGCCAACCAAGGCTATAGAGCCTAGTCTGCTCAGCAACATAGTGTATTAAATATTAATATTATTTAAGTATGTTAAATATTATTTAATATTAATATTAATATTATTTCTCTTAGATAACTTCACCTGTAATTATTTCCTCAATAAACTACAGTTATTAATGAAAAACATATCTTGATAAGAGCTGTTTTTACTTGGGATTCAGCACAGAGATCTTATTTAAACTTCCAAGCACTGACATACAGACATATACTGTGAAGGTTTTCTTTTCTTTCTCAGCATTGTAAAAATTGATTTCATTTAACTGGTTTGAACAGAACATATGTATTGTCTTGTTTGAAGGATTTGGTTATGGATTATTTCAGATTGTTCTAGTCGGACAAATAGTGTTAAAACCTGTTGAAAGTGTATATATTCCTAGTTACAAAACATGATTCATGTTAAAATGTCTGAATACTTGATTTTTACTTGTATTAAATTTGAACCAATTTCATTGTAGTTTTATATTTATTTAATTTATTAGTACATATTGCTTAAATTCTAAATTAGAACAGAAATCAAAAAATAAAATAAATTAAAATAAAATAGTAAATAAAAATAAAAACAATGTTGAAATTAGCCAAAATCCAATTTCTACAATAATTCAGTTAAAGTAAAATACCAAACATTCCAATGGTCATCATGAATCAGGATTCACCGAGCTAAAATTGACTATGTTCTTGGGAAATTAAATTCTTTTTCTGACAATATTGGTTTATCATGAAAGATATCAAAATAAAAATTATCCAAATTGTCTTATTTATTTACTATACAAGGTCTGATCAAAAAGTATCATGACTAGTGCTATAAAAAGAATACTACAACGCATATCAATTCAGCATTTAATCTCCTTTGAAGTAGTCCCTTTCTGAGGTCATACACTTTATTCAACATCATTTCCATTGATGGAAGCATCCCTGGAACATTTTAGTGAGGATTGTGAACAGCTTCCTTTATCTCGTTTTTTGGGATTTCCTCAACGTCTCGAAATCTGTTCCTTTCAAGCGGGATTTAATTTTTGAAGAAGAAAAAGTTGCAAGGGGCAAGATCTGGGGAATAAAAAGAATGGTGGTTGTCAGATTTGGGAATGTTGTTCTTGTCCAAAAATTGCTGCACAAGCCATGGTCACTGATGGAACCTCTGTGGTATGGTGAGAAATGAGTGTGAATGTTATAACTTAGTGTCTGTGCATAACACACTTCAGGGTCAATGTGTACCAAATGGCTTCACTCTCTGGATCCATTACCATAGCAACAATCCCAATCCATACTGAATCAGACCTTTTTGTGAAAGTTTGGATGAGTTGCTTAAGGGATCCATAATGGATGATCCAAATTAAGAAGTCAAAGCTCTCAACAGAAACAAGTCGAAATTAAGCATCAAGTGAAGATTTTCCAACAATCCACAATTTCAATGGCAGATAAAAAAAAATGGCCAGAAAGAAAGAATCCCTTGAAGAAAATATCCCACAATTTGCATGTTGGGAATGCGATCGTATCTGTTCCAAGCAGGCCTCATTTGTTACATGAAATGTTAGACTGTGAAACGCAGCTGGAACTGCCAAACATGAGGTTAACAATAATCCTACCTGCACACAGTGTGGTAAATCATGTTCCAGTCAACCTGAAAATCCATAACCATCAAACCCAGTAGGCACAAACACCCCAATGGTAAACAAACATTACTAAGAGTTACATGGAATAGAAAGTTGTAGAGAGCCATGATCAGGTATGGCCTGAAGGGACATGGCACATGAAAAAAGGTGTTGAAGCAAGGTTGAGTTTCAGACAGTGTTATGATGACATCTCAGATATACATAGATTTTTTAAAACAAATGTGGATGCATCCTTCAAGAAGAAGCCGAACACTTTCCGTATTTTCCTTCAGATTCAGCAAAGAAAATGACTATCTGAATAAATGAGTTTAAAAAAATAAACTTGTTTGATGAAGTGGCCCAAAACCC
>OZ038491.1:53135526-53188026 GCA_964036315.1 Acanthosepion esculentum | reverse complement strand
TCACAAATAGAGAAAGAAGCTCTGGGAATTATTTTCGCAGTCACAAGATTTCATAGGTATATCTATGGTAGATTTTTTACTCTACAGATGGATCACAAGCCGTTACTAACAATATTTGGTTAAAAAAAAAAGTCTACCAGTTTACACTGCCAATAGGTTACTAAGAGGGGTACAATTCTTCTGAACTACAATTTCAGATTGGAGTATCTACCAATGAAAAAAATCAGGCATGCGGATGGTCTGTCGAGACTTATACCAACAAAAACAGAGTCATTGGAAGATTCTGTAATCGCAGCCCTACGACATGAAGAAGATATCAGGACAGTACTATGTCGTACAGTTCAAAACCTCCCCGTCACACTACAAGAGATAAAAAATGAAGCAATAAATGATGAATTCATAAAAGAAACAAAAGCAAAAATAGCAGAAAAAAATAAGCAAATATCGGACAGCTTTTCTTGCGATAATGTGCTACTTTATAACGAAATGGTTGTAATTCCAAAAACACTACAAAAGCGAATCCTAAAGGATTTCCACAGGGGCCATCTAGGAAAAAATAGAATGAAATTGCTGATGCGAAGCTATGTATATTGGAAAAACATGGACCAGGACATTATACAGACTGTGGAAAAATGCAAGGGTTGTTCCTTAGCAGCCAAAGCACCGCCAATCATCCATAAGCCATGGCCAGAGGCAGATCATCCGTGGTCAAGAATACACACAGATTATACAGGTCCAATTGATGGTTTCTACTATTTGATCATAGTGGATAGTTATAGTAAATGGCCGGAGGTGTTTCGTTGCAAAAATCCTACTTCAGAAACTACCATAAATTACCTCCACGAGCTATTCACTCGGTTTGGAGTAGTGGATTGCCTAGTCACAGATAATGGAACGCAATTCACATCAGTGGACTTCCAAGAGTTTTGCGAAATTTATCAAGTCAAACATATAAAATCCCCGCCATATCACCCAAGATCAAATGGGCAAGCGGAGAGATTTGTTGATACATTCAAAAGAGCGTTACGAAAAGCATATGATGTGCCTACAGAAAAAGCATTACAAAATTTCTTCAGGTATATCGAATTACACCAAATAATGCTATGTCATCAGCATTATCACCTGCAGAAGTGATGTTCGCTAGAAAAATCAAATCTGTATTTGAGAAATTGCTATCAAGTCAAACAAAGCAAATAACACAGTCGTGCATACCACAAAGAAAATTCCACCCAGGAGAAAAAGTTTTTTTTAAAGCATATAAAAATAATACATCTTACTGGGAGCAAGGTACAATTAAAAAAAGAATTGGGAATATGGTTTACATAGTACAGGGACACAAATTCTCACATAGAAGACACGTAAACCAAATAAGGAAGAGACTGTTACAGGATGCTAACGATCCACCTCAGGAAGAGGTGATGGATACAATTTTTGATACATTTGATATAAAAAGGCCGCAAACAATGCCAGAACCATGAAAATCGTCCAGAAACAGGAAGTTCACAGAACCTTTTGGTAATAGATCCAAAGAGAAAAACATATTAAAACTCCTGCTATGCAAAAGCTTCAGAAGGGGGGTATTATAGGTACTTACCCATAATAATAATGGACTATTCCGGACATTATAAATACTGCGCCTCTCAAGTGGGAAGAGAGATAATTGTAAGAACATTGGAATAATGACACTTGTCGAGACAACATATTTCATTCTAACCAAATCTGATAGTCATTACTAATACTTCTACTTCTTTGTATATATTTCTGTTTGTAATATATCTGTGTTATTCCATACCTGTGTTTGAGTTATTCTTCATTGGTTCTACCTTGGACCATCACCGTGGTACAAGGAACTTGGACCATAACAATATCCAGGTATACCTGTCTGCTAGGGCCACTAGCCAATCCTTATTCCAGATGCCTGCTCAAACACATTTGTGTTTGTTCAACAACCTGTGGTTTGTACTACAACTATGCTGCACAAGATTTTCTTGGAGAGAGCACATTATCTGGCATGATCAACAAGGCCAGTATGCTCAAATCATCAGTCACGATGGTTTTCAGGAACTTTCCAAAGGTGCCAGAGGCTGGGACCACCTCTATATGCCAATAACATCAAGAAGTCTCCTTGACAAACCGACCATGGTGAGATTTAGAAGCAGCTCTCAAGTTTCTAACACTTACCCATGTGACCAGTGTTACCAAGTATTATTGGTACACTTTTCTACTTTCTATTTTAAAGATTCATAATTGAGAAAATCTGTCTAGATGTTTGGATATTGTAATGGATATCAACATGGAATTGGATTCGACAAGCTGAGATCAAATTCTGACTTAGCCTATCATATTCACTTTCATACAAATACCTTTGAAAAAGACATCTTTTTCCTCTCAACTCTGGGTTATATAGCAGGGTAGACTGGGATTTCAAGCCTAGGATGCCAAAAACAAGTGAGTGCATACGGTCTCAAATATAAACCACCTATATTTACCTCTTACCGAACCAAATACTTACTTTTAGACTCAAATATAAGCAACCATTTTTTTTTTTTTAAGAATTTCACCACAAACAAGGCGGGAGTGCCTCTAGCATGTAAGGGGTTACAGAGAGTGAGAGCAAGAGTAAAGAGGGGTGTATGCGGAAAGGATATAAAGAAGGACAGGGGTCAAGATCAAGGTATCAGAAGATGTCAGTTGACATTAAATTTGAATATTTGAAGATTATAGCTATCATGGAAGCAAGTAGGAGGAAGCAAGTTCCACTGATGGGAAGTGTGAGAGAAGAAGCTGTTGGAGTAAAAGAGGTGGTTACATTTAACTGTTTCAACAGTGACAGGGTGGGACCAAGATGCGAACCTAGTAGCACGCTTATATTCATGTGGATGGGATATTAGTGAAAGTAGCTCGTCAAAGTAGTTGCCATGAAAATATCTGTAGAAAAACAGAGGGCAGCTACATCACGTCTGTGAGAAAGTGACTGTAGATGAGATGCCAGATCAGGATCTCTCACATTACATATCCATTTCTGGATTTTGTCTAGGACCATGAGATGAAAAGCAGGGGCACCAGACCATATATGGCAACAGTATTCAATGCAAGGATGAATGGTAGATTTGAAGGATAGACTCAGGTGAGAAGAACCTTCTGGTGTGTCACAGAGAACCAACTTTCTTTGTGGTAGATGAAGCTATTGATTCAATGTAGTTGTTCCACCTCAGGTCAGTAAAAAATGTGAGACCAAGAAGGTGCAGAGAGACCCTCTCATGGAGTTGGGCATCAGCCATGCTGATAGGAGGCATGGAGGGTTCTCTGTGGTGGGTAAATGAGAACAATTTACCAAAATAAGTAAAGTCTTTCAGTCTCAAATATGATATTTTAAAAAAAGAAGGATTGATATGTCATAAAATATTCACAAAATTTGTTCCACACTCTCAGCAATTTAACTCTTTATTAATGATTCTAAATGAGGACTTACAATGTTTTTCTCTAAATTAATCCACAATTATTTGAAACTAAGACACAAGGGATAGATTTACAAGTATTGTCATAGATTACATGTTCAATCTCTTTGATTATTATATATTATTATCTTAATATTTTAAAATTAATATTAATTTCTTAATATTATTATTAGTATTTATTATATATATTATCTATTCACTCACTGAAAGTTTAGCCACTATTTTACTTTTATCATCAAATATCTCTTCTTTTTTTTCTATTTTCAGAAAAGCCACACTGCTTCATCCCACCAATGCCATTAATGGTTAATGTGGAAACTCGTTTCAATTGTTCTGTGAGCTATGCTGGCAGCAGACCCCCACATCTTGAATGGTACCATGGCCCTGATGTAATGCAAGCAGACAACAACATCACTGGTTTCACTGTGTCCTCTTCACTCATCGTGGCAGCCACAAGAGACAAGAATGGACACATATTCACTTGTTATGCCAAGTATGAAGAGCAAACCTTCACAACATATTGTCAAACTATGCCTCCTTTGAATATATATTGTAAGTATTTGATTTGATTTACATGAAAATTCTCTATCAGATTTCGTATTTAACTGCTAGATCCTTTTTTTCCTTATAAATATCGTTGCATAAATCCACAAAATGTGGTTGGTCTTGATCTGGCATCTCATTTACAGTCACTCTCTCACAGACATGCTGTCGCCTCCCTCTGTCTTTTCTACAAATACTTTCACAATAACTGCTCCAATGAGCTGTTTTCTCTAGTTCTCAAACTGCATGAATTTAAACGTGTCAATAGGTCAGCATATCTGTCCCACCCTTTCACTGTCAAAACAGTTAAATATAGCTGTCTCTTCTACTCCAATAGCTTCATGTCTCGCACTTCCCATCTGTAGAACTCCCTTCTTCTTAATTGCTATAATCTGATAGCTAAAATCTCCAACTATTCAAATGCAATGTCAATCGACATCTCCAGATGCCTTGATCAATACTCCATCCTTCTTTTCATCTTCCTCTTTCACGCCTCTTTACTCTCACTCCCACTCTCTTGCATGCTAGTGGAACTCCCTCCTTGCTTGGGGTGAAAAGTTTTTAGAAAAAAAAAATTTTATCAGTATCTTCAGCCACTTCTGTGCATAAGTAAGACTTTTAGCCAGCCAGAAAAAATCATTTTCACTGTTCTTGTATTACTACCTTAATTTATATATATATATATATATATATATATATATATATATATATATATATACTAGTTATTCAGCTAGAAAGAGAACAGGTTAAAATCATCTTGTGTCAGCTGCACTATGTCTTCCTAAATGAGCAATTGTGGGAGGCAAAAGATCATTCAGGCCTTCGGCAATGGTACCAACATTTATGCCATCTTCAAAGTCCATTCATGAACCATCAAAAGAACTGTGAATAAGTTTAAAAAAGAGGGAACAGTAGAGAAGAAAACTGGATCAAGAGGGATCACCATTTCAACTTAGAGCTAAATAAATTCTTATTGTTCAAGATAGCGTCCAATAGTATTATAAAAACCTTAGAGAATTCCAGTAAGATATCTTTAATCATTTCTAAGATACAATGGTTCAAAGCTTAATCTAACAATTGAACAATTTTGCTGCTACACAATTTGGACAATTTTGCTGTTACACCCGGTATATGTGAAAACAATATATATATTTTTATATATCAAGAACAGTTTTATGAAAATCTATGACAAAGTGTAAAAGATATTTTGTATGATGTGTTTCATCCTTTGGGACAGCATTTCTCAACTCCTGTGTCCATTTGCACAAATGCACCCTGGAAGGTAAACCAGGTACACCCCAAGTTAGCAGAAGAGTAATTTATTAATTATTTTTATATTCAGAAAAAAATTTATTTTTTAAAAGCTAGAGATGCTAAGCACATGGTTTCCATGCCTAAGTCAAGTCTTTGACATTTGACATTTGACATTTGACATTTTAAACTGAATGCAAAATTACTTAATCTTTAAGAAGGAGTGAATAATCCTTTCCCTTTTGCCTTCCTGAAGGGGTTTAAATCAGTCATTATTGGCCGCTCTAAAAAAATAACAAGAGATTTTTCATAAATCCCTTTAAATGAAATCCTCTCTGGGGGATGCTAAACTAAAAATGGTAGCCATTAAAGGTAATTTTCTTCTTTGCTGTCAAGCCACGTCAAGCAGAGATTTTACACAAGTATACTTAGATATACAATGTAATGTCTTAAAAAAATAAATGCTAATTTCAAGTGACTTCTTTATCATTTTCTTGCTTTGATTATAAAAATTTAAAGTGTGCCTCAGGGTTTTAGTTATTGTAGAAGTGCACACTGTTTTTTGCTAGCAGTCAATGGATGATGGTCAGCTGACATGTCTGTCCTTACCGGGAAATCATCCTGGGTATGACAATGAACTACATCTGCATCCAGGGTAAAACGATAAACTATGTTCAACAGTAAGGCATCTGATCAGGAGGTTTTGAGGAGCGTGGAACCACCTCTTAATTGCTGGTTTACCCAGGTCCACCCTGACCCAGGGTGGTAGCACCCGTTAGGGTCCCAGCTATGACAAATAGTTAACCCCGAAACTGAGATAAAAAGCATTGTGAAAGTGTAAAAATAGGTTTTAATACCAGCAATACTTTGTAAAAAATAATTACCAGAAATAAATTTTTGAAGAAAAAAAACTATTACCAGCAATATATTTTTGAAAAAAATATTACCAGCAACAATACGTTTTTGAAAAAAAAAATATTACTAGCAATACATTTTTTAAAATAATATTACCAGATATACATTTTTGAGGATAAAAAGATTACAAGAAATAGATTTTTGACAAAACAAAATATTCCCAGGAAAAAAAGTTGTTGGCATTAAATAACCCATTGAGTTTGTTATGCCGTAAAACAAACCAAACCAAACCATACAGGGAAAGGAGTTAATTCTCATAGACTTAACCCTTTTCATGCTGTTCACTGATGGCCACAATCTTAACAACATAAGGTACACAGATGACACAGTGCTGATAGCAGACACTCAAAAGAAATTACAAAACCTCCTACAAAGGGAAGCAAAGGTGAGTGAGAAGAAGGGACTAAAGCATAAACTACAAGAAGACAATATGCATAGTCATCAGTAAAAGGATGAGCCCAAAATGCGACTTACAGGTTGGGGGCACTAAAATCCGAATATCCAAAGACACATTCCAAAAGCTATGTATAGTGTTACAAATCAGTAGGATTTCATTGGTACCAATGAAAAGAATACTGAACTGCTATGTGATATCTTCAAAGATGAAGAAGAGACTTGAGGCAACAGAGGTATGGTTCTACAGAAGGATGCTAAGGATATCATGGACCAAGCGTGTGAGCAACGACAAGGTTTTGGAGAGGATGTAAACAAGGAAGAAGCTTATACTTAACATTGGGAAGAGGCAGCTGAAATTTCTAGGACACATAATGAGAAAGGAGGGCTTGGAAAATCTGATACTCACAGGATGAATACAGGGAAAGAAAGACAAGAGAAAGCAATATGTGACATACCTAGTTGGCCTAAAAAAGTGAATGACAGAACAAGGTCTGGGAAAAGTAGCAAAGGGACAAAACTTATTGAGAGCTACAAGGGATAGGAGGAAGTGGAGAGCCATGATCGCCTATGTCCTGAAGGGACATGGCATGTAAAAGAAGTGCAGACTGACATAAAAAAAGTTTGAAAAATACTGCTTTAGGACTTTATTGGACGAAAGTGATGTTTATGTTGATGTGATTATATATGTGCACAGATGAGAGGGAACACTGAAATTATAAATTTATACTTTTAATATTTTTTCTTTAAATACATGTTTTGGCGATGAAGTGTAGCCAATTTCATTAGGTTTCCTGTCTTTTTTGTTTATGTTTTTATCTCTTTTGTTATTGAATATCCCACATTGGGATAATGGATAATCTGTCAAGAAACATGAAATGCTGTAAGAACCAGTATGTAACGTCCTGGGTACGATGTTAAACTGCATCCAACAGCAAGGCCTCTGATCAGCTCTTAATTGCTAGTGTTCCCAAGTCCACCCTGACCCGGGGTGGTAGCACCTGTTGGGGTCCCAGCTATGGGAAAATAGTGAACTTCCAGGTTTTTTCCAGCACATTGAAACAATGATGTTGCCAACTAGACATTTTTGAAACAATGATGTTGCCAACTACACTTTTTTGAAACAATGATGTTGCCAGTCATACGTTTTTGAAACAATGATGTTGCCAACTATACGTTTTTGAAACGATGTTGCCAGCTATACATTTTGATATATTTAGTAAATACTGGATCTGGCATTAAATAACCCATAGTGATTGATATGCCATAAAACACCAAACAACCAACCAACCAACCAGTATGTAAATTTACTGTGAATGAACTTGTGATTAAAGCCCTTTATATATATATATATATATATATAAAGATATTTTTGAAGGTAAAAAATTTTATCACAGCAATAAAAGTATGAAGCTTGATATTACTAGACATATTAAAACGGGCGAAGCAACCAGTTTTGCTGCCGCTGTTCAGACTTCCAACAGGAGATTTAATTTAAATTAAAAAATACAGAAAATGTACAATATAAAGGAAATGTGGAGCAGGAGAAAAATATATATATATATAAGCAAAAGGGGCTAGAGGCAAATGACAGCGAGCCCCAACAAACACTCATGTTATTTGCACAAGGAAGGCTTGTGGGACCCGATGTAAAGTGCCTTCACCACCTTAAGGAGAAAGCGATTATATATATATATATATATATATATATATATATATATATACATATATATAATCGCTTTCTCTTTCAATTAAAGTATAATATTTTAAAGTGAAATTATGGCCAGTCTCATTATGGTGAGCATCTAATACATCGTTTTCTAAAGGATAGCTTTTATATTCATATAATCTTTTATTCTTGAGATTTCTCCTATACATTCCCTGTGTCAATTATGTCAAGTAATAGAGTAAATTCCATCTTCAAGTTTAAGCTTATTATTTTCTTTTGTATTACCATAATTCTCCATGTATAATACACCTTCATCCATTATATGCATACCTAAAATTCTGCTGAAAATGTGGGAAAATCTTCTACTCATGCATAATATGCACGCCTTGTTTGGTAATCAAACCCTATAAATTATACCTCTCCAGTTTAATTATGGCCAGCATTTCCTACTCTTATTTAAAAAAATGGTTTTAATCATAGAATAATATTATTCTAATTTAGTTTTATGATAATACTTATTTTATTTTATGGCAATTTTGTAAAGATTTTTTGTAGCTGTGCATAATACGCACCCCTGATTTTTCTTATTATTTTTTAGAAAAAATGCATATTATACATGGGGAATTGCAGAAATTATTGTTTTAACAAATTCTGAATTAAACTTAGATAAATTATTTAGAATTGTAATTGTGATAGAATTGGTGGCTAGAACAATATATTTTGATTCATTGGGTTTGTCAGAATGCTCCACTTCTCTATTTTGAGTTATTTTACAAGCTCTTTGTTTCATGTTGAATATATATAACCTACAAGCAAGTCACCAACCTGCCACTAGCATTTGCTGCTGGTGGCCAGCTATCGGACTACTGGTGTGTTCCTCTCAACAATGATACCACTGGTAGACCACTAGAGACCCACCAGGGGCCTGCTGGTAGACTGGCAGTGGCTGCCACTAGAGGACCACTGGGTTGCCATCAGCTTACATGTAGGGTATATATATATATATATATATATATATATATATATATATATATATATGTCATCCACAGACAGACTGTTTCGCTGTTTCACAGCTCTTCAGTGTGGCTAGACGTCCGGTTGCCTCTAGCTAGGATCGAAACCTGACTGAATTGGCATCAGTCGGAAATTCTACCACTAAGCCATTGGCGCACAACAGGGATGAAGGTGAATTTTAGCGTATTTATTTTTGGATAAACACAAAGTGACCGACAGGACTCAATTCACTTTTTGCCGAAGAGTGATGCTATATATATATATATATATATATATATATATATAGAGAGAGAGAGAGAGAGAGAGAGAGAGGACTTTTTAATTGTACTCTATATGTTTATACATAATACTTATATGAGTGTATATATAGAGAGCATTTTTAATGCTACTGTTTCGTGGTCTGATTCAACTCTGACTATTAACCTTTTATGTATTATATATATATTTTTATATATATATATAAGATAACGATATATATTTTTATATATCAAAAACAATAGTAAAGAAAATGTATGACTAAGTGGAAAAAGTTGTGATACATTTTGTCCTTCAGAACTTCATCGGACTAAATTAGTGATGTTGATATGACAACACATGTGCATGAATGAGGGGTGCTGGGATTTTTTGCTTTTATAAATAAATCCTAAAAATAAAAAAAAAAGCCAGCATCCCTTATTTGTGCATATGTGTAGTCATAGCAACATAACAAATTTAGTTCGATGAAGTCCTAAAGAACAAAAGATTTCACAAGTAAACTTTTTCTACTTTGTCATACATTTTCCACACACACACATATACAAACATATATAATAAAGTATAAAAGCTTTTATCAAATGACAATATTTTTCTGCAATATGTGTTAGATTGGGCATGTTATGGTTGAAATGAAAGACAAAACTGTAAGGAAAATGTGTTGGTATTTTTTAGCCATTGTATTTGACTTCATTGATATAAAGATTCCCAAGCAGATTTCTGTTTTTATTTTATCAAACTAGCTGAAAATCCACCCTATTTGGCAGCATTTAAACTAGCTTCAGTGGAGGAATCTTGAGCAGGCCTACATCACAATGGATAGGGAGGAGTAGATGCAATAGGCAACAATAAACTACAGAAGAACATAAAATTGATTGCTGCATTTAAGTATTGCATTAATGTGTAACCTAGGGAAGGTTACTAAATAGAATAATCAAACGAAGGTTGGTAATGAACAATAATACTTAGGACAAGAACAACACATATAAGATTTGCCAGCAGACATAGAAATAGTAGTCAACTGCTAGAAGTGAGTCAAGTGAATTCCACAATGAATCTCCAACTGCAGACCAACATACAGTATTTACTACTGTATTTATGTAAATGGGGACAACAATTAATATTTAAGCTTACCTTTTAAAAGTTCAACAATAATTTTTCTGCCACAAATTAATTTGAAGACAATTTGATGTTTGGAGGTCCTTTCTTTCCATACAAACAATTATTTTTATTTCATGGGTGACTTTTGCTGAATTTCATAATTAATTTTCAATTATTCCCAAATTTATATCCACGTTATAAAAATTGTTATCATAAAAAAAATTTATCACAAAATATCATGTAAAAAATCACCAAAAACAATCGCAGTATTGAAAACTTGGGAATGCAAAATTTCAGGAGCATGGGTTTGGATCCAGCCCAGAATGTTTTTAATTTGCTCGTGGAGTCAGCCTGATCCCAAAATGGTATGATATGTTGGGTTACAGCTTCTAGGAGTAAAGTTGAAAAAGTCTGACACACTTACATTCACATTTATTATATAGAAGAAGATGAGCTATTGAAAACTTTAGGGAGATGTGTCCCCTTAACTGGAAAAGTGTGACACACTGACATTCACATTTATTATATAGATGAAATTGTGAGGTAAACTTGATATATTTGGGAAAGATATTAGAATAATCTCTATATTGGGAACAAATTGCCTGCATGCATACAGATAGAAAATGAAATCAATAAATACACAAAAATAGAAAGTGGTATAAAGTAAACATGTGACTTTTCACCAAATTTATTCAACCATTACAGTGAGGAGATTCTGAGTGAATTAGAGTTCCTACCAGGATTCATTATTGGCGGCCATAATCTTAACAACATTATATGACACAGTGTTGATGGCAAACATAGAAAGGAAAATACAGGAACACATAGAGAGGATATTAAAGGAAAGTTAGAAGAAAGGACTCAACATCAATTGTAAGAAGACAGAATGTATGGCTGTCAGCAAAAAGAAGAGCCCAACATGAAAATTACAAATTGGAGATGCCAAAATCAAGCAAGGAGAAGCATTTAAATATCTAGGAAGTCTAGAAAATGCAACACCAAAATTCAAAGGTGCATTAAGATAGCAAAAGGTGCCTTCCAAAAGCTAAGCAAAGTATTAAAAACAGGAAAATCTTGTTAGAAACAAAGAAATGAGTGCTTAACTATTATGTAATATCAGTTCTCTTATATCAGTGAATGCTGGACAATCTAATGTGGTGCTACAGAAGGATGCTGAGAATAATGTAGACTGAATATATGAGCAATTACAAAGTTTTATAGAAAATGAGAACAAAAAGGACACTTATATTTAGCATCAGGAAATCATCATTGAAATTTCTAGGGCACATAATGAGAAAAGATGGCTTAGAAATTATGACATTTAGAGGATATAGTGAAGTCAAGATGGTCAGAAGTAAGCAGTGCATAACCTACCTAGCAAGATTGGTTGATGGTTGGTAGGACAGGGATTAGGATATATATATATATATATATATATATATACTTTTCACTTGATGATCTTTTTTACAATTTTTTTCTTGCTTTCTCGCAAGTTTTTTAATGTTTGGGTCTAGGTTGTTAAAGTAGGACCCCAGTTTATAGTTTTTGGGTTGTCCTCAACTGTCATCAAGGCATTTGTTTTAGTTTGAAAATATGCTATTGGTTGTTTTAGTTTTATAGATAATATTAGACAATATTGTTGGGTTAGTTCATTATTGGTAAGGAGGGGGTTGATGTTTATTATTGGAGGATTAGTTATTAAATATGTTTAATATGTTTCTGTCAGTATTAAATGCTATTTTATTTATGTTGGGTTTTTGGTTTTTTATTAGTATTGCTTCCAGAATTTGTAGTCATTTTTTGCAGTTGTTTTTATGGAGGATTTTGGTGTTGTTAAGATTTTTCTTATGTTGGATGATTTGAATGGGTTACTGGTGGTGCTATGTGATTTTTTATGGTGCTAGTGTCATTAAGGTGGTATGTGAGCCTATGTGAGAGAGTTGTGGTTGTGTGTCCAATGTATGTGGTTGTGTGTCCTATATGTGTGTATGTGTGTATCTTTCTTGTAACTTCAAAATTTATATTTTAGTGGTTACCTGTGTTTGAGTAGAGGCCCTGTTTTTTTAAACAATATAAATTACATGTATTGACCTGTGCATTCAATAACCTTTTCCCAAAAAAAGGCCTCAAAATATCTCTATGATCTTATATGTAAAGTTGAGCTATCAGTTAGATTAATACTTACACAAAAGCTGTCTACAATGTGGCTAGCTAATCCCTGTTGCAGATGTCTGGTTGATTTTTCAACTTCTTGATGATATCAGCCTGAGGAGACAATTCCAGCATGTGGCACCACTGGGAAGTGCTTGAAAACTGTATCATGGTTTTACCCAAGCTTTTTGTGAGTGAAACTGTACAGACAGAATTGTGATGAAGCCATCAATGATTGTACTCGTATGAAGTCAGCAGTCATCATGACCGAGGGTTTGAGCATACTTAGCTTTTGTTCAAACTGCTGATCACACTGAGTGCATAGCCCATTTTGGCAACATCTGGGGTGAGTCACACACTATACATGTCATCTTGGGAACAGTGATTTTCTGAACTTTATTTATTGCTAATTCATTTTGAACCCAAAGATATAAATGATAATCTTGTAAAATCCTATAGGAACTCAAGTTAACTTCATATATCAAGTGGAACATATATATATATATGATCCATTGCTAAAGACACTGGAAAAATGATCAGCTCCTTATACTGATCCAGAAAATACCTGGCTCCTCATATCATACTCTGTCTTTTCAATAATCAGATCAGACCAGAAATAGAGTATTGCTGCTATGTCTTGGTTCAACCTGCTTTGTCAGAGTTCACAAGCATTTACATGACCTTGTAACCAATTATTTCCCACTCTACAACCCATTTCCCACAAATGCAAGCCTATCACTACTTTTTTATTATTACTATGAAAAATTTCTGGTAGGCTACATTCCTTAGATCCACCAGTTTAAACCCTTACAACTATAACCTGGTATGTCATTTACACATTCCCTTCATATTCTCCCACCCTTTCACTGTTGAAACTGTTAAATGTAGCCATCTCTTCTACTCCAACAGCTTCTTATCTTGCACTTCCTGACAGTGGAACTCCCTTCCTCTTACTTTCTTCCCTGATAGTTATAATCTTCAAATATTCAAATTTAATGTAAATCAACATCTTCTGATGCCTTGATCTTGATCCCCATTCTTCTCTTTATCCTTTCCTCAAACACCCCTCTTTAGTCTTGCTCTCACTCTCTGTAACTCCTTGCTAGTGGAAAATCTGCCTTGATTGGAGTGAAATGCTTAAAAAAATAAAAAGTAATAAAAAAATATTCCATTGATAAGAAGGAAGTTCTATTTGGACAGTTTCTTCCACTTCTTTGTAGAAAGGTGTAGAGTAATTGGCAGAAATGGCCAACAAACAGAACTGACAAAGTTTGCAATAAATAATAACAAGAGAAAAAGAAAAGAACAGAACAAAAATATTAAGCAAACAAACAATATATGCAAGGTAAAACGATAGTACGGCAATAAGGCAAAGCAACAGTAATAAGGCAGAAAGTTCACAAACTAAGAATGGTTTTAACACACAAAAAGGGATACAGACAAGACTATCAACTGCACCTTCAGAACGAACCTGGTGCTTGGTCTGAGCTGCAATGCTACATTCTGATTCCAAGCCGTCATCCAGTATGTTACAACACACATCCAATTGTATCATTAAAAATATTAAATTTCTTACTAAATCAATATTGAAACAATGTGGTATATGTAAACATTGAGGAAAAGTAAATTAAAACAATAAAAATAGTACAAATCTAGTTGAAGTAGAGATTTGAATCACATTATATGAATCAGATTTTATGTTATTCATATAGAAATTCTGGTGAAATGATTTTGCCAGCTCATTGATGAATGATGTCAAAATAGAGGCTTTCCAAATTGCCTTTTATATACGGTAATTGGCCATGTTTGAATGTAATTAGCAGAAATGGCCAACAGAATAGACAAAGTTTGCAATAAACAATAACAAAAGAAAGAAAAGGAATAGAGCAAAAATAATACCAAGCAAACAATAATTGCAAGACAAAAGTAGGCAAAGCAAAAGTAATAAGGCAAAAAAGTTCACAAACTAAGAATGGTTTTAACATGAAAAAAGGGATATGGATAAATGATTGCAGCATTCTGACTTCAAGACAAAGAAGAACAAAAATATAGCAGATGAGATCTAAAAGTGGTCTATTTTATTGCCTAGGAATAAATCCCAGCATGCATCTGTATGATTTGTCTATAAATTTTGGCATGTGGTTGTTCTTGCAGTCATTCCTACTTGGATTAGAAACCAACAAGTAGACTATGTGGATGCTTTGTTGACTAATACAATCTTAACATTTTCAAGTCTAGGATTGATCTTTATCTTTCCTATATATCCTCATATGCTACATAACTTACATCAATAACTCAACCTTATTCTGTAAACCTCTACTTTGAGTGGTTCTTGGGCCTTTCATTTTGTAAACAATAGACTAAAAAAAACTGTCAAAAGTATTTTTCACTGACAGGCTTTAGATTACAGATACAAAAACAAACTAGTGTCATTATTCCTAATTAACCACTTTTTTTAATTTTATCTTTTTTTTGTAAGTTTCTGTCAGAATTAACATTGTGAAACAGTTTTAATTACAACAGAAATAATTACTCTTTTAATTAGTAATTCAGTTAAAAATATGATACAACTCATTTAAAAGGCAAGTTGATTTACTAGTGTGTGGAAGTCTGATGCAACACAATCTTCTGACTCCTCTTTATCCCAGACCTTTTGCCATACTAAACTAAGATTTGTAAATTTGACCTATCATTCTGTGTGTAAGAACATTTTTGAATTTTCAAAATGTCACAGATACACATATGCAAATATTTTGTAATTGTATACAACCTCCTTTCAGACAAACAATATGGCTTCTGTTTCATCAGGTCTACCACTGATGTTAACAGCCATTGCTGAATTTGTCTGTCAAGCTCTAGATGAAAATGGGGAAGCCTAGATTGTGGTTCTAGATAGTTCAAAGGTGTTCAACAGGGTTTGGAATGTTGGCATTATATACAAGCTCAAGGGCCATGGTATCATGGGATGAATATTTGGCTTAATCCAATCATTCCTAACAAATAATGTAATGAAGGTTATGTTGAATGGGCTCCTTTCCAAATCTTTTCATATGAACGTGGGGGTCCCCCAGATAAAATTCTATCCTGCGACCTATGCTGTTCCTGATATTTTTGTATAATTTTGGTAAATAAACCTGTTAAAATGTGATGTCAGTGTTATTTTCATTTCATTTAACAGATATATTTACCAAAATTGTGCAAAGATATCTTGAAATAGTAAAGTATAAATTTATTCAATAAAATCACTATTGTCTGGACGGTCTCCTTGTTTAAGTTGGTAAACGCTGCCATAATCCTTGCCTTCAGTTCATATTTGGTGTTAGATAAATTTCTGTTGGTATCTCCCACAACTGTATCCCATATATAATAATCAAAGGGATTGTAGTCTGGAGAGTTATGTGGCCAGATGTAAAGAGTGAAAATAGTCTGACAGTTTCTCCTGCTTGTGTAGTATGGTGCAGAGTCCTGTTGCCAAACATAGTGTCTTCCAGCAGTCACCCTCTTGACTCAGGGCAGCACTACCTCCTCAAAGACTCCCGTCTGAGGCCCTGTTGGAAGATGAATGGAGCCATAATGTTGCTATCACTAGTGATCCCACCATAACACCATAATGCTCACAAGATATTTCAGACAACACTTTCTGAATTCTCTGCACTGTCCTCAGATTGATGCCCAAACACTCTGAAATGTTTGTATTGGAGCTTCTGGTATGAATGCCAAGCATTACAGCATGCCATTTCCAAATTTTTGGCAGATTGAATTACATCATGGTACTTTTTTTCTCAAAGATGGTGCCCAACTGACCCTTCTGTACTGTGCAGTCAACAAAATCAAAAACAAACAATATGCATACATGAAATTAAAAATATAAAATGGTGACAATTTTACCCATGGTCATATCAAGTTGAAACACCGTTTTTCATACAATCCCTAAAGGTAAGCAATATCAAGCCTGGTCAGTTCCTAGATGAGTAACTGCTTGGGAATAGCACTTACTCTAAGCCTGCATGTGTGGGTGGTGTAAAGGATAAGAGCTCTGTATCAATGATTCAGGTTGATGATGATGATGGTGGTGGTTAGTGGTATGAGGAATATTTTCTTGGTATTCCTTGAAACACTTTGTACCAGTAAAAGATTGTTTAAATACCACAGCTTATGTAGGGATTGTAGCTGACCATGTGTCTTACATTATGATAACACACCATGTAACAAATCAAGGATAGTGGCACATTATTTCATGAAACAGAGCAATGAGTTTTCTGTTTAAAAGTTACTTCCACAATCACCGAATGTCAAATCCCATAGAGCACCTTTGGGATGTGGTTGAAAGCGAGATTTGAATCCTGGATATGCAGCCAACCAATCAAGAAGAATTGTAGAATATCATTGATAGCAGCAGGGACACAAATTTCAGAAGAGTGCTTCCATAACTTTCTTTATATCAATGAGTTTTCTGTCTTAAATTCTCCTCACCAGTCATTGGATGTTGAATCCCATAGAGTACCTTTAGGATGTGAAGGAAAGGAAGATGCAAATCCTGGATGTGTAGCCAACCAATCTGGAAGAATTGTAGGATGCCATAACAACAGCATGGATCCAAATTTAAAATAAGTGCTTCCATAACATTTTTGAATCCACGTCAAGAATAACTTTACCAGTTTTAACATCAATATGTGGTTTGAACTGATACAAGAAGTGTATATCAAATAAAGAGACCGGGGTTGCATATGCAAGGAAGGCTAATTTATGACTTTGATCATTGGGGTCAGAGTTTAATTTATGATTTTATTCATAGGGGTTGGAGCAAAAGGACAGGAGAAAAAAATAGATTGTAGTCAAAGTTTGAAATTTTTTTTTTTTTATTGAAAATAAATTTTTGCTGATTTACTCCACAATCTTCTATGGCCATTAATCATACCATTAAGCATACCATTCATTTTGTATTTTGTTATTTTTAAATGTTGAAAAAAATAATAATTATGAAAAAGAGAAAATAATTTTTATTTTGAGACATTTTATAAAATTTATTTCTGTGTTGATACAACTTGGAAGTCATTACATTATCAATATATATATATATATATATATATATATTTGGATTGCATTTGCATATTCACTGGGTTGTGCCTGATTTATTTCCATTTGAAATAAACTGATGTCCAGAAACTTAGAAATGTTTGACTATAAAAAATCTATTTTCTATTTGTAGGATGCCATACATTATATTGAAGAACAGACACAGGTTTTCCAACAAAAAAAAAAAAGAAAGGATAAGTTTAATAAATGATGTACTTTAAAAGCCATTTGCTAGATAACCGATTGAGGTTTCCTTTTACTGCTACTCTCCTATCTCTTCTATGCAATTGAGGGCCAAGGTGTATAAATAGTCAACAATTGGGTGACGTCAGAACTAGATCTCTATTTGAAGATGCAAAATTGAATGATTATTATTGATATAAAATCAGCACCCTTTTTATGGTAATGGTAAATTTAGCCATTTCTATAACAGGAAACATTTGGCATTCATTGACTAAATAACATTACTTTTGGTCAAAATTCATAAAATCTTTTTCTGAAAATTTTCTTCTGAAGTGCATTGTTAATGCCCTTTCTAGTATTGGTAGGAGTTTCCTTCCTAACCTTTTTTTTTACATCCACATCTATATTGTATTATTATTTTACCTTCTAGTTGCATGCTATTCATTTTTGTTTATAGTCACTATTGTTTGAAGTCTTTAAGTGGTATTGGCTTTGGGTAACAGGGCAAACAGCCCCTTATTATAAAAGCATCCTGGGTAAGACGTTAAACTACATCTGCATCCTGGATAAGACTTTAAACTACATCCATGTCCTGGGTAAGACGTTAAACTACATCCGTGTCCTGGGTAAGACGATAAACTACATCGGCGTCCTGGGTAAGACGGTAAACTACATCTGCGTCCTGGATAAGACTTTAAACTACATCCATGTCCTGGGTAAAACGATAAACTACATCGGCGTCCTGAGTAAGACGTTAAACTACATCGGCGTCCTGGGTAAGACGTTAAACTACATCGGCGTCTTACGATAAGACCATAAACTACATCCACATCCTGGATAAGACGTTAAACTACATCCATGTCCTGGGTAAGAAGGTAAACTGCATCCACGTCCTGGGTAAGACGTTAAACTACATCGGCGTCCTGGATAAGATGGTAAACTACATCAGCATCCTGGATAAGACGGTAAACTACATCCGCGTCCTGGATAAGATGGTAAACTACATCCGCATCCTGGGTAAGACGATAAAATACATTGGCATCCTGGGTAAGATGTTAAACTACATCCGTGTCCTAGATAAGATGGTAAATTACATCCGCATCCTGAGTAAGATGTTAAACTACGTCGGCGTCCTGGATAAGACGGTAAACTACATCCAGCATCAAGGCCTCTGATCAGGAGGTTTTGTGGAGCATGGAACCACCTCTTAATTGCTGGTGTTCCCAGGTCAACCTTGACCCAGGGTGGTAGCACCTGTTAGGGTCCCAGCTATAGGCAAATAGCTAACTATTACCAGCAATACTTTTTTGAAAAAAGTTATTACCAGCAATACAATTTTAAAGGAAAAATATTACCAGAAACAGATTTTTGACAAAACAAAATATTACCAATAAAAAATGTTGTCGGCATTAAATAACCCATTGAGGTTGATATGCCGTAAAACAAAATAAATCAAACCAATCTAAACCAAAGAATACATATTCTATTCATACAAATCTATCCTAAAAATGTTATTGGCATTAAATAACCCATTAGGTTGTTATGCTGTAAAACAAAATAAACCAAACCAAACCAAACCCTTATCCCAAAAGTGGACAAAATCCTAGTCTCATAAATAAAAGCCCCATATATGAAAAGAAACAAATTTAACATTTAAAATCCAGACACTTTTAATTCAAATTTTTATGTCAAATTGAAACAATAATAATATCGAATATATATATATACGTTTATGTACAATATCTAATATATATATATCAATGTCAAATTGAGAGTATGAACACAATATCCAATATTGTTGTGGCCTGTTTAGAGGCCAGAAAGAAAGACACGGAAGATGAAGGTAGGTTGAACAAGTGCATTGAAATAACAGATATATACAAAGCAAGAATCTTTGTAATAAGCATTTAGAAGTGTCGGTCCAAACGGCCAGGTTACACTGCATCTCGGCTGCTCTACAACTCTACTCTAGGAAGCCCCGCAGTTAGTATTTATGAAGGGAGGAAGAGTTCATACTACTGTAGGTAGGTTACTACAACAAATATATACATTTATTTGACGCTGACAAATTTTTGCTCCATTTATGTATTTATTCATTGATACTGAACTTATATACTTAAATTCTACTTGTATAATAATATTGTATTGTATAATAATATTGTATGTATATTGCATAATAATATTGTATAATAAAATAAATCAAGCCAAATTAAACTATATGGACATTCATTCATAAACAATGGAAGAAAGCAATAATTGAGAAACTATTACAATTAGTTTCTAAATGTATGTGTTTTGAGAAGACATTCCTGCTTTTTAAATAATGTCATTGTCATCTGTCAACCTGGGTGTTCAAAAATGAACAGAGATCAAAACACATATTGCCCTTATATTAGGGAAACCACCTTCAAGCAGAGAGTGCTTTAGCCAGCCCAGCCACAAAAGACCTCACAGCAAAGTAAGTCTCCTCTCATTGAGACCTTGCAATGTCTATACTGTTTATAGATTATCATCTTTATTTTTGTATCCAATATATAAACAAAATAATTTCTGAGAAATTAATGAATTTTGTTTATAATCTGACATCATTTTTTCAGGACAATAGGTTTCTCAAATTCTTTGTTATCGCTCTCTCTTATATTGATTGGAATTTCATTTCAAAGCTTTTGTTTGAAGTAGTGTAGAAAGACAACATCTTCATTATATCACTATTATCTCTTCTAGTTAGATGTGCGGTCCATTTTAGCTATTGCTGCTGTTGGAAGTCCTCACAAGTGAAGTGAGTTTTGTTAATTGGTAAAGTTTTTCCTTTTATTCTGAAGCACCAGTCTATAAAATCTGATGAGAGATTGTCTTCTTTAAGACAAAGAGGATTTATTTTCTTGGAGCCATTTTTAATCATTGTCTGAGAAAGCAGTTGAATATAGATGATAGTTTAGATATTTCTGAACAGGTTGGATTCCATGCATGACATCCAAGTGGGAGTCTACATTTCACAAGGCTAGTTAAGAATACAGCTCCAACTTTCAGGTTAATATTTTGACATTTTAGCATCTTACAATATTGGACAAAAGTAACCCTAGCATAACCTATCATATATTCAGTTTCCTTATATCCTATACTAAAATTGTTATCGTTGATTTCCTTATATCTTACACTAAATTATTTGAAAATATCCATATGCAATACTAAAAATGTTTTGAAACTTTTCAGTATAAGGCTCACATATATTTCGCATATTTTTTTCAAACCAAAGATAAAAATGATAAAATTTTTAAATGAATGAAAAGAATTTAAATGAATTAAGTTGTTGTGAATGAAAAGATATGTATTATTGATCAAATAACCAGAATGTCTTATTACACTATCAATCAAATACGAATAGGCTTGAAAGAAATATGTAATGTCAAGCTGACAATGAGAACAGTTTATGATAAGCTTTTATATTTTATAATGTTTACATATTATAATATTTACATATAATATTACATATTATAATATTTACATATTGTAATATTTACAAACTATAATATGACATATAATATTTACATAAAATATTGCATATGATAATATTTACATATAATATTTATATACTATATTTACTTATTATATCACATATAATATTTACATATATTACATATTATAATATTTACATATTATAATATTTACATATAATATTACATATTATAATATGTAATATAATATTTACATATTATATATAATAT
The DNA here is from genome assembly GCA_964036315.1 of Acanthosepion esculentum. NCBI lineage: Eukaryota > Metazoa > Mollusca > Cephalopoda > Sepiida > Sepiidae > Acanthosepion > Acanthosepion esculentum. Next base: position 53,166,295 of record OZ038491.1, on the reverse strand, counting down.
AATGTTTACATATTATAATCTGTATAATATAATATATTTACATATAATATGTAATATCATACTATTTACATATAATATGTAATAACATATATTTACATATCATATTACATATAAGGTTTACATATTATAATATTACATATAATATTCACATATCATAATATGACATATAATATTACATATAATATTTATATATTATAATATTTACATATTATAATATTACATATCATAATATTACATATAATATTACATATCATATTACATATCATAATATTACATATAATATTACATATTATAATATTTACATACTATAATATGACATAATATTTACATAAAATATTGCATATGATAATATTTACATATAATATTTATATACTATATTTACTTATTATATCACATATAATATTTACATTCTGTCTATATTTCTGAGATGAGGTATTATGTACAGTATTTACATTATTCGGAATATTGTCCTCATCTTTGTCACAACGTTTCGGCCGTTGTACGCTCCGGCCTTCTTCAGGTGGTTGGAATTTCAAACCGAACCCTTTATTTCGATCGCTGGGGTAGACTGTTCTAGTTCCACGAGCCATGTTTGATGGATGTCAGTTATCAGTTATCTCCTGGTAATTTTCCCTCTGAAAGTTCTCCACTGCCTGAACCGGGTATTGAACTCACACTCTTTGGGTCTGTTACTGGATCTAACCAACGCCTTTATCCACCGTACCATGTGTCCTTGAGGACATCTGGGTATGAATTTCTGAGTATTATAAACCTAATTTTTCAGCAACCATTTTTTACCAGTACTCATATTGCAATTTTGCTGTTATCATTGCATGTTTTACCAGATCTCGTATTGCAACTTTTTGTTATCATTGCTGTTCTCTGGCACTCCTTATTACTGGTTCCCATATTGTATTTATTTCTATGCTTGGCCGACTCAGGAGATTTTTGTGGCCTAGCATATGTGCTGATTCCTTAAGTTTATGAATTTTCCAATGGTGTTCCCTGTCTATGATCTCAACCTGATCCCACAGGGGGCGGTGATCTCCCTTCTCTCTCCATATGTGGTCAGCCACGCCTGATTTTTCTACTTCCCCTCGCATTACAGCTTTCTGGTGTTCTTGAAGCCTTACCTTGAGGGGGCGGCCTGTTTCTCCTTTATATTCCTTTCCGCAGCTGCACGGGATAGCGTACACACAGTCTTTAGTCCCGTTCTCCTCTATGGGGGGTCTCACTCGAGAGAGATATCTGCGAAGTGTTGTCACGCTTTTGAAGGTTGTCCTGATGTTATATGGACCACAGATCCTTTGTATTTTCTCTGATAACCCCTTCACATAAGGCAGGCAGACTGTTTTCTGAGTGTTGTTGTCCTCCTCCTCCTCCTCCTCTTGTACCCGCCTATCCCAGTTTTGAGGGGCTGCTGCCATGTACCCAGGGTAGTTGTTATGTTGTAGGGTACTACTTATACTGACCAATTCCTTATCTAATGTCTCTGGGTCGCCACTTATGACTTTTGCTCGGTGTTGTAAGCAACGGACGATCCCTTTCTTTACGCTGTATGGATGGTGGGAGTTGAAATTGAGGTACTGTCCGGTGAATGTCGGTTTGCAGTATACGGATGTCTTGAACCCATGCTCTGTTCGAGATATTAGTACATCCAGGAATGGGAGTGTGTTGTTACTCTCTTTCTCCATTGTGAACTGTATCGATGGTCTTATTGAGTTCACATGGTCCAGTAGAACCTGGACATCTTCCTGGTGTGGCCAGAGTATGAAGGTGTCATCTACGTACCTTAACCATATAGTTGGCTTGAGAGATATGGATTCTAATGCCATTTCTTCAAAGTATTCCATGTATATATTCGCCATTGCAGTGGAGAACTTTCAGAGGGAAAATTACCAGGAGATAACTGATAACTGACATCCATCAAACATGGCTCGTGGAACTAGAACAGTTTACCCCAGCGATCGAAATAAAGGGTTCGGTTCGAAATTCCAACCACCTGAAGAAGGCCGGAGCGTACAACGGCCGAAACGTTGTGACAAATATGGCGACAAAGATGAGGACAATAGTCCGAATAATGTAAATACTGTAATATTTACATATATTACATATTATAATATTTACATATTATAATATTTACATATAATATTACATATTATAATATGTAATATAATATTTACATATTATATATAATATAATGTTTACATATTATAATCTTTATAATATATTTACATATAATATGTAATATCATACTATTTACATATAATATGTAATAACATATATTTACATATCATATTACATATAAGGTTTACATATTATGATATTACATATAATATTCACATATCATAATATGACATATTATAATATTACATATAATATTTATATATTATAATATTTACATATTATAATATTACATATCATAATATTACATAATATTACATATAATATTACATATCATAATATTACATATTATAATATTTACTTATTATAATAGTTCAGATGAAATGATAAAAGGTATATATCACTCCATTATGTGCAATTTTTGCAATGTTTTCATTTAAATGCATATTTTTACCTCCAGCACTTTGAAATAATGACATAAAATTTAATTAGTATAATACCCTGTTTTTAATTTAGTGGCATAGTAACTGTGAGTTCAATCCCTGGGTTGGGTAGCAAAGACTCAGATTCATTGGAAACATGATAAGAAATAACTGAGCATAACTGAAAAAGGACAATATGTGATGTCCCCAAACTCAAAGAGTATAACAAGAACAGTTTATCCACTTACATTATTTACATTATTTGGACTGTTATCCTCACTTTCATTTCCATATTCACGTTTTGGCTGTTGTACGCTCTGACCTTCTTCAGGTGGTTGGAATTTCAAATTGAAGCCTTTATCAACCAGGGTAAATTGATGGACTAGTGGATAAAGACATTGGTTAGATCCAGTGACTAGACCTAAAGAGTTGTGAGTTCAATACCGGGCCACAGCAGTGGTGAACCAAAACTTGGAAAGTTGAGTTAAAAGGAAATAACTGAGACATCTGGAAGAGGCATGTCATGTGGAACTAAAACAATCTACCCGGTGAATGAAATAAAGGGGTCAGTTTGAAATTCCAATCACCTGAAGAAGGCCGGAGCATACAACGGCTGAAAAATTGTGAATATGGCAGTGAAGATGAGGATAAAATTCCAAATAATGTAAGTAATCATAATACCTCATCTCAGAGATATAGTCAGTCTATCATGAGGAAATTAGTCTGAATTCAAATTGTTGATCTTCACCAAAAATGGAAAATTTCACCGAGGAGAAGTTTCAATAAACTTAAATTCTGCCTAAAGGTTAAATCCATATTGGCAAGAATGAAAACAATCTATTGCCGCTGCTAGGGGTCTTCAGAAATTTGTTAGCCAGTGATGGTGAGTTCAATTCTAGCTAGGACCATAAGAATCAACATAGTTAACACAAAAAATTGTTTCATTTATACATATGGATTTGTATGTCTTTGTGCATGTCAAAGTACAGATATCTATATTTTAATGATCTGTCTGAGGGTTTTTGCTATACTGCAGCAAAAACAGCACTTTATAGTAAGATTTTTATTAGGGCAGTAACATTCTCTAACTTGAAGAATAAACCAAATTTTAGTACAATTTGAAATGTAATAGTGTGGAATCTATGTTCATGCTCACCAAAAAAAAACTGATGTCATTATGATCCAATTTCTCAGGGGATATAATTACAGTGATATCAAATTATGAGCATGGAGAACTTTGCCATATTTATTTTAAAATAACTTTCTGTATTATGATGTATATTTGTCAGTATAAAACTGCAATAATCCACAAAAACTTTTGTAAGAACAATGCTCTCACTCGAAGAATAAAGCAATTTCCAGTTCAATTTGCAATGTAATAATGTGGGGTCTCTATTCACACTTAACCTGAATGATCTTATTTCTCATGGGAGGTAACTCTGAGTATATAAAATGCTACTTACAGAATAGTTTCAGGTAGTTATTTATTAGCAAATAATGTAAATTCTATATGTATGAAGTGATTCAGGATTCAACTTAGGAATTCTGCTTTTCACTATGAATACAATTGTACAACTTGCTAATAAATGAAAAGAAGCCAGGGTGTCTCCCACAGGACTGCCTGGAACAACAGAGAGATGTTTTAAGGAAATAAGACACAAAACTTAGACATTTATTTTTCTTATTGGGTTACCAAATATATGTTAGGCAGCCTCAGTCATATCTGGCCTTTGAAAGTGTTACACTCTGTTGCAAATTAGATCTCTTTCTGATTCACTCTACATGTCAGCCAAATGTGAACACTAAGAAAGCAGATCCAAAAAATAAAAAAGTCATCCTCTCCACAGTGGCTCCAAGCCTTACATTCAGCCCACAAAACAAATCCACTCAAAACAAGATATAATCTAAGAGACTCCTCTGCCTGGACACTTTAGCTAGTCGAAATCCACAAAAAGTTGAGATGTTTAACCATAGAAGAATGCCAGAAATACGTTTTCATATGTAAGGTCTGAGCTAACTTTTGAAATCACCTATTTTATATGTTTGTTGTAAATGTTTGTTTTTATTTACTGCTTTTTTACTGCCTGTCTGTAAGTTCTTTTTTTATTATTATTATTATCATTATCATTCTTCTTCTTATTATTATTATTATTATTATTATTATTTTGTTCAAACTACTTTTTCCAACTGGAATTAAGTTGGACAAATTTCTTTTTTTAATTTTTGAATAATTTAAAAAAATAGTTTTATGCAAACATGTCTGAAAGTTATTGAATTTACATTCTTACTGGCCATTTTGTTGCTGGAAAAAGGAATTAATGAGTGTCTTTTGCATACCTATCTTAAAATAGATTTCAGATGTGACAAGAATAAATTAATTTCTCACTTGATTTTTTTTTTAGTAGATAGGAGGCATTTGGACTTCTACTAAGTTAACACTTATAAACCAACAGATTCATTAGCCCCATAACAAATACATACACCTGAACTTAATAACACACTTAGTACAACAACACCATCTCACTGTTCTAAATCAATGCAAATGTCTCCTGGAATACTCTCAACTGACAAAAATAAAAAACAAGAAAAAATATAACTTTGTCCTCTTACACTGTATGTACAAGCTTAACTATTTTGTTTTGTTTATTTTTGACTAATCATTTTGCATAGGTGATTCCCCCCTCTTACTTATCCAATTATTTTAGCAACAATAATTCAAATGGTCCTATGACAATAATCTCATACTATTGTTTTATTCTTTATATAAATATCTTTTTTATATTTATTGACAAATTTTTATTAATTTTAACCAGATTGAGTTATCTAATGTTATATTAATATTATTTCGATTACAAGTCATGGGATAACTTCCAGTGAGGTATTAATAATCCAGTAATTCCTAATTGGCCTGGGAGGAGTCCAGAGCCTTATTCAGCAACCTTCCTAGAGAAGGTGTTTCAATAAAAGCATCCAGTCTCCCGTGCTGTGAACAAGTTAATAAGAGTAGATAGGTTCATCTATCACTCTGCCAGCACTCCTTCTATATTTATTGAACAAGAGGCTTATCCATTGTTTCCAGGTTAGATATTGTTTACTGGTTCTTTATCCTTCTGTGGCCCTAATGATTTAACTATATTAATTTTTTAGTGATCTGACTGATCAGAGGTTAGCAGTTATCTGGTTGCTACAGCCAACTGGTTTTAAGGAGCCTAAACTCTTTGTTAGTGTTTACAGAGTCAGCTCTGATCAACATTTGGATAATACCAAGGTATTTGTCATGTCATGTCTGATAGGCAACCCTGAGGCCACATTATGTTATAGTCTTAGACATTTTCCGGCCAGTTTGAATAGCCATTGATGATAGTGATAATTACTTTAGCCTTTGTCTTCTAAACAAAACCTTCTTATGATATATACATTGAAAAGAAATAAGAAAACAAAAAAAATCACCTACCCCACTCATCTTTTCTTTATCCAATCTTCATGGCATTGATTACAATTTCTGTAGAGTAGAATATTGTGATATTCCGTGCTAATAGGAATATGGAATGGATAAACACGGTGGATAAATAGTAACAGGTTTATTGTAGAAACCAGTACAACAAGCAAGGAAGTAATAGTTATACGCATGGTCATCGCAAGTCAGTACAGTTGTGTGCGTGCTGCTATCGGAAGGCCGCTAGTTCTTGCAGATCCCAGCTCAACTCTCCTGTTTGCTGTCCTAATGGATACTTAAAGATAGTTACCACCTATAGTGTCGCCACTCATGGGGGTGGCAGGTTATTCCATTACATCAAATATTTTCTCTTGAAATGTTCTCCAGATATCTTTGCATTTTGTGAAACTAATTTTTCAATGACAAGGGAATTATCCCTCAAGTCACTCTGATGATTCTTTCATGTGCTTTCAATTTTAGTTATTGCACTCCATTAACTATCTCTTTTTCCTTTATCACCCTCGTTCTTTCATGACTGTAATATATCACAATATTTCTGATAATAAACAATTGGATCTCTCGCGACAACCATCTGCGAACATGTTTCTGTTTGGTGATTTTAATGCTCATAAGCTCAAATGGTTTAAGCATTTTAATCTTATTGATGTAGTCAGTATTAAGAATTTGAATTTTTCTGTTGCTCAGTCTCTTAGTTAAGTAGTGGATTTCCTTACTCCTTATCTATTCTCCTAGTTCTTGTGAAACATCACAAATCTTTCCTCCTGGCAATTCAGATCATGTTGTAATTTCTGTTGATATTTCATTTGCATCATCTATTGGAAATGTACTTCCTATACACAAGACTTAATTCTGCTACAAGTGTACCGAATGGGATTCATTTCATGATTTTCTTCAAGATGCCTCTTGGACTAAGATTCTTAACCTTCCAACTAAGAATTATTCCACAGGTGTTTCTTCTTGGTTCAAAGTTGGCATCAATGTATTTGGGTTTTTTGGGGGGGGGTTTTTTTGCTATCCTCTGCCAGCCACAATGATGAAGAAAGCATTACCTCAAACCATCGCCAGTAAGACACGCTGCAAGAGCCACTCCATTTCGCAAGGCTCATCCCTTAATCAAGACAGAATCGCACCAATCCTCCAAAGGAATGCCACCAAATGAGCGCCAATAACCCCAAAAGTCTTCACTGCCACAAGAGTAAAAAAAAAATCTATCAGTAAGAGAAGAATATATAATTATTTTTTTATCTCTACATCCCGAGCGACAGACCCCGGCTCAACCGCGGACCTGATCAAATAACTGGTTGAAAATGTATCTGCACAAGTCACATCCCAAATCAACGACTTCCCCATTTTAAAAGGGAAAATGGTAATGCCATCTGTCTGCTTTCCATCACCATGGTCGAGGCCTATGGGTTTAATTTGGGAAGGGAACCCAGCTGCATCCAAACCTCTTCTTCTGATGTCATTTATTGCTGCGTGCCGTATTTGTTTTCTTCTCAGAAAAATTGGATGAAGCCCCAATCTTCTTGTTTCACACCAGCTTTTTCTGCTGCTATAACCCATAGAAATCACTTCCTCAAGGTGTTCCATGATCACAAAAGAAGCCAATTTGTGTTTGCTCATTAGAATTGTAAACATGCCCTAAAAGAGGCTACATTTTTGTTTGTGGATAGAATGAGACACCTCATAGTTTCTAAAAAGTTTGGCTCTCATGACTACTGACAGCTCTGTAATAGTGTCTCAAATGAGTAAGTCTTCTATCCCTCCTCTCATCACTCAAAGGTGTTAACTTCTGTTATTGATAAAGCATAATTTTTGCTCATAAACTCCCCTCAAATTCTACTCCTGACTTATCTGGAGTATCTTTGCTTGATTTACCATTTAGAATTGAGTCTCTGTTGAGTGAGATGCATATAACTCTGTCTATTATTTTCACTATCATCTCTAAACTAGATTCCCTCAAAGCATGTGGACTTGATGTTACCCCTGCAATAGTCCTCAAGAAATGTCCTCCTGAACTGGTTCCCAATTTCTCTAAATTATTCAATAAGTGTCTTTCTGCTTCTTGCTTTCTCGGTTGTTGGAATTCCTCCTCATTCTTTAAGAATTCAGGTGAACCATCTAATCCTCTTAACTATAAGCATTCTACCTCATTTTGGCAAAGTTCTAGAAGTTCTAATCAACTCTGAATTGGTTAAACCTCTCACTTCACAGGGTCTTCTTTCAGATAGACTTTCGTTTCTCTAGGCCAACTGTTGATGTGTTAGACTTTCGTTTCTCTAGGCCAACTGTTGATGTGTTAACTGTTATTGCTGAAAAAGTCTATCAAGATGTAGATAAGAATGGTGACTGTTGCTCTGGCTATCTCTAAGGCATTTGACAAGGTTTACTATATTGGTCTTCTTCACTGGTTGAAAGGCTATGGTATTTCTGGATGAATTTTTTGTATTTGGTGATTTTAATGCTCATAACATCAAGTAGCTTAAGCATTCTAATGTTATTAATGTAATTTTTTCTAGATTATCAGTACAACCATAACTTAATTTTAATGGAGGATGACTCATCCTCCATCTATAATAAAAAACATACCCTCATCCATAGAATATAGAATTAGTATTAACTCTGCCAACAAAGATATATTTTATAAACACTGTAATTTTTATAATAATGCTTTAAAATATAGTGGCTATAAATGCCCCAATATTAAATATGGAAACAATAATAATAACCAAGAAAAAATATTTTTAGAAAAAATTGTAAAAAAAACATAATAATAAAACTTTAAATAAACACTGAAACCTAAATAAAAATAATAGTAATTTCAAAACGAATATCAATAATATTGATAATAAATTATGTAATTGTAGAAATCCCATAAATTATCCATTGGAAAATAAATGTCTTACAGAATCTATTGTTTACCAATGCATCATTTCATCTACTGAAAACCCAGATGTTAAGAAATTTTATATTGGAAGCACAAAAAACTCTTTTAAATGAAGGTGGTATCAACATATTTCTTCTTTTAATAACAATGGATACCATAACCGAACATCCCTCTCTAAATATTTTTGTATTTAAAAGAAATCAATAATCCCCCCATAGTAAAATGGAAATTATTAAAAAAAAACAAGAATTTGTAAGTCATTAAATGACCCATGTTCCCGGTGTCTACATGAAAAGTTGCATATTATTAAGTTTCCTAAAAATAATGATCTATTAAATCAGTGGAATGAACAAACCATAATACGTAGGCATTGTATAATGTTTATGTTAAAATATGATTAAATGAATTTTTCATTAAAAAATATATGTATTACAATTATATATCCCTTATCTTAATATATATAATATTTATTTAATTCCTTGATTTTTAATTTTATTATTGCCATGTCTTATGGCCCATTGAATATAATAAGTATTGTATTTTAAGATCAACATAATATAATGTATATAAAAATGATTTAATCATACTAGTCGGCCCCTTAAGATAGTTCTAAAATATATAGAAAAATAATTTTTAATAAAAAATAAAATCCTAAAATTAACCTATTGTTATATATATATATACATATATATATATATATATATATATATATATATATATATGATTATTTTATTGTATCTTAAAATTATATTTCTTAACCAGAAGTAATCGTAACACATCTAAAAATAACAATTCATCTAGACAAGTATGAATAACACACATACCCCAAAACTCTAACCTATATTTTTCACTTTTCTCCTTTAGCTTAGACCTGACTTTTGTTTGGTCAAACAGGACATACCCATAAAATATTGAAATCTTGTTTCTGCATCCTTCTTAAACTCTTCAATAGTATACTATTCTGTTTTCAAAAGTAAATTATTTTCATCAAAATTACCTAATATCACTTGATATTGGAACAAATTTATAGTTCCAAAACATAGAAATTTCCATGTCATGATGTAAAAAAATTTTTAAATAAAAATATTATTAATATATATATATATATATATATATATATATATATATATATATAATATTCAAAAAGTTTTGGTTAAATAATTTAGATATTGCATGTTGGTTGTGAGCCTTTCAAGTCCATGGATTAATTTCTTGGTAGCCTGAGAAAATTGATTAAGAAAAATACCGAAATTTTCTTTCAAATAGTTTTTATTTTCCCAAGTACTTTCAATCTCATCTGAAACCATTCACAGGGGGTTAAATTGTCTGTGAATGTGTATATGTATTTCTGTAAATTCAAAACATTTCAATTGTTCATTTTACAGCATTATGCAGCATTCTAGATTTCAAAATGGTAGAAGGGAGGAAACTTTTTCATTTTATTTATTTTTTATGTATATATATATATACATATATAATAACTTTGTTGCTATACTCATATTTGACTTTATTTAATTTGAGCTTTAATTCTCTTATATAAAGGGCTTCTAGTATTTTTTGTTTTTACTTATTATTATTTTTATGTAATATAGATGTATTTTGAACTAATATTTGTCTAAACTGTGAGTGTGGGCATGAGTTCCTTTAAATGCTGTGATATTGAATTATATTCATCCAAATGGAATGTAAACCTTTTTGTTAGCATCAGTTTATTAAGTTTCGTATAATAGCTATTTTGTAATAGTCAGGACATTCACTTTTATAGTTGAGAGTGCATGTGCTTATACTAGTTAGTTTTTTTTATAAGGAAAGGTAGTAAATGTATTATTATTATTAGTGTTTGTCAATACATCAAGAAACAGGATATTTTGTCATTGTTAAGTTTATATGTGAATTTATGTAAGGATTTTTTTTTAAAGTTTCCTTGTAGTTCATGTATTTCATCTATGTCTTTGACTAAAATGAGAATGTCATCTACATATCATAGGTAAATGGACGGTTTCTTTTGTGATATTAAGTACATTATTTTCTAAATTAGTCATGTAGAAATTGCTAAATGTTGGTCTTAGAACAGAATCCATAGAGACACCATCGCATTGTATGTATATGTTATTTTGGTGTTCATAAAAAGGAACTTCTGTGGTGCACATCAGCAGTAGTTTTTTTTAAATATTAGGATGAATTTTTAATGGAGGGATAGATAGATTGTTGTAGATGTTGTTTATGATTATTGTAGATGTTGTTCATAATGATATGAAAACACACTTCTCTGATCTACTCCAAATGACAATGTCACAGTGTCATTGCTAATGCAAGAACTCAAGTTGGCATGAGGGGTCATAAAGAACTAACATTGGATTGAAGGAGGCCATGACCAGAATAAGATTGGGAAACATTGCCTCAGAACATATAAGGAATGGCAAAGAAACATAGGAAGATGGCATAATATCAGCAAAAATTGGGAAATTGATTTACATGGTGAAAGGGAAAAAATTTGAACATAAAAGGCACCACAATCAGCTGAAAAAAAAGATTCAGAGATGAAATACTTGTAATATTGAAAGAACCAATAAAAATGCTATATATACAGTGTAACCCGGATATAATAGAGTTGTCGGGACTGGAGAATAAGTCTCTTATATCCGGGTTTCTTATATCCGGGTTTGGTCTATTTTGTTTAGGTAAGTATGGCTCTAATTTGGGACCAGAGAAAATCGCTCTTATATCCGGGTTTCTTTTATATCAGGGTCTCTTATATCCGGGTTACACTGTATTCAATGTGCCTACACCACAAAAAGTTGTGGAACCTGCAAGGACAAGTTCTAGACAAAGAATGCATACTGAAGAACTGGAATTAGATTCAAGACAGAAACATTACATAGTCAAGTACATTGACAAACACTCCAGGAAGAGGAGGGGGAAGATACTAGTACTATAAAAAATAAAATATTTATAAAACGTATTAATCTCAAAAGGGGGAGATATTGTGGAGTAAATAGTACACCCCTAGTGGCTATATGAACTAGTCCATTTCTATAAAGAGCTCCAGGTCAGAGGTAAGACTGGTAGCCATCAGTCTTCAGACTAACTAAAACAGACATCACGGCAAGTAGCCGAAGCATTACTTTTTGTGAATCCTTATACAAAGTACGTTATATAAGAGTGTGTTATAACAATAGTCATGCAATAGTTGTATTATAATAAATACTTTGTTGGGATCTGTATAGTTTTTGTTGTTATCTGAGTGTCAGGACTCCAAACATTTAACAACAACAACAACAACAACATAACGTATCTTTTAAATGAAAAATAAAAAAGGTTATTCTCAAAAGATAATTAGAAGCAGAACATCAGTTGAAATAACATTTCTTTTCAGAAATATACAATAACAATAAAATGTTCAATTTTTCTTGAAGGGAAGTTTGTTTTATAACATAATTTAGTGTTCATAATGCAGTATGAAATGTGTGGACAGAATAACTTTATGATGGTCTGCCTAATGTATCTGTTAGTGCATGAACCAGGCCTTAATGGCTGCTAGCTGTCATCCCTTCATTGTGTGTGTACGTGGATACATATGCATAGATCAAACTGGCCTCTGAAATTGGCCAAGATGCAAGTATTTTCGCACTATTTGTTGTTTATCAAAAAAATACTTTTTATTGGTTGTAAAATATATATATAATTTAATTCCTATAACATCAATGCTGGAAAGAGCAATAACAGCTTCTGAACTTGAGAAACCTATTTTCCAGAAAAACTGTTTTTGCAGAAGCATTTTTTATAAATTTCAACCAAATGTAGCACTTGCTGCTCAGTTAATGACTGCTGAATAACATTACCAAAAGTTAAAAAAAACCCTATTGTTTAGAAGCAGATGCTGCAGAATATATCCAAGAATGACAGAAAAAGTATCTCAAACTTATAGGTAATTATGATAGAGCAACCAGATGAAAGCCACTGTCAAACAAGCCAAGGATAACAAGGCAGAAATAACAGTGGAAAAATGAGTTGGTTGACAGATCTTTTGACTTTTCATACCTTATCATCTTTCCTGATGATTTGAGCAGTGGTCAGGTATGAATCTGAAAAAAAATCCTACTCAAAATTCCTGCAGTTCAATATTAAGTAATTTGGAGCACTGGTTATTAAAGCTTCTAAAAAAATACATATAAATACATATCTAGTCTGCAAGAGCGACTTCTTTCCAGTATTCAATGATATAATTATTATAATAAAAACAGCATTATATTTATACTTAAGTTCACCTAATACAAGGCTGGAGAGCCACTCAAGTAGAGTCTTATTGTGGAATAATTGGCCACAGTTAAGTGCAGTTGACAAAGTTCTCAATAAACTATTTATGCTATTTACATTGTTCAGACTGTTGTCCTCATCTTTATTGTCATACTCATGACATTTTGGCTGTTGTACACTCCGGCCTTCTTCAGGTAACTGGAATTTCAAACTGAACCCTTTATTTCATCCAACAGGGTAGTTTGTTCTAGTTCCATATACCATGTCTCTTCTGGATATCTCAGTTATCTCCCTTTAACTCAACTCTCCAAGTTTTTGTTCACCACTGCAGTAAGCAAGTATTGACCTCACATCTCTTTGGGTCATGTCACTGAGTGTGAATATGTTAATAAAGATGAGGACTACAGTCTGAACAATGTAAATAATGTACATCATTACAGTACCTCATCTCAGATATATAGAGATATTCTCAAGAAACAATAAAAAGAACAGTGCAAAATAATACTAAGCAAGCAATATATATGCAAGTCAAAACTAGGTAAAGCAATAGTAGTAAGGCAAAAAGATCACAAAGTAAGAATTGTACTCACATGTGTAACGGATACAGTCAAGTGGTTATAGCATTCTGACTTCAAGACAAGAAAGAACAAAATCATGATGGATTAGACCAAGAATTGGTTTATTGTATTGGTTTGGAAGAAATCACAGCAGGCCTCTGTGAGATTTGTCTATAAATATGGGAGGAGAATGTTCTTCGCAGTCATTTCCAAAGGTTGAAACCAACAGTTACTGTTAAAATGCTAATGGTGAATGAGATTATTTACATTATTTGGAGTTTTGTCCTCATCTTTATTACCATATTCATGATGTTTCAGCCATTGTACACTCTGGCCTTCTTCAGGTGATTTGAATTTTGAACTTTATTTTATCCACCGTGGTAGATTATTCTAGTTTCATGTGACATGCTTTTTCTGGATGTCTCAGTTATCTTCCTTTAACTCAACTCTCCAAGTTTTTGTTCACAATTGCTGTAGCCAGACATTGAACTCACAACTTTTTAGGTCAAGTCACTGGATCCAACCAACGCTTTTATCCACTGGTGTTAGGACACATGGCCCAGTGGATAAAAGTGGATCCAGCAACTTGACCCAAGGAGAATAAGAAAGATAATGATTGATACTTGATTGAAGAAGTTAGTTCAGACCTTTACAGCTAGGATATACGATGGTATGGCCATGGAGTCAAATCACTTTCATTTCCTCTGTATTTCATTTGTAAGGACGAAGTTCTGCTTAGACAGCTTTGTGGAACAGACTCCCACTTAGATGCTTTCCTGAACGCTACACTGTTAACCTCTATAAATGAAGACTCAGTCATTATTTATTCTACTTACCTAATATAATCTTCACTTCCTGCTACCTTCCCTTACATTTATATAACACCTTATTTAGTAACCCTCAACCATGAGTGACTCTTGAGCCTCATATTGAGTGAAATTTCAAAAGTTTTCTGGATGAAAGCAACACCATATATTTTGCATATAAGGCCAGAAAAAAGAGTTTTATAAATGAATAAGTTTTACTTGGAATTTTTTTCTTTTGTAATCAGCATGATATGATTAAGAACAAAAAAGAAATGTGACATCTGCAAAGTTTGGAGACCTCTGCTATACTGAAAAAAAAATGACAGGAGAATGATTGGCCAAAAAAAAGTATTAAGACATTTTCAAGGTCATGTCTATTTGATATGAATCTTATTGATCATGTCTGAGCCATTTTGGTTTGAGTTGTAAGGAAAATGTCCCAAAAAATATAAGCAGGCAAAAGATGGACTTTGTACTTTGAATTGAACTTGGCAAGATATTTCAGAAAAGAATATCGCAACTCTGATAAAAAAAAAATAAAATACCTAAAAGAATTTGTCAAATTTAATTTGAACATTTTTGATTTGGTAAGATTATTGAATAACAGCTATTATTTGAAAATAGAGGTGCCTACTTTTTCTTTGCACGAACACACACACACACACATATATTATGAAATAGACAAAATCTGACAATTATTTAAGAAATTGTTTATGTTTATAGGTTCTTTTTATAGATACAAATATTTAAGTAAATTCTCTGTTTATAATAAACAGTAATAACAACATTTACTGGCCTGAATGTCTGAGAAATTGTCATAGAAAATATGCGTCCTCCGACAGGAATCGAACCTGTATCCTACACGGAACCGTCAAATAGCCTGACATGCCTTAATGTATGATGTCATTTGTTTACATTTGGATACGCATTGACCAGATATGAATGAATGAGAGAAAATCATGGAGTGTTTAAAAACAGTAAAATCAACCTTGCTAGCAGAATGCGCCTCTGTGGCCCAATCGGTTAAGGCACGTAAGGTTATATAACAGTTCCGTATAGCATACAGGTTCCATTCCTGTCAGAAGAAGCATATTTTCTATGAAAATTTCTTGGACATTCAGGCCAGTAAATGTTGTTAATACTGTTTATTATAAACAGAGCATTTACTTAAATATTTGTATCTATAAAATGTATAAACATAAAAAGTGTCATATATATATATATATATATACGGTGTCCCTAAAGTCTGGGCACATTGGCAAAAATGCTTATTTTTGAGAACTTACATTTTCAACAATATTTTATTGAAGCGGAATATTAACAAATAACATCTTCAATATGATTTCCATCATTTGTGATGCAAAGGTTGATGCACCTTGCAGGATTCACGTGAATTCGATGCAATAACTCCACATTGCTGTCAATTTCAACACATTTGCTCTTTATGTGTTCAATCAAGTGTGTTGCATCTGTGATTTTCATTGAGTACACCTTCTCTTTTAGCATATCCCAGAAAAACAAGTCAATTCTTTCTTTCAACAAAACCATGTTTAATCTGTGGATGTAAAAAATATATAGTTAATGAGATTTCTTGTGTCCAAACTTTAAGGACACTGTATATAAGGCTTCTTCTTATTGATGTGTGCATCCATGGCTCGCCACTACATCTCTTTTGTAGCTCTTAGTCTGTCTTTTTGCTATGTCTCCTAATCCAAGTTTTGCTAACCATTTACAGAGGCTCATTAGGGAAATTATGTGCTTTTTTCCTCAGTCTGGCTTGTCTCCAATATGTCTTATGAGTGTCAAATTTTCCAGGTCCTCTTTTCTTATTATATGTCCTAGAAATTTCAACTCTCTTTCTGATTCTATGTATTTGTGTCCTTTTTGTTTCTATTTTCCTTAAAACTTACTCATTTTCTTAAATGCTCCATCCTTGGTATTCTCAGCATCCTTCTGAAAAATCAAATTTCTGTTGCTTCCAGTTTTCTCTTCATCTGTGAGGAAATTTTACAGCATTCACTACCCTATAAGAAGGTTGATATTACACCTTTGTTTCTGACAGAATTTTCCTGTTTCTTAATACTTTGTTTAGTTTTGGGGAAGCATCTTTGCTATTCCAATGCACCTTCAGTTTTTGTTATCACATTTTCCAACTTCATTTAAAACACTTCCCAGATATTTAAACTTCTGTGTTTTTTGATTTTGACATCTCCAATTTGTAACTTGCATCTTGGCCTTTTTCTCTTGCAGACAACTGTACATACTATCTTCTTACAAATGATATTTAGTCTTTTCTTCTTGTTTCTTTTATTTTATTTCTAGTGCTATCTGTGCATTTTTTTATTCTTAAAATTGTGCTCACGGATAATATATCCTAATAGGATCTCTAGTTCAGTTAGGATAATTTTTGTGTAAAGGTTGAATAAATCTGTCTTCTCATGGGATTTAAGCATATAAAAGACAAATTAAAGAAATCTTCTTCTTTTATGTGCTGTCTCCCTGCTGCGATCATGGCCCACCACATCTTCCTGTTATTTGTAGCTCTTGGTCAAGAAGGTGGCTGCTAGAAGAGCCTATGTCTGGCAACAGGATTCTGCACCATACCACACAAGCAGTAGAAACCCAGTCATGGCTGTCAGACAATTTCTGTGACCACATCACCTCTTACATCTGGCCACCTAACTCCCCAGACTGTAACCCCCTTGATTATTATGTGTGGGGTGCAGTCGAGCAAGAGACCAACAAAACTCCTTGTAATGCCAAAGATGAAAATAGAGTACTTTGACATGGTGGATTGATTATCTTATGGCTGAGTAGTGAGTTCAATCCTCACTGGGTGCTCCACACTTTAAGATTTATGCCACATCTAAGCTACACTTAGAAAATCCTTTGTACACTTCAACATGGTGTAATTGTTAACAAGCTTGTCTTGCCATATCATTTAATACTGAGTAGTGAGTTCGATCCTCACCAGGTGCTCCATACATCAACCTTGTAGCATATCTTAAATTTGCTTAGTAAATCACTAGAGATATGCAAATATCTATCTATCTATCTCTCTCTCTCTATATATATATATATTAATTTTCTACTCCAATAGCTTCATGTCTTGCACTTCCCATCTGAGGAACTCCTTTCCTCTTACTTGCTTCCCTGATAGCTATAATCTCCAACTATTCAAATGCAATGTCAATCGACATCTCCAGATGCCCTGATCTATTCCCCATCTTTCTCTCCATCCTTTTCTCTTTCATGCCTCTTTACTCTTACTTTCACTTTCTGTAACCCCTTGCATGCTAGTGGAACTCCTGCCTTGCTTGGGGTGAAAATTTTAAATATAAATATATATATATATATATATATATATATATATATATATATATATATATATATGAAGAAATATAGTCTTAAAGTGTGCTATATTTATGGGATAAAGTGCTCAATATCAGAGATAGAGCGTGTGTAAATATAAAAGTGAACATAGAAGTCAACACTTAGAGGCGACAGTCTGTTTCATGCTAGATGCAATCGTCACTTTTATATATATATATATATATACAAAGAACCATCTTTCAGGTGTACACATTCAAACCACTACTATTATAACCTGCTTAGCCCAACTCGACCAAGGGTCTTTCCTACGCTGGTCAGTACTGGCGCTGGTCAACTAGTTATCTGTTAACCTCTTCATTTCTTCATGTACTCTGTCCCATGTTGATTGATTGCTCACAGTGTAGTGAAAATCAAACTTTCATCTGCACTTAAGCACTAAATAGAGGTGGTAGAACCATGCTATAAAAAACAAAAAGCAACAATAGCTCTGCTGGTGGAAATACAAATTATAATAAATCACAAAGAAAGTCACTGGGTTAATTTTCAATTGGTTTTATATAATGGTTGTTACACAAAATTAACCCTTCTCATGGAATCTAGTGACAAGGGATCTTCTGTTTTATACTTGGAGTTGGCTTGCCATTACAACGCTGAATTATGTCGGTCAGGGATTTCAGGCAGCCAGGTTACATGGGATCAACAGTTTTCCTCAACCAGCATTGATCTGGTCATGGCTCCAGCTCCTTTTTTCTGCTCCATGTAGCATACAGTTTATATGCATCTCTCATAACTCTGACCACATCCCCAGATTCATTGATACTCATTTCCTTCGACCTTGGATTGACAACACCTGACTCTCAATAATGGGTTAACTGTTTAAAACAATATAACTTTGTTTTTACATTTCTCTATTATTCCACAATTATTGTATACAAATTAATTCTTGTATATAAAAATTTATCCCACATCAACAAAGAATTCACTCTGCTTTTCGAAATCCTTCTGTTTCTCCAAACAATAATTTCTTGGCCTCAACAAATTCTTTTGTCTATTTTCAAAATGATCACCAATTGTTAACATTTTCAAATGACCCAAATATTGCCTGTGTCGATCAGCTGTTCTTATGAAACCAAAAACAATTTCAAATTGTCTAAAGAAATTTATCCACGTTTAACAAATGACTATGAAATCTTACTTTCCAAAACAACCAATTTCAAGTCCTATTGTTTTATATTTTGGCTTTGTAAATAATTTTCTGTACTTTAAGGGAAATCATGCTCCATAATTATTTTCCCAACCTTATATTGCAATATTATCACTACAATAATTTCCACATTGCAGCTCTTCTAATGCTCCGGGGTTCTCATATAAACCCTTTTCTTAATACTATGTCACATTCCTTGCAACTACTATTAGTGAACCTTAGTGTCACATTCCTCTTTGGTCCTCTCCCCATTTCAATGCCTTTAAGCATTCGTCAGGCGGTCTGCAGTCTGTAATGCAAAAATGGAAGCTTTTATACCCCCAGAGAAAACCAAGATGGAAAAAATTATGGATGGTGTTCATGCACCATACATAAGTCAACCAGTCTCACCTGGAGCAGGGAAAGCACTCATCTGGCTAATATCAAAATAAAGCTGTAAATACATAATTATACCCCTACCCCTAAAAATGTTTAAAAAGATAACTCACTGATGTGTCAAAAAAGTGCTCAATGCCACAAAGACACCCGTGGTAGAGCTTTCAAATAGAAATAAGCAGCTCTTAAAAAGATTCCACCATGTATGCACACCTGAAAGAAAAGTTCTCAACACCATACAATATGATATCGCTTTTCTAAACAAAGAATCACCTATCAGGTGCAGACAGTATGACCACTGCTATGTTTCATGCCTTTAAGCAATCGTCAAGCATAAGTGGAAGCTTTTAAACCCCCAGGAAACACCAAGATGGAAAGAAAAATGTACAATGTTTGTGCACTATGCATGAACCAACCAGCCACACCTGGAGCGTGGAAAGCATATGCCTCCAGGTGAGAAAACAAAGAATCTTTGGTGTCTAATAGAAGTTGGTAGGGGAAAGTTTTGTTTTATTTTATTTGAGGAAGTTTTCCAACCACTCAAAAATTTTTGAGACTATCTTGTTTATAAATTTCTTGCTTTATGACACATTAAATTATTTTTGAACCCTCTTTTATGAAAATCGTAATGTAATAATTAATTATTACAAAAAAAAAACAGGCATAATCAAAAGGGGACAAAAATGGAAATAGCAATGTTTTCCCTTGTTTATCTTTTTTAATTATGTCTGATCTTTTTGTAATAATTAAATTTTGTACCACTAACCTGGCCTCAATGTTTATTGCATATTGAGAAAAATTCCTTCTACAATTATTATGACTCCACCATGTATTATACATGTGAGAATAAGCTTTAAAACTGTAGAAGAATAAGTCAAGTTTGGGATAAAACAACAATAACCGTTCTGATATGAATAATTTGTTTCTTTTGTAGAAGTAAACAAAGTTTGATAAATAAAATAAAATAAAAATATTTCTTAAATCTGAAAATTATTATCTCTTAACACCTCATTAGCCATAACACCTGTATTTTTAAGGAAATGTCAATCAGCTAATTTTGTTACTGAAACCAGATACTTCGATAAGCTAAACAAAAGATCAAAATGAAGAACAATCCTACATCTACTTACAGCATTAATGTACCCCCCCCCCGCCACCAGGACCACTTACTGACCTCAATAGAATGCTTTGAGGTCAGTTCTCACTATCCTTTCATTAGGCTGGTCCACTCCACTCTAACCATCAAAGAACTAATCTAGATGACTGCTTACTACAAGGAAGAAAGTCTGTCTATATTTCTGAGATGAGGTATTATGTACAGTATTTACATTATTCGGACTATTGTCCTCATCTTTGTCGCCATATTTGTCACAACGTTTCGGCCGTTGTACGCTCCGGCCTTCTTCAGGTGGTTGGAATTTCGAACCGAACCCTTTATTTCGATCGCTGGGGTAGACTGTTCTAGTTCCACGAGCCATGTTTGATGGGTGTCAGTTATCAGTTATCTCCTGGTAATTTTCCCTCTGAAGGACACATGGTACGGTGGATAAAGGCGTTGGTTAGATCCAGTAACAGACCCAAAGAGTGTGAGTTCAATACCCGGTTCAGGCAGTGGAGAACTTTCAGAGGGAAAATTACCAGGAGATAACTGATAACTGACACCCATCAAACATGGCTCGTGGAACTAGAACAGTCTACCCCAGCGATCGAAATAAAGGGTTCGGTTCGAAATTCCAACCACCTGAAGAAGGCCGGAGCGTACAACGGCCGAAACGTTGTGACAAATATGGCGACAAAGATGAGGACAATAGTCCGAATAATGTAAATACTGTACAAGGAAGAAAGAGTATCACTCTCACTCTTTCTTACTTTCTTTCTCTCTCTGTTCCAATGTACTGCATACTGCAAACTCGGCATCACAAGAAGGATACAATTTGTATTCATAAAAACGAAAATAAACCTTCCAAAACAATGTTCACTCAGTGTTCATTTATTTTGTATGTAGAGAAAACAACGTCCTGCACCATTGCACGCATTATACAACAACACGCAGACTAAAGTAAATGCATTATTAGAAGACAAGAAAAATATTTTTGAGTTTTAATTTTCATGCCTCCCAAATGAAAGCGCTCTTTTTTTATAGTCTTAGAGAACGTTTTTTTCACCTCCCATCAAGGCAGATAACCTCCCATCATGGCAGATAACCTCCAGGAGAGTGACTCAATGTTTTCAACAGACAAAAAGTGGTCCAAAAGTTTTGTCATCCCTACCAAAATGTAATAAGAACAATAGAACAACAAATGATACAAAGCACATGGACTGGATTCAGTTTCATTGATATTGTCATACATCAAGAAGGTCTGTATGAACATCAATTTTGTGGCACAAAATTGATGCTGGGCCATGTCCTATATGATATTTTGTGAAGCTATGCTTTGTTGATTGTTGCAAAGGCTCTCCAAACGGCATCCTTCAACTGATGGGTATTCTGGTATCATTCATGTGAAACTCTCTCTTTAATAATACACCACAGAACATTGAAATAGAAAATTATATTATGGATGAGTGACAAGACTTTCGGACCATCATGTATAATAAAAATTTGAAAAATATCTGTATTTCCTAATATTTAAAAACATGGGGACTTCCAATATAGGAGAAAATAGTTGGTTCAGTAAGTGTACAATGCAAGGACTCTTGATATTGAAACAGAAAGAATTTGTTTATTATAATATGTGAATTTAAATAATAAAAGGGTTTTTATCAAAGTTACAGAAAATCTGCTCAGAATTGTAAAATAAAATATGCAATATAAATAAATAAAGCTTGTAATTGCTTTTATGAATAAAACATTTTAGATACTATTGTCTTAAGAAAAAATAATTTAACCATATAATAAATCTTTACAAGAATTGTTTTTCATTTCTTTAAATTTTAATTAGAATAATTCATAGATTAAAAAAATATTTTTTTAAAATTCTGTATTAATATATAGCAGCTAAGTGAGATTTTTATTAATTTAAAACTGTATTTATTAATCAAAATGATTTCCAAAAGCTAAGTAAAGCATTTTATCAATTCACCCCAAACAAGGTGATAATGCCATTAAGGTGTAAGGGGAGTGAAAGAAAATTGATCCATTACAGGATTGTAAAATACTTCTTTGCCTAAAATGCTTAAACAGGGTGGTCTGAAAGTCTTGTCACCCCCTACCAAATGTAATGAGGACAATAGAACAAGAAGTAATACAAAGTACTGGATTCAGTTTGTTCACTTTCATTGACGCTGTCACACATCAAGATGGTCTGTAGGAGCTCACATCAGCCATCTGAAAAAGAAAATTATATTAGGATGACAAGACTTTCAGACAACCCTGTATATTGCATAAATTGCTAGGTCTGCAGCTAAAAGTTTTGTGCTTGGCAATTTTTCTCGCCAAAATCTATCTTACACTTTTATAAGTCTACCATTCATTCATGCATTGAATATTGCTGCCACATCTGGTTTGGTGCTTTTGTTTTTTATCAAGAGATTTTTGACAAAATTCAAAGAAGAATCTGCAAAGTTATTGGTCCTGACCTGGCATCTCAACTTCACTCACTCACCCACTACAATAATGTAGCTTCCCTGTGTTTTCTTTTTTTTTTTTGTATAATTATTTTCATGGTAATTATTCTGAGGAACTTTCCTCTTTGTTACCTTGACTTTATGAATTTAGACACAGTATTAGATTGGCGGCCAGATCACATCATATGACAGTTGAAACGGCTAGATGTAAATATAAGTTCTATACTAACAGTTTCTTCTCCCATACTTCCCACTTGTTGTACTCTGTT
The DNA here is from genome assembly GCA_964036315.1 of Acanthosepion esculentum. Lineage (NCBI taxonomy): Eukaryota > Metazoa > Mollusca > Cephalopoda > Sepiida > Sepiidae > Acanthosepion > Acanthosepion esculentum. The sequence goes on along the minus strand of OZ038491.1, from coordinate 53,143,037 downwards.
CCAGCTTCTCGGTTTCCGGTTAACTTTGATTTTCAAAACTTTGGATGCAATGTCGTCATCATCTGTCACATTGAACCCTGTTCCTTTATTGTCCTCACTCATTAATAATATTTTTCCAGGCTATTTCACCCTCAGTAACCCTCTTGTGTCTTAGTGGCTTCATTGCCTTCTCTTAGCAGTACAAGAAGGATAGGACTGATTTGGAGGTATGAGTAACCTAACAGTTAACAACACAGAAAATTAAATCCTTGAACAGAGTTCAAATTCTAGCAAGAGACCAAATAAATGGTATACTGGACTTTTAAGTCTTGGTTGGCAACTAGTCTAGAACAATAAATCTGAATTTAAAAACCACAAGTAGAATCTGTTCTTCCTCTCAGTCTGTTTAAAAGGAGGTTTATTCTAACCATAAAAATTTAAGAGACCCCCCCCCACCTGCCGTAACCTCTTTAGTTTGTCAAAATCTGCCAAAAGACTGATATTTTTGACCATAGTAAAATGCTGTCAATGTGTTTTCATATATAAGGTCCATGTTAACTTTTGAAGTCACCAATTTTAAATGTTTGTTGTAGATGTATATTTTTATTTCGTATTTTTTGTACTCCCTCTCTGAGTTTATGTAAAAATTGCAAAAAGTAGGGGGTCAGAGCTTTAAATCCCATGCCATAAATACCTACTTGTCATCATATGATTAGTACACAAGATAAATGACAAACTGAATCCAAGTTCTAAGACTATTGAACTTTGCATGCATGTCTGACAAGTCCAGCCAGTTTTTTTTCTTTTCATTTTACTTGGAATTATCAAATATATAGGGATGATAAAACTCGTACCATCTCATTAATTTCTTATCAGTGACTTGTAGTACTTGATTCTTGCAAAATCTTTAATTAAATATATTCAAATTAACTGGTCCACTTTTAAAAAAGAGAAAAAAAGTTTTGTAGATTAGCATTTATAAGACCTTCATTTGTAGATTAGCATTCATTAGACCTTCATTTGTAGATTAACATTCATTAGACCTTCATTTGTAGATTAGCATTCATTTGACCTTCATTTGTAGATTAGCATTCACTTGACCTTCATTTGTAGATTAACATTCATTTGACCTTCATTTGTAGGTTAGCATTCATTTGACCTTCATTTGTAGATTAGCATTCATTTGACCTTACTCAAGACACATTTGTCAAAATAAAAAAATATTGATTTTTTTTTTATCATTTTAAAAGAGGGCATACTTTTCATAATATAAATGCAGTCACAGATTGATCTATAACTTTTTACAGAATTATTGATACCTTATTTTTATTTACAAATGCCAAGTTTGAAACTGGGCTTGTCATTGATAACTGCATACTATTAGGAATTAGGAAAAGGGCAACATCAATAGTATGCAGTTATTAACAACTTAATAACAGTTTCAAACAGATTGATTCATTAATTTTTTTGGCTTATCAACCTGTTCCAGGTTATTTAAAGCCAGAAAATATTTTTAGATTATCAGAATGTTTTTGCTGAAGATGATAATAATTTAGTGACACAAGTCTTACTAACTCAAAACTGGGGGGAGAAGAGGTGGATTCATACCTTTCCCAAGGGTATTTGTACATAAGTGAATATAATGAACTGAACTGGAATTGGAACTCGGCACTCTGATTAGTAATCCAAGCCATTATCCATTGCACCACCTGCACATCCAAGCTTACAGCACGTGGTATTCCCAAGTGGTCACCTATCTAGGTAGTGACCAAGCTTTGCTTAACTTTAGTAATTGTATGCAAACTGGTGTTTCAATATGATATAGCTATACGTTTGCCATTTGTAAATAAAGACAAAGTATAAATAATTCTTTCAAAGTCAGGATTTGATTTGAAACTGTATTTATTTTCTGAAAAGGACACGATCTTCTACAAGCATAAATGACGTTGATATTTTTGGATTCTGACAAATGTCATGGATAAGGCTAATAACATCTAATGAAAAGTAATCTCCAAAAATTGCTTTAAAAACACTTTTTTTTAAAGGCAGTTCAGTTTATTCAAGTAGTTCCTATAATCTTTTAGTATTTGTGAAGAAAAACTTAAAAATCTATATAAATTACCATCTGGTAAAACAAATAAATTGGACATATTCAAGTTATAGAGGACATATTAGAATATATTCTATTAATCAATTTCAAACAAAAAGTATTTTTCTTGAAAATTATTAAGATACAATATCGCTACTGAGTGGATACCAACTTAAAATAAAATTTAATTAACTTATAATTTAGAGAAAAAAATTCAAAATAATATAGTGTTTAAAACATATACAAATGATTAAACTGCAGTTTTAGTTCTTAAGTATGCATAGCTATTAAGTTATTACGCTTCAAGTAAGACATTCAAATAGAGCCAAGAATTTTCCAGTTAAATATTTGTATATATTCTTTTGTTCACTACTATGTCTGCATGCCAGGTATAAACATATCAAGTTGTCTGTCTGAATAATAGTCCAAGTCTAGGTAATAAGAGGAGTCATTAAGAAACCTTCCTGTTTCTAGTCTATTTTCTGTCATAAGAAACTGGACAAAAAAATTTTTTTTAAATACATCAACAATTTCTGAGATATAAAAATTTTGGATTTATACATAATTTGTTTTCTTTTCTTTTATTTGTGGATGAGTTGAATATTTTTAAAAGGCCAGATTTTCACCTCCTCAACCTTCCACAATCCCATACATGTATACACATTTATCTTGTCTACTGGTGACACCACAGAGCTGATAATTTTGCCTCTATTTCACTCCAGATAAATAACAATTGATAATCTATAATAATAAACTTTCTATATCTCTCATAGGAAAGCATGATAGAAGTCAATCTCTTTCTCTTCTGCTCCATTATCTTTGAAAATCAGTTTGTCCTTTGGCTAAATTCCAGTATTTGGCAGAAACCTGAACTTCTTTTCAGAACTCCACTTTGGATGTTCCTTGCAGGGTTTGTTTCCACACTCTTTTTGCTCTCAAGAGGAATACATAAAGGAGTAATGCTAAAGGAACATTTTATCAGATCTCTCGCAGATGGACATATTATTTTCAAAGAGTAAAACACTTCTACATTTTACACCTGTAAACTCATTCTGTTTCAGCTTCAAACACCTGCTACGTGCAAAGATCGCTCTGACCTCATATTCTATCTCAGACAATGTCGTACTGTCATCTGAATGAGACAAAGAAGATGAAAGTGTCTTCTTTTATGTTTATCCCATTTGATCCAATGAAATGATAACCAGTCAGCCAAAGGGCAGTTACAATAGTCAATACAATGTCCTTATCTGAATGTGGTTTGGCAATAGAAATGACAATCCTGAATAATAATGAACAATCATGAATACAAAAACAAAGCCAAATTGCTTTCTCAATCATTTGTCTGAATTTACTTCTATACTGTGCAAAGCAGAAACAACAATGGTGTTTTCAGACATTTTCTTTATTTTCTTCTTAGCACAAATACTCAGTAGTGTATGGTGTTAATAGGACCAAACACAATGCTAAAGAGTGGGTCAGAATTCTGCTCTTATTTGAGGTTCAGTTATAAATAATTTTGAGTTCTGTTTATCAACTTCATTCTGAAAAAATTAAAGTATAGTCACAATTTATTCAATTATATATTTACCAATGATTTGTTGTTACTTATCAACATTTTTTTTTAGTTAAATTCTGAAGATTTTGAAGTGAATAGGTTTTTGACTATTTTTGTTTCACACTCTTCTATGTATAGATAGGTAGATGCTGATTGCCTCATCTTAACAGATGACTGCCATCGTTCCCATCAACACCTACATTCAATCTAAATCATTGTTTCCTCTCGAATGACTTTGAAGGTAGCTCTTCAAACCAGCAGCTGATTTGCAAGGCCTATAGCATAGATGACACATGTGCTTCAGAGTCTTCATAGGGTTAAGCGGATGTTGCTCTGGCAGCTCATCCTTGTGCACCACCAAATGCCTCTTCAATCCAGGTGTCGATTCACATACTTCCTGTAGATTACACATGTAGTATCACCGGGTTGTGGAGGTCATATCTCATGTGATTTCAGATGATTAACATACCCAGCTTTTGACAGTAGATTTTGATACATACATACATACATACATATATGCAAGGGTGGGCTGATAAGTTCATAAGGTGACTATGAAGGAGTGGTTCTACAGCTGTGAAATCTTGTATGCATGAATTTCAACTCTTTTTATTAATAACTGCATTGTTTCTTTCCAAATAAACTGACATCTGATTGTTCAAAATGACGTCACAAGTAACTTGTAGGTATTTCTTCGGAAAATGGACAAAACTTTGTATTGTGGTGATATCAAGTACCTGCAGAAAAAGGGTTTTGCTCCCAAGGACATTCATACTACAGGAGGGGATGACACTCCTACTTATCAACAGTGCAAAAGGGGGCAGCTGAATTTAAGAGGGGAAGGAAGAGTCTTTAATGTGACTTAAGGTCAGCCTAGTAGCACGCTTAAATTCATCTGATTAACATTGTTGGGAAAATTTGACATTGTTTGAGGCTGATACTTTTTTCAAAGTGTTCCATTTTTGCTAACTTGTTGCTTGATGTTTCAATATTTGGCAAAGGAAAAGAGTCTGAACATATCTGGTGATTAAACCCTATCTTGTAATCAAAACATATCATTAAATCACCGTCAGGTTTCTTTATCACTATTATCAGTGACATCCAATTGCTAACACCTTGAGTTACTCTTTCTAGTGTGCCTTGTTGTCATGCAACTGCCATTAATGAAAATGTTGGTCATGTTCACCATAGGGTGATGGATGAGAGTCAGTTGACTATAAATCAAATAGCCAATGCTATTAGTATGTCCTGTGCGAGAACTGAGAATATTCTGCATAATGAACTTGGCATGATGACGGTTTCTGCTCAGTGGATACCATGTCTTCTAACATTTTTTTTTTTTTTAGCATTTCACTCAAAGCAAGGCAGGATGCCACTAGTACGCAGGGGGTTACAGAGAGGGAGCAAGAGTAAAGAGGTGTGATGGAGGAAAGAATGAAGAGAAGGGCAGGGGATAGTTCAGGGCATCTGGAGATGTCAATTGACATTTCATTTGAATAGTTGGAGATTATAGCTATCAGGGAAACAAATAATAGGAGGGAATTCCACAGACGGGAGGTGTGAGACATGAAGCTATTGGAGTAGAAGAGACAGCCACATTTAACTATTTCAACAGTGAAAAGGTGCGACTGAGATGCCAGCCTAGTAGCACGCTTAAATTCATCTGATTAACATCGTGGGAAAATTTGACATTGTTTGAGGCTGATACTTGAGGTTGATACTTTTTTCAAAGTGTTCCATTTTTTCTAACTTGTTGCTTGATGTTTCAATATTTGGCAAAGGAAAAGAGTCTTAAGATATCTGGTGATTAACCCCTATCTTGTAATCAAAACATATCATTAAATCACCGTCAGGTTTCTTTATCACTATTATCAGTGACATAAAAACGCCATTAATTGCTTACATTACATGTTTTGGGTAACATTATGAGTTGTCATATATACAGGGTGCAATGTTTAAATTGTCGTGTAAATTACACAAAAAATGAAAATGACATCTCATTTTAACAGGTATTTTTACCAAAATTACACAAAAACATCTTGAAATACTAAAGAGTAAATTTATTCAATAAAATTGCCATTGGCTTCAACCACAGCCTCCAGACGACTTCAGAATCTCCTGTAACTCTTTTGGAAAGTCTCCTTATTTAAGTTGCTACCATAATCCTTGCCTTCAGTTCATCTTTTGTATTACAAGGAGTTTTGTTAGTCTCTCGCTCAACTGCAAACCACACATAATAATCAAGGAGGCTGCAGTCTGGTGAATTAGGTGGTCAGATATAAGGGGTGACATGGTTGAAGAAATTGTCTGACAGCCATGACTGGGTTCTTCTGCTGGCATGGCATGGTGCAGAGCCCTGTTCCCAGACAACATCCACCCTCTTGAATCAGGACAGCACTACTTCCTCAAGACACTCGATGTCAGTTTCTGTGTTGAGTCTGAGGCCCTCGCCAACAAATTTGGGAGTTCTTTTCTTATCAGAAAGATCAGAGTGAGTTTTTTCAAGCTGCTATACATTCATAATCACCATTAGACTCATCTAACTCTTTCTGAATCCTCTGCACTGTTCTCAGATTGACACCCAAATGTTTCTATTGGAGCTTCTGGCATAAATGCCAAGCAGTACAGCATGCAGTCTTCAAATTTCTGGCAGAGTGAATTGTATCATGGTGTTCTTTTATCACAGAGGGTGACCAACTGACCCTATTATACAGTGCAGTCGACAAAATAAAAAACAGTGAGCATGAGCAAAATTAAAAATATAAAATGATGACAATTTACCCATCACTCAATATATATATATATATATATATATATATATATATATATATATATATACTTATGAAAGCGAAGACTTTAAAAATCTATGGTAATATTTTATTTTGTTAAAACTGATACTTTGGTTTCATCTCATTGGACCAAATGAATGGATTTAAATTTTTTTCACCAGGCACAAAACGAATCATTTAAACAAAAATTATGTTTAAATATATAGATTCAAAATGGGGGAAGGGAAAAAGGAAGAAAGAGAAAGGATGGAGGAAAAGAGAGATATGTATTCAAAATGGGGGAAGGGAAAAAGGAAGAAAGAGAAAGGATGGAGGAAAAGAGAGATATGTATTCAAAATGGGGGAAGGGAAAAAGGAAGAAAGAGAAAGGATGGAGGAAAAGAGAGATATGTATTCAAAATGGGGGAAGGGAAAAAGGAAGAAAGAGAAAGGATGGAGGAAAAGAGAGATATGTATTCAAAATGGGGGAAGGGAAAAAGGAAGAAAGAGAAAGGATGGAGGAAAAGAGAGATATGTATTCAAAATGGGGGAAGGGAAAAAGGAAGAAAGAGAAAGGATGGAGGAAAAGAGAGATATGTATTCAAAATGGGGAAAGGGAAAAAAGCTAAGAAAAAGGGGAAAAAAGGGGGAAGGAAAAGGAGGGATGAAGAGAGGGATATGTATTCAAGATAGGGGGAGTAAAAAAGTGGGGAGAGAAAGGAGGGAGAAAGAAAGTTAAGTGTAGAGAGATATATAAGAAATCAGGGTGGATGAAGGCAGACAGGTTGACTTATTTTTACCAGATGTGAGCAGTGAAGTAGAGAGGGTATCATCAAAGGGGAAGAGACAAAGGAAAGAGAGCAAAAGAAAAAGAAAAGGGGAAAGAGAACAAGAGACAGAAAGGGTAAACTTGAAAGATGACTTGGAACTGGTAATTGTCAGTGTATAAAATTGAATATATTTGAAATTTACGATATTAATACCTGTACACTTTTTTTTAAAAACAGTTGAATAAGAGAATAAATTTGTAAAATGACAAATAGTTATTAAAAATTAATATATATATATCTTTAAAAAGATTTTTTTATAAAATTTATAATAATAATAAATAAAAAAGAGATCA
>OZ038491.1:53128026-53130526 GCA_964036315.1 Acanthosepion esculentum | reverse complement strand
GCTCTCCTTAATAATTTTTTCTTTTCAGACTCTTTCACCTACTATAATCCCTTTTATCTTAGTGGCTTTATCACCTTGCCTGGTGTGAAATGATTATAAAAAAAGAAAGAGCAATGTTAGTGAAGATTAAGTGAAACAAAATGGCAGCATCAGAGGATATTTTAATAGGGATGATGTAAGCCGTATTTGTGGATCTATAAGACTACTGCAAAAAATAAATGTTTAAACTATTGAAATTGCATCATGAATTTTATTAAATGTGTGCAAAATATTTCAGAACTTTTTCAAAACTATAAGCAAAATATACAATTGAAAATCAGTATATATATTAATATATAATATATTTATAATATTTGCAACTCCTCTTTTGCCAGAGATTTTTTTCTCAGTTGTGAGCAGGGCACATTCAGACTACTACTTGAAAGTGCTTGACCCTTAAGTCCAAGCAACCTTCTCTCTGTAAGCATAAGGAATGGCTGATGGGTCTTAATATAATTTGTGAAAATAGTGCTGACTCTCTGGTAATATACTGATTAATTTTGGAATTTTTTTTTTCCATTTTGTTCCTCCCTCTTTATTTTTTAATCCTTTTATATCAAGCAAGGTGATACTGCCACTAAGACACAAGGGTTAGTGTGAGTGAAAGAGAAGACTTTGATGTATGGACAATAAAAGAACAGTATTCAGGAAGATAGAAAGTAGCAATTGCCATTGCATTTAAAGTTTGAAAGATTGTAGGTTACAGGGAAGCAAGAAATATGAAGGGATTTCCACAGGTGAGAAGTGCAAGAAAAGAAGCTGTTAGAATAAAAAATATATAGTTGCATCTAGCTAGTTCAACAGTAAAACAATGAGACCTAATTGCCAATCTAGTAGCATGCTTAAATTCATACAGTTGAGGTACCAAGGAGGAAAGCTGATGAGAACAAATGCTATGAAAATATTTTTAGAAAAGGCAGAACACCGCCATGTCATGTAGGTGAGAAAGTGATTGAAGTAAAGATGCCAGGCCTGGATTGATTATATGACAGATCCTTTAAATTTTGTCAAGAATCTCAAGATGTATAGTAGAAGCACAATGCATATATGACAGCAGTATTCAAAGTTATCGCCATCTCTTTATCTTTGTGACGCCACACCAAAGTTTAGAGAATTTGAACAGAGTATTTAAATTTAAGTACATCCTGGGTATGACAATAAACTACATCCAGCTGCAAGGCCTCTGATCAGAAAATTGGAAGTTTTGAAGAGCATGGTCCCAGGTCCATCCTGATTGGGGGGTGATAGTGAACCCCAAAACAAAACTACATTTTTATAGCAAAATGACCAACAATACATTTTTATGGTAAAATTACCAGCAATACATTTTTATAAAAAAATTAACAATACATTTTAGGATCTACAAACTATATATCTACAAAAACATACCTTTTACCCTGAAAGGATGACATTATGTTACAAATTTAGATTTCGGCATTAATTAACCCATAGAGGTGTTGATATGCTGCTAAGCAAAATCAACTAACTTTTAGTAATTGTTCTACTTATTAGAAAGATGAAACTTTGCAACTTGATAATTTGATATAGGTTTTTAGCGATGTATAAACTGAAAATCAGTAAAATTAATGAAGCTTTGTTTGTTTGTTTAGCAGCATATCAACTCTTTATCGGTCAGTTAATACCAAAATTTAATTTTCTTGGGAGCATTAGTAATTTCAATACAAAAATGTATTGCTATAATATTTTTACTATGAAAATGTATTGCTGGTATTTTTAATATAAAATGTATTTTTATAGTTATGTTTTGACTCCAGTTTGGGGTTTAACTATTTGCTCATAGCTGCGACCCTAATAAGTTTTACCATTGCAGATGAGGGTGAACCTGGGCACAAGAGCAATTAAGAGGTGGTCCCACACTCCTCCAAGCCTCCCAATCAGAGGCCTTGCTGCAGACGTAGTTTATTGTCATACCCAGGATGATATATACACTCAATAAAAGAATTGTGGCTTTGCAATGGAAGAATTTAGTTCAAACACGTATTTTTATTTACTGAAAAAAAATTACTCTCATATTTTATTCTCGATCTTACAGCATTAAATACATTTTACATAATTTATTTGCAGACAGTCATCGTCGTATCTTGCCTCCTTCAGCTAAAAGATCCTACAACCAGAATTTTTCAATGACTTACAGTAAGTTTCTTTACATTTTTTTTCTTCTCTTCTTTATTAACATCTATCTGTGCAGAATTTTTATTTTATTACCAATCATGGGACCAATTCATGATTTACATGCAGATTCTTATCAAATTTATTGCATCTTGACATTGACAAAAAACTCCATAATTTCAAATGTGCAACATCATATTTTTTATTTAATCTCTTTAAATTCAAAACCAAACACACACACACACACATATATATATATATATTAAATAATGTATATTTTGGCATAAAAAATTTAATCAAACAGGTTTTATTAAATTCAATCAACACTGAT
>OZ038491.1:53058026-53123026 GCA_964036315.1 Acanthosepion esculentum | reverse complement strand
CCAATTAATTGAGGAAAAGACATTAAAGAGAGGTTACAAGATCTTTGGATCTTTGAAAAGCTTTGTAAGTGGGCTTATTATTTTAGCAATAGACAGAGCATAAGAAAGATATAAGAGAGGCAAGAAGATCTTCAGACTTTTCATGTCCTTTTTAAGTGGCCTTATTATTTTAGTATAAGATAGAGAAAAAGAAAGATAAAAGAGAGGCTACAAGATCTTTGGACCTTTGTTGAGCTTTTTAAGTAGCCTTATTATTTTAGCAATAGATAGAGCATAAGAAAGATAAAAGTGAGGCTATGAGATCTTCAGACCTTTGAAGAGCTTTGTATGTATAAAGGAAAAGACAGATTAAAGAGATGTTACAAGATCATTGGACCCTTGAAGACCTTTGTTAATGGCCTTATTATTTTAGTAAATGATAGAGCAAAAGAAAGATATAAAAAAGGCTACAAGATCGTTGGACCTATGAAGAGCTTTTTAAGTTGCCTTATGGTATTTTATTAAGCAAAGCTTTGTTGTGGCACAACACTCAAAGTAAGGAGCACCTAGTGAGTATCAAACTCACTACTCAGTCGGAATTGATCTAGCAAGACAAGCTTGTTAACCATTATGTAACCTCAGAGGTGCAAGGTAATGTATAAGCTTAGTTGTCAGCATCTGTTTCCAGCTAATTAGTCTAAATGAGTGAATGCATGTAGCAGACAGTCATGTGAATAAAATCCAACTGGAATTATGTAATGTGTTCAGCATCTAAAACTGAAATGATATTAATTTGGGCTTTCGTTTCCTGTGAATGAATCTGTCACTTGCTTCTCTTCTTATTCATTCTTATGACATCTGAACTGTTAACCTGCACAATGTCAAGCAATGCCCAAGCATGTGAACTTCATTAAATTAGATGATAAGGGAGACATCTACAGAAGCATTGACCAGTGGTCAATATTGTTCACTGATTCCTATGGGTATGATTAACAACTTCACTGGTGGAAAGATAAATGGAATTTATTTCGAGGCAGCTCGCTGCTTGTCCTATTAAGCTTTAGTCTGGGATCATGGTATTCATAAAGGTCTTATGAAGGTCTATAAATTAAATATGAAATACGTATGTATCAAGATGAAATATGCAATTACGAATATTGAAAGATAATTGTCCATTGTGCGCGTCACTATTCAGTTCTTGGTTACTGATGCCTCATATAATATCTGGCATTTCAAATGGATGTTTCTCTTGCTCCTTTCTTTCTTTGATTGTTTCTTTTTTTTCTTCATTAATTTTTCTTTCTTTCCTTCTTCTCATCTCTCTGTCTTTTATCATTTTTCCTTTCTTCTTTCTTTTTATGTTTGCTTTGTTTCTTTAATTTCCTTTCTTTTTCCCTCTGTTTTTTTCTTCATTTGGTCTTTGATTTCTCTTTATTTTTGGGCCTTTCTTTTCTTTTTCTTCTTTAACTATTTCATTTCTCTTTCCTCCTTTTCCTCATATAATATCTGGCATTTCAAATGGATGTTTCTCTTGCTCCTTTCTTTCTTTGATTGTTTCTTTTTTTCTTCATTAATTTTTCTTTCTTTCCTTCTTCTCATCTCTCTGTCTTTTATCATTTTTCCTTTCTTCTTTCTTTTTATGTTTGCTTTGTTTCTTTAATTTCCTTTCTTTTTCCCTCTGTTTTTTTCTTCATTTGGTCTTTGATTTCTCTTTATTTTGTGGCCTTTCTTTTCTTTTTCTTCTTTAACTATTTCATTTCTCTTTCCTCCTTTTCCTCATATAATATCTGGCATTTCAAATGGATGTTTCTCTTGCTCCTTTCCTTATTTATTTCTTTCTTTCTTTCTTTGATATTTTTCTTTTTTTTTTCTTCATTAATTTTTCTTTCTTCCCATCTCCCTATCATTTTTATTCTGTTTTGCTTTCTTCTTTCTTTCTACATTCTTTAATTTTCTTTCATTTTTCCCTCTGGTCTTTCATTTTCTTCCTTTTCTCTTTGATTTCTCTTTACTTTTTTTTTTGGTGGTGGGAGCCTTTCTTTTCTCTTTCCTCCTTTGTTCTTTCTTTATTCTTTCTTCTTTTTGATATTTCTTTACTTTTTCTTTCATTCTTTCTTTTTGTCTCTCCTTCTTCTTTTGTTTTTCATTCTGTTTTTTTTGTCTTTCTTTTCTCTTTTCTTTCATTGGCCCTTCTGTTCTCTTTCTTCCCTTTCTCTTTCTTATTTCCTTCCATTTGTCTTTTTCTTCTTTTACTTTTATTTTTTCTTCTCTTTCTTCTTTTGACTTTTATTTTTTCTTCTCTTTCTTCTTTTGGCCTTTCATTTCTGATTACTCTTTTTGTTTTTTTCCTCTTTCTTCTTTTGGTGTTTTTCTCCTTCTTCCTTTTGGTTTTTCTTTCTTCCTTTGTTCTTCTTTCTCTTTATTTTCCTTGCTTTTTCTTTGCTTCCTTCTCTTTTATTCTGTCTTCTTTCTTCTTTTTTCTTTAATCTCCCTATGAACATTTAATTCATTTCTTCCTCCAACTGATAACTCAGAAAATATACTGACTTCCAAGCATCCTTCAAAAAGTGTGTATTTTTACATGTAGGTTTTCCATTTGCCATACCTTTGCCAATAAAGCTCTCACTAAATACTTTTATCTATTAATTATATAGATAAAATGTATTGTGATTTTTTACAAGATGCTAAAGTGATGCCCATCATTAACAAGTGTAGAAATTTATTCAATGTCTAATTGCTCAGCAGCTCAACTCACATCAACAATGTTTATTTGAAAATGCCTCATAGCACTGTAGTTACTGTTACACCGGCCTTTCTAACACAAGGGAATTACACCGGTTTTCACTATATATAGTGCCAGTAATACCTACCCGGGGTGTAAGCAGCGACAGTACTACAACTGCCTAGCTGAGTAGTACCCATTTCCTACCTTTGTATCTGTGATGTTAAATACACTTGTTCCTTAAACCAACCTCGACTTGATTTTCTTCTTTTTACTATTGTGCCACGACACAACAGTTACCATTCTACTCAATATGTTTATTCTTTACTGAATTTTACAAGCATTAAGGTACCTATTTGCTAGATTTTTTGTGTATATAAGAATTATAAAAATCTTTAGGTTGACATTAATTTGTTAAACAACCTCTTTAACAGATGTAATAATGATGTTCAAAATTTTGAAATATGACAGTCATATTCTGCTAAAACTTTAAGAATAAGATGGGAGGAAAAAAAAATTTTCTATAAAGTTACAGATGAGGAAAGATTGTATTTTGAGAAAAGAAAATGATGGAGAATTATTGGATTTTACAAGTCAACACAAAAACACACAATGACACGTGGCAGAATGTCTACAGCAGGGGTCTCAAAAATGTGACCCATGGGAGATAACAATGACTTTTTCCAGATAGAAGTCCGACTATTTAACCCATAGTTGGGGGGAAATAAGAAAGTTATTCATACCTTTTTTGAAGGGTACCTGTACGTAAGTGAATGTAACAAACTTGACTGGCCTCAATTTCAGTCCAGAATTAAAATGGAACTCAGATATATATCCCGTTGCTAAAGATTCCTAAGAAATGATCAGCTCATTCTATCACTTCAGGATGTGTCTGACTCTTTCTACCATACTTTAACTTTACAAAAGTCATATCAGTTCAAAAATTGAGAACTGCTGCCTCATCACGGCTGGAGCTGCTTAGGCTTCACTTTCCAGCCTTGACAGAATTTAAAATCATTTATTCTGGTTGGGGGGGGCGTTGTTACAACTTATTTTCTACTCTGTATCCTCTTTCCCAAAGACACAACTGTGCAAGTTACTGCAATTTCCATGGCAATTGTCAGATGAACTTCATTTTTTAGTGCCACCAGTTCAGACCTTTACAGCTAGGTGATGTCATTCTGCTTCTAGAAATTCAAATCACCCTCATTTCCTCTGTATTTCAAGTGTAAGAAGCAAGTTTTACTCAGACTGCTTTTTCTCAAGAATTGCCACTTTGCAGAACAAACCCTACAATCATAACCTCTTCAGGTCAAGGGTCAATCATTATATATGTTCCTTATACTTATAATATTCACTTCCTGCCACCCTCATCTTTCATTCATATTAATCAGCTCATTTATCATAAACATTTTGACAGTAACCTTCAACTTGAAATCTTTGTATTTAGTGATGTCAAATGCAAAAAAAAGTTTTATAGACTTGTATCAACAAAATAATGACTATATACAGTACACCCTCTCTAAAATAGTTCCTTGTAAACAGCTAACCTAAATATATTGCTATATCTACTGCTAAGAAAGTCAGTTCATTGTGTTGTGCTAGACAATTTTTCTCTCCAGAATCTATCTTGCATATTTATAAGTCTACCATTCTTCATGCATTGAATACTGCAGACAAATCTGGTCTGGTGCTTGTACTGTATATTTAGAGATTCTTGATAAAATCTAAAGAAGAATCAGCAATATTATTGGTCCTGACCTGGCATTTCAGCTTCAGTTACTTTCCCACTGCCATAATGTAGCTTCCCTGTACCTTTTCTATAAATACTTTCATAGTAATTATTCAGATGAACTCTTTGCTATGGTACCTAGACTGAATTTAAGCATACTAGACTAACAGCAAGCTTTCATTAATTCACAGTTGAATTAGTTAAATGTAACCATAAGTTATGTGTTAACAGTTTCTTTTCTCACACTTCTCACTTGTGGAACTCTCTTCTGGCTCCATGCTTTCCAGCCAATTTTGATCTTCAAAAATTTCAATATAATGTCAATCATTATCTGCTGTCCTCCTGATTACTCTTCTATTCTTTTACTTCTCTAATGTTTCTCTTTTTTCTTCCTCACTCAGTAACCCCTTGTGTCTTAGTAGCTTTACTGCCTTGCATGGGGTTATATGATTAAAAAATTTATATATATATATATATATATATTAAAAAATATGCATAATACCCTATGTTTGATTGTACAATTCAGAGTTTCATGCCTCTGCAATCTTCAGATGCAGAAAAAAAATCCACACTAGCTCTGTTATTTAACATTGAAAACTGTTTTTTCTTACACCATAGAGTATATATGTATGTATTTGTATATGAATGCTTGCTTGTACATTTACATATATCTATCCATTTGATCATATATATATATATATATATATATATATATATATATATACACACACAACTGGTTTTGATTGGTTAAAATGATTTGCAATATTAATTTGCTGTCATTCCACTTTATTGGCTGGGAATATATTCCAAAACCTGCAACAGATACCTGAAACTTTACATTGTACCAGTATTTATATAAACTATTTCATTTCTACTTATATACACATGATAATATCTAATTTATAAATTAGTTGCAATAACATTAACAATAAAAAAAAATATAATGATAGTAATGTCTAATTAGAATATCTGTCAAAATCTTTCATAAACAAAAATATTCTATATTGACATCTGGATTCCAGCAAATTAACATCAGACAAATTGAGAGGTTTGGGGTTTTCTTCAAATATTCTATTTTTCTTCTTATGAGGGTTTGTGGGTTTTTCTTTCTCCCCTTGTAGGTCAGGTGTTAATATAACTTCCTGTTATCTGGTTGGCATATTCAGCTCAGTTTCATTCCTTGTTTATATTAATACATTCACTATCCTTAGTGGCTTTGATGAAAGCGAATTTATACGTTATTTTTATTCTTGACAATTGACACCAAAAATATTAAATGCTAATTATTTATTTATTAGATTGTTTATTTACAAAAATAATTTTATATTTTACAACATTCTAAAAACTAATACAGTGCAATATTTATCATTTACTAATTTATAAAGAAATAAATATGAAAACAATTTTCATACATAAATTTATAAATATTTCCTAAATTATTAAAATATGTGAACCAACTAAAAGGAAATCCTTATTATTTACCATTTTATAAAGTTTGAATCGATTGGCAATAAACTGATGTTTTGCCAACCATTCCAATAAACAATCTAATAAATAAATAAATAATGTTTATTAAATTTGTTTTCAATTCTCAAGAACAAAGAAAATATATAGATTTACTTTCTTATGTTTAGGTTTTGTTACAATTCTAATCATCACTTTTTAAAACAATGAACATTGCTGGGGGGTGAAGGTAGTTAAAATAATAGCGGTGTCAATGGAAAAGACTGTCCTTTTGACACGCCGTATTTTTGCGTGCACAAAGGTCCAAGGTTATTTAACACATATACAAGAAATTTATGGTTTTAGACTCTCTTTGCATAGAAAAGTGTAGATTGCATTCTACCTGTAAAATAAATATATTCATTCTACCTGTAAATTAAATATATTCATTCTACCTGTAAATTAAATATATTCATTCTTTTTACTGACAAAATTGAGAGATCACGATATACATGAAATTGTACACAAATATAGCAAATGTGAATGTAACAAACTTGACCAGAATTCAAACTTGGCTTGCTGATTTCTATTTCTGAGCTGCTCATCATTACACTTACCTGTGCCTCCATTTAAGTTCTTCCCACCTGCCATTTCCACAGGTAATATTAAGAGAAGCATTTGTTGGCTGATGCATCAAATGTTATTGCAACTTCATCCATGTTTCCTATTTGATCCAGTACAAAACAAATTTCTTTTTATGCATTTATTGCAATACAAGGAAAAAGATGTTTACATCCAGAAAAAGAGAGCTGAAATTCTAATATTTTTACAGGGGGGGGGGGGGGGGATATGCAAATGGATGGATATATAGCTTATGACGTTTATCATTGTAGGAAGTGGAATCTGCAAGGCACATCCAAATTCCTATTGAGTCTGTTTTGTTTGCTTCACACTAATGTCCTTTGAAAAGAGCTTAATCTGCCCTACCATTTAGCCCATAGCTAGGGGAGAAAAGATAGACTTCCCCAAGAGTAGTTATTATTATTAAATATTTTTAAAAATTCATTTTGGGGGAGATAATAATGGTTTAGTGATATAAATCTTATTAATTTGTTCTAAATTCTAGGCACTGACCAGGCTTGACATTGCTTAACTTTGGTGATCATATGGGAACCAGTGTTTCAACATGAAGTAGCCATAAACCAAGTAATATTCAGGAAATCATTTGTTGGCTGATACATTAAATGTTACTGGAAATTCATCCATGTTTTGGCCAAGTTCAAACTTGCATTTATTACAATACAAGGGAAAAGACATCTACAACCAGAAAAAGAGAGTTACATTTATTTTTGTGCACAATGAGGAAAGAGGGGCTGGAGAATTTAACACTCAGAGGACATATTCAAAGTAAAAATGCAGGGGAAAAACAGTGAGTAACCAACTTGAGTATAAGTAGATGGATAACAAAACAAAGACTGGGAAAAAGTTATATCAAGCAACAAAAATCAGGAAAGTATGGAGAACCATGACCGTCCATATTTTGGAAAGAGTATGGTATATAAAAGATGATATTACAGATTTATAAATTTCTTACATCTGAGATTCAAAGGTGAGTCTTGTATGTCATAAAATGAGTCTTATATATCATTAAGTACAGTAGTAAGTAATGTGGGTCTTGTATGCCATCAAAATGTATATCTTACATGCCATCAAAAATGAATTATATCCCATATAGTACAGTAGTTAAAATGTGGGTTTTACATGCTATAAAAAATTAGTATTATATGCTATTAAAATATGGGTTGTATATGTGATCGAATATAGTAGATAAAATTAAAAATTCATAACTCTGTCCTTATTAACTGTTATGGGAACTTACCCATAATAGGAATGGACTATTCCGTACCTCATAAATACTGCGCCTCAAGAGGGAGCAATAGTTCAGTGTCAGACAGAGTCATGTCAGATGATTACTGTAAGACATTGGAATAGTGATACTGGTCGAGACAACATAGTTCTCTCTAACCTAACCTGATTGTTATTACTAACACTTCTACTTCTTTTGTACATATTCAGTTTGTAATATATCTGTGTTATTCCATACCTGTGTTCGAGTTATTCTTCATTGGTTCTACCTTGGACCATCATCGTGGTACAAGGAACTTGGACCATAACAGTAACCATAGCCAGTGATTACCACATTGCTTGAAAGACAACAAACTATGATAAATTAACTGTTCGATTAAATTAAGAATACATTACAAAGAACTTATTTCTCATGACCATCCTAAGTGAAGTTGCTGCAATTATATGCAAATGTTAAGACACTATTTGGAGGCACAGACAAATGGTATTCATGGTAGAATGGAGATTTCATTCTGGAAACAAAAAGACTGTTGATACTTTCTTCTTTTATTCTCTCTCTAGAAGGCAAAGAAACTTGCAGGAAAATAAAACTGACATTTGCCATGGAATTACACTCATCGCCTGTGGAGTGAGTAGCCTGGGTCAAATGAAAAATAAATAACTGTCCAACAAACAGAATTAACAAAGTTAGTAATAAAAAGAAAAGGCAACAGGGCAAAAATGAAATAATATCAAGCAAGCAAGAAAACAGTATATACAAGGCAAATTAACAGTAAGAAAGCAAAGTATTTACAAACTAAGAATTGGCATCAACACAAAAAATCAAGTTTGGACAAGCGAACGTAGTATTCTGTCTAATAGAAAAGGCAGATTGAAACTAAGTCATATCAAACTGCAAACCAGCCTATTTTATTGGCTAAGAAAAAAAATCCCAGCATGCATTTGTGTGCCTCTGCCTATAAATGTGGAGAGGCAAATGTTCTGCAGTCATTCCTGATTGGATAGAAATCAACATCCACCCCAAATCATTTTCTTACTTTTTACAAAAAGAATCAATCCAAATAAGTCTTGACCTGTCAGAGGGCTTAGAATATTCTGACTGCTTCTCCTGCAGTGAGTTAAGACCTCCTCAAAGTGGACACTCCTTCCAGGTGGATACTTGCAGACTATAGGTATAAACCCAACAAATATTTTGGGTATGACATTGAACAGTGTCTATCTTTTACAAGTATGAACCTGATCCTCTGATTTCTCAATTTCTGGCTACCTTCCTCTTCTTAGAAAGGTCTCTAAAATCCACTTTCTCACCAACATAATGATAACTATAATCTTCAAAAATTTAAATGTAATGTCAATCAACATTTCTAGTGCCTTGATCCCTGTTCTTCTTTTCTCCACCCCCATACTTACACCCTCTGTAGCTCCTTGCGTACAAGTGGCACTTGCGCATTGCTTGTGGTGAATTGCTTAAAAAATACATTTCGACTCAACTATAAACCACACCTGTGACTGTTGTCCTATAAGACTTATATTCGAGACTCAACAAGGGTTTGATAGGGTCATCAAATTAACCGACTTAATCAAATGTGCCATAATTCTGTCTAATAAGAACTTAGTAGAGAATTTTTTTATGTTTCAAATAATCAGTTTCCATTAAATCATGATGGCTGTGAGATCCTATCAAACAATATAAAAGGAAGATCACAATTCTCCACTCATTTGTTCCCTACAAATAGTTCAAATATAAGTCCTTTTATTTACAAGCACGTTTTGCCTACTCTGATTTCATTCTGACCTATATTTTAACTTCTCTATTAATTCTTTCAAACTGGTTTTCATACTTATATTTGATTTTTGAACTAACAGTATTTAAAAGTTCACACTCAATCACATGCTGTCATAACACACTCAGGAGATAACCTGTTATCATTACAACATAAATTGTAACAATGAATCAATTATTATTACAATTAACTTTTCCTTTTAACATAAGATACTATATTGGCAACAAGGTCTCACCATTTTACTGTTAAACTAACTAGATGCAATCATCTGTTCTATTATAACAATTTATTTTCTCACACTTCTTGCCTGTGGAACTTTCTTCCAATTTCTTGCTTCCCTGAGACTTACAATCTTCAAAAATTAAAATGCAACATCAATTGCCATCCTGTTCATTTCTTCCTTTTCTTCACTTCTGCTCAATAAAGTCTTCTCGTCTTCTTTCACTCCCTGTAACAACCTGTGCCATAGTGGCATTATTACCTTTCTTCAGGTGAAATGATTAAAAAAAAGAAACAAAATGAATGAGATACAAGATGTATCTCTTAATGTTAAAAGTCAGTTGATCCAAATGTAATCTGAGAAACTTTATTTTACTTTGTTTAATTTAAAAATTTTTGTACAATATAAAATTATTAAATTACATAATATTTACTTCTTTAAAAGTATAGTTCAGTGGTCCTTGACATTTTTTTAGCTGTGTCTCTAAATCTTATCTAAAAACCTATAATAAACGTCAAAATATATCAAACCACATCTCAAACGAATCTACTTAGAGAAAACAACAAAAAGTTGATCCTTCGTCAGACCATATAGATGGCCACTGCAAAATCACATTGTTTATATAAAAAGATCTTTACCAAATAACTAAAACCACATCACCTGAACAGCAACAACTAAAATGGGTAGCATGTCTAACTAGAAGACACAATAATATAATATTGCTGTTAACTTTCTCATCAATATTAGATGAAGCTATAACAGTGGACTGGAATTTTGTGAAAAACTGCTATAATACAAATATTATATAAATGTCAATTGAGGGTAATACTGACTGTTCAAGCAATTTTCACACTACCAAAATCTTTCATCAATATTTGATAGAGCTATAACAGTTAGTGGACATGAAGTTCTTGAAAAACTGTTTTAATAGAAAGATTATATAAATGTCAACTTTTCGACCATTAAATTCTGAATGATTTCTGGGTGGAAATGACTAATTTTACCATAAGTAAAATTTATTTTAGACATAAATAAAAACGAAAACTTAATCCTTGAAAGTTTGTTCAAAATTCATCCTGTACTCAGTCTCTGCTCTATGATAAGTATCATTAAATCTGAGGATTTACTGTATTATCAGTTATCTGTCTCACCATCTTCTTATTTTCATCATCTATATACACCATATTTCAATTGTATTGGGATTATTTAAGAATCTGCTTTAGCTATGATCTGATTGAAAGCCTCAAATCCTTTCATTGCTCAATGTATTTATGTTCATAGTATAATTATTTTCAATTCACAAAGTAATAAACGAACAAGTTTTATTTAAATTTAAGAGCGGAAAAAAGAAGACAGCTTCTTATATTAAGATTAGGTAACACAAATAAATCACTGAAAAAAGAGCATACCATGATGAAAAATGCCCCAAAATTGATAAAAACAAAGTTTTATCATCAAAATGTTTGTTATTATTAAAAGAAAAGATTTTAAAATATTTTTTGATTATTTTATTAAATTTTTTAATCCTTTCCAGCATGTTTTAAATTTTGGTAAAAATTTTTTTTTTTTTTTGCATCGGAGAAGATTAGTATAGAAAAGTTTAGCATCTTTTTTGTGATAAAAACACCTTCATTTGGAAATTCTTGCCAAAATCAAATAATTGTTGGATTTTAATTAAACTTTCAGGACTTAGTCACAAATAAATGAAATTATTTTTATAACTTTTTTCAGAAATCCTGGTAGAAATAATTCTTTTACATCTGTTATCTCCCCCTTACTTAATGAAATTTATGAAAATTTAATGTTTCCCTCTTCATATTTATATTAGTTAAAAGCAGGACTCCTTGGAGAATGTAAATCATCAACTTTTTTAAACAGTTACTCATTTACCAAAAATCTGCACTGAATTGTAAAATGAAAAATACAATCAAACTACATTATTTAATTAGAAAAGCTTTTAATTGTTTTATAAATAAGATGTTAGGAGACTATTGTCTTAAGAAAAAAAATTAAATGAATACTGTATTTTTACAAGATTTTTTTTCATTTTTTTTACATTTTAATTAGAATAACTTAAGTTTTAAACATTTTTTAATCTTTCAAAATTCTGTATTAATTTAACCCTTTTAGATGATATTATTAAGTGAAAACTATATTTACTAATCATAAATTGAAAAGCTTTGTAGAAATCCTCAAACACCAATATTTTTAAAAGAATTTTGAATATTTTTTATGCTTATTTTCTATATACAGTTGACCATACATGATATGTCATTATGAGAAAATAAGAGCAATAATTATAGTAAATTTACACTAAAAAATATTTAAAATTTAATAAAACACTAGCTTATAGAGAATATTTTCTTAAATTTTTAAGATTACTAAGTACTTAAAAATTATATATAAAAGGCTCTCATGTTAATTCAATTAATTTTGTAATGCCTGAAGTTAGATAGATAAGTATCAATCTGTCACCAAGCTGTAAGACACATGAATGCCTTCAATAAACAGCTGCTGTTGTGTTAAAAATGCATTTCTGTGATATTTTAAACTTAAAGTAAATAATAGTTGTTTCAAATCAGATTAATTATACTTTAAATCAGGAAATATTCCTCAAATAAAATTTCAGAAAAATATATTTTATTTATATTACAGAGAATTACATTGTGATGAAAGATGACTAAAAAAGAGCACTAATCAGCTATTTTGGAAATAAAAAACATCCTACAAGTCAATTTAAATTAGTTTTTTTGCATATTGGAAATATTAAATGTAATCTGTTAGTTTGAAATTAAAATTAAAATAAAAGCGTCAAGAAAGATTTTTCAATTTTAAAAATTCATTTTAAATCTTAGGTATCATTTTTTTTCATTTTTTTTGGATGTACCTAATTAAAATTATCTTATTTTCAGGGTAAGTTTTCCAAAATAAAATGAAGATTAAAAAAAGGTTTATATACGTACATAGCTTGTTTGGGGTCAGGAAATAAAGCAAGTATTAGTGGTAGAATAGTGTCACAATATGCATGTATTGGTAATGATTTTTTTTTTAACCTGTACAAGACCCAAAAGCCCTTCCAGGTAAAGTGTTACAAAGAAAGAAGCACTGTTTATGGGAATATGTGAGGAAGATAATACTTAACTCTAGATTTGAACAGGTTATGTTTTTATTGATCATGGAAGCATCCTCTTGTGAGCCAGAAAGTAGTGTTCATTCACCAATGAAATATGAAGGGAATAAGGTTGGTTGCTACAATGTGCATGGCATGGTGGGTCTATTGAGACTGGAAAATGAAGACTGGACAGCTCCTACCCATATATGGCAGCAGTAGTCCATTTTTGGCCTGCTCTGGCTCTTGTAAAGGTAGAAGATATCAGGAAGAGTCAGGTAATTACTGGAATGGTACAGGGAGCCGACATTTTTATCTGCATCTTTTACAATGGATTGTATATACAAGTTCCACTTGAAATCTGGGTTGAGCTTAAGTCTAAAAAAGGATTATTATTATTATTATTATTAATAAATAAAAATAAAATAATAATAATAATAATGAAAATTATAAATAAAATAAAATAAAACAATAATAGAAAAACATTGTATAAAATAAATTAATTAAAAATAATAAAAATAATCCCAGCATGCAACAAAATTTTTCCTGCTGGAAATATGGACATCCCCCTAAAAGATGTTAAATTCAATCTATTCACCATGAACCTTGGTATGGGCAACATATGTCTGTCTTCTCTCTGTGATATGGCTTGTAATACTATGGAGTAAATTTCTTTCTTTTATCACATGTACCATAAAACAATTGTAACCTAAAAATACACACAAAAAATATAAATAAATTGAATGAAAGTAACATACAATTTACCATGCTGTTTCTGCTATTTTTGTACATTTTATTTTCTGTCAAGTATGCTTTTATATCTGGTGGGCTTAAGCAAGTGGATGACAGAACATGGAGGAGGTGGCAGAGGGACAAAACTTATTGAGAGCTACAAGGGATAGGGGGAAGTGGAGAGCTATGATCGTGTACATCCTGAAAAGACACGCCACATAAAAAGAAAGAAAGATGCTTTTATCTCCATGAACATGAAGCTGATTACTGCTGCTATGATGTGGGTGAACCACACCCCACAAGTCCCAATAGACACTCAGGATACAGGGCCTCCATGAGAGAATATCTGTTCATTGTTATAGGCAGAAATTCAGGATCTGCTTGGTGATGATTGAATGTCACTAGTTTGGTTTTTGAGGCATTGAATGTGGCCAGCCACTTTTCCCCCCACTGAGCTATTAAAACTGGGTTAAAGAAAAGATCAGTTACCATTCTCTGGTCATCAAGAGTTTTGGAGTTCCACCCATATACCATCATCAACATAGATATTCATAAATGATCAGAGCATACTTTTAGGTAGATCATTTATGTAAACTAGAAAGAAGGTTGGGTTGAGATGTGAACCCTTGGAGATGCCTACATTGATCATTTGGGCATAGGTGTACTGGCCATTAACAACTAGCTTCAGAGACCTACCCATTAGGAATTATTTCATAATTGAGAAGACTATTCCAGTGATTCCATAGCTACAGAACTTGTACAGCAACCCTCTATGACAAAAAGCCTCTGAAATATCTAATGTGATCATCCTTGAGATGTATTTATTGTCTAGTGCCTCATTGATTCTGTGAGTGATGTTAGTTGAGATATTAGCAGTGTACTGAATCAATCATAATGCTTGTCCCTCAAGAGATGATCAACAACCTTGTGGTTGATTATAGCTTCAAAATATTTGCTAATGACACTATACTGAGATCGGGATGAATGGTTACCAGCATTTTTAAAAGATGGGCATACACTTGACACCTTCCACAGACTTGAGAAGGAATTCTCCTTCAATCAGTGGTTAAATAGTTTTGCTAAGATCAGAAATAACTCATTTTAATATTCTTAAGAACAACAAATCTGAACCGGTAACCTTATGGTTATGACTTTTGATAAGTCTTGAAACTTCCCTGGTTGTGATAAATATATTACTGAGACTGTACTCAGTGAGATGTGAAGTCAAGAAAGGCATTGTCATTTAATATGAAGTTTGAGGCATAGATCATAGCTTTATCTGATGAGGATGAGATGACCTCAGAGCCATTTATGAAAGTAGATGCTGATACTTTCCCTCTATTGAGAATTTGGTTGGAATATTTCCAAAACTTCTGGGATTCAAGTTGTTTGCTTTCAATCTTGGCCTGAACTGCTTGCACATAGCTACACTTTGCATTTTCTAGCACACTCTTGCAATGATTGCAGACAGTTCTGAATGCAGCAAGTGTTCTACTACACTTTTCTCCCTGATAGATATTGTAGTAGTGATAGTGAGCTATGGCTGCAGCACATTCAGAATTGAACCAAGGCTGGCTGTTCGGTTTTTGCTGGAATATTTTCTGGGGTATAAAATGCTCCATTCCTGAAAGGATACATTCTAAGATGAGGCTGACAATTTTGGATGCAGAGAGAGAAGCTTATACCATGTAAGAACTCTAACCATCCCAGTCAGCTTTTGTGTATGAAAAATCGTTTTCTGAAACACAACCTCACAGGATGTCTTTGGTTTGGCATCAACTTTGATACTGAGTAGTGAATGGGTCTGAAGTGCCTGAGAGTTGGGGGTTAACATTTCAGCAGAGCATTTTTTCTGGGTAATATGTGAGGAAGAAGTTAGGGAGTTTTGCCTGATGTTCTGTTGCATCAGGAACAAAAGTGGCCACTTCAATGATTTGTGTCAGTTCATAGACAACAGGGAAGTTGCAGTAGTATCTGCTTTCTTCATCAGATTCATTTGAGAGGACTAAACATTCTTTGTGGTGAATTTTGAAGTCACCCCAAATATGAAAACTAGTTGAGGGATACTCAGTGAGATTATTATCTCAGCTATTCAGTCGAACATTACATTTCTATCACCCTAAGAACTATAGAGAGTGAAGATGAAATTAGTACTGTGGACAAGTGCCATGCCGAAGCATATATATATGGGAGATCAGGGTCCTCATTTCGGGATCTCTGCCACATGGGAACCTATTCTTAATGTAGGCACAGAGTCTGTGGTCATGACAATTACATTAGTCATGTTTTACTATTAGGAGCAAGTAACCTGGTATTGTGAGTTCCTACACTGACACATGGATCTATACCAGTTTCAGACAAGAATAAGAAATCAGGTTTGGCATGAAGTTAAAACTCTGGAAATTTGGAATGTAGACCCCCTCACATTGGGTGTAAGAGATGATGTATTTAGGGTCTGCTTTTGTTTTCATTTGGGTTCTGTTTGATTCTTTTATTCAATAGTCAAGTTAATGATTTTATGACAAAGAACAGTGTAAATAATTTTATTCTAGAAAGGAACTGAAAATGCTAAAAATATGTTAGGTAAAATCAAACTAAAGAAATAAGATCTATAAAAAAAACGTGTGTTTATATATTTATCAGGCACAGATTTTGATCTCCTTTTTTTAGTAATGCACTCTTGTTTATTTGGTAACAAACCTGCTTCATATTACTATCTGAAGCAAAAAGTTGCTTGTGAATTTTAATGTCTCCAAAATGAAACTGCTCTCTATTAATCATCTTAAAGAACATTTTTTGCCTTCCATTAGTATGGCTGAGCAACTGATGGCACCTTCTTGGTCTCACATGACATGAAGTGAAATGATTATATTGAATCAATTGATAAATCTGCTGCTAGGAAAGTTGGTTTACTATTCCATGCTAAACAATTTTTCTCACCAGAATCTATTTTGCACATTTATAATTTTGCCATTTGTCTGTACATCAGATATGGCTGCCACATCTGGTTTGGCACTTCTGCCAGATATCTAAAGATTCTTAACAGAATCCAAAAAAGAATCTACAACATTAACAGGAGAGGAGTAAATGCATGCCTTTCCCAAGGGTATTAGTATGAAGTAAATACAGCATCCTTAGCTGATATTTGGTCTATATTATTGTAACACAGTAAAAACGACATGTCATAGTGCAATTTTTGTTAGGGCACTTCTACTGTCCCTACCCTGTCTTGTTCTTTTTTTAATACTACTCAGTTATTGTATGCCTTGTTTTCATTGACTCTGAGTCTATACTACCCAGACTAGGGATTGAACTCCAAATTACTGTCACCAAATTCAACAATAAAGATGTAGGAGGATATTAGCCTGAATGTAAATAGTGATAACTCCTTCAGACTATCATCTTCATTTTTGTTGCCATATTTATCACAACGTATCGGCCGTTGTACGCTCCGGCCTTCTTCAGGTGGTTGGAATGGATGTCAGTTACCAGTTATCTCCTGTTAATTCCCCTCCCCAAGTTCTCCACAGCCTTAACCAGGTATTGAACTCACACTCTTTGAGCCCTGTCACTGGATCTAACTAACACCTTTATCCACTGTGCCATGTGTCCTGATAACTGACATCCATTAGACATGGCACATGGAACTAGAACAGTCTACTCCAGTGTGCAAAATAAAGGGTTCAGTTTGACATTCCAACCACCTGAAGAAGGCCGGAGCATACAGCGGCCGAAATGTTGTAATAAATATGCCAACAAAGATGAAGATGATAGTCCAAACAATGTAAATAGTGTATATAATACCTTATCTCAGAAATATAGACAGATGATAACTCCTTGTTCCAGAAATTCAAGAAGAAATTAATAATTATTACGTTAATTTTTTTTTTAGCTGTGATATTGTAACAGCAATACTTAAGTGAGAAATTTTATCCACTAAATTATTGTCCCATGTGTATTACAGCATTGTTTCATAAATTTGGTGGTATAAAAGAATTCAGTTTAAATTCCATCGAGGTTATCTGGACCAACAGATACCTGAAGAAGGCCAGAGTGAACAATTCCTGAAACAAAGATGAGGCCATTATTCTGAATGTAAATAACATAAATAACTCCTGATCTACTACCTGTTAATTACAGTGTTGTTTCTTTTGACCTGTCTGCATTCTACTCCATCAGTCATATTGACATACTAATGACAATACTTTGGTAATAATTAATAATAAAAATATTCATGATGAATAGCATTTAGAAATAATTATAAGATAATTTATACTATTTACTGTTGTCCTCATCTTTATTGTCATATTCACAACATTTTGTATGTTGTATGCTCTGGCTTTCTTCAGGTGATATATTGGAATTTCAAACAGAACCCTTGATTTAGTCTGTGGGCTAGTTCCATGTGCCATGCCTTTTCTAGATATTTCAGTTTTAGTTAATTCCCTTTAGTGACTCAACTCTCAAAGTTTTTGTTCACCTCTGCTGTGGCCAGGTATTGAACTCACAATTATTTGGGTTAAGTCACTTTTTGGATTACTTCAACCAATGCTTTTATCAACTTGGAACATATAGCCCAGTGAGTGAAATTTTTAGACTTATAAACTTAATGTCTCAGTGAGTGGATTTTGGGGACTTTTAAACCTAATGTCTCAGTAACCTTTTTTTTACCAGAGCACATATTACAATTTTTCTTATTGTTGTTCGAGAGCTAGAGAAAAACAACAAATAAGCTGAAACATTGTGAATATGACAATAAAGATGAGGATCATCTTTATTGTCATATTCACAATTGTCCAACTAATTTAAATAGTGTAAATAGTTACAACACCTAAAGTATAATACAAATACTATAAAGTGGAAGTTGAACATTGAACAGAGGTCGCCAAAGGTGACATTTAAGCAAGAGTTATTAAAGTGTTATTTTCTTTTTCTTTTCAGTATCACCTTATACAATTGGAGCCGTCATCTCTTCATCTTTGGCAGTCATTCTGATAATAATCTTCATTGTTCTTGCTGTACGTTTGAGGGTAAGTAAACAGAATCATTGACCTTCTGATCTGCAGTCCACTGCTCTGTCATTTTGTATTCAACTCTGTTACACTGTTGTAGATAAATCTCCTACAATCACAGATAAAAATTATTAAATAAATCTATCTAAACTTTCATTCACTAATTTACATAGAGTGACACATTTTGCTTTTTAATTTTGTATTCCATCAGTATACAGGAGATTGTGGCTCTCCACAGATTCCATTTTTTATTATCTATGAACTGCTAGGACTTCTTGGGAAAGACAGTGGAGTGGTTTTATGTTACGTTCTCCATAGTTTTAAATTCAGAGTAGTCCTTCTCCTAGATGGGTGCTGCCCAAGGTGAGAGCCTTGTCTATTTTATTTAACTCATTGATGGGAGTGAGTAGAAGAGATGGGTTTATGCCTTTCCTAAGTGCATCTGTGTGAATGCAACTGACTAGACAGAAATTTGAATTTGGTTCTCCAATTCCATTTTCCTCACCAGTAACCATTATGCTTCCCACATCCGACTACATAGTGACACTACAAATACTAAAAATATATCTAAAAATGTCCTGGAAATTGTCTTAATATTTTTATGGTATTGTTCAATCTCAAGAGAACCATCGATCTGTGCCCGAAGAGTTATACCCTGTCCAGCATGAAGGACTGGACAGGGATTTTAGCGAAAGATCGGCATTTGGCTATGTAGCACCTTTCCCCTTTCAACACCACTGATGTTGTCCAAGGGAAAGGCAGGGGCCAAAACAATTTGGTGCCAGTGTCATCGCAAGAGTTGACAGGACAAAATTGAACATGACATTGGACTCTTTTAAGGACTTAGGTGCCAAATTTGAATTCAGAGTTGTCATTCTCCTACTCTGGTTGCCAACCATAGCAACAGAGCGCAGACTGCCCTATTATTTATCCATCATTGGACATTTTGAATTCAGAGTTTTTCCTTTTCCTAGACTGGTTACTACCCAAGGCTATAGAACTGTAGTTCAAATTTCAGTCAAGTTTGTTACATTCACTTACATGCAAATACCATTGGGAAATGTATGAATTCATCTCTTCTCCCACCCCCACCCCCAACTATGGGTAAATAGCAGGACAGATTGGGTCCTAAATTAGGGTGATTATTAGATTTTGTCTACATTAGGCTTTTTATTACATTAAGGAGCTTATTACATTTTATGTAAATTGGGGGATTATTATATTTATATACATTAGGGTGATTATTACATTTTTTGTAGAGTGTTATTGCATTTTATGTACATTTGCATGTTTATTAAATTTTCTGTACACCAGGGTAATTATTACATTTAGGGACTTATTACATTTTATGTACATTATGGTGGTTATTACACGTAAGGGATTATTGTATTTTATGTACATTCATTAGAGTCATTATAACATTTCGGGTGATTATTAAATTTTATGTACATAAAAATGATTATTACATTTAGGGGCTTATTACATTTTATGGACATTAAGGTGATTATTACATTTTATGAATATTTGAGTGATTATTATATTTTATGTACATAAGAGTGTTATTACATTTTTATGTACATCAAGGTGATTATTACATGTAGAGGGTTATTGTATTTTATGTACATTCATTAGTATGATTATAACCTTTTGGGTGATTATTACACTTTACATACATTAGGGTGATTATTACATCTTATGTATATTCATTAAGGTGATTATTACATTTTATTCATTAGTGTGAGAATTAAATTTATAGGGATTATTACATTTTATGTACATTAGGGTGATTATTACATTTAATTCATATGTGGTTGATTGCTGATCTTGCTTGACTGAATAGATATAACTAGTAATACCCATGACAATCTCACAGTTTTCTTATTTGAATTTTCTGATAAATCGTAATTCTTAATTTAATGATTGAATAAGCTCCTGGTGAGATTCATGACTATAAAATACCTGTGGAAATTAACTTATTGTATTGTTAAATAGTTGAGCTAAACAACTTTAACAAAATATTAGAATAACAATCATAAGTATGAATGGAAGTCACTATTTAAAGAAGTAAGAAGTATTGATGAAATTGACATGCTTTTTCATTTCACTGAAGCAGACGTTAAAAGCATGAAAGTGTTATTGTCTACTCTATGTTCCCTTTCTTCTTATTATGCATGCTTTTTTCTCACTGAAACCAAACAGCTGCCTTTGATATATTATTTCTTTCTTTCCTAGCAATTATAATGGAATGGTGTGTTATTTATATGAGGTAATGGCAGGATATAGAGCTAACTAACTTATAATTAATATTTTAATGCTAACTTATTATAACAAGTAGAATTATAATATGATTCTTCCTTTACTTATTAACTAAATTTTTCATTCACTTGTTACTTATATGCATTTTGATTTGGCTGATAAAACGTATGTTGCAAAGAATTTTATTTTTAAGAAATGTATCATGAATGCAAAATATAAGGAAAGGTTTGATGTCATCTGTAATATCACAGGTAGGATTTATTAAACAGATACATCAAAATATTGCTTCACATGAATAATTACAAATGTTTGTTAAACTCTGTTTTCTCTCCTGTTGAGTATAGGGACACAGCCTCACCAC
The DNA here is from genome assembly GCA_964036315.1 of Acanthosepion esculentum. NCBI lineage: Eukaryota > Metazoa > Mollusca > Cephalopoda > Sepiida > Sepiidae > Acanthosepion > Acanthosepion esculentum. The sequence continues at coordinate 53,101,810 of OZ038491.1, read as the reverse complement.
ACTAAGTGTTTCTGCTGTTGTTTCTATAGCAAGTAGGTTTTTATGGGGTGGTGTTGTTAACCCTTTAGGCTACCATGTGGAGTATAAGGACACAGCCTCACCACATGAGGTGTTGCTAATCCTACACATAACTGATTCTGAATTTCAAATTTTTTCCTTCTAGTCTGGTTGAACATCAAAGTTAGAGAGCCCTGTCTGAGCTGCTATTTTACCCTTAACTGGAGGGGGAAATTAATTCATACCTTCCCCAAGGGTATTTGTTTTGAATCAAACAATGTTTTTCACTGAAATTTGAACATAAAATATCTATCACACTTTCTGCACTGATAATTATTGCATATACTTTGATGCAAATACTAAAAGCAGGTAGTGATTTTACTATAAGATACTTTGCAATGATTTTACTATAGAATGCAATGTAAATTATTTTTATATTAGCAATTTATACAGGCCATGCTAGAACTTCTGAAATGGGTTACTCTAAACTTTCATTGACTCTAATGATTTTAGTGACAAAAATATTAAAAGTATATATATATATTATTTCATCACATGCAAGGTGATAGTATTACTAAACTGAAGGGGTTACTGGGGGTGTAAAAGAATGAGAAAGACATTAGTGAGAAGAACAATAAAAGAACAGGTTTCCAGTAAGACAAAAGATAGTGGTTAGGACCGTTAACATTACACAACTTTCTTTGGATTTTGTCAAGAATCTCAAGATATACAGTAGCAGAACCAGATCAGAAAGGGCAACAATATTCAATACATGGTCAATTGGTAGATTTATAGTCATGTAAGATCGATTGTGGCAAGAAAGGTTTTGGCACAACACAGTGAACCCACTTTCCTAGCAGCAGACCTAGCAATTGATTCAATACAATCGTTCCACTTCATGTTAATGGAAAACGTGAAACCAAGAAGACATGCATGAGTTGCTCTCCTGGAGGTTAGCAATTTTAAAATTCCCCAAAGTGGCAGCGAAAATTCCTTTTTATATTTGGAACATGGGGGAAATATGGGTGATTCAACTTTGTGGAAATAGAATGACATGTACTAGCAGTAAAGACATGAACTGATAGAACTAGAGAATGGATATTAATTAATATTGCATCATAATAAATTATAAATTATTTATTAGGCCTGTGCAAAAGTTCCTAGTACTCTATTTTGAAAACTAGAGTTTGGATACACAGTTGAAAAAAATTCCTCTGCTGGAAACATTTGCATATACCTAATAATCATAATGATTATACAAATCATCACAAATTTTAGTAAAATAAACACATCAACACTTCCTTCACTCTCATGATGGTATATCCAAGTGTGGCTCAAGAAGTTCATAAATTGTCATATTAACTGTATTTTGATCTGAAATTTTCATTGTATAATGTTCAGTGTATTTGATTAATGAAGAAGCATTATTTTGGAAAGATTTTCTTGTTTAAAATAAACGTTTATCATCATTAGGCTATAGACTTACTTATCTACCTACATATACAGGGGGTACTGAAAACTTCTTTACCCTGCTCTTCTTCCCAAGACCAAACATTGGATTTCTTTGGGAAGTGTTTTTTAATCGGTTGACTTGTCACTTGGATACTGTTTTACAATAGATTTTGCAGTGTCTAATCAACTTTAGCCTCTAACCGTGTGTTACCCAACCTTTTTTCAATCAGCACTCCCTTTGGGTACAAACTTTTTGCCAATGTCCTCCTGTCAAATTAAATTTCGAATATTATGCTGAATTCATCTTTTTATAGCAAGATAACACTTAGGTATTAGTGCAAAAATAATTTTAAATAGTGTTTTGTTTTCTATTATAAATTCTAATGATTAAAATGCTAAAAACAGTAACTTTTATTTGATATCTAATCTCAATGTTTTCAATGCGATGGTTGACTTTGGTGCTTAGTGGCTAAGGCTCTTACTCTAGGTTCCATGCTGCTTAGAAGTTATCGGAGATCTCCTTGTTTTATAATTGGTGGACAGTTTCTTTTTTTAGTAAGAAGCTGTGTAATTGCATTGAAACCATTCAGCCATATAGGAAGTTGGAAAAGCAATAAAGAAAAGTTTGATAGCGCCCCACAGCTTTAGATACCTTTCAGAAATTTCCTTTTACAGCCAATATTGAATAATTTTTGAAAATTTGAAAAAAAATGATTAAATGCCCACCATCCCTCTGAGTATGTTTACTGTTCCCCTCAATTAAATAAAAACTACCAGTTTCCCCTTTCAACATAACTGAGCCCACAAGAGGGCACTAGCACCCACATTGAGAAACACTGTTCTAACCTCTTTCCAGATATCTATTTCAGGATATCAGACTATCAGTCTTATTTCTGTTGAAATATTTTGTCTCTTCAGGTTATTTTAAATATTAAGCTCTATTTTAAGCATTATAGTTTTTTTTTTTTTCAACTCATTTAAAAAATAATTCTGGACAATATTAATATTTTATAGCAACTTTGTCAGTCCTCCATTTTGTTCAGTAAAATTTAGCTGTTATAAGATTAAGTTGTATCTTCATAATATCTTGTCTATTTGATATCTTCTGTTTTTCTTTTATGTGCCATGTCTCTTCAGCACGTGTTTTATCATGGCTCTCCCCAATTTCCTATCCTTTGTAGCTCTTAGCAGTATTTGTTTTTTCGCTATCCATTCCACTCTCTGTTCTGCCATCTATTTATATAAGCTTGCTAGGTAAGTTACTGTTTCCTTCTGCTGCTCCTCTTGTCTTCAATGTGTCCCTGTGAGTATTGAATTCTCCAAGCTTGCTTTCCCTCATTATATGTATTTCAGAAATTTCTCTTTGTGATTCTGAGTATAAGTGTATTTTCTGTTGCTATTTTCTATAAAATTTCCTTATCTGTATTTTCTGTTGCTAATAAATTAAGTCATTTTTCAATTTATACAGCTTCATTTGTTGGTCTGTGCTTCATCCATTTTGTATTTAAATGATACTTTAATTCTCTCTAAATAAATTGCCTGAAAAAACTGCTTTATTTAATAAATATTCTTCCATGTGATCCATCTAAATTTTGGTCAACTTAATATACAGGGTTGGTGGAAAGAAACTCCCTATTTAAAATTGTTAATAACTGATGTAATGAAATAACCTGTCAACCCTATGAGTGACTACACTATAGGTAGTAACTGCCTATAAGTATGTGTAAGACATCGGTCTACAGAGACTAGCTGGGATCTGTTCCAGCTGGACAGTCGAACTCTCTGCCTCTGAGCAGAGAGGAACCCGGACGAAGCTTTGCTGAAAGGCAAAGTCTCGTTCAGGGAGGTAGACTTACCCTGAACCCGTTTATACACGTTCGTATAGGGAATATTTTTTGGCCGAGCCTACAGACTCGGAGATCCCACGTTAAACTCGGCCTTGTGCCACGTGTAACCCTCATGGTGGAGTAGCTAAATATACTAGCTGGGATCTGTTCCAGCTATATGGTTAAACTGCTTTTGGGCAGAGAGGAACACGGACGAGGCTCTACTGAAGGGCAGAGTCCCGTTCGGGGAAGTTGATCAACCCAATCCTGTTTATGCGGGTTCTATGGGGATTTTTTGGCCGAGCCTATGGGCTCGGAAGACCTACGTTAAACTCGGCCTTGTGCCACATCTACCCTCATGGCGGGGGGGGGGTGTAAATATTGACTAGCTTGGATCTGTTGAGTACAACTCAGACTTACACGAGAACTACCGACCTTCCAATAGTAGCACTCACTACTGGATTGACTTGCAATGACCTTGTGCATAACTGTTACCTTTATTCTTATTCTACTGGTTTTTACAATAAACCTTTACTTATTTTATCCACCTTGTTTTTCAAGTATGTATTCCTATTAGCATGGAATATAACAAATTGTTAATAACTTTATTAATTATTGGTCAATTATGTTTTATTTGGAACAGTATATTGGCACATAGGCACCAGAATTGTCCACCAGTGTTTTTAACTGTAGTGTCTGGATATATTCTTTGAACATTTTCAGTACCTTTTTCCCATTCTCTTCCAATGTTAAAGGATGACTTCTTCTTTGGGTATCTACCACAGATCCCATAGTCATCTGTTTGGAAAATTAGTCTATAAACTACATCCTGCAGAAAGACCTTTGATCAAAAGCTTGGAGGTTTTAATAAACATGAAACCACCTCTTAATTGCTGATGTCTCCAGGTCCACATTGACCCAGGGTGGTATCACCAGTTAGAATCTCAGCTATGAGCAAATAGTGACCCCACCCCCCAAACAAAATCAAAATAAAAAAGTATAAAAATGCATTTTTATATAAAAAAAAATACCAACAATATGTATTTATAGTAAAATTAGCTGCAATAAGTTTTGAAGCAAAATGACTAGCAAGACATTTTATAGTAGAATTACTAACAATACCTTTTATAATAAATTAACCAACAATACATTTTATAATAAAATACCCAACAATATATTTTATCTGTATTGAAGGCATACAGTTGTATTCAGGACATATTTAATTGAAGCCATAAAATTGTGTGCAAATTATTTCAATTAAATCTTGGTATTAAATAACCCATAAGGAGTTGATATGCCATTAAACAAATAATCAATCAATCAGCTTGGAATAACAATTTGTGTTGGTTTTGGCATCTACTGAAACATAAGGTTCCATGAACAATGTGCCACCATCTCTGCACTTGTACCATGGACTGCCACACTTTGCAACAGGATAATGGCTGACCATGCTCATACAATGTCAGGCGTTGTGCCCTTCTGGACTACACATGTCACTCTGAAATAAAGACATGGCCATATCACATTGAAACACCAGTTCCTGTACAATCACTGAAGGTAAGCAACACCGAGCCTGGTCAGTACCTAAATCAGTGATTCTAAACTTTTTGAGTCATGGACCCCTTTAGGTAAGAACACCTTTAGTCACAAACCCTTATAAGAAGCTCTTCATAGACAAACAGACAAGCAAATACTCACAGTCTGGTTGTTTTGTTCATAACACTTGTATGTGCATTTCACCATACTTCACTCTCATGCACACTTCACACGCATCACTTTTCAGCCAGACATGCTTGAAAGAAAGTGTAGTCAATTAATTTTCACCAGTATATGAGAAGATAATCAAGCCACGATAAACCATGAAAAATGAGAATTATCATTTGCTCTTATGGAGTGGCAAAAGATGGCGGTCCTTCAGAGAATGACACACATTTAAAAAGTAAACATGGATCCAGTAGCATGTCAAGAGACACGTAGCAATTAGCACTGTAAGTAGTGGCTGGGTGTTTTTTTTTCTTTCAAGCAGTGGCAGGATGCAATTTCTTTTAATTATTTCAAAGGCAAAACATTGATTGAGAAAAGGGTTGTATAGTGAATATAAATGTTAATTTTTATCTGATTCTCATGGATCCCCTGAAATCTATTCATGGGCCTCAGGTTAAGACGCCCTGACCCAGATGGTCGACTGGGAATACCGGGTACTGTAAGCTTGGATGTGCAGGTGTTGTAATGGATAATGGCTCAGAACTGTTAATCAGAGAGCTGGGTTCAAATTCCTATTGAGTTTGTTATATTCACTTACACACAAATAACCTTGAAAAAGTTATGAATCCATATCTTCTCCCACTATGGATTAATTAGTAAGACTTGTATCACTAAGCGATTATTATATTAAAAAAAAAAATTCTTATAATCTAAAAATATTTTCTGGCTCTAAATAACCTGCAATGGGTTGGTAAACAGTAAAAAATGAATCAATCAATCAATCAGTCAAATGCTGATTAGATACACAGGCATGTCTTCCTTTTTTTTTTAAAGATTTATTTACATTCTCTGGAATATAAATATATAGAAACTACTGTGGCCAAAAAATAAGTGATCAGTTTTTATATTGATTGTAATATATAATTGATCCCCCACTTTATATTCACATGATAACTTGTTGTTTGTTTATCAAATTCTGATTAAGTATCAATCCACCTCTTTTCTCCCTAGCTATGGGTTAATTAGTAAGACTTGTATTACTAAATCATTATTATTTAAAAAAAAAAAAAAGAAACTTAACATCTAAAAATATTTTCTGGCAAGAAATAACTATCAAAGGGTTGATAAGCCATAGAAAATGAATGAATGAATCATTCTGAAATAAAGGTTGAAAATTGCAATGATATTCTTTCACTTTAGTGATCACAATATATTTTGTTTCATGCAAACATGGTTATAAGTAATTTTCAATAGGAAGTCTCTTTCCACCCACCCAGTATATTAAATATATTTAATTTTAAGTAATTTCATGGACAAATAAAAGTAGTTTCAGTTATTTTATGACCAAGCTTCTATGAGTTATTAGTTCTTTGATCGTGTTTGTGAAATGATTTGCTGGATATTTTTCTACAATAAAAACCGCTAGGTATATAAAAAGTATATAGACATCAGCTACCAAATCTTTGTAATAATGAATTGTTAAACAAATATCAGATTTCAAGAAAAAAAAAAAATTGATACCAGCAAGGTTACTGTGTGTTGCCTGGAAGAAGAAAGAAATATTTGTTATTTTATTTCCGAGATATTTACTATGAAAAATGATAATTTTATCACAATTAACTCCCTACAAAAAAATTTTTAAAAAATTAATTGTTCTGAAAGTATACTCTCATATTCACATGCATTTTTTCAGATAAGATTTCCTCATAAAATCAACTATTTAACGCACAAAGAAAATAAATGACACTTTTTTAACTATTATATGCTTTGCTATTTGAACCAGAATGCTCTCCTTGGTTGTCATATTCACAATATTTCAGCTCTCTATATAGGCGTGAAGCCCTTCCCCCAAATATCCCCATGAACTGTGCCTCTTACTCTGTAACTCTCTACCTCGAGTGGCTCTTAGGCCTTGTACATTGTAAAAAAAAAAAAAAAATAATATTCCAACCATGAGATCTGTATTTGAATCTCACCATGGTTGATTTTTCAAGGAGGTGGTTTCTTGATAATATTGGCCTCGGGGGAGATGATCCCAGCATGTGGCACTGTTGGAAAGTGCCTGAAAAGCATATCACAAGTTGACTCAAGCCTTATGAACGAAATTGGGTGAACAAAACTATTTGGAAGCTGTCGCATGGTTGGTGCTAGCACAAAGTCAGAAGTCATCATGACCGAGGGTTTTGAATATACTGGCCTTGTTCAAACTATTGCTCATGTCAAAATATACACTTAATATTACAGTGTAACCCTGATATAAAAGAAACCCGGATATAAGAGAGATTTTATATGGTCCCAAATTAGAGCCTGTGTTAATGTATATATAAGAGACCAAACCCGGATATAAGATAAACCCGGATATAAGAGACTTATTCTGCAGTCCCGACAACTCTCTTATATCCGGGTTACACTGTACTATAGTCTGCTCAGTTTAGTTGCCATGTAAGCTACTGGGTCCATGGATGTTGAGTAAATATGATCTGAGCAGGCTTCTGCAACAGAGCCACCCTAGCAGACAGGCATATACAGATATGAGTGGCCAGCGATAATATTTCAGCCCTCTAATTGAAAAGTTGTGATTATAACAACCAAGCAATATAACAACTGGCCTTCTCCAGGTGTCTGTCATTGTACCCGGTAACCTTTTTAGAATTTTGAACCAAACACTTTATTCAATTTAAAGGTTATATTGTTCTCAGTTTACTTTCCATGCCTAGGGATCTTTCATAGTTAATTCTCGTCAGTCTTTTTCATCTTTGTATCCGTTTCTTCCACTGAATCAGCGTATGTGACTTTTCAGCACTACCAGACCCGGGGATTGAACTCACAGCTGCTAGAGTACAATGGCCGAAACGTGAGTATAATAAAGATGAGCATGTTGTTCTGAATGGCAAAGCATATAATAATGATAATTCTTCATTTGACGAAATTTGTCTTTTTGCAATTGGAGTGTTACAAAAAACAGATTACAAAGAAAATGTTCATTTAAATGAATCAATTTTAAAATGGGTTGGTCTTGAATTTTAACTCTGTTACATATACCAAAATCAGGCATGTTACTCAGGAGAAGCAATCAGTCAGCCTTTATAAAGTAAATTGTCAATAAATACCTTTTTACCATGAGGGAATACAGGGTGTGATGGGTAAATTGTCATCTAAATTATGCCAAAATAAAAATAACACTGGCATCTCATTTTAACAGATATACAGGGTGCGATGGATAAATTGTCGTCTAAATGACACCAAAATGAAAATAATACTGACATCTCGTTTTAACAGATACTAGCAGCATTGCCCGTGCTTGATTCAAAAATCGTATGACTCATACAGCAATCGCTATCACTTGACTTAAAATATTTTTGCCCTTCCTTGATTTTAAAGGAGTGCCCTTTGCCATGCTGATGTTGCTACATGCCTTACTTCTTGCCTATCTCACACTGTGAATTTTTTCTAAGCTCTATACTAAACATTAAATCTGTTATGAAAAAAGAACTAAGCAAAATGAACACAAAACGATCAGCTTTAAAAAAGGACTTGTGACTGGAAAAACCGAATGAAAAAAGAATGTTAACAACAAATACTTTTTCACACCCAACCCAGTTCTGTGGAATCGGAATCAACGTTGAGTTTAAGCAAGCGAATGAGCCAATTGGAGCAAAGTGCCATGCAGATTTAAATTTTTCCCACTTGTGACAAATGCAGCTATCGATTTTTTTTGCATGCTAGCATGGTAGTTAACATTCATGTCAGTCAGCTGTTGGCTCTCACGCTGGCAAATAGAATCTTCCTGCCTATTCGTGGCAGCCAGCTATAGGCTCTCACTCTGGCCAGTAGAAAATGGCCGCAAACTACATGAAAACTACCGTAGAAGCATGAAAAAATCGATTATTTCCACTATCGATGGGAGTTGAGAAATGTAAAGTTGGTCTTGGCCTTCCCGCTAACTTGGAGCATGTGCATGTAAATTTTGGTGCAAATCCGTCGAAAATTGCGGCCGTGCATTCGTTACACACACAAACACGCCCTGCCTTTTATAGATAGAGGTATAGGGTGCGATAGATAAAATGTTGTCTAAATGAGCCCAAAATGAAAATAACGCTGACATCTCATTTTAACAAATATATTTACCAAAATTACACAAAAACATTGAAATACTAAAGAGTAAATTTATTCAATAAGATCCCCATTGGCTTCAACCACAGCATCCAGATGACTTCAGAATCTCATGCAACTCTTCTGAACCGTCTCCTTGTTTAAGTTGGTGAATGCTGCCATAATCCTTACTTTCACTTCGTATTTGGTGTTAAAGGAGTTGGTCTCTTGTTCCACACATGATAATCAGGTGGGTTGCAGTCTGGGGAGTCAAGTGGCCCAGGTGTTAAGGGTAAATAACCTGAAAAGTGTTAATAAGCCATAGAAAACGAATCAATCTCTGAGTCGAAATTATGGCCAGGCTTATTAAGATGAACGACTAATAAATACATTGAGGGTTTTGTTTTGTAACATATCCCTTTTATGTTCATGTAATCTTTTAATTAAATTTCTAAATGATTCACTAATGCATTTCATGAGAATTTTTTGTAGTCCATTTCACAAATTCCAGCTTCAGGTTTAATGTTATTTGTTTTACGTTAATGAAATTTAAATCTTTTTGAAGTATGACAAATTCTTTATTAAGAGGGGGGTAAATTCTGTTCACTTATAGTCATTATAGGTTTGGTAGGCAGTATTATGTGCCTGGTTTTATCAAGGTTATTTATATTTCTGTTTTTGTAGATTTTGTAAGCTTTTCTCTTCACGTTATATAAGAAATAATTAGAATATTGGAGGAGATTAAACGTTTTTTCAATGTATACAGGGTGCGATGGATAAATTGTCGTCAAAAGTGAAAATAACACTGACATCTCATTTTAACAGATATATTTACCAAAATTACACAAAAATATCTTGAAATACTAAAGAGTAGATTTATTCAATAAATTTATTCATTGGCTTCAACCACAGCCTCCAGTTGACTTCAGAATCTCCTGCAACTCTTCTGGACGGTCTTCTTAATAAAGTTGGTGAATGCTGCCATAATCCTTGCCTTCAGTTCATCTTTGGTATTACAAGGAGTTTTGTTGGTCTCTCACTCAACTGTGCCCCACACATAATAATCACAGTGATTTCAGTCTGGGGAGTTAGGTTGCCAGATGTAAAGGGTAATGTGGTCGCAGAAATTGTTTAATAGCCATGACCTTGTTCTCCAACTTGTGTGACATGGTGCAGAGTCCTGTTGCCAGACATAGGGTCTTCCAGCAGCTAACCTCTTGACCCAGGGCAACACTACCTCCTCAAGGCACTTGTTGTAGGCCTCCATGTTGAGTCTGAGGCCCTCACCATCAAATTTGGGAGTTCTTTTTCAGAACGATCGGAGTGAGTTTTCCGAGCTGCCATACTTTTGTAACCACCATTAGTCTCATCCAACTCTTTCTGAATCATCTGCACTGTCCTCAGATTGACACATAAGTACTCTGAAATGTTCATATTGGAGCTTCTGGTGCAAATGTTGTTTCCAAATTTCTGGCAGAGTTAATTGCACCATGGTGCTCTTGTTCTCACAGATGGTGCCCAACTGACCCTACTATACTTTGCAGTTGACAAAATCAAAAACAAACAACATGTATGCACAAAATTAGAAATATAAATGGTGACAGTTTACACATTGCACCCTGTATTTAAAAATATTTTGAAAAGAAACAATGATAATTGAAACATTTTAATAAATAAAAGTCACAAAATTTTCTTTATTTATAGAAGAAATAAAGAAATTAAAAATTATGTTCACGTATGATCACTTAAATTAAGCAACATTGGGCCTGGTGAGTACCTAGATGAGTGACCACTTGGGAATATCAGGTGCTGTAAGCTTGGATGTGCAGGTGGTGTAAGGATAATAGCACAAAATTCTTAATTGGAGAGTTGACTTCCAATTCCCGTTGGGTTCGTTATATTCACTTATATACGAATACTCTTGGGAAAGTTATGAATCCATCACTTCTTTCCCCCAGCTATGGGTTAATTAGTAGGACTTGTATCACTAAATCATTATCATTAAAAAAATTCTTTTAGTGTAAAAATGTTTTCTGGCTTTAAATAACCTGCATAGGATTTATAAGCTATAAAAATAAATGAATCAATCAATCATGTACATTAAATGTGAAATGACTATAGCAAAGCTAGAATTTATGCTACTTTTATTGTCCCTTATCAAATGTGGCTTGTAGCAGCATTCTATATTTGATTAACATTGTAGATGAGGTGCAGTATAGCAAGTTTAATGATCATACCCTCAAAGAGGCTCCTTGCCTTGAACATCTACTGGATCTAAAGCCCACTCCCGACCTCAAATTAAATGTGAATATTTGTGCTATTGCAAATGATGCTGAAAGAAGGGTCAGTTCCTTGAATTAATCCAGAAAATACCTAAATTCTGCTTCCATGATCTATCTTTACAAGAGTCTCACCAAACCAATAAGAATTGCTGTTATATTTTTAATGTATACAGGGTGCGATGGATAAATTGTTATCCAAATTACACAAAAATGAAAATAACACTGACATCTCATTTTAACAGATATATTTACCAAAATTACACAAAAATATCTTGAAATACTAAAGAGTAAATTTATTTAATAAATTTATTCATTGGCTTCAACCACAGCCTCCAACTGCCAAAACTTCACTGTCCAGCCTCAACAGAGTTCAAAAGGGATTATGCAGTCTTGTGGGTAATGAATTATTCTCCACCCTGCAAACCTTATCCCACATATCACTACTCTATCACTATTACTATGGCAGATGCTTGAACAAGTTACATTCCTTAATTCCACCTGCTCAGACTATCTAGGACATATCATGGCATGTTCACAGTGGCAAATCATCCCCATTCCCTTCCATGTTCCTTTGGTAAGTAGTAAGCTCAACTTAAACAGCTTCTTCCCCAGAACTGTTAATAAACTCCCAAGGGATGCTTTCCTGTTAACTATAATCTTGGTCTCTTCAAGTCCAAGTTCAACTAATATCAATTCTACACATCTCATAATGTGCACTGCTTACTTCCCTTACAATAATCTCAATCAGTAACCTTCTACCTTGAGTGGCTCTTGGGCCTTATATTGGCTGAACTAACAATATAAAAAAAAAAAGAAAATGGTGTGTAACTTTTCATCTCAAGTCTACAGTCATTAAACATGAACATTATTATCAGTGAAAGAAAAAGTAGGAAAAGAACTTGACCTCTGCCAATACCTGTCACAATATTTGCAAGCGGGGAGTGGAGGAAATCAAACAGATTCTCAGTGTCATTACTGGCTGACCCAAGAACCTGAATGTTATATCTCAGCCCATTTCAGGAAATAAACACGGAAACAACGTCTATACAAATGTTATTGAACCAATTTTCAGAAATGCCAACATGCAAATTGATTATTCTAGATTTGACTCAAAATTAGAACAAATATCACCTGAAGAAGGCTGGAGCATACAATGACCGAAACGTTGTGAATGTGACAATAAAGATGAGGAGAACAGTCCGAACAATATAAATAGTGTAAATATCTTTTTTTTTATGTACTATGTCCCCTAGGCAATCATGGCCCTCCACAACTTGATGTCCCTTGTAGCTTTTAATAAATTTTGTATTTCTGTTATTTCTCCTAAGCCCTGTTCCACCATCCATTTACTCAAGCTCATTAAGTATGTTATGCATTGTTTCCCTCTGTCCCTCTTGTCCTCAATCTGTCCTGTGAGTATTAGATTTTCCAAGCTCTCTTTCCTCATTATGTGCTCTAAAAATTTCAACTAACTCTTCCTGATGTTAAGTATGTTTTCTTTTTGTTTCCATTTTCTTCGAAAACCTCATTGTTGCTCACATGTTTGGTCTATAGTTAACGTCATTCTGTAGAGCCACATTTGTGTTGCTTCAAGTCTCTTCTTCACCTGTGTGGAGATTGCCGAGCATTCACTGCCATACAGTAGGACAGATATCAATACTCTTTTCTTTGCTTAAAAAAGCAAAAACGATATTGATCTTAGAGAATATACACATAGATGGAAGATATTCTGGCAATCTTGGTTCCAGAACTGTGCCAAGATATCCGTTTTGCTAGAACAACAGATATCACACAATAATTCAATACTGACTTATAAGATTCAATACCTCAAAAACCAAACTGTTAACATTCCATTATCACTGAGCAGATCCAGAATTTTCATCTTTATGCAGGAGCACCAATAATCATATTCATCCCGCAAAACAAATCCCCCAAAAACATGGAATAAGCCAGTCACAAATGTTGCCACCAAAAAAAAATGATAAAAGATGAGTTCAGGTGCATCTACAATTTGCTTTTAAGAAAGCTACTCATAAATGACTCTGGCAGTAGCAAGTACAACAAAGCCTCACTAATCCACTTCAGGCCTCTCTCAAAGTCACCACTATGATCTTGGTCAACCAACCCTGTAAATACATCAACTCCAGGCCTTACCATCTCTATCTTTCCCTCAAAAGTTGCCTGCCTTGACCACATTACAGACATTTAACTTACATCCCCTGTATTGGCAATACAAAGAATTTTATATTAACAATTCTTTTCATTTTACTTGTTTTTCAGTGCTACCATATGTGTGTTTGTAACGATAACTTCTATCCATCATTGTGGCACTTATAGTGCACTGCATATTTTAATTGGAAAAACTTTCAAAGTGGGAATTCGGGATCTTCATGACCTTTCATTTGATTAGCTACAACAGACATTTAACTGGGAATATCAACCTTTCATTTCTGTATCGCATTATTATGGGTGATGAAAAATGGGTTTGGTATGTCAACAGAAAAGGAAAAAAAAACAGTGGTTATCACAAAATGACAAGCTTATGCCAACACTAAAACTAGGACACTATACACAGAAGTCCTTGCTTTGTGCCTGGTGGAATTTTTTATCACCAGCTACTGGAATATGGAAGTACCATTACTGCCGACATTTACTCTCAGCAACTTGATTGAGTAAATAAAATATTATATCAATGGTATCCTGCTTTAGTAAAATTTTTTTTTTTTTTTAAGCGTATCACCCCAAGCAAGGCTGGTGGCCACTATCACGCATGGGGTTACAGAAGGGTTGGAGGAAGAGCAGATAGGAGTGGTAAAGGAAGGGATGTGGAGAAAGAGAAGGACGGAGGGTCGATCAAGGCAGGGGGGTTACGGAAGATATAGAGCGAGAGCAGATAGGAATGAAAGATGAAAGGAAGTGGAGAAGGGAATTGGATAGATCAAGGCAACTGGAGATGACGATTGATGCTACACTTAAACCGTTGGAGATTGTATTTGTCAGGGAAACAGTAATAGGGAAGGGAGTTCCATAGGCGAGATGTGCGAGACATGAAGCTATTGGAGTAGAAGAGATGTCTACATCTAACAGTTTCAACGGTGAAGGGGTGGGAACGGGATGCCAGCCTCGTAGGATGCTTAAATTCACGAGGCTTAGGGACAAGCGAAAGCAACTCCTCGGAGCAATTACCGTGGAAGTACTTGTAGAAAAGGCAGAGCGATGCAACATCGCGTCTGTGAGAGAGCAACTGCAGACGAGATGACAGATCAGGGCCAATCACATTGCATATCTGTCTCTGGATCTTACCAAGAACCCCGAGGCAACACGCAGGGGCCCCAGACCATAAATGGCAGCAATACTCCAGGGCGAATGGTAGACTTATAGACTTGGAGGATCGATTCCGGGGAGAAGAACCAACTTTTCTTGCGGTGGATGATGCAACTGACTCGATGTATTTGTTCCATCTCAGATCAACGGACAGCGTGAGACCGAGCAGCCGCAGAGAGGAGCTCTCGAGAAGTTGGTCCTCAGATATTCTAATGGGATGCAGGGATGGGTCCTTGTGGTGGTTAATGGAGAGCAGTTTTGTTTTAGAGGCGTTAAAGTTGACCATCCATTTCTCTCCCCAGTCCACAACCGATTGGAGGTCCTTTTCAATTTGAGCTGCCAGGTTAATTTTGTCCGCCTCACTAGATTTGTGCTTGAGGCAGGAGTAAATAGTAGTGTCGTCAGCGTAGATACCGACTTGGGAGTCTATGGCATCAGGAAGGTCATTTATAAATATGAGGAACAGAGTAGGGCCAAGGATGGAGCCTTGAGGAACACCAGCGTTAGTGGGATAGGAGTTGGAGATGAATCCACTGAGAACAACCTTCAAATCCCGGTTTGACAGAAACGATTGAATTAGGTCAAACAATCGACCTGTGATACCATAACCCCGGAGCTTGCGAAGGAGGCCGGCATGCCAAACCCTATCGAATGCTTTGGAGATGTCAAGGGCCACGGCACGGGCTTCGCCATTATTATGGATAGCTTGGTAGACAAATTCAGTGATGGCCATAAGCACATCGGCAGTAGACCGGGCAAAGCGGAAACCATACTGCTTGTCTGAGAGCAGATCGTGGGATATCAGGTGAGTAATCACTTTGGCGTTGATAATGGCCTCGAAGACTTTGCCAAAGAGGGGAAGGATACTGATAGGACGGTAATTAGAAGGGTTGGAGGGGTCGCCAGAGTTCTTAAAGACAGGAACAATGGTAGAGGACTTTCAGCAGTCAGGAAAACAGGACTCCTTGAGGCAGCGGTTGTACAATTTAGAGAGGGCAGGTGCCAGTTCAGGTGCGCATTTCTTCAGGACAATGGCTGGTATTCCGTAGCCACCGGTAGCCTTGTGGAGATCTAAGTTAGAAATAATGCCCAGTACCGACGACGGGGTTATGTGCAAGCCGTCCAGTAGGGCCTCAGTTCTGGGAGGGAAGTCGGGCAAGGGTACCCCAGAAGAGTCAAGCTTCCGAGCGAAGCATTCGGCCTTGTCGGCAGAGGTGGTCAGGACCTCAAACTGATTGAACAGTAGAGGAATGGAGGGTTTGTTACTATTCAGAATGCTCTTGCAGAGGCGCCAATAGTCCTTGGAGCCAAATTTGCAAGATGCAATATGTTCCTTCATCCGAGCTGCAAATAGTGACTTGGCATCGTCGAGGGTACGCTTACACTCATTGCGTGCAGAGGTAAATAGATGTCTGTTGGACAAGGTGTTATTCTTCAAAATGGCAATGCAAGGGCACACTCTGCAAAACCAGCCTAAGATTAAATAGAATTGTTACATTTCACCCCTACAAAGTTTCAGTTGTTTCTGTCGCTAGAACATTTCAGAAGTGACAGAATATTCAGAAACAAAGGAGAAGTTGAAAAGATTTTCTTTGGTGGGGGGGGGCTTAATTCTTTAAATGTGGAATAAAAAATTTACCATTTTATTGGGCTTCAGTCCTGGTAAAGGAAGCTGATTACATTTATGATGAACTAGCAGCCATACCCATGTTAACTGATCGATGAATTCCAAATGTTTCCTTATAAGGAATCTCAACATTATCATATTGAACTAAAAGAAAATTGGTCATTATTTTCTGGACAGTCTACAGTCCACAGATATTTCAATGTATTCCATATTTATATTTTCTTGAAGATCCATAATAGAGATGTGGATCTCAAAGATGAAGTGGGCAGAGAATGTCCTAACTTCTTCTTTAAATCCCATGTCCTTTCATGATATAGATGATCACAGCTCTACACAGCCTCATTTTAATATATTTCCATGACTTCTTTCAGAAGATAGTAGTTTCTCATTGCTTTCTATATGGTTTTAAATTCAGAGTAGTTCTTCTCCTAGACTGATTACCAACCAGAGCTAGAGATCTTACTCTACCCTGCTATTTAACTCATAATTGAGGTGAAAAAAGAGGAACATGACAGGATAAGCCAGAACTTGGATTCTGCATGCCAATTCCATTTTCTGGGCTGATAACTGTTATGCTATCATCGTATCTATTTAGCACATTTGCGAATGATCATTTGAAAGTGTAAGTTAAAAAGAATCCAAGCTAGACCATTTGAAATTTGAATCCCAAATTCAAGATTTGTTATATTCCGTGCTAACAGGAATACATACTTGAAAAACAAGGTGGATAAAATAAGTAAAGGTTTATTGTAAAAAACCAGTACAATAAGAATAAAGGTAACAGTATTGCACAAGGTCATTGCAAGTCAATCCAGTAGTGAGTGCTACTATTGGAAGGTTGGTAGTTCTTGTGTAAGTCTGAGTTGTACTCAACAGATCTCAGCTAGTCTCTGTAGCCCATTGACTTACAGATACTTATAGATAGTTACTACCTATAGTGTAGTCACTCATGGGGGTAACGAGTTAATCCATTACATCAAGATTTCAATTCCAACAATTTTAAAACTTTTCTAGTCATAAAGATTTAGTTAAACTAAAATTGATTTTTTTTTATGCGAAACATTATTTTCTTTTGTACCAAATACAAGCACCGTCTGGAATAGCTATATACAGGTGGGGATTTTTTGACTTATGAAATAAGCTTATGCCAAGTCGCTCAATGTCTTGTCACCAGATTTTTCTGGTAAGAAGAGTAGCTAGACCCTCACAAGTTTTAAATCAAGACCTGTCAAAGGGCGGCAGGTGAACCTTCTTGTAGGGTCAAAGACCATCTAACACAATGAGTAAACGGTTCCATTGCTATGGATGCAATCAGTGTGATAATGACACAACATTTTAGACTTTTAATGGCCAGGACAGAGTGTTCCCCTGTTGGAAATCGTCAAGTGTCCATGACAAAGGTGATCTTTCAATTTGGAGGACATCAATTGTTGTTTGACATGGAGAAGGATAGGCTGCATCAGGTCTACTTGCCCAAAACATGCTATGCACAAATGAATATCTCTCTAGCTTTCAACCCAGATATGTGGAGGAAACTACTCAGGGGGAATCAACTGTACAATAACCATACCACCACCTCTGGTTATACAACTGATGATAGTCATGTTCAAATAAATGTTCTGCTGGGAATTTTTATTTAAACTTGATAAACTGGAATAATCATGCTGGAGAGGAAATTATTTTTAATAAGCGCCATGTTGGATGCAGGGTGGTTGAAAAATATAATTTAATTGCGCCATTGCTTGTATTTAGTACACAAGAGTAGTTTGTCCTGTTATTTATAAAAATGACTTCTTTTTTTGTCTTTGGGAATCTGTTCATTTTTTTTTTAAATCTCAGTTGTGAAGTATCAATGAGCAACAAAGCTCGAATGTGGAAGTTTATTTTATAATGTATGCATAACACCAAACATGACCCTGACTTTATGTCCAACATCAAATATTTAATTTACTATATAAAAATATGGTTAAACTAGACCCTGACCTTATGCCAAACTTTATGCAAATTACATGGGAAACTGAAAAGTATGGAAGCCTAAAAAAAGAAAATGTTTATTTTTTTTAGTTAATAACTTTGGACCTGGATTTTTATAACATTACAAATTTAGTTTTTAATCCAAGAGAAAAACTACAACTTTGTCTCTTTTTTTTATTTTAGACTTCTGTACTATAAAATTATGAATATTATGAACTAAAAGTATAAACAACCTTTTTCTTTATTTATATCTCAGGATATGCAGGAATCATGGTTCTCCACAGCTTCCTTTCTAACAGCTCTTACAATTCCTCTTTGTCACTTTTTTGCCCATCTTCATTCATGCAAACTCATTGCTCCCTCCTGCTTTTCTTGCCTTCAATATGTTCCTTTACCATAGTACAGCACTTTTATTATTCTATTTTCCTTACCCCCTCCTTTTTTATTTGGTTACATATTAGATTAGTCACTTTTTGTGACCACTTCCTGTTTATCCCAAAGTAATTACCAGAATAATCCACAGAGTCAAAGCACACCGTTCATATTTTCTTATCTTCCTAAATCTACCCTCAACAATAGCATCACCAGTATATAACTTCTTCACCTTTTTCTTTAAGCATTGGTCTCTCTTAATATATTATTAGTTGAACATTTGTTCAAGGTAGCCACCTTCGATATATTCATTTTTTTCTACTGTATTTCATCATGTAGAAACCCTTTCAACACATGTTAACTGTTTACACACTGTAACTTCATGTAACTTTCTTCCTTTCTGTAGACTTATTGCAAACTTTATAACTGTTGTAACATACCTATGGACGATAATGGGTATGTCCCCATTCACATAAATACAGTAGTAAATACTGTATGTTGGTCTGCAGTTGGAGATTCATTGTGGAATTCACTTGACTCACTTCTAGCAGTTTACCACTTCTTCTACATGCCGCTAGCGAATCTTATATGTGTTGTTCTTGTCCTAAGTATTATCGTTCATTACCAACCTTCATGTGATTATTCTATTCAGTAACCTTCCCTAAATTACAACAATAACATTTTCATATCAGCAAACTACTTGTTACCTCCTTCACCTATGCAAATCAGACCTGTGCCTACCATTCAGACTCTTGTGCAAACCAAACCTGTGCCTCCTTCAGTCCCTAGTTATGTTCGGCTTTCTACTCCCTTTTCTTCATTCTGATCCTTTTTACCCTAGTTTCAAGTTTGTATTCATTTCCTTGTCTACTTTCACTCTTTTGGCTTTCAATAAACCTGCTAATAAACAGGACTCTCTTCAGAATCTTTATTGCCATAAGGCATTTATTTGGCTGCACAAGATGGATGCATATCAGGGGGTAAAACATACTATATCCTGTGAATATTAAAGTCTCTAGACCTTTCTTCATCATGTGCCCCAGAAAGTTCAAGTGTTTGTCATTTTTGTTTCCATTTTCCTTAAAACTTCTTCATTGTTCACATGTTCAGTTCATGGTATTCTTATCATTTTTCTGTAGATCCATATTTCTGTTACTTTAATTCTCTTCTTCATCAGTGAGAAGATTGTCCAGCATTCACTGCCATATGGGAGATTAGATATTACACTGTAGTTCAGCACACATTTCTTTATTTTTAAGAATATTTTCCTATCCCTAAAAAATTTGCTTACTTACTGAAAAATATAAACTCACTAACAGACTCAAAATAAAGTATATCATTAATATTATGTTGTAAATTGACCCCTATACCCACAAAGGAGGTATGTTGGAGTAATGGATAGCGGCTCAGATTGAGGAATAGGAGAACCAAGTTTGAATTCCAGTCAAATCCATTACATTCACTTATGTGCTAATACCCTTGGGAAAGGTATGAATTCTCTTCTTCTCTCCCCAGCTATGGTAAATAGCAGGACAGACCAGGTTCTATAGCCTTGGATGGCAACTGGCCTACCGCAGAAAAGAATGACAACCTACTGCAGGAAAAAATCTGTCTCATCAGTCATGTATCAAAAGATACATGATCGTCTAAGCATGTATCATGCATGGCACATAACTGACTGATACCCACAAATGATTTTAACTTATTTTCCAAAGAAATTAAGATCATATTTGTCAAAGCACATAAAAACACATAAGAAATATATACACCAAAAATATATTCTTCAGTTTATCTGAACTTTTACCTTATATACATTTTTGAAAATTTACAAAACTAGACAAGTGAGTACCACATGAACTCAGTGAAATTTGTAAAAATACTTATTTCATCTTTTTATCTTTTTGAACAAGAAAAGTCTATTTTTTTTTTTAGTGAATAGAAATTTATGATGCAAACAATAACCAGAAATAATCTGCACAATGGAGTCATCAAGACATATATCTACCTTTTTTGACTCTCATGCAAATCGGACCTCTGTCTACATTTCAGATTCTTGGGCAAACCAGACATGTGCCTAATTTTTTACTCTTGTGCAAACTGGACCTGTGCCTAGTTTTTGACTCTCGTACAAACCAGACCTGTGCCTACCTTTCTGACTCTCGTACAAACCAGACCTGTGCCTACCTTTCTGACTCTCGTACAAACCCGACCTGTGCCTACCTTTCTGACTCTCATGCAAAGTGGGCATGTGCCTACTTTTTGACTCTTGTACAAACTGTACCTGTGCCTACCTTTCAGACTCTTGTGCAGCCAGACATGTGCCTACTTTTTGACTCTTGTGCAAACTGGACCCATGCGTACATTTCAGACTCTCATACAAACCAGACCTGTGCCTACCTTTGTGACTCTCGTACAAACTAGACATGTGCCTAACTTTCTGACTCTCATGCAAACCGGACATGTCTTTCTGACTTTCTTGCAAACCAGATATTGCATGCTATATTTTTGACTCTCGAGCAGATCACTGCAATAACTCAGTTGGTAGAACAGAGGACTGTAGTAAATTGCTTCTGACATCCGTGACTCTTCTGCAGATCAGACCTATGTCTACCATTTTGAATACTAGAATTTTTTGCAACACACTGATGAGTGTTGTAATCCTCACAGTAGTAAGTATTGTTAAAGATATCGCTAACATTTTTTGTCAAGATTTATAAAATCTGTTTTGTTCAATTTTGCAAACCAATTGATGAAATTTGAAAAAGCTGATTTGTTTGGGAAAATACTTTGCTTTAATTTTAATAGGACTTAATGGTAAACAATTTCAGGAAATTTCTTTTTTTTTCTTTTTAACAGCAAAGAATAAATTCTTAGTATTTCTTACTCTTGAGCATGCAGCATACAACTGGCCATGCGTAAATATTTCTGGATCCAGATTTCAACTTTTTGAAGCATTTGGCCATGTGATTTGTTTATAGTTCTTACAAATGCAGAGAAAACTGGATTCTTGTATATAAAAACTTAAAGATATGCAAAAAATATTGTATTTTTATTAAATAAGAACTTGTTATTTTAATAATTGTTTTTAAAATAGTGTGAATATTTTGTAGGTTGAATAATAAAATTCTTAATTTTTCCAAAAGATTAATGAAATTTTTTTTTTTGTACTAAGCTACACACCCTAGTAAAACCAACTTTACTTTGTACCCACTTACCTGTTTGCACTTATCCCCCAAATTTGGTTTTGAGCAGTATGGCTATTTTAGAGGGTGTGAGAATGGACGGACTAACAGATGTGACAGAATTTTATGTATAGATAGATAAGGCAAACTGGATCTATGTCTACCTTTTTAACTTTCATACAAAACAAACCTATGCCTACCTTTTTGGATGTCATGTAAAATGACTATATATTGTTTATCAAAACTTTCTTTTTAATTTTTTTGTTTGACCACCATGGATAACTGAAACCTTATAAAGTAAAACAGTAGATAAGTTCGGATCATGAAGCAATTTGTATTGAATACCAATGAAGCAATTCTTGTTTTCATGCTACCTTTTCAGCTAACAATTCTGGATTTTTTTGAAACAGAGACAAAAAAGACAAAACAAAGATGAGGAATGTAATCTGATTCTTACCATTGTAAATGTTGTTTCTGTAGCATGTAGGTTTTGCCAGGTGAAGCTGCTTACCTCACAACCAACTGGCTGTGAAATTATTCTTCTTCTTCTTCTTCCAAAGTACTTATTAACCAAAGCTAGAGAGCCAAGTCTGCTCTGCTATTACCCTTTAGTTTAAAGGGTGGAGAGAAGACGGATACATATATTTCCAAAGATATTTGTTCAAACGTACTTGAATTGCATTTGAACTTGGCATGCCAGTCTCCTGTTCCTCACTGATATCAGTGATATTACATACATATCCATCAAGCATAATTTATCATAATTAAATTCAAGTTGATTTTTTTGTTTGTTTAACAAAAAACAGTTTTTATTTGTCATTGTTTTGTTTTTAAATCAGAATACCATAACAGTTCCTTTTAATTTTATTATAGGAAAAATTAAAAATTCTGATTTCACTAACATTTTAAGACTCTCTGCTGCTTGTGTCTGAGAAACCCTTACTTCTTCAATGATATTTTTAGAAAAATACTTTTTCAATGAAATTTGTAACAAACACTTCTTCAATTAATTTTTTAGAGAAACACTTTTCACTGAAATTTTTAGGAAAACATTTTTTCAATAAAATTTTTAGTGAAACAATTACTTTTTAAATTAAATTTATCAGGTGACTCTCAATCTTACAATGAAATTTGTTGTGAAATGTATTTTCAATAAAATTTGTAAGGAAACACTTCTTTAATGAAAATTTTTGGGAAACACCTTTTCAATGAAATTTGTAGGGAAATACTTTTTTTAAATAAAACATTTAGGGAAGCACTTACTTTTCCAATGAAATTTGTAGGAAAACAATTTTTTCATGAAATTTGTACAGCAACATTTACATACTTTTTCAATAAAATTTGTAACATCACAATAATAATGAAGCTAGCGATAATTATGAAAAATGAATTTTTCTATTCCTGCACATGTTTTTCAATAGTAATAATGAATATTTTCTTTATTATTGTTGAATATTTTGGCAATATATACAGTAAAAGAAATAAAAGAAGTCATCTTATACTTTAATTTATTTTATCAGTTTTAATATCTGATTGGATAGAAAAGAGTACACATCATATAGAATTAGATGATTGTAAAAAGTAGTGTACACACTGCACTTAAATCATCCAACCATCTGGCTAATCATAACACCATATCGCAGTCACAAATGGGAGTCTCATCAAATTAAAATTCTAAAATCTCATGACCAGAGTATCATAAAGGCTGCAACTGAGTGGATAAAAATGATGAAAATACCTAATTAATTTCCTCGTAATCAAGGATTTAATTCCCAGGTCTGTAATCAGAGCAGATTAGCATTGATAAGGAAAGTTTGAAAAGTGCTTAAAATAACTAGTGTGTGACAAGTAAAGAAATATGAAGAATATTCTCCCATGGATTAAATAAAAGTTTCCTGATGCAACCGACACGCGAGAATAACCGCAGAATCTAACGGCCGAAACGTTGTGAAATGAAAAGGAAAAAACCCACAAGACGAAGAAACTAGACACGAACGGACCAATGTCTCAGAAATTGCCTAAAAGAAAACGTATTTCAAGGGAAATAACTCTAAATGCAATTTGATCAGAGTTATTTCCCTTGTATTTTACATTGATTCTCCCCCCTTGTATTTGAGACTCTGTTCATTTGATTTGGTAATATTTATCACCAGAAGTTGTCACTATATTGATGACAAATTTGTCAATGTAAAATGAATTATGAATTTTTTCTTTAAATAAGTAATTATATTATTAAAAGTCCTGATAATTTTTTAATATTAAATGACTATTGAATTAGAATATTGTAAACAAGTGGATAAATGCCGCAAACATTTAAAAATATAGAAATGTAAAACTGGGTAAAAAAAATGAGAAAAAAAATGGGGGTCCGAATTTGGCATCCCATCATGCCCTCCCCAAAGACCAGTACAGCCTCAGTTAAATATACTCACTCCTATTTCAAATGTTGGCGTCACCAAATCTTTTTTGAGCTGATATTCATCCAAGAACCCACTGGGTGACTTCAGCATTCTATAATGTATATTGATATTGTTGAAATGAACACTTTTGATTATTATTTATTGTAATTTTCTTGTATTTAACTTGATCTTTGTTGTCTCTTTCTTTTTTCATAGGTAGGTCTCTGCAAGTTTTAATTCTTTGTTGAATTTCTGATAGACATCTTTACTGTAACTGAGTTAAAACTTGGTGACGTTTTTTTAAAAGGAGTATACTTCTCCCCACTCTCTTGAACATTACTAAAAGCTCATCCCTTGTTTCCTATTTAGTAAGGGGCTCCTTGTTCCTTTCCTTTCCGCAAGTGCTGTCATAAATTTTGTGTGATATGTGTAGATGGTGGCAATGTCTTTTCATACTCAGAGTACCAGGCTGGCAGCTTTCTGGTTGCTGTTCCCAACTGGTAGTTAGGTTCTGGACTCTTGTGTAGCATCTTGAGAGGCTGCTATGATCAATATTCCCATAATATTGGGATTCTTGCAGTGCCATGTTGCACACGGAAGGGTATCCTTGCAAGCTCCTCTGGTGAGGCCACACTATGTTGCAGTCCACACCAGTTCCCTTCCTGCACATGTTACATTAGACAACCAACTGCTACTACTACCCTACTATTAGGCCTTCCCTTACCAAAATAACACACTGTGGCTATAAGCAAAGAAAGGTTTAAAACTAAACCAGCTTCAACCTTTCTTTCTCCAACATTTTTGGTATTTGTACCAAAATCTGCAATGTGGAATTTGTTATGGTGACTTATCTACATTAGAATGAACTCTTCTTCCTTCATAAATACTAACCTGTGAGACTTTCTAAGTGGGCAGTCGGGAAGCAGTGTAACCTGACATTTCACATGGACACTTTTATCTGCTGACTTATAAGAATAGAGTGCTGAACTGTTACGTAATATCAGTCTTTCTTTATGGTAGTGAATGCTGGACAATTTCCTCACAGATGAAGAAGAGGATTGAAGCAACAGAAATGTGGTTCTACAGAAAGATACTGAGAATACCACGGATGGAACATGTGAGCAAGAACAAAGTTTTAGAGAAAATGAAAACAAAAAGCATACTTATACTTAGCATCAAAAACAGTTAAAATTTCTAGTGCACATACTGAGGAAAGAGAGCTTAGAAAATCTGGCACTCACAGGGCAGATTGAAGGCAAGAGAGGAGGAGGAAAACAATGCATAACCAATGAGCTGGTGTAAATGGTTGGCAGGACAAGGATTAGGAGAGATAGTGAAAAGACAAAATGTACTAAGACTTACAAAGGACAGGAAATTGTGGAGAGCTGTAGGGATATTATTATTAATAATAATATAAAATAATGATAATAATAATGAATATCATAAATAAAATAAGGCAAATAACATTAAAACATTGTTTAAAATAAATTAAATAAAACCAAAAAGAAAAAGAAAATTTTTCCCAGAATGCAACAGAAATATTTCCTGCCAGAAAATGGAGTTAGCACCAGAATTCAGTCTCTTTGCCACTGACTATTGGAAAGTCAAGAGGTCCATCTCCTTATTTTCAGCACATTGCTTGTAATAATACGAAGTGACTTCTTTCTTTTATCACATGCAACCTTAAAACGCTTGTAATCAAAAATACCCACACAACAGTACACAAAAATAAATAAAATTGTATTAGTGTTATTTCTGTGTATGTTTTTATCGATGTGAACATGAGGATATTTCTGCTGGTATGATGTGAGTGACCTCACAGAGACATGATTGTCCACTTCCTGAAGGGACACTGCACATAGAATAATAGCCGATAAAATTAGTTTAACTGATATAAAATTACACTAAGAGTTTATATAGATTTTTTATATAATTATATAGTGGCCATTCTAATGAGTGAAAATTGGTATAGAATAATAAGCTCCTAGTGAATATGTCTTCAGCTTTTAAGTCAGTACATATTTCAAAGTCATATGCACTAAATCCAGCATTTAACCTGATGAATCAAGATTCCTTTACCATGGACTTTGTATTTGTCTATGAAGTAATTGTTTTTTAACTAATTGTACTTAATAATTTTGTTTTTTTACTGAATTTTCATTCAATTCTATTTCACTGAAAATAAACCAACTTTAACACTTTAAGTTAGTGCAGGACCGTCACCAGATTTACTGGAAATTCACCCCAACAGACTTCTTTTTCTGGGGATGTGTGAAAGATATGGTTCTTGCAAACAAGCCACATTTTATTGATCCCATGATTCACTTCATACTGGAGGATTAAAAACCTTTCTGCCAGAGTGTGCATGGGTGTCCACTCCCAACAAGAGGTGTGTGTGAATGTGGGAGGTGGGCAAACAGTTTGAACATTTGAGGGATTGATATATTTATTATTGATGTTTGTATGATTAATACAATACGTTTTGTATGCAGTTTTTCTTTACTGTATACCTACCTTTGCATCCCCCTGTATACTAAATAAGAAATTATTTACTAGCATTAGTAATAGAGCCTATAAAAAATACGGTCAGTGCCAGGGTTAGAATAACATATTCCAGGGTTTATAGTGTTATAAACAGGTCCTAATTTTTTAAAATACACATAAATATTAAATCAGAAATTATTTACTCACATTGTGATAGAGTTTCTAAAACAGGTAAATATTAAAATTCTATCATGTCTACAGTTATTAACTTCAAGTATAGTCAGTGCTGGGGCTGGAATAATATATTGCAGGGCCTGTAGTGCGTTATAAACAGGGCCTAAGTTAAAAATTACACAAACATTAAATCAAATTATTTACTGGCATAATGATAGACCTTATAAAAGAGGTAAATATTTAACTTCTATCAATATAACAAACAAACCCAGAGAAAGATGAGGCAAATGATTCTAATGACATATTTGAGTAGAATTAACAGCCTCGATGTAATGTTACCTGGAATGATGAATAATTAAAGATGCAGTGCCCTCAAAATGTAATTATTAATGTTGCCAGATTGTAAGGTGCTGATTTAACCAGGCAACTTGAAAGGATTTAATATTGGGGCCTCGAAAATCATGGCCTGTAGACTTTACTACCTTTGTTACTAGGTTAATCCAACATTGGATTTAATGTTGGGGCCTCGAAAATCATAGCCTGTAGCCTTTACTACCTTCGTTACTAGGTTAATCCAGCATTGGATTTAATGTTGGGGCCTTGAAAATCATAGCCTGTAGTCTTTACTACTTTTGCTACTAGGTTAATCCAGCATTGGATTTAATGTTGGGGCCTTGAAAATCATAGCCTGTAGCCTTTACTACTTTTGCTACTAGGTTAATCCAGCATTGGATTTAATATTGGGGCCTTGAAAATCATAGCCTGTAGTCTTTACTACTTTTACTACTAGGTTAATCCAGCATTGGATTTAATGTTGGGACCTCAACAATCGTGGCCTGTAACCTTAACTACTTTTGCTACTAGGTTAATCCAGCATTGGATTTCATTTGGATTCAAACATATTTTTTATCAGTAGTTGTTTTTTTAAGTTTACTTCACCCAATACAAAGCACAAGAGGCTCTCAAGGTAGAGGTTTACTGAGTAAGCTTGTTGTAGGAGAAAAGGAAGTCAGAAGTGTCTATTATAAAGATATGTAGGACAAATATTGGTTGACCTTGGACTTGAAGAAGTTGTTGTAGTAGTCAGGGAAGCATCTCCTCAGGAGTTTATTTCACAAAATTTAATTCAAAATATTGAAGACTTCTCTGGATATGTCCTTGATTTTCTTCATTTCCAGTAACAGTATTGTTCAAAAATGACTATTTTTTTTTCTGTTGAAGAAGAAAAAAGTAACTGCTTAAACCAGAATTTCTTAACCGGGGTGCCTGAGTGTACTAATGCACCCTAATTTAACAGAACAGTAATTTATGAATTATATTTATATTTAAATAATCTTTATTTTAAAAAGCTAGTAACACCAAACACATGGCTTCTATGTCTATATCATTTGATATTTTAAACTGGATGCTAAATCCCTTAATCTTTAAGGAGTGGATAATTCTTTCCTTCCTCAAGGGATTTAAATCAGTCATTCTCACTCTAAAAAATATTCTTCATAAATCGCTTTAAATGAAAAGTATACCACTAATCTTCTTTGGGAATGCTCAACCAAAATTTCATATTTTCAAATGTGTCAAATTGATTCACGGTTTGTTAAAAAGTTATCTGTACTTTTTTATTTACAAATTTAAGAGTTTTAGTTATTCTACAAGTGTGCCCAGAAGTAAAAATTGTTGAGAAACGCTGGTTTAAGCATTAATCAATGAGACTTTTCATTAGTTCAAGTGGAACCAAACTATTTAACTAGCTTCTGAATTTTTCCTAAAGCTTGTAAGCAATCTATTTATCTGATTATACAATCAGTAAAGAAGTGAGGCACTTGTAAGATTTCCCTAACATTGTTCAAAAGATGAAACAGGAAACTTTTGCAACAATCTAATAAAAGAAGAACTTTTAATATGTAACCAATTGCAGATATCTAAACTCTGATTTCTTTTGGCAAGAAACCTTTCCTCTCATCTATGGGGTGCCAAGTAAAAAAGTGGCAAATTTATTATCAGTTTTTATCTTTCAGGAATAATTGACCTTGAATTACCTTGAATAAATTTCTTGAATATTCATGACCTTTAATAATCATTTGACTCTTGCATAATTACTTAACTCTGATTGGTTCTTTTATGATTTATTAATTGTTGCTCGATCAGGTGACTCATCATTTAAAGGTTATTTGCAGACAACTTTTGTCTTTCATTCTGCTCTTCAAGTCTGGCTAAACAACGCACTGATTTTAAATGTGAAGTTATCATACTTTTCAAAGAAGAACATCCGATGTGAAGATTGACGAAATGTGCAGAAATTCTTCATGAATTTTTTGGTCACATCAGTCATCACCAGCTTTCAACATTTGCCTCATGTCTCTTTCTGAATTTACTGCCGTTTTACCGGGCACCCTTTATTTCAAGGACAGCCTTGTTCCTTCAACAATCTAAGATAAGTCAGTGTTCGTCTACCATAGAGTACATCAATAATTAAAATTAATCTCTCTTTACTGTATCTGAAAGTCTAAAAGACACATGGTTTACACCTTTGGAGAAGTACCACTTTTTAAACTTCATAAACCATTCCCATAGACATAATACCATTGCATTAGACTAAGTGTACAGAGTTATTTTTACTTTATTTAAATATGCATTGTCTATGCCATCAAATACAGAAATGTGTTTATTTGCTAATTTCTCAATATTTTTTTTTTTTTCACCAGGCGAAAGAACGAAAGATTCGAGAGAAACTCGCTCGTTCACATGATGAGAATCTGGATGACCAAGAAGTTGAATTGTTAGATGAAAACATTCAGCCGACCCATGAAGATATGGTCAGTATAGCAACATTTTTTTTTCCCATTCTGCCTTTTTTTATGTTTAAATATATGAAATTATTTAAGATAATCCTTCACATAAATGATATAAAATAATCTGACAAAGTTCTGCTTCACTTAAATGGCATAAAATAAACTGTCCTATTCCATCTCAGCTGTGTCACATAGTAACACCAATTGCAGTAGAAATAGGTAAGTCAAAGTTTTTTCATTGTAAATATCACCATGGCTAATGGTGGCGAGGACATTGGATATTCAATAGTATGGAGCAGGGTTCAGGAAAGTGTTTCTTTGTTGAAGTTCTGGACTGGCAAGCAGAGACTCTGGAAAAGGTGAGTGTGTGGTATATTCAACCTCGAAGCCATATTGTTTCATATGACTAGGTTGCTTATGCTGGAATCAAGGAAATCAACCATGGAATATAAACTGATGACATAATTATTCATCAGCAGCATTTTGTAAACCCTGATGATGACACCATCCATACTGGAAATGGAGAAAATCTGTAGATGGGTGTCAAGCATAAACTGTCAACAGTTTGGAACTTCTGAGGTGTTGTTCATGTAACAAATTCACGTGGTGTCAGTAGTAAAAGAACTTTCTTTACTACATAGTCCACTATTACTCATTGGGGGTTAACTATTTGCCCATAGCTGGGAGCCTAACAGGCACTACCAC
Source organism: Acanthosepion esculentum (assembly GCA_964036315.1). Lineage (NCBI taxonomy): Eukaryota > Metazoa > Mollusca > Cephalopoda > Sepiida > Sepiidae > Acanthosepion > Acanthosepion esculentum. Next base: position 53,071,427 of record OZ038491.1, on the reverse strand, counting down.
CCCAGGTCAGGGCAGACTTGGGAACAACAACAATTAGGTGGTGGTTCCACACTCCTCAAAACCTTCTGCCAGATGTAGTTTATCATCATACCCAGGATGTCAGGAACCTTTGATCTAAGAAGAGTTGATCTGTGGTGACCTCAATATGTAATGGGTTCACCATAAGAGATACTAATGTGTCACTGCATGGCATTGAAAACCTAGCTGTTTTGCTACTTGCCAAAGCCATCAAGTGCAGAATTGAACCCTAAAGGATGCCATGAAGTGAACCTAGATGAAATTATGATACACCTACACACAGTATTTACTCTGTCCCCCCCCCCACTAGGATGAGAAGTGACACAAGATCTATTTTCAGGTGGGGACCCAAGCACGTACGCCCATTTTCTCTTCGATTTACAAGTGTAATCCATTTTTGTCGTCGCTTCTGTTGAATGTCTCTAAGTCTGTGATTCCCAAACTTTTTTCTCTGGGCTGCATTTTTGGAATTAATTATCAGTACATTTAAATATCAGTTGAAATTTATAAAATCTTTCTTTTTAAAACAGTTTTTCAGGAAAATAGATTTCTCAAGTCCACTTATCATTCTTCCTTGTATTGGTTGATATTTCCTTCCTCACCTTTTGTTTGAAGTCATGTGGAATGTCACCATCTTGATTATGTCATTATTTTCTCTTCAATTTACAAGTGTAATCCATTTTAGTTGTTACTGCTGCTGAAAGTCTGTAAGTCTGTGGTTCCCAAACTTTTTTTCTCTAGACTGCATTTTCGGAATGAAAATTTGCTCGCACCTCAACAAATTATCAGCACATTTACAAATAATAGTAAAAAAAACAACTAATAGTATATATAACACAAATAACTTATATGATTAAATTTCACAAATTTAATGAAAGATATGAACTTGTTTTTGACAAGTAATCTCCTTTATATTTAGCCTAATTTGAGATAAACAAACTCTCATCTCATCATAAATGCAAAGAATCCTTTCCCTTTTTTGATATTTGTCAGAACTGAAAAGGCACAAGCAGCCCTAAGGCAAAGGTCCAGATAGAGGGTTAAAGGGAAATAACTGAATTTGACATCAGAATATTATCATTGATAACTCTCTCCTCCAATTTGCAGACCCTAGTTACTATATTCTTAATATTCGATATAATAATAGAATATAAGACAAATAGCTTATAATATGATTAAAGTAAAGAAATTTCATGAAAGGTATGAGCTTGTTTTTGCCGAGTAATCTCCTTTATATTAGGCCTAATTTAAGATAAACAAACTCTCATCTCATCATAAATGCAAAGAAGGCTTTCCCTTTTTTGATATTTGTCAGAACTGAAGGTCCATAGAGAGGGTTAAAGGGAGATAACAGCAGATTCAAAGTCAGAACATTATCATTGATAACTCTCACCCCCAATTTGTAGACCCTAGTTACTATATTCTTAATAGTTGATATAATGTAAAAATGTTACAATGATTAAATCAGTCAATAATTATTTATAACTATTTATACTGGGACTCATACATGCAATTACAAGTAGTACATAATAGTATTTTAAATTTTGAAATAATATTTATTTTTGGCATATGAATTTTTTTGAAACTGTTTCTCTTCCAACCGTACTGCCTCACCTGTTATCATCTTCTGCCACACCTATGAGGTGTGCTACATCATTTGGGAACCACTGCTTTAAGTGATATGGTTTCTTGTTATTTGATAAATTTTCTTTGTTACTGAGCAACATCATTCTGTATGACAGATTGACATTCTTTAAGACATACAAGGTTAATTTGCTTGAAGCCATTTTTAATCATTTATCTGAGTAAACAGTTGTCTATAGCCAGTAGTTTAGATCAGTAATTCTCAACCACCATGTTGTGACACACGATCCTCTAAATGTGCCATGAAATATTGTCATGGTATACATGTGTGTAAGTATTAATGGTACAGCATTAGTATTTCAATAATTGAATAATTATTAAACTTTTTTTCAAATAATTCTTCACAAATAGTTGAATAGAAACATTGAAATAAAGTAAGTTTATATTTGTGTGTGTATTTTAAAAAAATCTATGTTTTTATTTCATACCATTTAAATATATACCCTTTAAAAATTTATACTGTGTGTGCTGTGATATTTGCATTTGCTTCTAGGTGTGCCATTGCTTAAAAAAGTTAAGAAACACTGGTTTAGATAATTCTGAAGGTGTTTGATGGCATCCACATGAGAGTCTAGATCTGATGAGCCTATTTAAGAGCTTTGCAGTGTTTTATGGTGTTAGAATAAGCTGTGGTAAAAGTAGTTTTGTCTATGTTCCATTTCCTTATCTCATATATTAAATTGGTTATAATTAATCTATACTGGGTATAACAGCAAAATTGTCCAATTGTTAGATTAAGCTTTGAACCATTGTATCTTAGAAATGATTAAAGTTATCTTACTGGAATTCTCTGAGGTTTTTGTAACACTACTGGACTCTGAGCAGTAAGAATGCATAATTACTCTCTAAGCTTAACAGAAATATCATGATGGAATTGATCATAAACAAAAATAACATGCTCATCATTAATTAATTATATATATATATATATATATATTATTCCAGGATCATTTACCAACTTATTCAAGATGATCTTTGCCCTCTTTAACCTACTAACCTGCAGTAACAAGGTGCCTCACCAGTTTCCTGTACAATTTCATTACCAAGTATTTTTTTTTCACTGCTCTTAGGACTCTTATAGCTAAAACTACTCTTTCACATGCCAAACGTCTTATGAATTGACTTTGATCTTTTTTAATTGATCTCTTTAGCTCTAAGTTGAAATGATGATCCCTCTTTATGTTGTGACCTCCTGATCCAGTTTTCCTCTCTACTGTTCCCTCTTTTATAAACTTATTCAACATTCTCTCGATGGTTCTTGAATGGACATTGAAGATGGAGGCCAGAGAAGGCCTGAATGATCTTTTTCCTCTCACCATTGCTCATTTGGGAAGAGAGTGGGTTTGACATAAAACAATTTTAACCTGTTCTCTTTTTAGCTGAATAATTCAAAGGATTTTTCAGTGATTCTTAAGGAAAATGGTATCAAGATGGCTAAATGTCTTATCTAAAAACCTGGAAAAAAAGAAACTCAATTAGTTGAGTGTTTTTTTTTTTTTTAGATATTAAACATTTTGTGGGATTGACAATTATGCCGTTCCATGATTTGGACAATTTTGGTGTTATAACCGACAGACTGAGATATTTGAAGTGTTTAGTATTTATTAATTCTACCCAGACTGAATTGTGCCTCTTGTAAAATCCATTTCAGAATTAGCAAAATTGGCCTCTTTGATTGAAGTTTTAAATTGCTGGTGCAAGCTATTGTGGTATAATTAAAGTATTTTCAGTTTTTAAGGTTTCCTATGTTTATGGTGTCTTTTCATGATTCTTGCTCTTCTGAAAGTGCTGGTGGCTATGTTCATTAATTTATATTTTAGCTCATCATAATTGACAATTTTTAAATCATCATTGTCATCTACTTTTATTTCAAAGGACAAATCACCACCATTAAAACGCATCAACTGACTTTAGATAGTAAAATCAGATATTGTTTCATTTCCTTCCAATTTTTTTTATCAAAGAAATTACTAATGCTCCCAAGAAAATTAAATTTTGGCATTAAATGACCCATAAGGAGTTGATATTTTTTTTTTTTTTTTTTTTTTTTTAAGCGTATCACCCCAAGCAAGGCCGGTGGCCACTATCACGCATGGGGTTACAGAAGGGTTGGAGGAAGAGCAGATAGGAGTGGTAAAGGAAGGGATGTGGAGAAAGAGAAGGACGGAGGGTCGATCAAGGTAGGGGGGTTACGGGAGATATAGAGCGAGAGCAGATAGGAATGAAAGATGTCAGGAAGTGGATAGATCAAGGCAATTGGAGATGACGATTGACGCTACACTTAAACCGTTGGAGATTGTATTTTTCAGGGAAACAGTAATAGGGAAGGGAGTTCCATAGGCGAGATGTGCGAGACATGAAGCTATTGGAGTAGAAAAGACGTCTACATCTAACAGTTTCAATGGTGAAGGGGTGGGAACGGGATGCCAGCCTCGTAGGACGCTTAAATTCACGAGGCTTAGGGACAAGCGAAAGCAACTCCTCGGAGCAATTACCGTGGAAGTACTTGTAGAAAAGGCAGAGTGATGCAACATCGCGTCTGTGAGAGAGCGACTGCAGACGAGATGACAGATCAGGGCCAATCACATTGCATATCCGTCTCTGGATCTTATCAAGAACCCTGAGGCAACACGCAGGGGCCCCAGACCATAAATGGCAGCAATACTCCATGCAAGGTCGAATGGTAGACTTATGCCACTAAACAAACAAAAAAGACCCAATGGATTGATATGTTGTAAAACAAACCTGTTAGGGTCCCAACTATAAGCGACTGGGGGTCAAAACACTAGGAAAGTATAAAAATACATTTTTTTATAAAAAAAAACAAAAAAAACAATTTTATTTCAGAAAATAACTTTTTTTTTATTCTATTTTGATAATTTAGGTATTCAGTTACCTGAATATTTTAATTTTTCAACCTCTGAATGTGTTCAGCTAACCGAGGAAGTAGTGTATTTCCTTTGGTTCTTTTATAAACCATTACACTTTTAATTATTGAATTTAACAGTCTTTAAAGGTTTTGTATTATTTCTAAGTGGAAACATTTTGGCTCTGAACTTTGATATCACTTCTAATTGAATAACAGATCTCTGTACATCTGTAAAACCTTTCTCTCTCTACAATGATTTTCTTGCCAAAAAGAACACAATTGTGGCATTTAATTTTCATTAACAACCTTCCTGATGGTATCAGCTCTCAACTTGGTATCAATGATGACACAACTATTTATTTCTGTCTTAATACTAAGTCTGATCCATTTGAGAAATTGATGACTGATCTCACAAATGAACTACACTCTGTTGTTAACTGGAGCAAGGAATGGCTTGTTAATTTTAATGCTGCTAAAACTAAACTGCTGTTTGGTAATCATCAGAGAAACCCTTTTTGGCCTTCTATCAGCATGGCTGATGCTAACCTCCAGGAAAGTGACTTGTTGCACCTTCTTGGGTTGATATTTTCAGCTGACATGAAGTGGAATCCATGGCTAGGTCAACTGCTAAAAATGTTGGTTCACTGTTCTGCTAAACAATTTTTCTCTACAGAATCTATCTTACATATCTATAAGTCTACCATTCATCCATGCTTAGAATATTGCTGCCACATATGGTCCAGTGCTCCTGCCATATATCTATAGATCCTTGATAAAATAAAAAGAAGAATCAGCAATATTATTGATCCTGACCTGGCATATCAGCTTTAGTCACTTTTCCATCACCATAAGGTTGCCTTCCTGTGCCTTTTCTATATAAACGTAATTATTTGGATGAACTCTTTGCTATGGTGCCTAGATTTTATGAAGTTAAGCACAGTACTAGACTGGTGACAAGGTCTCATCGACATACAGTTGAGTTGGCTAGATGTAACCGTAAGTTCTATACTAACAGTTTCTTTTCTCACACTTCTGACTTATGGAACTCCTTTCTGGCTCCATGCTTTCCAACCAACTTTAATCTTCAAAAATTTAAATGCAACGTCAGTTGCTATCTACTCTTCTCCTGATTACTAAGGAGTGAGAACAAAAGAAGAGCAATGTTTCTGTTTTGTAATTCTTTGACAGACAGTAACCCCTTGTGTCTTAGTGGTTTTATTGCTTTGCATGGGGTGAAACGACTAAAAGAGAAAAAAAAATTGTGGAATTATAAATTTTATTTTTGCCTCGTAAAAGCGAAATGTATATTTTTGCTAACTGGACACTTCTAAACTTACAAAATTGTATTGATTTATTTAGTTACATTATTCAGACTGTTATCCTCACCTTCATTGCCATATTCACAACGTTTCGGCCATTGTATGCTCCAGCCTTCTTCAGGTGATTGGAATTTCAAACTGAACCCTTTATTTTGTCCACCGTGGTAGACTGTTCTAGTTCCACGTGCCATGCCTTTTCCAGATGTCTCAGTTATTTTCCTTTAACTCAACTCTCCAAGTTTGGTTCACCACTGCTGTGGCCTGGTATTGAACTCAACTCTATGGGTCTAGTCACTTGATCTAACCAGCATCTTTACCCACTGGGCTATGCGTCCTCAAACTTGGAGAGTTGAGTTAAAGGGAAATAACCGGGGGCATCTGGAAGCGGCATGGCACGTGGAACTAGAATGGTGGACGAAATAAAGGGTTTGGTTTGAAATTTCGATCACCAGAAAAAAGCTAGAGCATACAACAGCCGAAATGTTGTCAATATGGCAATGAGGATGATGTTAGTAATCATAATACCTCATCTCAGAGATATAGACAGATATTGATGTATTTCATTTCAACATATGGTTTGAAAATGTTTCTTACAAACACTTATAGCCATATTTTATCACTATTTTTAAATAACTTTTATTTTCTATATGACTCTTGTTTTTTCATACATTAAAATTGAATGAAATTTTTTTGAATCAGTCAAACATTTGTTTTTCAAATATAGATGCAAACCTCTTTCTTCATCAGTTAATTGAAATAACCCTAAAAAAATGTTTTTAATCATCTTAAATGGCAAATTTTGGGTATAGAAAAACATACATCTATTCATTTAGAAATATTTCAAATTCAGTGTAATGATTTTCAAAACAAACATTTATTGAAGCCAATAGATTAGATAACTTTATTAATGTTTTAGAATGTTTATTCTTTGTTCATAAACCAAAGAATGAAATCCTAATTTTTCTACAAGCAGATCAAAGATCACACAATTTTTATTAGATTATCTTTTGTTGGCAATTTCTCTCTGTTTTTCACTCTGATTATCGCCTTTCAATGTTTTTTCTGTTATTAAAGAGTGTTTCTTTATTGATATAAAAAGGGAGATTACTCTGATACACGCCATGGATGGGAAGTGCCGCGACGTTTTATCAAATTACACGATCTTTTGGGCAAAGGCATTTATACTGAAGTCTGGAAAGGCAAAATGCAGAAACACCCAACCAGAGACGATATGGTTCGCGTAGCGATTAAACGCCTGATGGGTAAGTAACTATGAATTATTTTGTTGTATATGGGCATAAATAATTGTTGAAAATTTGTTATAATTATGGAGGAAGAGAGACCAATATTGGCGATGGAGCATTTGTAGATATGAACAGTGTGAAAGTAGAAATTAACACTGCATATTGACTGCCAGTTTCACTCCTTAACTGATCATCAGATCATGAATTACTTATCTTTGTCATAAATTTCCCTAAAATTTTCTTGAACCCACACAAAGTGGAAAAGTGTCACACAAAAACTTTTTCCTCTTTGCAATAGATTCCCAGTTGAATCCATTACATTCTACTCTTGGGAAAGGTATGAAACCCCTTCTTCCCCCACCCAACTATGAGTAAATAGCAGGACAGAATGGGTTCTATAGCCTTTGATAGCAACTGGTCTTCTGCAGAAAGAAATGGCAACCTACTGTGGAAAAAAAAATCTGCCTCATCTGTCATGTATCGAAAAATACATGATCATCTAAGTGTGTATCTTGCATGGCACATAACTGACTGAATCAGTTTCTTGATGTTAAGATGAAATTAAAGGAATGTGCTGTAGTTTTTTCCTGCTCAAGTACTTTTGATCTCCTTCAAGATCATCCTCAGGGGTGATTTAAAAAGACAAACTTATTGTAACTGTGATAAAATCTGCATTTTTTTGTGATGGTGATATAAAAAAAACACATGTGAACACACTCAAAATTTTAAATTTATCTGTTGTAGCTATAGAATTTTTTGAAAAACATCCGTCCTAAAATAAAGGAGGTGACCAGAAATTGGTAGAAATAAAAAATGGCATGAAATGATTGTTATATGCACTCTGTTACACTCGTAATAAATTTTGTTGAGTGTGGGTTGGTTGCTTTTGATATAGAGGGTCTTGAGAAAGAGAATTTTTTGTTTATTATTTTCAGGTTGTAGTATATTGGTGTTGTCAACAAGTATTTTCTTGTATTGTGAAGATGGATGCTTGTTTTATAAAGAATTCCATAGCTACAACAGATAAATTTAAGATTTTAAAATAAATATAACAAAGTGTGATTACATGTGCTTTTTTTTTAAGTCATCATCACAACAAAATGCAGATTTTATCATAGTTATAATAAGTTTGTCTTTTTAGAGTCTGTCTATATTTCTGACATGAGGTATTATGTACAGTATTTACATTAGTCGGACTATTGTCCTCATCTTTGTCGCCATATTTGTCACAACGTTTCGGCCGTTGTACACTCCGGCCTTCTTCAGGTGGTTGGAATTTCGAACTGAACCCTTTATTTCGATCACTGGGGTAGACTGTTCTAGTTCCACATGCCATGTTTGATGGATGTCAGTTAGCAGTTATCTCCTGCTAATTTTCCCTCTGAAAGTTCTCCACTGCCTTAACAGGGTATTGAACTCACACTCTTTGGGTCTGTCACTGGATCTAACCAACGCCTTTATCCACTGTGCCATTTTAATTCACCCCTGAGAATGATCTTGTAGGAGATGTCTAAATTTATATGTGTGTTATTCAGTGAAATACACACAGACAGACAGACACACGTGTGTGTGTGTGTGTGTGTGTGTGTGTGTGTGTGTGTGTGTGTGTGTGTGTGTGTGAAAAAATGTTCAAATACTTACCCAGGGCTGACAGAAGTTTTGTGGACAAGACACTCATTAGATCCTTGACTGAATGATAGCCTCTACCTCAAAGCTCTGTACATTCTCTTTATATACAGAGTTTTGTGATTAGAGTATTGGGCTAGAGGCTATCAGGTATCTTGCATTATATCAGGAGCATTCACAAAGAACACAATATGTGAATGTACAAAGGTAAGAAAGGAGAAGTTGTAGTTGGTTTCAAATAGAAAATCAGCTACAAGTGTGATTAAGTGAAAATGCTTTCAGGAAAGCCTAGGCTTCAAGACGCCCACATACTGAACCACAGATGAATTGATACGAACATAGAAATGTCTGTTTTAGATTCTACCAAAGATAAAACCAAGAAGAATTCTTTTTTTATTAATTTTGGGGTAGTCTTCATCTTATTTTTGCTTTTTATCACTGCTTTCTGTATTGTCTCTCCTCTGAACATTAAAGGAAGACTCGTAAGAAGTATTTTTAATACTAATCTTTGATGGATTATTTTTTTTGCAATATAAAAGTTGCTTTGTTATTCAGGCCAATATTGGAATGGCTGGTGGAGATAAGGATTCAGTTAACATTATTATATCAATAATATAGTAACACATGCATATTGATGAATAAAAACAAAGATATATATATATATATATAACATAACATTTACTAGACAATAATCTGTTCATGCAGCAAATTGAATATATATTAAAAATATTAAAAATGTGAATCAAGGTCTTACTTGTGAGTTGACTTGGTCATACATTCTAACCACTGATGTTGCTAGAATAGAAAAGGTGAGTAAAAATGGACATTTTGATAAATTTGCACCAACTGTGGGACAACTTATATTTCACACCTTTATCTCAACTATTAGTTGACACATTTTTTCCCTTTGATATGTGCATAAATTATATCTGAATTAAGAGTAGATAATGAAGTTTTAGAATGCTACACCAGAATGTTCATCTTGGTTGTTATACACACAAGACAGGTACCTGAATAAAGGCAGGGGATACAGTAGTTAAAACATTGTGGAGATCGTGTCAAGTAGGAATAAAAAATTATTTACATGTGGACTACTGTTCTTATCTTTGTTGTTGCTATCACAATGTTTCAGCTGTTGTGGACTCCAGCCTCCATCAAATGTATGTTGACTCAACTAACCTATTTTTCAATATGATATTGATAGCATCTATTGTTACAGTAGTTACAATCTGGTTTTTCAATATAAGACAATAATAATATTTGATTTAGTAAAGTGTTCAGTAACTGAAGCATGGTTACAAGAAGCTACAAAATACAGTGAACACCCAAGTAAATATAGAATTGATTTGATAAAAGCCTACAATTTTCTGATTGCTTTTAAGAAATGCAAGTTTTGGATGAATACAAGTTTACTCTGGCTGGGTGATGAAAGATGAATGATATATGTTAGGTAGATGGTTCAGCATAGTACACTCATGTTAAATTTATAATATAAGTGGCATCTGAACCAGTCTATCACTTTGGAGAAGATAATATGGACTGTACAAGAAAAGTCACATCACTAAACATCAAATTTCATGAAAACTACAAGAATTGTTGACTATTATCTTGAATTTTATTATTTTTTAGATGAAACATTGACAACGATTATTAATATTTTGATTAGTATTGAAGTTGCTTTTTATTGAACAACACCGATTGTTGTTCTTCTGCACCAGTAATTGCATTAGAAATCAAAGATTAAGATGAAAGAAATAATATGTAAAAATTGATAATAATTTCATTTAAATCAAGATTATATAAACTTGACATATTAATAGTAAGATAACGATATCAGACATTCAGGAAAAAATATTTTTTGTGACTTATCAACCCTTTGTGGTTTTATTTAAATTCAAAACGGATTTTGGATTGTAAGGATAATTCTTTATTTTTCATGTGAATATTGCATGAAAAATTCTAGTTTGAAAATAACAATGATTGTTCCAGATATAAGTCCTACTATTTAACCCATAGCTGGGGTATATTGGAAAAAAAAGCATATGTGGTTAGATTTAATCTTCTCAAAACATTGTCTTTTTATATAACTCATGTGAGTAGAGAATCTGTCTTATTGAGATAAAGACTTGGTTTTTATTTCCATGTCATTTACCAGTGACAGTGGAATGGTGGCCGGAGCAATTTTATGACAAAAAGAAGGTAAAATTGACTAGAAGGAAAAACAAGTCAAACATCCATTTACATTACACACAATGTATCTATAAATGGTTTATCTCCAATATTGAGCACTCTTCACCCATAAAGCAAGATATTGCTTTTAAGGCAAGCCGTCTTCTCTTCTTCTATATGCCGTGTCTCTTCAGGATGTGGCGATCATGGCTCACTAGAACTTCCTGTCCTTTGTAGCTGCTTGTCTCCTTGCTATCTCTTCTAATCTCTATCTTGCCAACCATTTACACCAGCTTGTTACATAGGTTATTCTCTGCTTTTCTCTGTTCTTCTTGCCTTCAATATGTCCTGTGAGTGTCAAATTCTCTAAGCCTTCTTTCGTCATTATGTGTCTAGAAATTTCAACTTTCTCTTTTTGATTCTAAGTATAAGTGTCCTTTTTGTTTCCATTTACCATAAAACTTTGTTGTTGCTCACATGTTCAGCTCATGATATCCCCAGTATCCTTCTGTAGAACCACATTTCTGTTGGCTCAAGTCTCTTCTCCATCTATGATGGCATTGTCCAGCATTTACTGCCATGCAGGATGACCAGTATTACATAACCGTTCAGTATTTTTCCTAAAAATAAATCTCTGCAAGAATTTATGTAATTTCTATGAAACTCAGAGTAGAGACAATGTAAGTGAACATTATATCTGTCTATATTTCTGAGATGAGGTATTATGTACACTATTTACATTTTTTGGATTATTTGTCTTACTTTTGTTGACATATTTATCACAAAGTTTCGGCTGTTGTACACTCCAGCCTTCTTCAGGTGGTTAGAATGTCAAACTGAACCCTTTATTTCACTCACTGGGGTAGACTGTTCTAGTTCCACATGCCATTTTTAATGGATGTCAGTTATCTCCTGTTATTCCCCTCTCCAAGTTCTCCACTGCCTTAACCAGGTATTGAATCAGGCAACTAACAAACCAAACTTTGCTACTGAATGGATATTTAATTTTAGCCCATCTTAATTCACCAAGACAAAGCTTATACGTTAAACAACTCTAATAAATTAAGATCAGAATATATGAGAACTATGCCAGGAATTAATATTATTTCTTTATTTTTTGCAGTTGAAGCTACAGAAAAAGAAAAGAAATTCTTTTTGGAGGAAATGGAAGTACTGAAAATGCTCCCTCCTCACCAGAATGTAATCCACCTGATAGGATGTTACACTCTTCATGGTAAGTCAGTTGTTTGTCTTTTCACTGAAATGGTTTACATGCAATTTGACATTATCAATGCAAAATGGTGACCAAGTTTTAAAGAAAGAAACTTATTCAAACATAACAACATTTATTAAAATAGAAATTGGGAAACACTACAAATGGTTGAAATGAATATGAAAAAAAGTGAGTTAAGTAAAAAAAATTGATTATCATTGTTAGTAAAATGTAAAAATTATCCATGCAGTGAAAGTATTCTTGAGAAGCAGTGTATTGTAGTTGAAAAGATGAAAGATTTTAATACTCTACTGTTTGATTTGTCAGGATCATGACGAACTTCATTAGATTTATATATATATATATATACACATATATGCAAATATTGTTAAATATAATAGGCAATGAATGTTTTGTAGTGAGCAATTCCAAACATTATTTATATATATATATAAATATATATATATAAATATATATATATAAATATATATATATAAATATATATATATATAAATATAAATATATATATATAAATATAAATATATATATATATATAAATATATATATATATATATAAATATATATATATATATATAAATATATATATATATAAATATATATATATATATATAAATATATATATATATAAATATATATATATATATATATATATATATATATATATAAAATATATATATATATATATATATAAATATATATATATATATATATATATATATAAATATATATATATATATATATATATATATATATATATATATATATATAAATATATATATATATATATATATATATATATATATATATAAATATATATATATATATATATATATATATAAAATATATATATATATATATATATATATATATATATATATATATATATATAATATATATATATATATATATATATAATATATATATATATATATATATATATAAATATATATATATATATATATATATTATATATATATATATATATATATATATATATATATATATAAATATATAAATATATATATATATATAAATATATAAATATATATATATATATATATATATATATATATATAAATATATAAATATATATATATATATATATATATATATATATATATAAATATATAAATATATATATATATATATATATATATATATATATATAAATATATATATATATATATATATATATATATATATAAATATATATAAATATATATATATATATATATATATATATAAATATATATAAATATATATATATATATATATATA
>OZ038491.1:52988127-53055627 GCA_964036315.1 Acanthosepion esculentum | reverse complement strand
TTGGACGAGCCCTTCATGTTGCCTTCTCTCTGCCTGCCTTGGCTCAGCTTTTTGCAATGCCTTCCATCCACTTTGATTCAGTCTTCTCATTAACAGTCTGCCTTAACTTGGACTTCCTATTGACTTGCTTAGCATTCCCATTGCCTCCAGTTTGCCTTCTTTTTGTCTTCCATCAGTCTGCCTTGGATGAGCCCTTCATGTTGCCTTCCGTCTGCCTTGGCTCAGCTTTTTACAATGCCTTCCATCCAATTTTATTCAGTCTTCTCGTTAACAGTCTGCCTTAATTCGGCCTTCCTATTGACTTTTGTCCACCTTGGCTCAGCAGTCCAATTACCTTCAGTCTGCTTTCCTGCTGAGATGAGTCTGCCTTGGCTCTGCCTTCCCATTGACTTCAATCAGCCTTTCATGTTGCCTTCAGTCTGCTTTGGTTCAGCCTTCCCATTATCAGTCTGCTTTGACTTGGCCTTCCCATTGACTTCAATCAGCCTTAGCTTGTCTTTCCTGTCTATTGCTTTCAGTCAGCCCTGGTTCAGCTTTCAACTTTTCCTTCAATCAAATGTCTTTATCACCCTCAATTTCTTTTCTTCCTTTTCATTTGCTGCTATTGTACTGAGGTAAAGCAAAGAAATTAATTTCAAATGCTTTGATGGTTCAAGTGCATGTCCTACTAATATATAAGAACTTACATTCAAGGACAAATGTTTATTATAATGTGGTGATATAAATATTAACTAACTGCTTAAAAGCAGTTGCACTGATTGAAGTTGTTTCTTCTAAAAAAAAAAAAATCAGAAACTCTGAAATTAATGAATTATTCTCAAAACGTTATTTTGCATTTCTTTTTGGCTATTTAAAAAAAGAATGTATTTACCTGAAGTTTTTCAATGAGTTATCATTCCAAGAGTTGTCCAGATTCCTCATCTCATTCTTTTCCTCTGTTTTTACTGCAAAATGTCAACTAATCCATTATATGAACTTTGTATAAGGGAAAATAAGAAAATTCAAAGAAGCTACATACTGTTGTAGAATGCAAACACCACGGCCAGAATGGTCAGCGATTGGCTGGAGTAACTCGAGGGCAGGGCATTCTGGCAGTGATGGATTACCTTTGTATGGGTTTTGAATATAAGTCCAAAACAGTGTGAACTAAAGAGATCTTGAGAATTCTGACACGTCAATATGCCTCCCACACCTGGCTTTGTGACCAGCTAATACCACCTGCAGAGGGACACTGAACCAACATGCAACATGTGTTCCTGTCATATCAGTCCTACTACTGCCTCTTAGAATCCAGACTATCAGGGTTAATAGAATGAACACCAAAAGTAAATTACTCTTTTCATTGACGCCATTTTTATTAATAACATGGGGATCCCAAGATGACACAATGCAACATATACTTTATGGTGCTACATCTGCATTTCTGCATAAATATGGTTTTATGAACCTGAAATCACTGACAGATTATTGGTAAGATACCCCATTATTTTTTGTCTCACTGTGTCCTTTTTGCCAACACTTAGGGTGAATCATTTTGCTGAATTTATTCAGAGCCTTGCATCAGAAGTTAAAAATATTAGTAACTCACTGAGGATGCACAAATACCCGAGTGGGATACAAACTTTAGATAGAAGAAATATTGGGTTTAGGAAATGGGCAGGAAACATGGAGCATTATTTTATACTCATCAGTTCCTCAGAGAACCAAAGACCAAGGATAGCTCTGCAAAAAATGGAGTGTTATAGGAAAATACACCCAAAGGTTGATATCAAATAACTCACAGATGACTTGGGGGATACTTAAGTTGGCACTTGCAGAGTACTATGAAGAAACAGTAGACCCTTATATATGTTTTTGTTTGTTTGTTTGGGGTTTTATGGCATATCAACCACTATGGGTTATATAATGCCAGATCCAGTATTTACTAGATATATCAAAAACGTATAGCTGGCAACATCATTGTTTAAAAAAAAATGTATCCCTGGCAACATCATTGTTTCAAAAATGTATAGCTGGCAACATCATTGTTTCCCATCACATAAGGTGTTAGTATATTTAGTGTAGGGTTTGGGAGGGAAAGTTAATTGTAAGTTGTAGTTGTTTTAGGATGGGTTAGATGTGATGGGGCATGATATGACCAGCCGATTGATCGGATCAACGGCCTTTTGGTTGCACATAGTTTATCGTCATACCCAGGACGCGGATGTAGTTTATCGTCATACCCAGGACGCAGATGTAGTTTATCGTCATACCCAGGACATTTATATATGTTTTAGGGAGCTGTCTAATATTACACAGGGTAGAACTAAGGACATCCAATCTTACATGAATAGGTTATCAGAATTAGTGGAGAGGGATTACATGAGAGCAGACTGTTGGATCCAATCGTAGCATCACAGCTTAAGAATTTTTTCATGGAGGGGTTAGATAATGTAGATATTAGGATGTCAGTCTTCAGAGAACAATTGGAGATGCTAGAGGCTGTGTATGAAAAGGCAATAGTGGAGAGTAAGGTGAGACATAGGGTTGGATTAGACTTAGGTAGGGAACATGTGTACAAACCCATGGAGCTTTGTCATGCTAGGAGAAAGCTCAATGCAGAAGCTAATCCCAGGATAGGAAGGAATACCATGGAAAGAGGATTTTCTCCACCAGATATATAAAATAGATATAGGTATAGTCAGGTAGGAAGTTACAGAAGACCTGAGGAGATAGTTAATAAATGTGAATATTTTAAGTCAGAGACACTGGATTTAAAATCAGTTCTACAGGAATTCAGCCAGATCCACTCCCACCACTGTCAGACAGGTTTGGGGTTCATAGGTATATGCTATGACTACCAAAAATTCTACAAGGATTCTCTAGCTTAGCAGGACCATTGATTAGATTAACTAGGAAGCATGTGCATATTAGGTGGGATAATGAATGTCAGGAATCATTCAATCACTTGAGAGATATGATGTCCGAATTGGTGACATTAGCATACCCAGAGCCAAACAAAGAATATAAACTTTATATGAATGCATCAGACTTAGCGATCAGAGTTATAATGAAGGAATGAAAAGAGAAATGCAAAAACCTGTATACTTCCTATATCACAAACTGAGTGATATGAAGACATGACTTACCTCAGAATTCGAAACGAGCGCGAAAGTGTCTTGATGATAATGGCCACATGGGAATGGAAAAGATTCAAAGCATTCAAACTGAAATATTTCTGGCCAGGTCTATTTAGAGATGTTGTGGAGTTTGACAGGGTATACACTTCCCTACAAATGATAAATTTGCAAAAGTTCCAAACTTGTATGCAGGAGTACAATATGCCAGCCTTTCCTTTCACTAAGATAGCCATTGTAGAGTAGTTAGCACCCCTTCAGCACTCTACCAGATGACCTGGCTCATAGTCTTAAATAGTCTACGATTGAGGACTTTAACAGTTGATTAGTAAGTTGATGCTAAGCTGATTAATATTCGGACTGATCTTACTTTGTTTGGCTATACAGCTTTTGACCCTCCTCTATTCCTTGTAAGTTGCCTTGTTAATTATTTTGTAATTTATTGTTATGTGTTTTTTGAATATATCCGTTACCACTGGATACTGGTGCTGAATAAATATATTAGGCACTCATCCTTCTCTGTGTATCATTCACCTCAATGATACAACAATACGTATTTTCAGACCTTACCCACAGACCCTATCAAGAATCCAATACATGGTTACTTTCAGCTTCATGTAATCAGGCTGGCCTGAAGCATTTGCTGTACTAAATAAGGCGGCTCAGACAATACAATTGCTCATTTATTAGTAGATGAAATATTCCCTACATTTGGTGCTCCTCTTCAATTAGTAACAGATAATGGTACAGAGAATGTTAATAAAGTTATGAAAGAGACATTAGAAGGTTTAAATATACACCATATGATGACATCGTTTTACCACCTACAAAGCAACAGTAAGATAGAATGGTTTCAGAGGACGATACACGATAATTTATCAAAAAAATTAGTAATAATGATAGATCATAAGATTTATATGCTCACAGCAATTAGGTTTAATGTTAGTGAGACGACAAAATTCTCACCTTACTACACAATAGGAACATCGTTCTGCTGCTAGATAATATGGTCACATGGGAATGGAGAAGATGCTCCAAGCATTCAAGCTGAAATATTTCTGGCTATGTCATCTTTATTATGGAGGAACAACACCATGCATTAACACTAGTTAGGAATAATTTGAGAATAATTCAGATAACAAATACCTAAAAAATAAATGGAGACGCCAATACAATTTGGAAAATAAGTCAGATATTCCAATCATGGAACATCATATTAGGATATGTCAAAGGAGAACAGAATGATACTGACCAAAGTAATAGTAGGAATAAAAATAGCTTCTCTGGTTCAAATAGTAATGAGGATATGAAGATATGTGTGACTAAAATGGAGAAGGATTTCAAGGTGACAACATGATGGATGAGAGTTCTGACAAGGACCATAGTAGTAGTAATCATGATAGGGTGAAAGAAAGTAGATGATCCCCATAGATATGGGTGTATGATAATAGCAGTGACCTTAATTCAGCCAACCTTTAACCCCCATAGTATTTAGGGAAAAGAAAGGAGGAAGAAAATGGTGAGCATATACAAAAATCTAGTAGGAAGGGGGTGAGAACTGGGCAACTAGTGTTGGAAGGAAAGTCACATGTAATATAGACGACAAGAGTGGGAAAAAGAAAGATATAAGGGACTTAGTTAACGCACTCACAGAAATGAAATTACGTGCTATCATTCAAGCATAATTGAGCCAATTAATTTTAAGAGATGTTATAATGGAATGTTCCACACTCCCCATTGCCTATGTGGATTGACTATATCAGTAGCTATAATAAGTGAATACAGGATATACCTGGGGGAATTATTAGCCTGCCACCCGATTCCCTGTCTTTCAGTAGTGTACTCTCTTTTACAATAAACCTCTCTTCTTTCATCTACGCGTGTGTTGCTGTTCCTTTACTTGAGTACCACCTTTGTCTGTTTGTAACCTCTTGAAGGATACAACAAGAGATAAAAGCAGTAAACCTTAAGTAAGAAATAAAAGGTTGGTGTGGACTGCAGGCACTCCCAACCAGAGCACACATACCTACGCATGGACTGTGAACTGAAGACATATACAAAGAAATTAGTGTTTAAAAAAAAAAATGGAAAAAAATATCAATGAACAATTTTGTGAGTTTGCCTAAGGACAAACAGAAAGACATTTCCAAATACCCATGCACCTTTATGCAAACAAAAAGAAAGAAAGAAAAATTTTAAGTCACATGCGCGGTTTTGAGCAATTGCATTTTTGTGTTCCTGCAACAGGTGTCATAAAGAATGACACACCAGTAGAATAAGTTGCATGAAATGGCCGAACATGAGAAATTGACTTTGTGGGATACTGAGGATACCAACACCCGGTAGAATCTGGAAGCGGTGTTTATACCATATGCATGTATGCGAGTGTTGGTGGAAGGATAAGTGTCATGTTTTATATTGTTGCACATTTCTGTAAAAGTTTATTTGCTGTTATACCATATGTCAGAATATATGTTTTGTTATGTTGTATAATATTTCTTTTGACTCATGTATATGACACTCGTTCAGGAGACATAGTGAGAGATGGACGAATAAGCCACAAGTTACACTTGGCAATCATTTATAATACATATTACTATTTTGAAAAAGAAAAAAAGGGAAGTAATGTTACAGAATGTGAAGGCCAGAGCCAGAAGGGTCAGTGATTGACCAGAGTGACTTGTGTGCAGGGCATTCTGACAGTGATGGATTACCTTTGTCTGGGTTTTGAATATAAGTCCAAAATGATGTGGATTCAACAGAGGTTCCCGAGAATTCAGATGCATCAATATACCTACCACACCCAGGTTTGCAACCAGCTAATACCTCATGTGGAGGGATACTGAGCCAACATGTGTTCCTGTCACATCAATCCCACTACTGCCTCCTAGAATCCAAGCTGCTAGGGTTAATACAATGAATACTAAAAGTAAATGACCCTTTTTGTTGATACTGCTTTTATTAATAATGTGGAGATCATGAGACGGCACAGAATGCAACAATATATAAACCATAATCATATAAGTGAAACCAATATGATTTTCAATATAATAATATTATTTACAAAGCTTAAATTTGTTTTACACAAGGTTACAAGTTTAGGGCACACAGTGAATATGGAATTCACTACTTGATAGTAATAGTCAATCAGCCTAGTTCACTAAACCTTAGTATAAGCCTAGTGTGTTGGTTTGTCAATTTGTTTATATCGTAATTGTGAGTTCAATCCTTGGGTTGTGTAGTGCAGACTCAGTGGAAACATGGCAAGCAATAACTGAGCAGTAATAAAGAATTAATTGGGAGTTCAATCTGTAGGTTGGGTAGTACTGACTCAGTTGAAACAGGATGAGCAATAACCAACTACTACTAAATAAGAACAAGATATCTCTCGACATGAAATGAAAACAATTTACAGAGATAGATTAAATAAAGGGTACAATTTGAAATTCCCTGAAAGCTACCCTGATCAACAAGCACCTGAAGAAGGATGGAATGCTCAACAGATGAAACATTGTGATAATAACAACAAGGATAAGGATGATAGTCCAAATGTAAATAATGATAACTCCTCATCCCAGAAATTCAGACAGAAATTGTATAAGGAAACCAACATGGTTTTCGATATCGCAACGTTATTTATGAAGTTTAGCTTAATTTTGCACAAGGTCACAAGTTTAGGGCACCCAGTGAGGATCAAACTCACTACACAGTAGTAATGGTCAATCAGCATAATTTACCAACCCTTAGCGTAAGCTGAGGCACCTGAATATTTTACTTGTTTAGTAATTTCTGCACAATACTCCAGCCATTATCACCATCAATTCTATGACCAGGTATGGTTGTAGGGTCATTACACAGCTGAACACCTGACCAGTTCCTAAAATGAATCAGTTGTTTTGGTACTTGCCATAATAGTAATGCCTAGCTGCTCATATCTGCTTGCCAATCCCTATTGCAGACACTTGCTCAGGCAGATTTGTGCTTGTTCAACACCCACAGAGCCCACTTGTGGTTTATACTGCAATTATGCTGAGCGGACCTTAGTTACAGTTTCTGGGAGAAAGTGCATTATCTGGCATGATCAATGGTCTTAACAAGGCCAGTACACTCAAACCCTCAGTCACAATGATTTGTGACTTTGTGCTAGTTCAACCACTGATGGCTCCCATATAGTTCTGTATATGCTTGTAATAGATTTGAATTCCAGTCAAATCTATTACATTCATCTACGTGCTAACACCCTTGAGAAAGGTATGAATCCTTTTCTCCCCACCCCCAGCTATGGATAAGTAGCAGGACAGACGTGGTTCTATAGCTTTGGGTGGCAACTGGTCTACCACAGAAAGAAATGGCAACCTACTGCAGGAAAAAAAAGCTGCCTCGTCAGTCATGTATCAAAAGATATATGATTGCCTAAGCGTGTATCACGCAGAGTACAGTGGTTAACTATTCTGTCTCACAGTTTGATTTTGA
This sequence comes from Acanthosepion esculentum, assembly GCA_964036315.1. Lineage (NCBI taxonomy): Eukaryota > Metazoa > Mollusca > Cephalopoda > Sepiida > Sepiidae > Acanthosepion > Acanthosepion esculentum. The sequence goes on along the minus strand of OZ038491.1, from coordinate 53,048,038 downwards.
CTGACCCACAGAACTGTGTCTTTCAGGTGAGAATTGGTGAGGCAAAGTTCATTTTATGGTATAAGTTGTTTTTTTTTTTACAGTTACTTGTCTAATCCAGATCCATGAAATATTAACATTTAGTTTCTAACAGAAAAACATTTATTGGATTTTTAAATGACTTTCATCAATTTTTGCATTGCAGTTGATCAGTTATCGACTTACTTCTGCCAGTATCTTAGTTACGAGAGGAGGGGTTATTCGACTGTCAGGATTTGGTTTTCCAGATGATGTAATGGCCAGGAATCTTTACGAAGCTGTAAGTAACAAAACTATTTTATGCATGTTAAAGTAAGCTTTTGTCTATTTAATTATTTCTACATTTGTTATGGGCTTGTGGCCACATCATGTTGAAATGCAAGTTCGCATATGATCACCAAAGTTAAGCAACATCAAGCCGAGTCAGTTCCTAAATGGGTGACCACATGAGAATATCAGATGCTGTAAGATTGATTCTGTATCTGGTGTTATGGATAAAGGCTCAGAATTGTTAATCGGAGAGCCAGGTTCTAGTTTGGGTTTGTTATAATCACTTATGTGCTAAGAATCCACCTCTAAACCACCAGGTATGGGTTAATTAAGCAACACTTGTATTGCTAAACCATTGTTATCTCCCCACCCAAATTCTTACATTCTAAAAAATATTTTCTGGCTTTAAATAACCTGCAAAGAGTTGATAAACTGTAAAAAAACAAATCAATTAACATTATATATGAATATATTGGCCATAGAGTGCATGTTTAAAATAAAAACCTGAAATCCCCATATAGCATATGGACTGCACCAGTATTGCATTAACCAGTATTTTTATTAAAATTTAAATTATGTAACAGCCAGTCTCTACTCAGCACCTGAAGATTATGATGTGCATGTAACTACAAGTCATGCTACTGGTGAGGAATAATATATATATATATATATATATATATATATATATATCTGGGGAAGATGTGTGGGTTTGTAAACAGTGACTATTACGGCTAATAATGCAAGACTCTTCGGTAAATCGAATCAAGTTCTCTCAGTCACTGTGTGTTTATCTAAAAATAAATACGCTTAAATTCACCTTCTTCTCTGCCGTGTGCCAACGGCTTCAGGGTAAAATTTCCGACTGACGCGAATTCAGCTGGTTTTCGATTCTAGCCAGGGGCAACCGGACGTCTAGCCACACTGATCAGCTGTGATACAGCAAAACAGTCTGTCTGTGGATGACTATATATATATATATGACATGAATCATTCATACAAAAAACAGATATTGATGTCATGTAAATTGAACTGCACCACATACTTGATATATATATATATATTTAAAGACATTTTTGATATGTTTAACATTCTTTTTATAGATACAAGTATTTAAGTAAATGCTTCGTTTATAATAAAAAGTATTAAATAACATTTACCGGCCTGAATGTCCGGGAAATTTTCATAGAATATTTTCGTTCTCCGAAACATTCAGGCCGGTAAATGTTATTTAATACTGTTTATTATAAAAATAGCATTTACTTGTATCTATAAAAAGAACGTTAAACAAATCAAAAATGTCTTTAAATAAATTGTCGGACTCTGTCCAATTCAAAAATGTATGATGTCATTTGTTTACATTTGATACACTAAGAGCAGATATGAATAGAAGAGATTCATGGAGGATTTAAGTTTAAAGATAGTAAAATCTATGGCCGAACGGTTAAGGCACGTCATGCGAAATGACGGTTCCGTATAGGATACAGGTTCGATTCCTGTCGGAGAACGAAAATTTTCTATGAAAATTTCTCGGACATTCAGGCTGGTAAATGTTATTTAATACTGTTTATTATAAACAGAGCATTTACTTAAATACTTGTATCTATAAAAAGAATGTTAAACATATCAAAAATGTCTTTAAATAAATTGTCGGACTCTGTCCAATTCAAAAAAAAAAATATATATATATATATATATATATATATATATATATGTGTGTGTGTGTGATTATTGCAAATAGTCTGGGCAAATATCTAGAAAGATATAGATTGATACAAATAGTGTAGATGGTCCCTAAATTATCTGATCCCTGTGGTGCATTTGGTCGCTGTATTCTATCTTCTAATCTAAAATTACTCATAACAAACCAAAACCAATTAATGAAAAAAAACTCTGTTAATCTACCCTGAAGTCATAAGATTTGTCAGAATCAAATATATTGACTTTTTATCACTTTTAGAATGTCCTGTTCATAATAGAAAAAAAAGTCTCCAATCGATCCCTTACTTCATAAAGAGTTATTTGTACTTTGTTTTTATTTACAAATGTCATGTGCTTATGTCATTGATAACTGCATACTATTACGAATTTAGATAAAGGACAACATCATTAGTATGCAGTTAACAATGGCATAAACACAGTTTCAAACTTGACATTCATAAATAAAATCTAAGTACAGATAACTCTTTAATAAGTCAGGGGTCATTTTTACACTTTATATATGGGATCCTTCTTCTAAAATGATTTTTTTTAAAAATCAATATTTTTTATTCTGACAAATTGCTTGGCTTGAGGAAGGTCTAATGAATGTTAATCTACAAATGAAGGTTTAATGAATGCTAATCTACAAAAATTATTCTCCCACAAAAATTTCCCTATTTTTTATCAGCAGATAAGGGAATTTAAGTACTGCCAAATGAAGATCGAAGAAAAAAGTGGAGTGGACACTCATGTTAAGCAAAATTAAAACAATCTTTCTAGTCAAGTTCAATGGACCATAAACATAGCTATAATAATTGCAAAAATTTTCATTGTCAAGTACATTTAGCCCACAAAATCATTTATCAATTTGGATTAAAAGGCTTAATACTAAGAAGATCAGGAGCAGGTAAGGTTTCCCATGATTATAAACAAACCTGGAAGAAGGAAAACCTTGATTTCAAATAAGGGAGTATGGCTGTTTGCAAATACTGAAGAGAGTACTAGACAAAGTCCACACTCCATCTTTGGGAATATAATCATCGGTTTGCTACAAAACAATTGTGAAATTTAAATATCAGCAAGTATACAGATTTTATACAAAGGTTTTCAATGCTGTGTCTTCAAATTTATTCTAAATACTAATTCTGTAGTTTTGTGTCTTCCAGACTTCACTTCCTGTTCGATGGATGAGTCCTGAATCCATTCAGGAACGAGTCTTTAACCTCCCTGCTGACATTTGGTCTTTTGGTGTCATTTTCTGGGAAATTACACATTTTGGTAAGTATCAAATTATGTTATAATAAATATTATCATATAATTCTGCTATTTCCTTCATTAGTTAACATGTCCGTTAGGCAACTAATTATATAGAAGAAAATTAAATTTGTCATGGGCAATGTATATTTTTTCACTTCATTGCATTTTTATAATATATTAAAGTTCAACGACAATTCTTTCATATCTTGTGAATGACTTAATTTGATGTAATAAATAGTTACATTTCCTTTCAAATATTTATACAGGTTGGATACAGTCTTCTTGTTTGCATATAATAATATTGATGCCAATCACAAGAAAAATACTTTACACTAATTGTACTTAATGAAATTGCTGAAGGAAAGTAAGGCAACATGTTTCCACTGGTTGGGGTAACTTGAAGGAAAATAACATAAAATGGTTAAGCAGTGTATATAAAAGCAAAGAATTCAAACAAGAAATCACATGATAAGAAATGGTCAGGCAGTGTATATAAAAAGGAAAGAATTCAAACAAGAAATCATGCGATAAGAGATGTGTAAGAAATGGTCAGGCAGTGTATATAAAAAGGAAAGAATTCAAACAAGAAATCATGCGATAAGAGATGTGTAAGAAATGGTCAGGCAGTGTATATAAAAAGGAAAGAATTCAAACAAGAAATCATGCGATAAGAGATGTGTAAGAAATGGTCAGGCAGTGTATATAAAAAGGAAAGAATTCAAACAAAAAATCATGCGATAAGAGATGTCTAACAAATAATATTTTTATATGGAGATGAAATAGGATAGAGAAAAAAAAAAAGCATGTGATATGACTGTATGGATATTTAATAAATGCTTATAATTTATCCCCATAAATATAAAGATAAGTTAAATGTCAGTTGTAGAATTTCTATGGGTCTAGTGAGTGTGTACTTAATATATAAAACAATATACTCATCATGCACCCATGTAATATGGGAATGTGTGTTGTGGTGTAATGAATATCAACTCAGAATGAGAACACAGAGAGCTGAGTTCAAATCCCAGTTGAGTTTGGTTATATTCACTTAAACACAAATACCCATGGTTCGAATAGCAGGACGGACTAGGTTCTTTAGCCTTGGTTGGCAACCAGTCTACCACAAAAAAGAAATGGCAACCTACTGCAGGAAAATCTTCTGCCGCGTCAATCATGTATCAAAAGATACATGATTACCCAAGCATGTATCACATGTGGCACTTAACTGATTGACCCATGTAATGGTTTCAAATTTTCCATAAAGATTATTATTATTATTATTATCATCATCATCATCATCATCATGTACATTCATACCTTATTTTAACAAATAAAAAGCGCTAAATATCAATCAGATAATGCCAATTGCCTGTAGGTGCCGACACTAAGTCTGTAGTGGCTAATATCAACAATTACATTCCAAAAGAAAAAGGCGTATCATAGTACAGTACATTTAATGAAGAACACTATCCAATCTAACACTGTAAAATATGTGTACACTGTAAATATACACTATTTTGTGCACCTGTTAAATGGTTATAAAAAATGATAAATATAGAACCACTTTCTTCCTTTTATGTGCCGTGTCATAGGCGATCATGGCTCTCCACTTCCCTCTATCCCTTGCAGCTCTCAACAAGTTCCATCCCTCTGCCACCTCTCCAGACCATGTTCTGTTATCCATTTGCTTAAGCCTGCTAAGTATGTCATGCACTGTTTTCCCCTGTTGGTTGGTTCCATGATATGTTAACCCCTTGTGACGATAAATATTCGCACTTACCGGAGTCAAAGCGCCCAAGATGTTTTGCTTGTCGGGCTGCTGTTTTGTAAAAGAAAAGTACATTCTCCAACATTTGTTATTTTATGCTGCTTGGCACGATTTGTATAGTGGCGGTATGCATGCTGATTGGACGAGCTGGGGACTCTGATAGAGAGCGAGGCCAACGGCAGTGATTGGTGCATTGGCCGTGTTTTCGGTCAATAAAAACGGTCTGGGACATTGGCTGGCAGTGCGGTCGGGACCGTGGTGACGTGCACTATTATAGTTTCGTATTAAGTTACGACTCTGTTTATTTTTGTCTGGAAGCTGGACGCTAGCTTCAACCTACCGATAGAATGAGCTGTATATTTACCAGTGTCTACCGAAACGTGTGACGAACACACGTTTTAGCTAGCGAGAAGTGAAGATTAGACGTGTGACCCCCAGTTTTGTCATTTCTACTACAACTAACACCCCTTTTATTTATTTGGTATAGTGTCACTTCCACTTTTTTTGTTATTGACAGAAAGACTGTTGTTATAAGACTTCTTGGTTGGATATTATACTAATATTTCTCAAATTCATAAAACTATTCATTTTGTCTGTATTCTACTTTTCTTGTTTCAAAATCCTGATTGATTATTCCTCAATTATCAAAAGAAGTTGGGAAAAAAAAAATCAACTATTCAAAACTGAAATAATTTTTTTCTTTTGTTTAAATATCAAAAAAATTAGCTTCATTTTCAGGTGCTTAAATGTTTTGTATTAGTTAACAAAGAGAAAAGAAATTAATTTGTTTTGATCTTCAGGCTGCTGAGAAATAATTAAAACTTGCTTTATCCCCAACTTATGCAAGATCCATTAGAGTTCATTATGAATACCATGATTGGGAAGATTTCTCAAAATAATGCATCAAAGATAGAGTTTGCAATTAATTGCTTTTCTTGCTTGTGAGACACAAGGCTTATTCCCGATAGGGCCACTAATTATAAAAATATAAGAGAAATTAGTGTCCTTGTCTGCAAACGAGGTCAATCTTTTGTGATTGAGATTCTAGTCCAAATTAGAGATGAAGGTTTTGCATTAAGAATAGGGCGAGCCAATATCAAGATGAATTGTAATGAGAAGGGAATAAATCCAAAATGGCTTCTCGAGAATTTCTCATGTATGGCAAGCTGCTGAAAAGTTCTCATCTTGATCCATTTTCAACATAATCTCCTTCCTCATCAATGTACTTAACCCATTAATCCCCACTGTGAAATCCAACATTATAAAAATCCAGTCTTATGAAAATTAAAATTTTAAAAAATCCATCATTATTTCATGAAAAAAAAAGAAAAATAATAAACGAAATCTATAATTAACACAGGATTTTGAAAAAATCCAGCATTAATTGCAGATTTATAAAAAAAAATCCAATATAATTTTCTACCTATAACCCCTTAATCTCCACCAGCCTATTTTTTTTTAAATGTTTGTGGTCTGGCCCTACAGATTCACAAATGAAGAACTGTACAAAATAACAGAAAACACATCACTTGAGGACTATCACCAGCAGTAAGAACTAAAATGGATAGCACATGTAACTCAAAGTGAAAATAATGACATAATCCAGATGTTGACATTCCACATTGCATCAAATCAAAGGTTAGTTAATACTGGAAAGAGTGATAACGATAACAGTTACTGAACTTGAGAAACCCATTTTCATGAAAAATTGTTTTAAGAGAAAATTTTTATATATTTCAACTAAAAGCAGTGCAGGCTGCTTGGTCAATGAATGCCAAATGTTTCTGATGAGAATATAGGTCTGATTTCAAATATCACGAGTTTCTTTAGGCAAGTCAAAATTTCAAATGCCAAGAGAGAAATCACAGCAGTATCTAGTACCTCATGGCCCAATCCACTCTGAGCAGTTGGGGACACAAGTCTATGCTCCAGCTGCTGCCACTGCTGATAGGAACAGTCTATTAAGTTGTGGAAGGGAGATAACTGGTTATACCAGCTATGATAAACAATAGTTAACAATCTAATTCCTTTTCTTATTTAAAATTAAACATGATTCTGTTCTCTCTGCATTATTCAGACGGTGTAGTAAGGTTAGACAACTCTTTTAGTTAGACAGCAATTTGATCATTAGGCTTCACCCATGTTATTGAACAGATTTCTCCCTTATCTGACATTTCCTTGATACTTGCTATTTTTATTCTTAATCTTTTTTATCTGCAACAAGTTGATTTGATTGCGTTGGCCAAATCCCCGTTATCTACAAAACACTTGATAGGAATGATCTTTTGATGATTATTATTTAACAACTCACCTATAGGGAAACGGCTAATATTACCATTTTTCTTCATAAATAAATCAGCTGTGCAGATTATGGTGATAGTTAATGAACTTATCTTTCATATTTTTGTGGGAGTGAGCAATCATTGATGGACATTGTGCTAATGAAAAACTTTCCTGATGGTTGTTGAAATCATTGTGGCAATAAAAAGAACAAAATCATTGTTTCAGTAGATTGATTCTGTGATTGTCTTCAGTTGTACAAAGATACCTTCTGGAATTTCAAGAAGTATCAACATTCCAAGAATTATTCAGGCTATTGATTTTATTCTTTCTGTTGGTGCTATGATGCTTCTTCTCATAATAACTATAGATATGAAGAATTGTAATAACATCAAAAATCAAAAAAATAAAATCAGTCATCTGAACAATAATTGGAAAATGAAGAAAAATTAACCTATTTATAAACAGTAAATGTTTATGTCATTTTTAGAAAGAGAGAGTTTGTATATTTGATGTAGACGATTGTATTCCATTTCTAAAGGTCCCAGAACAAAGTCATATATTTAATGTTCCCAAGACAATCTCCTATATTAAATATACAAATTTGTATTTGTTTATAATGTAGGACATTGTCTTGTGATCTTTAGAAACAGAGTACAAATTTGTATATTTAATGTAGGAGATTATATTTAATTTCTAAAGTTCCAGGGACAATCTCCTACATTAAATATATGACATTGTATTCAGTTTCTAAGGCACCTGGGACAAATTCATAATGTAAGAGATTGTTCTGGGAGCTTTATAAACAAAATACAATCTCCTACATTAAATATACAACTTTGTCTTGTGAGCTTTAGAAACAGAATACAAAGTCATCTCAATTTAGTACTTTGCTAGAAAGAGGTAGGCTGGTAGTTAAAATGATCAGATGGTTTGCCTTAGTTCTTAAAGTCTGGAACTATAGGAGACTGGTCATTTACAATGGACCTAGCTGAGAGAAAGAACTTTAAGGAAGAGGGTGTAAGGAAATAGCTGAAAGGTTGTAAGTTGTGAATTAATTTTTTTCAAACATGAGTTATTCTAGAAATCCATGTTGTTATTTTCTTGTAGGTCTGACTCCTTACCCAACAATGGGACCCCAGGAAGTTTGTGAAAAAGTTGTGGCTGGCTACAGAATGCCACAACCTCCACAGTGCAGTGCAGAATTGTAAGTTTTCATTATTTTTCCATTAACTTTTTTTTTATTACCCAACACCACAAACAGCTCGAAAACTGAAAACTCAAATCATGTTTTTAAATAGTCTTCTCAGATCGAGACATTCATATAGATGCATGTAACGAAACCCATTCATAAATACCTGTCAGCTGTATACAACCACATTCTCAGCTCAATAGTTAAAAATGGCTTTGAGCAAGTGAAGTCTGTGGATCTTGACAAAGATCATCTTTTGAACATTGTGGACTGGTGCTACAGAATCACAAAGAATTCTACCAAATAACAGAAACCACATCACTTGAGGACTTTCAATAGCAGCAACAACTAAAATGGGCATCACATGTAACTGGAAGAGAAAATAATGATATAATAAAGATGTTGACATTCCACACTACTTCAAACAAAAGGTAAGGAAAGAAACCCTCATCAATACCGGAAAGAGCAATAACAGCTACTAGACTTGAGAAACCTATTTTCCTGAAAAATTGTTTTAAGAGAAAGATTTTATAAATTTTAACTGAAAGCAGTACTGGCTATTCAGTCAATAAATGCCAAATGTTTCCTTAGAAGGAAACGACTATTACTATCATTACCATCTCTCTGAATAAATGACAGAGGACAAATATATGAGGTAAATTATACACTATTTTACTATGCGCCTCTTGCCTTCAATATATCCTGTGAGTGTTAAATTCTCCAAGCCCTCTTTCTTCATTATGTGTCCGAAAAATTTCAACTGTGTCCTTTTAATTCTTATTTTCTTTAAAATTTCCTCATTGCTCACATGTTCAGTCTATAGCATTCTCAGAATCATTTGGTAGATCTTATATTTCAATTTTCTCCTCGATTTGTGAAAAGACTCTCCAGATTTCACTTCCATATAGGATATCAGATATTACATAACAGTTCTTCATGGTTTTCTTTCTTTCTAACAACTTTTTCCTATCTCTTAATATTTTGCTTAGTTTCTAAAAGGCACAAAGGAGTTGTCAGCATTCACTACCATATAGAGATTAGTTATATATATAGCAGTTCTTCATTCTTATTTTTTGTTTCCAACAAAATTTTCCTATCTCTTATTACTTTGTTTGAAGGCCTTTTGGATTTCTGTGTTAGATTTTCTACCATCTTCCCAAGTCGTTAAATTTCTCTACCTGCTTGATTTTGACATCCCCAATTTGTAGCTCACATCTTGGGCTGTCTCTCTTGTGGATGATCATCTATTCTGTCTTCTTACAATCAATAGTCCTTTCTTCTTGCTTTTCATTACTACCTTGTCTAGAGGTTCTTTTCAGTTTTGACCTCTTAATTGCTGTTGTTCCCAGGTATGGGCAAATAGTGAACCGCTAAACAAAACACCATGAAAATATAAAACTATCAGCAGTACTTTTTTTATATACAAAAAATTACCAACAATACATATTTATAGTAAAATGATCAACAATACATTTTTTAAAGCAAAATTACCAACAATGCATTTATAGCAAAAATGACCAGCAATACAGTAGATTTGCCCAAAAATACATTTCAACTGTAGTTGAAGGTATGCAGTTGGATTCAAAAGATATTTAGTTGGAGCCATGTTCAATATATTTATATTTTGGCAATAAATGACCAATAGAGCTGATGATATGATATTTTAAACAATCAACCAATCTTTCAGTTTCCTTTCAGAGTCTGTCATCAACACAGTGTCATCCACATATCTTATTTTGTTAAGATTATTTCCCCTGATAATAAATCCTGATAAGACTTCTAGTTCTCTCAAGATCTTGTTTTATGGGTAAAATAGATCTGGTGAGAAAATGCATCTTACTCCTCATTCTATTTTGGTATACTGGTATTTTCTGACCACATGCAGGTGGTTTGTTCTCAGAAAATATTCTAGATTATTCTAATAATCTTTTGTATATAAATCAAGGTTTCCTAGTAGATCAAATAGATTTTTGTGTCATAACTTATCAATTGTTTTGGGTTTTTTTTTTGTAATCTATGGAACACAGATATAGGACTTTCTACATCTGTATTGCACACGCTAGACAACATTTCTTGTTCTAGTGTCTTGAACAAAGTCACACCAGTCTTGTTCTATTTACCATCTAATTCAGTGATTCTTAAATGCTGTACCATGGAATATTGTCACTGCATACATAAATATGTGTGTATGGAAGTATTAGTATTTGAATAAATGAATAAGTATTAAACTTTTTTCTAAATAATTATTTTCACTATTCTTTGATTATTTTAAATACTTTGTTTTATTATTCATTTTTTAAAAAAGTATTATTATTTTTTTAATTTAACTATTTCTAGGGATTGAAGGTTCAGGCTCAAAATAAAATATTTGACAATACCCATTGATACATTTTGAATTTCAATACAAATGGAAAATTTCACATTAGCTAAAAAGGCTTTATCAGTTTTATTGCAATTTTCTACTTCTTATTTATGTGGTTTAGGCTTCTCAACCCTAAATAACATCAAAAATAAGAAGCGAGACAGATTACGCTTAACTGAAGAAGAAATGGGGATCTGCTTATTGTACATTCAACCAAACATTGAAGATATCACGGAAAAACACCAGGCACAGGTTTCACACTAAATAAGCTGCACAAATAGTTAAATAAAAATATTTAAATAGTCCAAATAATGTAAATAGTGATCAATAATTTATTGAGATTTCTCAAATATTCAGACCAGTAGGCAAAAATAAATAATAATAAATATGTGTATCCACTAAAATAAGGTTTAATGTGATAAAATTTACCGCATTAATAAATAAAAATTCCATTACTTCTTTAAAAATTACTTCGTTTACATTTAAATAAAAATTCCATTACTTCTTTAGAAATTACTTTGTTTACATTTAAATAAAAATTCCATTACTTCTTTAGAAATTATTTTGTTTACATTTAAATAAAAATTCCATTACTTCTTTAGAAATTATTTTGTTTACATTTAAATAAAAATTCCATTACTTCTTTAGAAATTATTTTGTTTACATTTAAATAAAAATTCCATTACTACTTTAGTAATTATTTTGCTTACATTTAAATAAAAATTCCATTACTTCTTTAGAAATTATTTTGCTTACATTTAAATAAAAATTCCATTACTTCTTTAGAAATTATTTTGTTTACATTTAAATAAAAATTCCATTACTTCTTTAGTAATTATTTTGTTTACATTTAAATAAAAATTGCATTACTTCTTAGGAAATTATTTTGTTTACATTTAAATAAAAATTCCATTACTTCTTTAGAAATTATTTTGTTTACATTTAAATAAAAATTCCATTACTACTTTAGTAATTATTTTGTTTACATTTAAATAAAAATTCCATTACTTCTTTAGAAATTATTTTGTTTACATTTAAATAAAAATTGCATTACTTCTTTAGAAATTATTTTGTTTACATTTAAATAAAAATTGCATTACTTCTTTAGAAATTATTTTGTTTACATTTAAATAAAAATTCCATTACTTCTTTAGAAATTATTTTGTTTACATTTAAATAAAAATTCCATTACTTCTTTAGAAATTATTTTGTTTACATTTAAATAAAAATTCCATTACTTTAGAAATTATTTTGTTTACATTTAAATAAAAATTCCATTACTTTAGAAATTATTTTGTTTACATTTAAATAAAAATTGCATTACTTCTTTAGAAATTATTTTGTTTACATTTAAATAAAAATTCCATTACTACTTTAGTAATTATTTGTTTACATTTAAATAAAAATTCCATTACTTCTTTAGAAATTATTTTGTTTACATTTAAATAAAAATTCCATTACTTCTTTAGAAATTATTTTGTTTACATTTAAATAAAAATTCCATTACTTCTTTAGAAATTATTTTGTTTACATTTAAATAAAAATTCGATTACTACTTTAGTAATTATTTTGTTTACATTTAAATAAACATTCCATTACTTCTTTAGAAATTATTTTGCTTACATTTAAATAAAAATTCCATTACTTCTTTAGAAATTATTTTGTTTACATTTAAATAAAAATTCCATTACTTCTTTAGAAATTATTTTGTTTACATTTAAATAAATATTCCATTACTTCTTTAGAAATTATTTTGTTTACATTTGGATATAAAACTGAGCAGATATGAAATTTTGTGAATCTATGACAAGAATAGTCTAAATTATTTTTTTGAAGCAACATTTAGTTAATATTTAGAGAAAATGCACAAACACATTTCCAGAAAATGCAACACGCTTGAACCAAAAAAAAAACTAAAAGAAAGAAAATTATGAACCAACACAAATCCACTGAATTATTTTTGAGAAAGAACAACATATTGACTCTGGGGATGACATCAAAGATGATGAAGACATAGACGTTGCAACAGTTTTATTTATCTTTGATGCAGATAGCAGACTAAAATTAAATTACTATCTATATTAATTATTATTTTTTAATACAAATGCAGTGTTTAGTTAGTGATTTAGTTACATATTAGTTAATTTGGGCCATAGTTATAACTTACTATTGATCATACAATTTCAAATATGATGATGCACAGCAGGAAAAAAAGCTTAGGAAGGAAATTTCCGCTAATACTGGAAAGAGCTATAACAGCTAATGGACTTGAGAAACCCATTTCCTGAAAAATTGTTTGAAGAGAAAGATTTTATAAATTTCAATGAAAAGTAGGACTGGCTGCTTGATTAATGAATGCTTAATGTTTCCTTATAAGGAAACGACTATAACAACCATTATCATTCCTCTATGTGTGAACATTTGACAGAGACAGGACAAACATATGAGTTACATTATACAATAGTTTACTCTGCTCCTCTTGCCTTCAATATATCCAGTGAGTGTTAAATTCTCCAAGCCCTCTTTCTTGCCTTGCTTTCTTAGAATAGATAATAGAGTGGTTTACTGTTGCCTACTCCATGGTTTGGAATTCAGAGTTCTCCTTCTCTTAGACTGCTTGCCACTGAAGGCTAGAGAGGTCAGTCTACCTTGCTATTTAACCCATAGCTGGGGGAAGAAAAGACAAATTCAAAATATCCTGGGTAAGACGATAAACTACATCCAACAGCAAGGCCTCTGATCAGAAGGTTTTGAGAAGCATGGAACCACTTCTTAATTGCTGGTGTTCCCAGGTCCACCCTGACCTGGGATGGTAGCATCTGCTAGGGTCCCAACTATGGGCAAATAGTTAACCCCAAACTGGGGTCAAAACACTATGAAAGTTTAAAAATAGGTTTTAATACCAGCGATACATTTTTGAACAAAATATTAGCAGCAATAAAAATCTTGTCGGCATTAAATAACCCATCGAGTTTTATATGCTGTAAAATAAACCAAACCAAAACAAACCAAATTCATACTTTTTGCAAAGGCATTTATGTGAAAGTGAATGCAACTGACTAGCCTAGAATTTGAACTTAGCCTGCTGATTTCACTTTATGCACCTACATTTTTTCCTATAATCAAGTAAAATTTATTCTGTTAAACTGATCAAAAGCAATTATAATAAGTTTTACAAAAATTTCTACTTAAGAGGTAATCATAATTTTTCCACTGTTCTGAACAAAATCTAATTTGAATGTCTGAAATACAATTTTTAGAAGAAAGATATACCTGCATAAAAATATTCAGGAACTATAACAGAGATTTATTCATCCTAACAAAAAAACAGTTTATTCCATTTTAGTTAGTAATCCATTAATCAACCAAATCCACTGAATTAAAGAATTAAATTTAGATTTATATATTCCTATCCTAATCAAGAACTTAATGTCACTCCTATTACATAATGGTAATATTAGCTGTTTCCTTATAAGAAAATATATGGCATTCATTGATATGGTTCTCACAAATGTAAATACATATATAAAGTAGTATTGGCTGGTGATAAGACAGCAGATTTTTATTATTTTAGTTGTTGGTAGAGAGAGAGAGAGAGAGAGAGCTTTATCTTTTATTGTGTTAGATGCTTTTCTTAGGAGATTTAGACATTTTTCAACTGAAACGTTGGTGTAGAGGGATTTTATATCTAGGATGGCGATGTGTTTGTCAGTCATGTTCATTTCCTTTTATGGCATCTAGCACAATCAAAAATAAAGCTCTCTCACCCAACAGCTAAAATATAAAAATCTTTCATCTCATCACCAATCAATGCTACTTCATATATATATATATGTATGTATGTATGTATGTGTGTATATATATATATATATATAAATATAAAAGTGGACATGGAAGTCAGCACTTAGAGGCGACAGTCCGTTTCATGCTAGTGCAATCGTCAGGCAACTAGCATGAAACAGACTGTCGCCTCTAAATGCTGACTTCCATGTCCACTTTTATACTTACACATGCTCTATCTCTGATATTGAGCACTTTATCCCATAAATATAGCACACTTTAAGACTATATTTCTTCATATATATATATATATGTATGTACGTTAACTTTAACACACTGCATTATTCACTACATTCCTTTCCACTGCATTTTTTTTCAAGGCACCTATACTGCACTACTTAATTTCAGCCATAGTCATTTCCTGTTGCCATAGCAGGATATGACAACACAGCTGCAAAATTCAAACATACTATCATTCATTCATCTGAGTTACTTGCAGTGGCAGGATAAATTTTTTTCTTTGCAAGCAAAATCACCTCCAGAATGTTAAAGGTCAAACAGATGATAAAAAAGTCACTTAGTTGCTTTGTGACCAACTTTAAATTTTGCATATAAATCACTCATCAAGGTTAGATAAATCTATTGAATTCTTTAGCAGATATCATATTTATGGTGTGGCAGAAATACTTTCCATGTAATGGTAAGTGGTAATTGCATTTTCATCGAGCTACTGTCTTACTATTATCTGAGAGGTATTTCTGCCACTCCCTGTAAAACCTATATAAAAAAAATGTAGCCATATACTCCAAACAAATTTTAAAGTTGTTCTGTGATAAAAAAAATGATGTCATAAGACAACAGTGAAATGTTCAAAAGCATTATTACCATGACAACATTAACATTAAAAAAACATTACATTTCTTTTTATCATAGAACAATTTAAAAATTTGTTTGCAGTCTATGACTAGCAATTTTAATGTAGTATATACAAATATGATATCATTTCAAGAATTTAAGAAATTAATTTGACTCTGATTAATGGTGTATAGGTGAAACAAAGATGGTTGCAAAATAAGTTCTTTGAACTTCTTTTTCATCTGTTGACTATTGTTGCTCTAGTTTTCATATTGACTACTTTCTTTACAAAAATCCGCTCGCCTTTAAATGCATTAAATTATAGTAATTTTACATTTTTGATTAGATCCTGACATGAAGTAGAAAGACTTCCCCAGAACTGTTACCTTGTAGAACAAACTCCCAAGATAATACTTCATTGACAACCACAATCTTGGTTACTTTAAGTCCAGGCTCAACCAATATCTTACTCATCCTTATAATACTCTAACTTCCCCCTCTCTTACAATTCCACCCAGTATCCCTCTACTTTGAGTAGCTCTTGAGACTTATATTTGATGAACTATCAGTAAAGAAAAAAAAAGGATTTATGCATTTTCTAAAGACAGTGTGAAATTGAATGCTACTAAATAGGTTGGGATTTGAACCTGGTTCACTGGTCCCACTTTCTGCACTGATGACTATTATGCTACCCACAGTGAAATGAAAATGGTTCCAAAACAAAAGCCTCAAGGATAGTTTTTTAGAGAATGTTTCCTACAATATTTATGCCAAACTTCTACACAGATATAAGATCTGTCCGGAAACAATTCCATTATTTATTATTAACACAAAAATGAAGTGTCCTGACGCTAATGGCAACTTATTTGCTGTCAAAGTACTTCCCTTGAGACATAACATTTCCACTTTCCAAAACAGTCTGCAAAGTTCTCTTTTATGATTGCCATCAGCTACCTTAATAGGTTCTCCTTAATCTCATCCACAGTCTGAAGTCTCCTTCCTTTCAACAGTACTTTACATTTTGGGAAAAGCCACAAACAAGTTACAATGCCAAATCTGGACTGCAAAAGGCCCAACAGAGTGATGGAATGTTCTAAGAAAAACAAAAGTCAGGTCCCCTAGACTCCTTGAGAAGCATGGGGCCACAGCTCTCATCGACTCCCATAGAACAGCTGTCAGATCTCCAAGACCCCTGAGGAGCATGAGCCAATAGCTCTCACAACACGCTAAGTATTACTGCTATAGATTCCATAGCAAGTAGTAGCTTTTTTTAATTCAAAGTCGTCGTCCTCCTCCTAGACTGGTTACTAACCATGGCTAAAGATCTACGTCTGTTCTACTATTTAACCAATAGCTGGGAGAAAAGTGGTCAAGTAATACTTTTCCCAAGTGTATTTGTATGTAAGTGAATGTAATGGACATGACTGGAATCTGAACTCAGCTTTCCAAGTTTTCATTCCAAGACATTATCCATTGCACCACCTGCACATCCACTCTCACAGATTAGGTTCTGTATTTATGGCACTTGTGCCAAGTGTTTCACCAAAGATCATTGGTTAATGAGTTACTCAAACTAACAGTGGTGAGTTCAATTCTTACTAGGTGTCCCATATATTGTCAATGTGTCAGTCTGTATTAAGCTTATTAATTTATAATTTGTGTTTTCACCTTCCATTCTATTTTGAACGTACAATGGGTCTTTCAGATTATTGTGCACACTGAATGCGAATCAAAACACAACGTGGAATGACTTGTCCAGTTGGCAAAAGGACAGTGACAGAGTGCACCAGGTGTATATTTATGTATTTAAGATAATAAATGCCGAATTCTTTCTTTCTTTCAGGTATGGATTGCTACTCTCTTGCTGGCAGTCCCACCCCGCCAACCGGCCATCTTTGGAAGAACTGCATCATTTGATGAAGAATATGTCACGAGTGTACTCAGACCACATCCTTTTTGAGAAGATGCCAGAGTACCAACGATCCTCTCCTTATGACCAACTTGACAGTGATTTGTAAACGTTATTTCAAAGAGCAACTTCATGACAAAGCAACACTTTATTGCTAAGAGTTGAAGTCGTACTGCCCACTTAGTGCGGAACAAAGACAATGTATAATTGACTGAATTTGTGTTGTGGTTACTCTGCCACTGGAAAATCTATGTTTATTTTGCCCACTGCATAACACTTCCACTTTGTCAGACCAACACCAACAGTTATTTCAAGGGGGTAAGAAGTTGAAAAAGAAGCATAGCACACATTAGAGCAACTGTGTACACATCAACTTAGATCAACCTTATTATATATACTAACCAGAATATTGTAAATTTTTCAGTTTTAGGAATAGAATACAAATCCCAATCTTGAAAACTTATTAAGGTTTCCATGAATAATTCTGCATTTAGTTTCTTTCCTTTCCAATCTTTTGTGTATTTTCTCAATGAAACTTTGAATTTCTGGCATGAGGAATTATCATTATTTACACTATTTACATTGAAACTTTTTTTCCTCATTTTTGTTGTTATCATGTTTCAACCAACGTACCCTTCATCAGGTGTATATTGATCCGGGTAACAAACAGACCCATTTAATCTACAAGAATAGACTGTTCTTATTTTTAGTAAGAACTAGATGAGATATCCCTAGATTTGGGCAGTGGAATGAAAACAGTCTATTCAGATAGATTAAATAAAGGGTTCAGTTTGGAATTCCCTATAGGTTACCCAGATCAATATACATCTGATGAAGTCCAGCTGAAACATTGTGATAGCAACAACAAAGATGAGGACAATAGTTCAAATGTAAATAGTGTAAATAAGATATGCCTTATATTCAATATTACTTACATCAAAATTTGTATATTCAATATTACTACTGTCTAAATTGTAAAGGTATAAAAAAAAAATCAATTTTTTTTACACAATTTTAATCTTCTGTTTCCTTTCATTTTGCTCTCTTCCCTCATGTTGAATAAAAATGGTCAGAGAGAGAGAGACAGGCACTGGTCAGTTTAGAATGATTGATATTAAATTATTTCTCTTAATTAAATGGGAACAAACAACAGTAAATTATTAAAATAACCTGGTTTTTAATGTTTCTTTTCTGAAACAAATATATACACACATAATTTTACACCTTAATTTTTTTACATTCACTATTGTTTAATGTACAAATGGACAGTCCAAGTGGTGTTTTCTATGATGGTTGTGTAGTGCCTTAAAATATCTGCTTCAAATTGAAGAAGATACTGACCACTGAATGAGCTGACTGAGAAGTAACTGTCCATAAAAGAATTCTATTTATCTATAGTCTGTAATTTATAAGATCTCAGGTGAAAAGGCATCTAAAATTGAAAGGAAGCTAACCCCATTAAAATTCAACAAATGCCTAACTCCTCTTCTTGTAAAAAATGTCACAATATCAAATTTTTCAATTTGCATAAAATTGGCTAAAGTTTAACCTCCATGCCTGAAAAAAAAAAAAAAAAAAAAGTCAAAAGGTTGTTTATTCTCTTAAGATAGTTATTACTGTATACACTGTTGAGTCCCTCGGTAATGTTTATTTACAAGACTATAAAAATATATGAAATGAGTACAATGCAATATTTATTATTTACCATTTCATAAAGAAAGAAATTTGAGAAGAAATCTTTTTGTTTAAAAAATTATAAGAAATTATAAAATTGTCAAAATATGTTAGTCAATAATAAATATTGCATTTTACTTGGTTATTTTATAAATAACTATGAAAACAAGTTTTTTTATTCATAAATTTATAAGAATATCATGAGCTATAGAACAAGAAAATTTGAATAAATATAGCATTTTCTGGGCATAATACATTTTCTTCTAAAATTACTTCTTGCTTAAATTTTCCAATTTAAAAAAATTTTTTTTTAAGCGTTTCACCCCAAGCAAGGCGGGAAGCCACTAACATGCAGCGGGTTACAGAGAGTTAGAGTGAGAGCAAATAAGAGTGATAGAGGAAGGATGAAGAGAAGGACAGGGGATAGATCAAAGCATCTGGAGATGTCGATTGACATTACATTTGAATAGTTGGAGATTATAGCTATCAGGGAAACAGGAAAAGGGGGGAGTTCCACAGGCGAAAAGTGTGAGACATGAAGCTATTGGAGTAGAAGAGACGGCTACATTTAACAGTTTCAACAGTGAAAGGGTGAGAGCGAGATGCCAGCCTAGTAGAATGCTTAAATTCATGAAGTCTGGGAACCAGCGAAAGCAGCTCATTGAAGCAGTTATCATGAAAGTATTTGTAAAAAAGACAGAGGAAGGTGATGGCACATCTGTGAGAGAGCAACTGCAGACGAGGTGCCAGATGAGGGCCAATTACATTGCATATCCGTCTCTGAATCTTATCAAGAACCTTGAGACAAACAGAAGGGGCTCCAGACCATATATGGCAGCAATACTCTATGAAAGGGCGAATGGTTGATTTGTAGATTTGAAGGATCGACTGTCGAGAAAAGTTTCCTGGTGCGGCACAGGGAGCCAACTTTCCTTGCGGTGGACGAAGCTATTGACTCAATGTATTTGTTCCATCTCAGGTCAGCAGTCAATGTGAGACCGAGTAGTCGCAAAGAGGTGCTCTCGTGGAGTTGAGCGTCAGACATTCTAATGGATCTGATCAAGAATGCCTAATGAATAGAAATTCAACTCCAACAATTATAGGTTACCTCCCTTTCCTACTCTTTTTGTATGAAAAACAATTTTGAAAGTCTTAAAATATTTTTTTTTTTAATGTCTAAAAAGTCTACTGACAGATTAAATAATCACTCTAATAAACAGTGTTTAATATCTTTGTTGTCAATTTTCAAGATTAAAGAAAATGCATAAATCCACTTTCATATATTTGGGTTTTATTAATTTTCTAATTGCTTTTTAAAAACAATAAACACTGCAGAGGGAGTGAAGGGAATTTACAGTAATTGTGGTGTCAAGGGAAAAAAATCATCCTTTTGATGCACTTTTTTTGCAGACATAAAGGTTAAACATTGCCAATTATTGTTTCTGAATGCTCATTAACCATTACCAAATGTGGTAATAGTTAGTGAGCAAATCTGACTGATCATTACAGTTCGATCCTCACTGAGTGCTCCATAATTGTGGCCTTGTGTCAATCTAAGCTTTACTATTGATTTTTTTTTACTGTTGTCTGTTGTTACCCTTTAGCAATTCATTCATATTCATCTTTGTGTTTCCTTGTGTTTCCTTGTTGTTCTTATATGACATTCCATTTCAGTTCATTCTGGCATTTGAAATCTCATCTTACATAAAAAAAAAAAAATGAAAAAAAAGCTGGTCAGGACAATCATCGTTTCATGCTGAACAATTTCAGCCACTCGACATTAACATCTTTCTCTCTATTTTCATTAACTTGCAATTGTTTTTAGATTAAAAAAAAAAAAATCAACAAATATTGTGTCCCCCCCCCCAAAAAAAATAATGGTTAATAAGTGTATTTCTAGACAATAATGCTTTTCAGAGAAGCAGTCTTTGTAATTAAAGTACTCAATATTCAAAAATGAAGCTTAACTAGCAAACAAATAAAATAAAATTTATCTTGTCAACTTTGCAAAAATAGTATCTGTTGATCGGAGTAATTTTTTTTCTCTATTTAATCCCCCTGATGAGCAGATAACATTTCCGTGATAATAAGTTGAACATTTAATTTTATGTTTTGCTAAATATATCTATGTATTGTCAGTCTTTTAAAAAAGTGAAATATTCTTATTTCGGGAATCAATTACCATATTTGACAGTGTGTAAGACGCACCCCAATTTCATCAGGGCAAATCAAGAAAAAATTAGTAAAATTATTAGTAAATGGTACAGCCTAGGCTATATTTATGAGGTGTTATTTTGGTTAAACAAGCCATGATTACAATTAAACGAAAAATAATAGGAAAAAAGAACACGAGCCTATAAAAACTTTATCATATCCAAAGGTAAGAAAACAAAATAAAAATCAAGCAATTACTACAATTGAGCAAAACAATACAGTCACCATTAAAATTTAGTCAAAAATTTCCCATTATATGATCTGTACAACCTGCATCTTGTAAACGTCTTAGTGGAAAAATTAGGATATAAATAAACCAATGCAACCGGAAGTTATTGCAAGAAAAATATTAATGAAACAATTATATTTTACAAATATATAATTTGAGTTTATTGCATATAATTTTAGTGAGACAAAGTACTAATATTAAATGTGTTGAAATTAATATAATGAATAATTATCAATGATAACACTTTTAATTTTCATAATAGCCTTTTAAATACTGACAATAGGTATATAAAAGTTACTCTAAAGCCTAAGCTAATAGGAGTTGCCAAGTAGTTAATTTCGGTTGACTATCACAAATTTTAAACTTATGGCATATAAAATGCAGGGAAATTTAAAAAGATATTTTTAATAAAAAAAAAAAAAGTGTCTTATATGCCGGCAAATACGGTAATTTACAACAGCTTTCTATCATACATTAATTGTTTGTATCTATAAATATGACTCACTGGAGTAACTTATTTGATTTGTCCATGTAAAATTATATTATTCATGAAGTGTGTGAAAAAAATTACTTACCTTCTTAATATTCTTGGCACATTTTCTTATATATATTCTGTATATATATATACATATTTTGCTTCTGTCAAGTGGTTGCTGTCTAGAATGAAAGAATCTTTTTTTCTTTTATTAATAAACTTCTATGTCAGGAATTGAACTGTAGACTTTAAAACATTTAATCATCCTGGCTAAGTGAACAGTATGTTTCTAAAAAATTTTTTTTATAAAATTGTAATTGCACTGTGTTATCAGCGCCAATGGAAATAGTAATGTCTGCCAGAAAATTTATTCAATATTAAAAAAACTGTATTGGAATTTATCATTACTTTTTCAGAGTGAAGCAAACATAATTTTGATGAAAAATAATTTTTTTGCAACAGATATATCTCTATGAGTCATATCTAATTAGTAGACATGAAAACCCATTTTTCTCTAACTCACAAAAATTATAAAAACATCTTAATAATATTGGACATGTTTAATATTGTATCATTAAAAAGAAAAATTAGAAAAAAAATAATCTGATACAGAAATGTAGCAACTATTATGGGATAGTATTTGCTACATTATATATATATATATATATATATATATATATATATATATATATATATATATAAAAAAACAACTATGTAATTTTGAAATAGTTTTCTGTTGTCCATTATTACATCATGTGTCAACAGTTAAGTTTAAATTTGTAAATAAAAAGTAATTAAAAAATTAATGAAAAAATAAAATAGTAATGAACAAAATCATTAAGTATTTTACTGGATTTTGAAAAAATATTAATCATCTTCAGCATTTACCTTATAATTAAACATTCATTTTCAGCAGGTATCAGTTTTCCTGTCAGTAGTCTCAGAAAAAAATTAAAAAAATAAAGTAAATAAATAAATAAAAATAAAAATGTAAAAGAAGAAAAAAAAAACTCCTTCACTATAATTGCTCAAAATATTTTTACCTATTTATGACAAACTGTTTTTTTTTTGTTTTTTTTTTCAGTTTTCTATATCCCACAGTAGACAGCTAAACTAAAAAAAAATCCTTTCTATTATTGAAGGGATTCACAAATAATCCAATCTGCAAAAATAAAAGTTAATTTGTGTATACTGTATGCAAACATAATAGCACTCTGTAGACAACTTGTACATACACACCAAACCTGTTAGTATATATTGGTAGATATACTCACCAACATATATTGTACAATACAATCACAGCATAATTCAAATATACACTGCTGAAATATATCTGCAGTAGTCCTCCCATCAAGTGATAACCATTTATTCAGGCATCAATTAGAAAATGAAACACTGGAAGTGTTACTAATACCAACAGATGGTGTGGTTTAGTTTTGTTCATGTGGCTTAGAATTTGACTGACACAATAAAGGCAGTTTCTCAAGTATTTTATTTTTAATATTAACAATAACATTTAAAATCTTCTTTATGAATATTTCAATTTCCTTTTTCTTTTGCTAAACAAACATAGTACCCATAAAAATGATGTGTTTATTTATTTATGATAGACTGATACATCTGCCTATGATCAGAGTGTAGTATCTGTTGTTCTACTCTATCATGTTCCCGTACTTTAGGGTGTGACATGAGTATATTGTTTCTATCTTCAGAAAATTTGTGGCCTACAATGAGATAAACCTTGCCCCAGGGATTCTAACTCTGTGGCAGGACCTCTTCCATTGCATCAGTGATGGTGCTCAGATAATTGTGACACTGGTGGTGTGGACTGGACAATTTTCATCCTTGCACCCACGCATGCATGTAGGCCTCCACAACAAACAAAATTTACCTTAATGGGAGAGTGAATAAATACTAGGATCAAAGTGCAGTATCTGTACATTCTGATCATGATCCCAATGTCATCCTTTCTCTACAGCAATTACAATAGCATCCATTTCCTTTGCATTCATATTTTACTCAAATTAAAAGGCCCAGAGTATGTCTTTCAAACATCCAGTCGTTAACACATAAATATTACTGCAACTCATACATTATATAACACTTTATTACATAAATATAGAATAAACATTGATATGAGATTATCAAACTTATTCATATTAACAAATTAAAGTTATTTACATGTTGGTACACAGTTTATTACATATTAATATTTTGGTCTGTTAACGCATTAATACCTACCATAGAATCTGGCATTAATTATAAAAATTAAAAGACAGTATTAACTATGAGTTTCTGTCTATAAAACCAATAGCTAACTGTTCCATTTTGGGGATGGTTGGTTAACCCAGTGTTTCTCAATGTTTTTAAGCAATGGCACACCTAGGAGCAAATGAAAATCTCATGGCACACTTAGCAAAGTTTTTAAAGGGTATACATTTGAATGTTATGAAATAAAACCATTAGATTAAAAAAAATACACACAAAAATAGGAACTTACTTTATTTTAATGTTTCTATTCAACTTGTGCAGCTGATTTAGTGTGAAACCTGTGCCTGGTGTTTTTTCACGATTTCTTCAGTGTTTGGTTGAATGTGCGATAAGCAGACCTTCATTTCTTCTTCAGTTGAGAGTAGTCATTCTCACTTCTTACTTTTGATGTTATTTAAGGTTGAAAAGCCTAAATCACATAAATAAGAGGTAGAAAATTGCAATAAAACTGATAAAACCTTTTCAGCAATTAAAATGTTGCAAATTTCTGTATATACTATATATATATATATATATATATAGCGAGAGAGAGCAAACAATCAGATGACTGTGTAACTAAGCACAATATATATATATATATATATATATATATATATCGTCCTCAATAGATTAGATAGTAAAAATACCCTGAATAGGTAGAACCACATAAACTGTTTACCCTGATTGAACAGAATACATACAGCCACATAAAATGGTTACTCTGATCAAATACATACAGTCACATGTCTACTTTGTTCAAAAAGAATGTGTATAGGCATGTAAAATGGTTACACCAATCAAATAGAATATGTATAGTCACATAAAAGAGATACTCTGATCAAATAGAATATATACAGGTATACAAATAGTTACTTGAATACATACAGGTACACAATTTCTTTTCTGAAATTCTTTTAACTCAAAAGCTCTTACCATTTCTTTTTCTTAAACTAAATTTTAAAAAAAATGCATTTCTGTAATTTTATGGTTGATTTTTATCCAATTTCATTTAGCACTGTGCAAATAAACATTTTATTTATTTATAGTTTTAATTTGCCTCCCCCAACCAACTTTATAGTCATAATTCACCCCCACTCAACCACTCACTGTTAATATTTACAAGGTTCACCGAAGAGATAACTCTTTTATAACAATCAATTGGTGCCTGTATAGTTAATGACCAGAAATCCAGTCTTTTCAAAAACATTCACACTTGGGTGTGTATGTTTGCAGGTATGATGCATAGCAATAACAAACTACCATAAAGTCATCATTCTAAAGCCATAAATTAAACTGTAATCTTAGCTTCTAGTCTTTCCACTGATCCATTATATAGCATATTGATTTACAAAGCACATAAAAATGGCTGCTGAAGTAGATAAACTTTGTAGCATGGAGAGAGAGAAAAAAGTCTCTTGAAACAATTATAAAAATTCCTGGAACACAGCCAACATGGTCGTGTTCAGTCTTCAAGAACACCTGCATATGCAGATAGTAAAGAACGTGATCATTACAAAGTTGAAAACAAGGTGATGTATGAACATCTTTTAAGAACTCAACTGCAGTGTAATCTGAAAAGTGTTCAATCCCAAAAGCAATCAATCAGGTTTGTGTTCAGATGTATCAAATAATTTCCCGTTTAGTTTCATTTTCAATTCTCAATATCTAATATGATCTCAAGTTTTACACACTTTTTTTTTTTCTTTTTGGTAGTAATTGTTTTTACATTTTTGTCAAGTATTTATTTCATTATTCCTTAAAACTCTTTGGTAAACAAAACCGGCTCTGTTTTTCTAAATGAATAAACTATCAAGATTTACACCTGTTTCTCTTTTTTTTTAACAAAATTGAAATTTTACAGGTACAGCATGGGAATTTGGAAAATCCAACATCATTAGTCCAGATTTCTACTCTGCTACCCTTTTAGTTACTACTAAAATTGACTGATCTGCACATAAAAAAAATAAAGAATTTTTTTTTTTGAACCATTGTTGTAGATTAGCAATTGTTACGTGACCACCCCCCGGAGCCACAGCAGATTTGCCAAACACAAATCAATTCCTCGGTGTGATTTGTGGTTTTAAGAAGATGGCTTTTCAGTGTTGGCCAAAACTGCCAAAGTTAGGATATGCTCAAAGGGATGAAGTTTTGGAAAGATTCACTTGGATGCCCAAAAGTCAATGGTAGTCACTATTTGATGAAAGAAGCTACCTTTATTGGTTTGACAGCACTTCTGAGGGGTGGCAGTGCATGCATGCAACACTGGGGCATGATGCAGCAACTAAAGAACACTCTGTACAGTGTGACAACACTCTCTATACAGCCTAGTGATCTACCCCCTCAAGTGTGGTCATAAAAACGGGGAATGAGAATTAGGAAAATCCAACTTCATTAGTCCATATATCTACTTTACTACCCTTCTAGGTACTACTAAAATTGACTGATCTGCTCATAAAAAATTAAAGAATTTTTTTTTTTAACAATTGTTGTAGATTAGCAATTGTTATGTGACCACATCCCAAGGCCACAACAGATTTGCCAAAAACAAAACAATCCTTCACTGTGATTTGTTGATTTTAAGAAGATGGCTTGTTGGTGTTCCTCAATTTCATCCCTTTGTGAGCATGCCCTGACCTTGGCAGGGTATGCTCACAAAGTATTGAAATTGAGGAAGGATTCACCTGGACGCCCAAAAGTCAAAAGTAGTCACTATTTGATGAAAGAAGCTACTTTTAATGGTTTGACAGCACTTCTGAGGGGCAGTGATGCATGCATGCAACACTGGGGCTTGATGCAGCAACCAAAGGACACTCTGAACAGTGTGACAATGCTCGCTATACAACTTAGTGATCACTCCCCCTTACGTGGGGCCAGAAAAGCAGGGAATGGAACCCAGGCCGCTACTTTGAGAGTGCAGAAAATTAACTACTAGACTATTTGGGAAGTCTTTTTTAATATAAGTGGTCACACTGCCTAAACAATAGCACATCTGATCTTTATCTGATCTGCTACATGCTGATTTATAAATTTTAATAGAGAATAGGGTTTACTTCAGTTACTAATATCATTTAACCAATTCTAGTTCAGTTTAAGTCAGTTAAGTGCCACATGTGATACACACTTGGGCTATCTTTCGATACATGACTGATGAGGCAGAAGATTTTTCCCGTAGTAGGTTGCCATTTCTTTCTGCAGTAGACTGGTTGCCAATCAAGGCTAAAGAACCCAGTCTGTCCTGCTATTTAACCCATAGGTGTAGGTGACCTAATTACTAATAAATAAGCCTAAGTGTTACAGTTATACCTTCTTCAAGCCATGACATTTGCCAGAATAAAAAAATATCGATATTTTCATCATTTTAGAATAGGGAGGTCCTTTTCATAATATAAATTCAGTTTTAAATTGATCCCTGACTTTGCAAAGAGTTATCTGTACTTTGATTTTTAAGTACAAATGTCAAGTTCAAAACTACTTACTACTAAGAATTGAGAAAAAAGACAATATCAGTAGCATGCTGTTATCAATAATTTAAGTACGGTTTCAAACATAACATTTCTAAATAAAAAAGGAAAGATAACTTTTTAACAAATCAGGAATCAATTTGACCTCTAAACAGGACCTTCACCTTTATTAAAATAATAAATTGACATTCTTCAATTCTGGCAAATGTCATGAAGGTCTAATACAGTGTTTCTCAACCCTTTTCACTCTAGGGTACACTTGTAGAATAACTAAAACTCTGGAGTGCACATTAAATTCTAATAAGGAGAAATTAGACATGAAATTTGAAAATATGAAATTTTGGTTGAGCATTCCCAAAGATAATTAGTGGTACACTCTTCATTTAAAGCGATAGAATATTTTTTAGAGTGATGATGACTTATTTAAATATCTTGAGGAAGGCAAAATAGAAAGGATTATCCACTCCTCCTTAAAGATTAAGAAATTTAGCAACCAGTTTAAAATATCAAATGACAAAAACTTAGACAGGGAAGCCATGTGCATGCTGTCTCTAGCTTTTTTTAAAAAATAATTCATAAATTACTCTTCTGCTAACTTGGGGCTCACCTGGCTACCTTTCAGGGTGCATTAGTGTCCCCAAGTGCACTGGTTGAGAAACACTGGTTTAATGATTGCTAATCTACAGATGAAATCTATTTCATCCCTATTATTTTTAATGAGTGGATCAAAAGAGTTTGTCCCTATTATTTTTGAGGAGTAGATTCAGTGGATAGATGCTGTCATTTGTAGGTGAAAGAAATAAGGAACACAAACATATACATCAAGATATAGCTATACATTATCGGTTCAATTCCCTACTTCTCAAATTGATCACCAATTCTTTCAATGGCAGTCTTCCACCAACAAATGAGGGCATGTATCCCAGCTTTGTAAAACTCATCTGGCTGCTGATGTAACCAATTCCTTACAACAGTTTTCGCTTCTTCATCATCACCATCACATTTGACACTCTGTGCCTCTTTCATTGGGCCACAGAGATGGAAGTATGAGGGTGTTAACAAGTGGTGAGAAAGGAATGACAACTGCTGTAAGGAATTGGCTACATCAGGAGCCATCTGAGTTTTATGCCCTTATTTGTAGTTGGAACACTGCCATTGAAAGAAATGTTGACTATGTTGAGAAGTAGGGATGTGAACCTATGATATATATATAGCTATATCTTGATGCATTGATTGTGCTCCTTATTTCATATATAATAAAACAAATTGCATTACTTTTTGACTCACTCTTATATATGTCAACAGCAGACAATGTCAGTTTTGTAAAGATGTATAAGTACATCCATAATAGTGAAAGTCATTGCTTGTAATGGTCCTTTTACAATATCACAGAGAGAAAAAAGTACAGCATTTAAAGGTAATAATTTCTGTCTGAATTTTTGGGATGAGAAGTTATTTGCATTATTTACATTCAGACTAATATCCTCATCTTCATTGCTGAATTTGGTGTCATAGTAACTGAGAATTGGACCAGGTAGCACAAATTCAGATTCAGCGGAGACAGGTTGTGAGCAATGGTAACACCTGACGTTTCCTTATATGGAAACATTCAGCATTCACTGACCAAGCATTCAGTGCTGTTGTGGGTTGAAATGTATAAAATCTATTAGAACAGTTTTTCAAGTGCAGTAGCTATTATTGCCTTTTTCTAGTACTGATGGAGGTTTCCTTCCTTGCCTTTTGTTTGGGGTTGTGCGGAAAGTCAGTGTTATGATTATGTGATTATTCTCCTTTTGAGTTATTACCGTGGAAGTACTTGTAGAAAAGGCAGAGTGATGCAACATTCCGTCTGTGAGAGAGCGACTGCAGACGAGATGACAGATCAGGGCCAATCACATTGCATATCCGTCTCTAGATCTTATCAAGAACCCCGAGGCAACACGCAGGGGCCCCAGACCATAAATGGCAGCAATACTCCATGCAAGGTCGAATGGTAGACTTATAGACCTGGAGGATCGATTCAGGGGAGAAGAATTTCCTGGCTCGGCACAGGGAACCAACTTTTCTAGCGGTGGATGATGCAATTGACTCGATGTATTTGTTCCATCTCAGATCAGCGGACAGCGTGAGACCGAGCAGCCGCAGAGAGGAACTCTCGAGAAGTTGGTCCTCAGACATTCTGATGGGATGCAGGGATGGGTCCTTGTGGTGGTTAATGGAGAGCAATTTTGTTTTAGAGGCATTAAAGTTGACCATCCATTTCTCTCCCCAGTCCACAACCGATTGGAGGTCCTTTTCAATTTGAGCTGCCAGGTTAATTTTGTCCGCCTCAGTAGATTTGTGCTTGAGGCAGGAGTAAATGGTAGTGTCGTCAGCGTAGATACCGACTTGGGAGTCTATGGCGTCAGGAAGGTCATTTATAAATATGAGGAACAGAGTAGGGCCAAGGATGGAGCCTTGAGGAACACCAGCAGTAGTGGGATAGGAGTTGGAGAAGGATCCACTGAGAACAACCTTCAAATCCCGGTTTGATAGGAACGATTGAATTAGGTCAAACAATCGACCTGTGATACCATAACCCCGGAGCTTGCGAAGGAGGCCGGCATGCCAAACCCTATCGAATGCCTTGGAGATGTCAAGGGCCACGGCACGGGCTTCGCCGTTACTATGGATAGCTTGGTAGACAAATTCAGTGATGGCCGTAAGCACATCGGCAGTAGACCGGGCAAAGCGGAAACCATACTGCTTGTCTGAGAGCAGATCGTGGGATATCAGGTGAGTAGTCACTTCGGCGTTGATAATGGCCTCGAAGACTTTGCCGAAGATGGGAAGGAGACTGATAGGACGGTAATTAGAAGGGTTGGAGGGGTCGCCAGAGTTCTTAAAGACAGGAACAATGGTAGAGGACTTCCAGCAGTCAGGAAAACAGGAGTCCTTGAGGCAGCGGTTGTACAATTTAGAGAGGGCAGGTGCCAGTTCAGGTGCGCATTTCTTCAGGACAATGGCTGGTATTCCGTCGCCGCCGGTAGCCTTGTGGGGATCTAAGTTAGAAATAATGCCCAGTACCGACGACGGGGTTATGTGCAAGCCGTCCAGTAGGGCCTCAGTTCTGGGAGGGAAGTCAGGCAAGGGTACCCCAGAGGAGTCAAGCATAGAATTGGAAGAAAACTTTCGAGCGAAGCATTCGGCCTTGTCGGCAGAGGTGGTCAGGACCTCAAACTGATTGAACAGTGGAGGAATGGAGGGTTTGTAACTATTCAGAACACTCTTGCAGAGGCACCAATAGTCCTTGGAGCCAAATTTGCGGGATGCAATACGTTCCTTCATCCGAGCTGCAAATAGTGCCTTGGCATTGTCGAGGGTACGCTTACACTCATTGCGTGCAGAGGTAAATAGACGTCTGTTGAAGTCGGACATGTCACTACGAAAACGGTGGAAGAAGTGGTTCCTATGGGCAATGGCGGCTGAGCAAGCAGCTGTGAACCAGGGGGAGGAGCGCGGTTTGACCTTGAATTTCCTGGAGGGGATGAAAGCTTCGATACCGGCTTTGATCCAGGAGGAGAACTCAGAAGCACAGTCATGAGTGGGGAGCTTAAATACAGCATCCCAGGGGACATCGCGGAGGAAGTCCCGAAACGAGTCCCAGTCAGCCCGTTGGTAGCAGAAAGTGGTTCTGGTGGTAGGAGGTTCTTTGCAGGGAGTGGGGCTGAAAGAGATACTGACAGACACGACAGCATGATCGGAGTTACCGATAGGACAGAGCTGCGTGGCACTACACGACTCAGGGATGGAGGTAAAACACAGGTCGAGGAGTGAGGGCTTACAGTCACGATTGTAGGAAAAACGCGTGGGGAAATCGATTATCTGGGTGAGGGATTGAGAGATTGAAAAGTTAAGAGTATGAACGCCAGCGAGGTCAGTAGTAGCGTTCTGTAGCCACTGGTTGTGATGGGCGTTGAAATCACCAAACACAAATATGTGAGCGGACGGATGGACAGAGAGGGCCTTATCAACGCTGTCAGAAATGACATCAAGTATCCCGCAGTCCTGAGAGGATGGAGAGCGGTAGAGGAAGGAAAGATAGCTTACAGCATTGAGAAGAGATAGGCGGAGACATAAGTAGGAATGATCCGGCGATTCGAGAGAGGTCTCTCTAGCCAGAGGGAGATGGTCCTTGACGTAGACACCCAGACCATGCATGTGGGTTAGAGAGTCTTTTCTGAGGAGTGGGAGGTATCCAGGGATTGAGAGATCGGAGGAAGGGATAGAGGAGTTAAGATTGGTCTCACACAGGGCGAGTATATCCGGGCACTTAGCTATGAGGAAAGACTCAACGCTGCAGAAGTTGGTTCTAATGCCGCGGATGTTAGAGAAGGAGATATTTAGAGGTTTGGGTGATTTTTGGAAGGCTGGTTTAGGTTTGTATTTCAGTTTTTTGTTATTCATGTTGGTAATTGGTTTTGGAAAGAGGGAGAAGGCCTGAGTTAAAGGAAGCCGACGGTTGATACCCATGACGCGAACAGAGAGGGCTGCCACATCATTTGAGGACTTTCAAAAGTCCTCAAATGATGTGGTTTCTGTTATAGTTCATTGTTTGTGATTCTGTAGTGCCACTCCCCAAAGTTCAAGGAAGGATGGTCCTCACTGAGACCTACATGCTTTACTCACTTGAAGCCATTTTTAACCATCAATCTGAGAAAGCGATTATATAAAGTCAGCAGTTTAGATATTTCTGAATGAGTTTGGTGCCATGCATGACATCCACGTGAAAGTTTTGATCTGATGAAACTATTTAAAAATAAATGGTCAGTAATAAAAAGAAATAAAAGGACTAGATATCCCTACACATGGACAACAAAGTGAGAACAATCTGTCCCAAAGATTAAATAAAGGGTCCTGTTCTGTAGTCAGTTTTTTTCTTCTTTGTAATAAAGTTTCCTAATTCATTTCTTTCTCCAAACAGCATAGCATAAGTCAAAAAATCCAACACATGTCTTCTGTTCGCTACCCCAGTCTGTTGCCTCATTAAGCACTTTTTATAGATTGAGTGACAGGTCAAATGTGCATAGATGCAGAAAAGAGTCTCATGAAAGCATCCAACACTTAGATCTATCTTTTCTTAAATATACAACTCATAAAGCTGCCATTTTCTTTTCTGGGATACTGTACATGCAAAACAAGTCTGAATGTGCTTTCTTCCAGGTAGTAAGCCATTTTCTCTTGTGTTACACCCCCACCAATCTCCTGATCACATATGTAGCAGGGGGGGTGGAGGTTGCCTTTAGTCCTATCAGTGTCATGCCCTCACTTGTGTTCTGGTTTCCCTCATTTTTCACACTGTCATCCTCCGAGTCTACAGAATGCATTCTGGTATCAACTTCAAGTTGAATTCGTCCATCATTGTTAAGTGCCAAAATAGCTTGTAGTCAGTTTCTTCTTGCTCATAATAAAGTTCCCTAATTCGTTTCTTTCACCAAACAACGTATCAGAAGTCAAACACTCCAACACATGTGTCTTTTGTTTGCTACCACAGTCGCACTGTTCTATGGCTCATGAAGCACTTTTTAAAGATTGAGTGACAGGTCAAATTTGCATAGGTGAAAAAAAAAAGATTCTTGCAAAAGTATCCAACTCTGAGATTTACCTTTTCTTAAATATACAACTCATAAAGCTACCATTTTCTTTTCGAGATGCTTTACATGAAAGACATGTCCAAATCCATTTTCTTCCAGGAGGTAAGCCATGTTTTCTCATGTTACATGTTCAAAATTCTCTAAAAGTTGACAGTCATCTGAAGAAGACTGGAGATTACAATGGATAAAATGTTGTGATAATAACTGCAAAGAAAAGGATATTAGTCTAAATGTGAATAATGTAAAGTTATTGTTAATAAAAAATGGTGTCATACTGTAAGATTATGCAAAAATGTTTGATAAAGTATGTCACAAAGAACTGTTGGAATGCTTGGTAACCTTGATATATTTGAGAAGGACAATAGAATAATCCAGAACCTATACTGGCAGCAAATGGCCTGAATATGGATAGAACATGAATTCGGTAAATATATAAATATAAAAAGGGGTGTAAGACAGGTGATTCTGATAAAATTAGAAGGGCGACCAGGATTCATTATAGGCGGACACAATCTTAACAGCATAATGCAGATGACACAATGTTGATAGCAGACATAAAAAGGAAACTACAAGAACTCCTACAAAAGGTAGTGAAGGAAAGCAAGAAGAAAGGACTAAACATCTATAGCAAGAAGAAAGAATGCATGGTTGTTAGCAAAAGGAACAGCCCAACATGCAAATTTCAAATTGGAGATACCAAAATCAAACACGTACAACAATTTAAATATCTGGGAAATGTTCTAACAGAGGATGGAATGCGCAATACTGAAATCTGAATGTACATTGGGATAGTAAAAGTGCCTTCCAAAAGCTAAGCAAAGTATCAAGAAACAGGAAAATTTTATTAGAAACAAAGAGTACTGAACTGTTACATAATATCAGTCCTCCTATATATCAGCTGAAATAAAAAATAATAAAGTATAAGTTTAAAAACTCAAAGCAAAACTAAGTCCAAGAGAATTCTCTATGATACTTTGAATATTTGCATGTGTAACAGAATATTTCTGTCATTAATACAGATTTTATGTTTGGGTCCTTTGTAGTCTGGCAACTCCTATGATTTGGGATGTTTTCAATCTACTGCCATTAGTTTGAAAAACTGCTTCTTGAATTCTCCCAATTCCATTTTCAAACATGAATCAATTTGTTAAACCAAAGGTGTAAAATCAAAACTCCAGTTTGAAACTA
This sequence comes from Acanthosepion esculentum, assembly GCA_964036315.1. Classification (NCBI taxonomy): domain Eukaryota; kingdom Metazoa; phylum Mollusca; class Cephalopoda; order Sepiida; family Sepiidae; genus Acanthosepion; species Acanthosepion esculentum. Next base: position 53,013,525 of record OZ038491.1, on the reverse strand, counting down.
AATTGAAAAATTATAAGTACAGTGTAACCCGGATATAAGAGAGTTGTTGGGACCGGAGAAGAAGTATCTTATATCCAGGTTTCTCTTATATCAGGGTTTGGTCTATTTTGTTTTATTAACACAGGCTCTAATTTTGGACCAGAGACAATCTCTCTTATATCCGGGGTTTCTCTTATATCCGGGTTACACTGTACAGCAACTTTTGATGCAAAGATTATGCCTGGAAAGTTGTTCTTGAAATATGAATTTGTTTTAGAAAGTGAATCTGATAATGATTCAAGGGAGTTCAGAAAGGACAAATGCCTTAGATGGCTGAGGAGATATTTTCAGTGAGATATGATATCATATAAAAATAGGCATCTCCAAAGATTTTCTGAAAAAGAGCATACCATGAAGAAAAAAGGCCTCAAACTTGGATAAAAACAAAGTTTTATCATAAAAATGTTTGTTATTAAGAGAAAAGACCAAAGTATTTTTTGATTATTTTTATTAAATATTTTAATCCTTTCTAGCATGTTTGATTTTTTTGGTTAAAAAATCTTGTTTTTCTTGTGTTAGTGGTGGGCCAAAGATTAGTATAAAAAATTTAGTATCTTTTTTTTCTGTTACCCCCACTTATTTAATCTTATGAAATTTTGAGACATTAAAATTTCAGTATCTTCCTATTCAAAGGAGTCAAAAGCAGGACTTCTTTGAAAATTTACGCCATTAATTTGTTTTCGTCAAGCAGAAACATCATTAACCGAAAATCTGCTCTGAATTGTAAAATTAAAAAAAAGCAATAAAACTATGACATTTTTTAATTAGAAAAGATTTTAATTGCTTTTATAAATATGATATATTAAGGGCACTATTGTCTTAAGAAAAAACATTTTTTCTGATGAATTGTGACAAGTAATTGCAGGTTATGTATACTTGAATTGTTTAAAAACAAAAGAAGGGATTAAGAAAAATTAAGTAGAAGTACTGACAAACACTGTGTTACAACATGCTATCAATATAGCTGATGGAGTTTGGGTGGTGGCCGCACAAAAACCTATTGATCTGTCTAGGGTATGTGGGGGAGGACCTACTAAGATGCTGAGAGTGAAACCACCATTGTTCTTAATAAAGCTACCCCTAAGGCAGCGTTTCTCAACCAGGGTACCCCGGAACCCTAAGGTTCCACAAAGGGTCCCCAAGGGTTCTGGAGAACAGGTGAGAAGTATTATAAATGAACAGTATTAATTTTATTTAACATTACCAAAACATTTGACAAAGAAGTATTAATTTTCAGTCATATGATATCATATAAAAATAGGCATCTTCAAAAATTTGCTAAGAAAGAGCATACCATGATGAAAAAAAGGCCTTAAACTTTAATAAAAACAAAGTATTATTGTCAAAAATTTTGTTATTATTAAGAGGAAAGACCAAAGTGTGTTAATGATTATTTTATTAAATTTTTTAATCCTTTCTAGCATGCTGTAAATTTTGCCCAAAAATCTTGTTTTTCTTTCACCAGTGGATGGGGCAAAGATGAGTACTGGAAATTTTGGTGTCTTTTTTTGGTGTTAAAAACACATTGTTCTGGAAAATCTTGCTAACATCAAACGTCGGATTTAATAAAAATTTCAGGACTTATTTACAAATTAATGAAAATATTTTTTTTTAATTTTTTTTTTTTTAGAAAATCTTGATAGAAATATTTCTTTTACCCTCTACTTATTTAATTTTAAAAAATTTCAGGAAATTAAAACTTCAGCCTCTTCATATTTAAATTATTTAAAATCAGGACTCCCTGGAAAATTTAAATCATCAATTTGTTTTTGTCAAACAGAAACACTATGTATGAAAAATCTGATCCGCATTGTAAAATAAAAAATTCAATAAAACTATGACGTTATTTAATTAGAAAAGCATTTGTTTTTATAAATAAGACATATTAAGGACACTATTGTCTTAAGAATTTTTTTTGATGAATAATGAATTTTTACAAGAATTGTTTTTAATTTTTTTAAATTTTAATTACAAAATTTTATTAAGTTTTAAATCTTAAAATACTTTGACTATCATGGCCGAAGAAATGTTTAATGACCAGCAAAAGAGAAATCCTAAAAGATTAAATTTTGTTAGTTGCCAAGAATCAAAGATCAAGATAACCATCATATCTTTTTGTGTCCATTCATAGACTTTATTCAAAGTTCCAGGAATTATGCCATTCTATTCGTCTTGATATTTATTTGAAATTTTTGTTGCTTGCACAATAGTTCCACAAAGTTTGGTTAATACTATAATAAGAAAAGAAAACAAAATGTTTAAGACAAAAAAATTAATTGAATTAATTAACAATTTATTTCTTATCTTATATAAATGCATAGATGCAACATTTTGGCATTGTGCTTTCCAACCATCCTCAGGTGATCATTTTTTTTTGATAGGGGATATTGTGTATTAGTTTATTCTTGTTATTTCTGTGTTTACATTGATCAAAAATAAAGTGCAACATCCTGAAAAACTAGTCAATTTTGAGCTGAATACTATACAGTTGTGCTCAAGGGTGGTAGGTACTATGATAAAACTTTCAGCCATCTTGTATTACTCATACCAGAGGATAGTCAGTGTCTAAGTTTTAGACATTGACACATACTGCGATAATTTACAGTGTAGTAAAAGAATCCAGTACAAGCATGTGTCATGTCATGGAGTTGTTGTTTTGTATACAAAATACGAGTGTCATAGTGGAAGATTTATTTAACCTGGACTTCTACAAGTTGGAAAATTCCCACTGGCAAAAAATTCCAGATAGTACTTGAATTTGGTACAAAACACTATACTCTCTTTACATTACTGCTCACTGTTAATCATTTTAAAGAACTATTTTTGGTCTTCCATCAGCATGGCTGATGCTAATCACTAGGCAAGTGACTCACTGTGCCACCTTACTCTCACATTTTCCACCGATATGAAATAGAATGGTTATATTAAATCAATTGCTAAGTTTGCTGCAATGAAAGTCAGTTCACTATTTCTTGTCAGAATTCTGACCTGGCATCTTGGCTTCAGTCACTTTCGCACTACCGTAATGTAGCTTCCCTGTGCTTTTTCTAAAAATATTTTCATAGTAATTGTTTTGATGAGCTTTCCTCATTGTACCTAGATTTTATGAATTTAAGCACAGTACTAGATTGGCAGTTAGGTCTCATAATTTCACTGTTGAAATGGATAGATGTAATTGTACTTTCTATATTAATAGTTTCTTTTCCCATACTGCTTGCTCATGGATCTCTCTTCCAGCTCTCCGCATTTCTGTCAACTATGATTTTCAAAAACTTAAATGCAACAATAATTGTCACGTTCTTTCTCCTTGAATCCTGTGCTTTTATTACCCCCTCTGTTCCTTTCGTTCTCAGTAACTCCTTGCAGCCTAGTAGCCTTTATTGCTTTGCTTGAAATAATTAAATAAAAAATAAAGTACATGTGTTCCTTTTGTCGAATTTTGTCAGTTGTTTGAGGTCTTTCAGGGGCTGGATGATCATTCTGGAGAATTGTTGTGCATGTTTGATGTGACATGGTGGTGCTATTCTGGTTCTGGCAACAGTGGCCAAAAATGAACATTACTACAGTCAAAGACCAGGTTCTATTTGGTCTTGAAGTAGGGACACTTGCTAAGAGTAACTCATTGAAAGAGCAAATAGCAGCAGACTGCATGGCATTCACATCACAGGTCAGAGTCACCCTAGAAAAGTACATCAGTACAAATTTTTATTTTCAGCAGACCTACCAGAACATGTGCCTTGCACCAAAATTCTACTTATAATACAAGACAAGTGATTTTCTGTGCATAGCAACTCCAAGAGAAAAGCAGGGAACAACAAAAACTACTTTTCCTTGTTTTTTTATGATTTAGAAAAGAGCTACTATGTGGAAAGTTCTTCATTGTTTTGGATGTCACTTTATCTCTCTGGTTCAAGCAAAGCTTAACAATATGTCTGGACACATATTCTACCAAAACACACTGTCAGAACAATTTTGAATCACATGTAGACTAAAACAAGGATGCATCTTGACACCTATTATTTTCCTTGTTTCTGGCTGCAATGCTTAGAAAACTTTCATAATTAACAAAAAATGGATAAGTGCTTATAACCCCATAATACTGCTGGGCACAAATTATAAGACAAAATGTTTTAAATTTGCATTATTGAGAATCACACTAAAACTATTTCTCCGTATAATATATTACATCATAATATAATCAAATTGTTCAGTATAATTTCCCTTTGAGGTAAATGGTTTTATTTGATGGCACAATGGTTTAGTAATAATGTGCACTCACCTTGCATAAAGCTTCAGTAAATTATAGATTTTATAAGGCTATGCTATAAGGCTTTCACTGATTACCAGAAATAAATTCCAACACTTCAATTTCGAACATAAAACTAATCTTTAAACACATTTCCTCAAAAAACGGTAATGATTTGAAAAAAAATATTTTGTCATTATTCATCATGTAAAAGCCCAACTTTCAAATTCAGTGTAATACTAGTTCCAAAATCGACCTACCCTACTGTTATAGATCTTAGCCATTGTAGCTTACAATTTTGTTTCTTTCCTTATTAAGGGGAAAATTTTTACTTTTTCATTTAAGAGAACCACTTTACAGCTTTTCTTTGGCATATCCAAATTGTTAGCATCACTACTGTTGCAATATGGAACCATTTTAGTAAAAGTAAAACTTATGAATTATTTCAGAAGTTAATTGCGGAGAAAGAAGGAAATAATGTATTTGTTTTCCATCTTCCATGAACTGCAAAGTTCTCACATTTGTTGTTTCTGCATATACTATAGAATAATCTTAATTTCTCGATGAAAAAGATTCTTTGAAATAATGAGGAAATCTTTTCTTAGAAGGCACAAGATTATAAAGCCAGAAACTCAAACATTGTCTAGTAAGAAATGACATCATGAAGACAAAAGAGCAAGAATGGGTGCTTCATCATGTTAAGAAACACAAGATTTACTTGGTGGTAAACCCAATAATAATGACAGTAGTAGTAGTAGTAGTAATAATAGTAATAGTTCTTCTATGTTTTGTCTCTCTTCAGATCTTTTGTTTTTCTACAATTTCCTCTCCTTTGTAGCTTTTAGTAAAGCTTGTCTTTTTGCTATATCTCCTAACCCCCGTTCTGCCAACCATTTACACAAGCTCATCAGGTAGTTTATTTACTGCTTTCCTCTATCTCTCTTATCTTCAATATGTCCTGTGAGTGTCAAATTCTCCAGGCTCTCTATCCTTATTATGTGCCCTAGAAATTTCTCTTTCTGGTTCTAAGTATAAGGATCCTTTTCATTTCCCTTTTCGCTAAAAACTTTCTCATTGCTCACATGTTCTGTCCATGGTATTCTCAGCATCATTCTGTAGAACCACATTCCTGTTGCTTCACATCTCTTCTTCATCGGTGATGAGATGGTCCAACATTCACTGCCATATAGGAAGACTGATATTACATAGTAGCAGTAATAATAATGATGATATTACTTATAGTAATAATAATTATCATTTCTTTGTGTATATAGAGTTTTTTGTGATTTAATCAAAGGAAGAAAAGACCCCATTATTTTCACTAGGAACTGGAAAGTATAATGGAGTTAATTTTAAAATGTACCATCTGCCCACACACTTATTTTACAATATATAAAATACTACCTCTATTTGTCCTTTCGTAAAATACATCTATTGGATGCTTTAGTACACATCATCAGTGATGTTTCTAGCTGAGGGTCATTAGGGGTTTTGTGTCTTTCAACATCATACCCCCTCTCCACAATGACCCAGCCGATACTGATCAGGTATCGACTTGTGTACCTTCCATCAGCTACAACTTTTTTCATCTTCCGAAGTGCACACCATACGACTCTTCTTGGAAATTTATTGTCCAATCGCGGATGACTTCCGGTTCACCAGCAGAATTCACTCTTCCATAAAAAAGGAAAGAAACACAGCCACAATTTCTACCTGATCAGGAATATGGTGGCATGCTTGCCTTGAAGTAGTAAGTACAGATTTAATTACCCTTCCCCTGAGATATATACACACACACACACACACACAGAAACACACTCAAACATCACATTCTGCTTACATTTATCCCCATTTTCATTCATGTTAATTATCAGGCTAAGGAAAAGGACAAGAAATAAAAAATATATATTTACCTTATGTGCGAATTTATATAGTTTTTACATCATTAGGTCACTAACCATCACCTGATAACAATGCATCTTGGCTTCATCTTTTTTTTTTTTTAAATCATTTCACCCCAAGCAAGGTGATAATGTCACTAAGACAACAGGGAGTAAATGAGAGTGAATGGCAATGAGAGGAACAATAAAAGAACAGAATTCAGAAAGACAGAAGATTGTGATTGACATTGCATTTAAATTTTTGAAGATTGGAGGTGGCAGGGAAGAGCAAAGAAGTTTGAGAAAAAAATTATCAGGACACATGGCACAGTGGATAAAGGTGTTGGTTAGATCCAGTGACAGGACCCAAAAATGTGAGTTCAATACCCAGATAAGGCAGTGGAGAACTTGGAGAGGGGAATCAACAGATAACTGACATCCATTAAACATAGCACATGGAACTAGAACAGTCTACCCCAGTGATTGAGATAAAGGGTTCAGTTCGACATTCCAACCACCTGAAGAAGGCCGGAGTGTACAAACGTTGTAATAAATATGGCAACAAAGATGAGGACAGTAGTCCGAATAATGTAAATAATATACATAATACCCCATCTCAGAAATATAGACAGATACAGAATAGAACTTATGCTCACATTTAGTTATTTCAACAGTAACATGATGAGACCTAATTGCCAATCTAGTAGTACACTTAAATTCATGCAGATAAGGTATCAAGGAGGAGAGCTGATTAGAACAATTGCCATGAAGATATTTATAGAAAAATCGGAGGGAAGATACATCACAACAGTAGGAACATGACTGAAGTCAGGATGCCAGGTCAGAAATGATAACATTACAGACCTTTCTTTGGATTTTGTAGGTCAATCGGTGGGGACTAAATATGCTGCATAATAGTAATTGTTAGACTAGTACAATAAATATCCTAACATAAAAGAATACTAAAATAGGTAAAAGTGGCATATTTATTTCAAAATGAAAAAGATATTTGAGTTAATCAGAGCGCCAGATCTTGGATAAAACCACTTTTGAAAAGGGGTCATGTCATCTGCCAACTGCAGATGACATGACCCCTTGCTACTTGGCAGGATTCTCTGGTGGATAAAAACATGGTGCTGGTTTGAATTATGATTGGGAGATAAGAACCTTGCATCTAAAGTGTTAAAATTTTCAACTGCAAAGACATTTAAAAACCAACAACAAAACGTCCAGGACCTCTGACCAAAAAAGGCAATTTGTAGAAAGTAATGCAGAAATCCGTAGCCACCTGCAACAGTTAAAGAAATTGGCTTCACACCCCAAAGAAAGCTGGTTTCCCACTTTTCCTCTTTTAACTGCTACCTCCTATCAAAAATTCCTTCATTACTGGTTGCTTCCCAATTGGAGAAAAAAAAACAAACCTTTTCATGCTTATTAATTTCTCTTGGGTAAATGAGAAGAAATCTATATTAAACGGCAAGAATACTTCTATGATATATTGTCCTTTCGAATAACACCATTAACTTTCCAACACCACTGCATAGCTTGATAGCATACTACACTATATTATGTGCCATCTTTCTTCAAGATATAGGTGATCATGGCTCTCCACAACTTCAAAGCTTTTAGTAATGTTTATCTTTTTACTATCCTTCCAACTCCTCCTTCAACTATTTGCACAAGATCATTAGTTAAATTACATGTTTCAACCTGTCCCTCTTGCCTTCAATGTCTTGTGAGTGTTAAATTCTCCAACCCCTCTTTCCTAACTATGTATCCCTAAAAATCAACTTTGAAAAGTCAATTTTGGGTTTCCATTTTCCTTAAAACCTCTTATATACACCATCCATAATATTCTCAAACCGCAAGTCTTTTCTTCACTCGTGAGGAAATTGTCTGGTATTCACTGCCATCTAAGAGGATTAATAATCCATAGCAGTTCAGGACTCTTTTCTTTATTTCTAATGAAATTTTCCTGCTTCTTAATACTTTGTTTAGCTTTTGGAAGGCATCTTTTGCTATTCCAACACACCTTCAGATTTCAGTATCACCCGTTAAAACACTTCTCATATATTGAAACATCTGTATGCAAACCAAAAGAGACGTACTTAGAATCACAAAGAAACAATTCAAATTTCTAGGGCACATAAGGAAAGGGGGCTTGAAAAATTTAAAACTCACAATGCATGTTGAAAGGCAAGAGGGACAGAAGTGAATAATCTACCTAACATGCTTGTGTAAATGGTTAGGAGAACAGGGATTAGGAGAAAAAAGAAAAAGACAAACACTGCTAAGAGCAACAAAAGACAAGAAGTTGTAGAGAGACATCATCGCCTACATCCTGAAAGGAAGAAGTTTGATTTTGACATCTCCAATTTGTAAAACGTATCTTGGGTTTTTTCTATGTCTTCTTACAATTGATGATTAGTCCTTTCTTGCTGCTTTTCTATGCTACTTTGTCTAGAAGGTCCTTTAGTTTTCTTTCTATGTCTACCATGAACACGCTATTATACCTTCTTAACTCATATCCTTTTGATGTCAGTTTAAGCTGACACCTTCATTTTTATATATATTCTGACAGTTTTGCATTTTCTTGATTTAAAAAGAAAACTATGAATGTTTTTTTGTCAGTGAAAATTTTCACTTTCAGAAATTATAGTTTATAGTCAGTTTAAAGATATAGAAAAAAGCAGGTGTCAGTTTAAACTGACGCCTGGAGGATAAAAGTTAATTTAAAATGCGTGCAAACATTTCTCATACTCTTTCTTGAAAGCTAGGGATTGAATACACAGTTAGAAAACTATTTATTTTGCTAGTAAATTTTGCACAGATACAATAACAATATTTCACCAAAGTTAAGCAATGTTGAGCCTGGTCAGTACCTGGATGGGTGACTGCTTGGGAATACCAGGTGCTGTAAGCTTTAGTGTGCAATGGTGTAATAGATAAAAAAAATATGTATTTGTATGATTAAATAGTAAATCGTTAATACCTTTTCCGCTAAATTGGCATTTCTCGGGATGAAAGAAAAGAATGAAATTGTGTGACTTTTGTAATCTGTTATATTTATTCTGTATCTTTTCTTTACAATTTACTATTTAAGGATACACACAAATACACATACATATTTAGTTCTCTTGTTTTTGATTTGATGAAGCCTAGTAAGGGCAAAACACATAATCTAGTTTCAATGAAATGGTTTTCCATTTGTCATATTCTTTAAACTTATTCTGGATTCTGTTTTATACACATAAGCATTTATATAGAGGAATACAGATTTTATATTATATGTAGATTTATATTTATGTGTAGATTTATATTTATATGTATTTATATTATATGTAGATTTATATTTATATGTATTTATATTATATGTAGATTTATATTTATATGTATTTATATTATATGTAGATTTATATTTATATGTAGATTTATATTTATATGTATATGTAGATTTATATTTATATTATATGTAGATTTATATGTATATGTAGATTTATATTTATATGTATATGTAGATTTATATTTATATTATATGTAGATTTAGATGTCTGCTGGAAACTTGGAAAATATATGGATAAGGGAAGATTAATTGTGATAAAAATGTTAAAAATAAATTTTTAATGGTTGTGAATATTTTTTAAAATGTAAAAACCTTTTGTGAATTAACCTTTAGCACTCTGAAGTCAACTTTTCTTTATCAATCAAAATGTTTGTCCTGCCAACACTTTCTTCTTTTCTTTCTTTTTATATGCCATGTCCCTTCAGGACATAGGCGATTATGGCCCTCCACTTCACCCTATCCCTTGTAGCTTTCAATATGTTTTGTCCCTCTTCTACCTCCCTCAGACCACGTTCTGTCATCCACTTGCTTAAGCCTGCCAGGTATGTCATGCATTGCTTTCCTTTGTCTCTCCTTCCCTCTATTCAACCTGTGAGTATCATATTCTCCAGGCCCTCCTTTCTCATTACATGTTCCAGAAATTTCATCTGCCTTTGGTGTTAAGTATAAGCTTCCTCCTTGTTTGCATCCTCTCCAAAACCTCATTGTTGCTCACACGCTTGGTTCATGATATCTTTAAAAAAAAAAAAAAAAAAAAAAATCAATGAAGAAAAAATTTTCAAGGGTTGGTCACTATGGCATCTCAGAAGCCTCCCAATATCCCCCAATCAACACAGGTGACTCTTATTACTGAAAAATAGTGCATTTAAATTTCATGGTTGTGTTTTCATATCCTATGACTACAGCAAAAATTATCTCCCTCAAAAAAATATGCATTTGTTGGAGAGTACCTAGCACCTCTTCAGCACTCTATCAGATGGTCTGGCTCATACCCTTAAATAGTCTACGATTAAGGACTTCAACATTTGATTAATAAGTTGATACTAAGCTGATTAATATTCGGACTGATCTTACTTTGTTTGGCTATACAGCATTTGAGCCTCCTCTATTTCTTGTAAGTTGTCTTGTTAATTGTTTTGTAACTTATTGTTCTGCGTTTTTCATATGTATACATCAGCACCAGAATACTGGTACTGAATAAATATATTAAGCAATCATTCTTCTGTGTGTATCATTCACCTTGATGATACAACAGAATTAGAAGTGGAAATAATACATGTGAATAATGCAGAGTTAATAAACCAAAACCAAACTAAAAGTTAATAAACGAGAATTAATGACAAAAAAATAAAGAGAAAAATAAAGATAAAAACAAACTGCATATTAAATTTTAAAAAATTTTAATAACTGTAAGTAAATTAGTAAATACTAAACTTGTAATACGAAATATGAATTGATGATTTAGATATTAAAAATATACAATGATACAAAATATGAATTGATGATTCAGATATTAAAGATATACAATGATACAAAATAACATGTAAAATCCTGAATCCCCTTCTGAAGTAATTCTTAACCTGCTGAAAGTGAAAATGTTTTTTTTTCTCTCTTCTATATTAGATGAAAAATTCACAAGACTACTTGGGAAAATCATTGTCAAATTTCTATGATTCTACCCATTTATTCTATGACCTTTGTTACATTTTCTTGTTATTTTAACATATGCAATGCAAATTATTAATAGTATTCTGACAATGGTTTTAATAAACATCAGAATATAAATAAAAATCAACTACACTTCTGATTTGTTAATCAAATATTATTTTAACTACAAATATCTTTTACACTTTTCTCTATCATTTATGAATAAAATGTTTTGTAATTAATTATCTGAATCTTTTATTTTTATAAAGAAAATTTATTTACTTGCCTGTTTTTTTATTTAAAAAAGCAATTATTTTACTTAAGCCCCATCTTTTATTTAAAAAAGCAATTATTTTACTTAAGCCTCACCTTTTATTTAAAAAAGCAATTATTTTACTTAAGCCCCACCTTTTATTTAAAAAAGCAATTATTTTACTTAAGCCCCACCTTTTATTTAAAAAAGCAATTATTTTACTTAAGCCCCACCTTTTATTTAAAAAAGCAATTATTTTATTTAAGCGCCACCTTTTATTTAAAAAAGCAATTATTTTATTGGACTCGGTCTTATCTTCTTTAAAATAAGCAATTATTTTACTGGACTCAGTCTTTTATTAAAAAAAAAAATAAAGCACCTATTTTACTATCATTTTCTTTTTATTGCAGAGTTATGTAACTCTGCTCCCACTGTTCTACAGTGACTTGTTGATATTTTTAATATGAGACTTAACATTTAATATTAGAGGAATTTCAGATGATCCTATAAAGCATAAACAATCTTAACATTGAAATTACAAGTTTTAATTGTGAAAGATATTTAAACATTTTGAGAGAAAAAAAAAGGTTAAAACGAACTGAAAAAGGATAACGTTAACACAGCTGTGAACAAGTGTGCAAATCAAGGAATAATTTTATGAATATTTCAAGATGGTAGCACCAAAAAGAAGAATTATTTGACTTACCTCTATTTATGAACATATTTTAATTTATTTTCCTTTTGAACGGGAAAACAATTGATTCAATGTGCATTCAAAATTTCTTAACTAAATTGCATTGTGAACTAATTGGATCTGGAATTTGAAAAGCTGATCCAAGCCAACACATTGCTTACTGATCTGACACCAAGAACAGCCTGACTACTACCACAAAGTGAAAAAATTCTTTATGTGCATTTCCAAGAAATAGCAGCAGTAGGAAAGCTAACCTGAATTGAAAGTAACATTTGACGAGTTCAATCTTGACATATTAGGAAGCTAAGGGGACCTCATGATCAGGTATTGGCTGATAAATAATATTTTTATTTTAAGCATTTCACCCCAAGCAAGGCAGGAGTGTCACTAGTACACATGGGGCTACAGAGAGTGAAAGTAAGGAAAAAGACTGGATATAGGGGGAATTGCGGAAAGGATAAAAAGTAGAACAGGGATCAAGGCATCAGAAGATGTCGATTGACATTACAATTAAATTTTTGAAGATTATAGTTATCAGAGAAGTAAGTAAGAGGAAGGGAGTTCCACTGTCAAGAAGTGTGAGAGAAGAAGCTATTGGAGTAGAAGAAGTGGTTACAATTAACTGTTTCGACAGTATAAGGGTGGGACTGAGATGCCAACCTAGTAGCATGCTTAAATTCATGCAGTTGGGGCACGAGTGAAAATAGATTGTCAGAGCAGATGCTATGAAAATATTTATATAATAGAAAAGACAGAGAGAGAAGCCACATTACGTTAGTGAGAAAGTGACTGGAGTCGAGACCCCCACGTCAAGACCGATCACATTGCATATCCATTTTTGGATTTTGTTGAGAACCTTCAGATGAACAGTGGGGCACCAGACCATATACAGCAACAGCATTCCATGCATGGTTATTTGGTAGATTTATAGATGAGAATGATAGACTCAGACGATAAAAACCTTCTGGCGTGACAAAGCGAACCAACTTTCCTTGCAGTAGATGCAGCTATTGATTCAATGTACACTATTTGCATTATTCGGACTATTGACCTCATCTTTGTCGCCATATTTATTACAACGTTTCGGCTGTTGTATGCTCCGGCCTTCTTCAGGTGGTTGGAATGTTGAACTGAACCCTTTATTTCGCTCACTGCGGTAGACTGTTCTAGTTCCACATGCTATGTTTAATGGATGTCAGTTGTCAGTTATCTCCTGTTAATTCCCCTCTCCAAGTTCTCCACTGCTTTAACCGGGTATTGAACTCACACTCTTTGGGTCCTGTCACTCAAGGACACATGGCACAGTGGATAAAGGCATTAGTTAGATCCAGTGACTGGACCCAAAAGTGTGAGTTCAATACCCGGTTAAGGCAGTGGAGAACTTGGAGAGGGGAATTAACAGGAGATAATTGACATCCATTAATTATAGCACATGGAACTAGAACAGTCTACCCCAGTGAGCGAAATAAAGGGTTCAGTTGGTCATTCCAACCACCTGAAGAAGGCCGGAGCGTACAATGGCCAAAATGTTGTAATAAATATGACGACAAAGATGAGGACAATAGTCCGACTAATGTAAATAGTGATTCAATGTAGTTATCCCACCTCAGATCAGTGGAACATGTGAGACAAAGAAGATGCAATGAGGCTGATAAGGGAGATTTCTCTATGGTGAGTAAATGAGAACAGTTTCATGTTGGATGCATTAAAATTTACAAGCCATTTCCTGCCCCAGTCAACCACAGATTGGAGGTCTTTTTCGAGACCAATGGCCAGCAAGGCTGGATTTACTATTGAGACAGGAGTAAATGGTAGTGTTGTCTGCATAGATGCCAACTTGAGAACTGATGACATCAGGAAGATCATTGATGAAGATCAGAAACAGTGTAGGACCAAAGATAGAGCCTTGAGGAACACCAGCATTCATATAGAAGGAACTGGAAGAGAACCCATTCAGGACTACCTTCATTTCATGGTTAGACAGGAATGATTGGATTAAACCAAATAATCATCCTGCAATACTGTATCCTTGAAGCTTACGTAAAAAGCCAGCATGCCAAACACCTTTGATATATCTAGAACCACAGCTCAAGCTTCACCATTATTATCAAGAGCTTGTTCAGTTATTCAGTTATGGCTGTAAGCACATCAGAGGTAGACCGGGCAAAGCAGCAACCAAATTGTTTGTCTGAGAGCAGATCTTGGGAGGTGAGATGCTGAACTCCTTCGGCATTGATTAAAGCCTCAAAGACTTTGCTGAAGAGTGGTAGGAAACTGATGGGATGATAGATGAGTCAGAAGGGTCTCCAGAGTTCTTGAAGACCGGAACAACAGATGAGGACTTCCAACAGGCTGGAAAGCAAGAATCAGCAAGGTAATAGTTATATAGTTTGGGGAGAACTGGAGCCAGCTCAGGGGCACATTTCTTTAGGACTATGGCTGGTATCCCGTCCCCACCACTTGCTTTATGAGAGTCTAATTTAGAGATGATGTCTCATACCATAAACAGGGTTATGCATATTTCACTCAGTATAGCCTCAGTTCTAAGTGGAAAATCAGGTGTGGATACCCCGGATGAGTCATGTGTTGAGTTGGATGAGAATTTCCAAGCAAAGCATTCAGCCTTATCAGCTGAGGAAGTTAGGACTTTGAATTGATTGAATAGAGGAGGGATTCAGGATTTGCTGTAGTTCAGCACATGCTGGCAGAGCTGCCAATAATCCTCAGAACCAAACATGTGAGATGCAATTCATTGTTTCATTTTATCAGCAAACAGTAACTTTGCTTCATTGAGGACATGCTTGCACTCATTACGAGCAGAAACAAAGAGATATCTGTTGCAATCAGACATATCTCTCCGGTACTGACAGAAGAAGTGATTCCTGTGGGCTATAGCGGCAGAACAAACGGGTGAGAGCCAAGGAGAAGAGCGCAATTTAACTTGGTATTTTCTTGTTGGAATAAAAGCCTCGATGCTGGCATTTACCCAAGAGGAGACCTCAGATGCACATTTTTGTACGAGGTGATTAAAAAACATTCCAATGGATGTTTCGAAGGAATAATCAAAAAGACCGACATGTCACGGATAATATTTTAAAGTTTAGAAACACTGAAAGGCAATGTGAAAGTCAGTAAAGAGGTTAATATATATGCAGTTTCTTCAAGCCTATTGTAAATGTTTTTTGAGTGTGTGTGTGGGGGGAGAGGTGATTGTTACAAATATAAGGCATTTGAATAAATTTTTTGAAATCTCGTCAATTTTGAAAAGTTCACATGAGTTAACTGTCCCAGCATACGATAAAAAATCCTCGTTTTCTGACTTAACGATATGAAGGCATTTGTAACATGTATGGAACAAGCTATCTCTTTCATGGAATATCCTTGATAGGGTTTTAATTGATTCTTCAAACGAGACTTCTTCCAGTTTCTTTGGTAATATTAGGTTTGAGTATTTTGTATTTTCATCCGTCCCCATTTTTTGTAATAAAAGGGTGACTTTTTCCTTGTCTGACCAGTCTTGGCATCTATTTGTAAATATAGATTCGTATCTTCTGAAATATCCCATTGTCCAGGTCATAATGAAATTCCATTAATGAATTTGCAATTCCTTCGGTAGAGAAGAAGCTGGTTTTATGTTCACTGGTTTCCATCATCAATTTTACAAAAAGTTCGAACTGTTGTTGTTGTTGTTGGTGGTTTTGCAACTGTTGTATTATCTGTTGTTGCTGCTGAACACTGTTAATTGTTCCATACTTTTAGTGTGACAAATCCTTTCAGAAAAACGAACGACAGACAAGAAAAAATAATACAAATACTAAACCTTTGCTTTTTGCCTTCCAATAAAGTCAAATAACACGTGTAATTTTCAAATAATGAACAAATACAACAAAAATATTCTTACTTTTAAAAGATTTTACGTGATAAATCTTTTTTTTCAGAAAGTCTTCCTCTGATTGGAAATTTTATAATATCCTAAGATGTTGTCTTACTTCAAAACTCCTGTAAACCAAATGTATAGCCGACAATTATTTCTCTTCTTGTGAATTCGTTTCGGTGTCACTGAACTTTGGTATGTGAATTTGATTCAACAATCCTCATTGCCAATGTTATATTCTGTGCTAATAGGAATATGGACTGGACAAACACGGTGGATAAATAGTAACAGGTTTATTGTAGAAACCAGTACAACAAGCAAGGAAGTAATAGTTATGTGCACGGTCGTCGCAAGTCAGTTCAGTTGTGTGTGTGTGCTGCTATCGGAATGCTGTTAGTTCTCGCAGATCCCAGCTCGACTGCTGTTCGCTGTCCTAACAAATACTTATAGGTTTTTACCATCTATAGTGTCGCCACTCATGGGGGTGGCAGGTTATTCCATCACATCAGTTTGTCTCTTCACAATCTCTCATATATTCTGCTATCCATTGACACAAGCTTGTTAGCTTGATGTTCTACTCTGCACCTTTAATTTCAATATATCCTACAAGAGTCAAATACACCAAGCCTTCTTTCCTCATTATCTGTCCTAGAAATTTCCACCATCTTTTTCTGATCCTCAGCACAAGTGTCTTTTTGACAGACTACAGGTTTTTTAATGGATTACTATTTCAAGAGGCTTCGAGCTATGATATAAATTTGGCATATTTGAGACCTTGCCAGGTGAGCAATAGTCAATTTTATAGAATGTGAAGGAACATATACTTTTGTTTAAAGCTTGTCGCGAGGACTTAGAGTCATGTCACATTGAAACACCAATTTTCGTACAATCGCCATTTAAGCAACATCAATACTGGTCAGAACCAGGTGCTGTAAGCTTGGATATGTGGGTGGTGTAATATGTGATAGCTCAGAATTGGAAATCAAAGAGCCAAGTTCCAATTGAATATGCTATATCCACTTCATTTCCCCAAAGATATGGGTTAATTAGTAGGACTTGTATTAGTAAATCAATGTTATTTACATTATTTGAACTTTTATCCTCATCTTCATTGGCACCATCACAGCATTTCGCCTGTTGTACACTCCAGCCTTCTTCAGGTGGTTGGAATTTCGAACCAAACCCTTTATTTCATCCACTGGGGTAGATTGTTCTAGTTCCACGTGACATGCCTTCTCTGGATGACTCAGTTATTTCCCATTAACTCAACTCTCCAACTGCTGTAGCCTGGTATTGAACTCACAACTCTTTGGGTCTAGTCACTGGATCTAACCAATGTGGTGAACCAAAATCTTGGAGAGTTTGAGTTAATGGGAAATAACTAAGACATATAGAAGAGGCATGGCACGTGAAACTAGAACAAACTAGAACAATCTACCCCAGTCGACAAAAAGGGTTTGGTTCAAAATTCCAATCACTGGAAAAAGGCTGGAGCGTACAATGGCTGAAACGTTGTGAATATGACAATGAAAATGAGGATAACAATCCAAATAATGTAAATAATAATACATCATCTCAGAGATATAGACAGATAAATCATTGTTATCACAAAAAAATTTTTACAATCTAAAAATATTTTCTGGCTTTAACCTTTACCACACTAATTTCTTTCTAAAATAGTTCCCCTGATATTTTTTTTGAGGGTCCAAAAACATGAACACCTAATTGTTATAAATTTTTTTTGCGCATAGATGTTAATTTTTGTACCGTAATAAAATAATGAATGAGTAATATTTTGATGTAATTCATTACATTTTGTATGCATGTTTTGACGTTGAAAACAAAAAAATTGAAATGTGAAATAAAAAACAAATACATTAAAAAATACATAAATAATTCAATGTAGATTTAACTTTTATTACTCCTTGTGGAGTTCTGGTGGTGCAATAAATAGCGAAATCGCTAAGGCAGCTTTCAATTTATGAAAAAAGTGACATGTTTCCTTGCGTTTACATACGGGAAGACACAAGCATTTGTTTGCTCTTTGTTTCACTTGACTCGTATTTATTTTTCTTGTTGATGAATAAAGTTATTATTTCGTTGTTTATAAATAGACAAAATAATTCACCTTCAGAAAGACTATCAGGTATATCGATGGTTGCCAGTAGCATCCATAAAATTAGTCAAGCATGGATGATAGTAGCCGCTAGAGTAGCAAAGGGAGAGAATTCTATAGCGACTATTGTTGCCTGGAGTGTGGTAAAGCTTAAATAACCTGCAAAGAGTTGATATGTTGTAAAAAAACAAGTCAATCAATCTGGGCTGTGAGTAGTATTTCATAAAGACTTGTTGTCCAAGAACTGAGAAAAGATTCTCTGTATTTTGATACTATCATCAACTTTGAAGGGATCTGTATTTTTAATGCCCACAATACTAGTCTAAACCCTTACTCCACCTTCCCTCTGTCATCATTTAAGTTGTGTTTTGTTGACTATTTCCATGAAAGGACCAACTTCTAATCCAGTCATCAAGTTCATCCAATGTAGCTCTATATACATCACTAAAATTTAATGCACCAACTGTGCATTACTCTTGCATGACAATGCAGGACCACACATTGTAAAATGTGCATATGGCTTCGAATATGAAAGTTTTTTTCTTCCATCTTATCCTACCACCCATACTCTATCGGATTATCACCTTTTTATCTTTACAGCATTTCCTGGATGAGAAACGGTACACCAATTATGAAGGGATTAAAAAAATGTTTATTGGCTCAAAAACCAAAGAATTTATGCTTGAAGCATTAATAATTTTCCTGTACAATGAGATTATGTCTTCAAAAATGAAGGAAATTATTGCTTTGATTGAATCTATAACTGATCATTAAAAATAAGTCAATTAATGCTTTAACATAAAAATGAAAAGACTTCCTTTCCAACCTGAGATATTTCCAAGATTAATTTTAATTCTCTTTGGAAGCGGTTGTTTTTATTGAATTGCTCTTACAAAATATGGATTAAAACACAGGAAAATATGAGTTAATGTCTTGGCCATGCAAATAATTGCATAAAATTGTAACATTAATCAACAGGATTTTAAAACATTTTCAGCTTTTATTCTATCATTGTTTTTACTTAGTTAGCATCTGTAGAAGTTATTTCAAGTATTATTTTTTATATAAAATACAGGAATCTTGGGGCTAAATCAGGTATGGGCAATCTTCTCTGACCAGTGGGCTGCATGAGATATGGCTCATCATAAGGTCGGCTGCACTATTAAAAATTTCAAGGTTCTTTTCTTATTGAATGTACCACATCCATTTTTACTACAGAAGAGCATAAGCATCTGCCTTAGAAATGGGGAAATGTTGGTTCTTTTTTTTCTTTTGAAGAAAATATTTTTTATAATTACAAAATTTTGGTATAATATTATCTTTGATGAGAGAGTGATTAACACAATTTTGTTTCTAATTTATTCATTTGACTATACAAAAAATATTATTTTGAAAGAAAATATATATTTCTTCAGGGAAAAATATTATTACGAACATTTCTAAAGCAAAAGATGTTTGCATGTATGACCTTCCTTAGTGAAAATCACCAATGATTTAAAAAGCTGAAAATTTTTCATGAATAAAAGGTTACAAAATTTAAGAAACTTTGTACTTAATCATTCTTCATGGTTATTTCAAGTATTATTTTTTATATAAAATACAGGAATCTGTATGAGATATATAAAATATAAAATACAGGAATCTGGTGTATGAGAAAGTGTGAGTGAACAAGTGAGAATGAAAGAATCAAATTTCTTTTCATTATTTATAAGAGAAATGAAGTCATGCAAACAAAATTAATTTTAAAAGAAGTAACAAGATGAATAGAATTTTGAAATTTGAAAATTAAAGTTGATTCACTAATTCCACTTCTCCACAGCAATAAACATTAAGTTATCTGCACAAGCATAATCTATCAAGAACATATATGGAATAAAGGAATTAACATATGTAGACTGACGTTAAACTCAGAACTAATAAAATTAGAAATAAACACAAATCCGGTAAACTTGGAAGTAAATTCAAATCTGCTAAAATTAAAAGTAAATTCAAATCTGCTAAAATTAAAAGTAAATTCAAATCTGCTAAAATTAAAAGTAAATTCAAATCTGCTAAAATTAAAAGTAAATTCAAATCTGCTAAAATTAAAAGTAAATTCAAATCTGCTAAAATTAAAAGTAAATTCAAATCTGCTAAAATTAAAAGTAAATTCAAATCTGCTAAAATTAAAAGTAAATTCAAATCTGCTAAAATTAAAAGTAAATTCAAATCTGCTAAAATTAAAAGTAAATTCAAATCTGCTAAAATTAAAAGTAAATTCAAATCTGCTAAAATTAAAAGTAAATTCAAATCTGCTAAAATTAAAAGTAAATTCAAATCTGCTAAAATTAAAAGTAAATTCAAATCTGCTAAAATTAAAAGTAAATTCAAATCTGCTAAAATTAAAAGTAAATTCAAATCTGCTAAAATTAAAAGTAAATTCAAATCTGCTAAAATTAAAAGTAAATTCAAATCTGCTAAAATTAAAATAAATTCAAATCTGCTAAAATTAAAAGTAAATTCAAATCTGCTAAAATTAAAAGTAAATTCAAATCTGCTAAAATTAAAATAAATTCAAATCTGCTAAAATTAAAAGTAAATTCAAATCTGCTAAAATTAAAAGTAAATTCAAATCTGCTAAAATTAAAAGTAAATTCAAATCTGCTAAAATTAAAATAAATTCAAATCTGCTAAAATTAAAAGTAAATTCAAATCTGCTAAAATTAAAAGTAAATTCAAATCTGCTAAAATTAAAATAAATTCAAATCTGCTAAAATTAAAAGTAAATTCAAATCTGCTAAAATTAAAAGTAAATTCAAATCTGCTAAAATTAAAATAAATTCAAATCTGCTAAAATTAAAATAAATTCAAATCTGGTAAAATTAAAAGTAAATTCCAATCTGCTAAAATTAAAAGTAAATTCAAATCTGCTAAAATTAAAAGTAAATTCAAATCTGCTAAAATTAAAAGTAAATTCAAATCTGCTAAAATTAAAATAAATTCAAATCTGCTAAAATTAAAATAAATTCAAATCTGCTAAAATTAAAATAAATTCAAATCTGCTAAAATTAAAAGTAAATTCCAATCTGCTAAAATTAAAAGTAAATTCAAATCTGCTAAAATTAAAATAAATTCAAATCTGCTAAAATTAAAAGTAAATTCAAATCTGCTAAAATTAAAATAAATTCAAATCTGCTAAAATTAAAATAAATTCAAATCTGCTAAAATTAAAAGTAAATTCAAATCTGCTAAAATTAAAAGTAAATTCAAATCTGCTAAAATTAAAAGTAAATTCAAATCTGCTAAAATTAAAAGTAAATTCAAATCTGCTAAAATTAAAATAAATTCAAATCTGCTAAAATTAAAAGTAAATTCAAATCTGCTAAAATTAAAAGTAAATTCAAATCTGCTAAAATTAAAATTAAATTCCAATCTGGTAAAATTAAAATAAATTCAAAACTAGTAAAGTTAGAAGTAAATTTAGTTTGGAAATGGTTGAAAAAAAAAGAAAGCACAAAAAAAAAAAAAAATTGAAACAAATGATTCATTCTTACCACATCTGCTTGTAGATCAATGAAACAAACAATGGCATCTATCACAATTCTACATCTAATAGAAGACAGGAATTTGTAGAGTATTATAATTTACATCTTGAAGGAATTCGGTGCATAGGGAGGTTAGTCTGAATCAGGTAATATTGATTTTGCTCATCATTCAACTCACAAAAATAAAGAAAATACTTTTAAGATATAAAAAAAGAAATAAGTAAAAAGAGATTTTTTAAGAAATGTTTATTTGTAAAACTTTAATCAAATGGTTTTTGAAATTTTACAACATAAAATAAAGAAAATTTCATCTCTTGGCTAAAACTGATAAAATATTTTGGAGAATCTTTCTTCTAAATTCAAACCCAAATGGAACCTATTCAAAATGTAATTGGTGAAGTCAGTTGATAATAATTCCTAGTTGAAAGGTCTTCTTTTATCAGCTGTGTTCCTTCAGGTCATATGCAAATCTGGCACTCCACTACTTCCCATCCCTAATAGCTCTTAGCAATGATTTTCCCTTTACTAAATCTTGTCCCTGTTATGCCATCCATTTGCATATGTTCATTAAGTATGTTACTTGCTGTCTTCCTTTGTCCTTCAGTATGTCCTATGAGTGTCAAATTCTCCAAGCCTTTTTCCTCATTACACTTCCTAGAAACTTCAACTGTCTCCCTTCTGTTTCTATCTTCCTTAAAACTTCCTAATTGTTCACATCCTTTTGTAGAACATCTCTGTTGCCTCAAGTCTCTCCACAGAAGAGGATATTGATATTCCATAGGAGTTTGGCACTCTTTTCTTTGTTTCTTAATACTTTGTTTACCTTTCAGAAAGCATCTTCCACTATTCTAATGTGCCTTTAGATTTTGCTTTCACATTATCTGTTAAAAAATTTCCCAGATATTTAAATTTCTAGCTAAAAAGGACAGAATTAACAATTATCAGATAAAAAAAAAATACTCAGATAAACTCAGGAAATAAAGAGAAAAATATTTCAATTTAAAAAAAAAACAGAAAAGAAAAAAACTTTTCTTTAGAAATGCATATCCTATAATTACAAGATATAAACTGGGATTAAAACATTAATCACTGACAATCCGTTTTTTAAAGATATCTGGTACATTTATTTAGTGAAGTTAATTGCAATGCATTTATATTATACATATAATAGCTCCGACACTAACACTTATATTAATTTCTGATCATTGACAATCTCTTTCTTAGAGATATTCAATGCATTTGTATCTGCACTATGCTTATAGCCTCTGATGGTCGCACCTTGTCGTGGTGGGGGGGCTTGCGTGGTCCAGTGACTCTGAAGTAATGCTGTTGGGAGTTATAAACACCTTGTAGGTCCACCAATGGCAGCAAGGTTGAAAATGAGGACCCAGACTAAGAGCAACCAACCACAAAGACCCCAATAGTGGAACAAGCGGATGATGATTATGACAGATCTCAACAGTTGAACCAGTGGATGATGGGCATGCTAGAGAAGGTACCACTCGAAATTATAACAGCCAGCGTTAGTCTGTTGCAGTTTCATTATTGGATTCTGTATGTCTCATTCCATATGTGCCACAGAGGAAGACATGAAATCAAGTGTGTGGGTCATTTCCTGGCAAGTTGAGGTCCACCTTAAACAAATTCATGCCATCAGCACTTTCTTCTATTCTGATTTTCTTTCCCCTGCAAACAACACTTGCAAAGCCAAAGTGAATGGATGACAGGAGCAGGTTTTGGTGAAACTGGAAGCTTCTAGTTCTGAACATGCACATTGGCAGCAATTTCAGTTATTAATGCCATCATCATAAAAGACGTGATCAGTAAAGAAGAAATTAAATTCTTGGATATGAGATAAAGCTGATGTGGATGCTTATAAAATCTCAATTTCCTCAGTAATCTATGCCTGTAATTCTCAAAATTTCCACAGTTTTCATCGAATTGTTTGAAAGATAATTCTTCAGTGCCAGTTTTGAGTCCAAATTGGTTGGAAAAAATTACAACCTTGAAAAGGTAAAAAAAAAAAAAAAAAAAAAAAAAAAAAATCGAAAAAACTGATTTTTTTACACTTTGTGCAAAAATCAAAGACAAAATATAATGTCTGTAAAAAACAGCGTACAATCAATTTAGAGAGTTGAAATCTAATGCAAAAGATTATTAGAATTATAAAAAAAAATTTATATTATAAATAAAAATTATCATATATTATTATTATTATCATGGTCCATGGAAGAGGTTCCTTCTTTGCAAGATTGAGAATACAAAAACGGCCCTTTTTGCCCCCCCCTCCCCATTTGAGGATGTGCCTCAGTTACACCCAATTGTTGTTACTAATATTGATTTTCAGGTGGGTTGATTTTAAACTTAAACTGCTCCAATAGAATAGCAAAAATTCCCAGTAATGAAACACCTGGTCGAAGATGGGTTATACTGTTAATGTTATGTTTGTATTAATTCCTAATTATTAATAATCTTTCTTCCTGATTTTGAATATATTTTTATTGTAAAATAATTTGCTATAATTTTCAACAGGAAAACCATTAACAATAGATTTACATAATGCATGAAAATAGCTCAATTCTGTCAGTAATACATACATTAATTCCTGCCCAATAAAAAACATTTTCCCTATTCTCAACGTTTTCCTATTGTATAATCAGCAATATATTTCTAATGTACAATCATTTGCAATGCATTTACATTCTACATATAAACCTTATTTCTTCAATCATGCCAGCATTAATTCCTGACCACTGATAATACCTTTCTTAATTCCAGTTGAGGACATATAGATTGAATGCTAAATCTTGACTGAAGAAATATTTTGGTTGAAAGTATACTGATAATAGTATGGTAATTTTCATTCATCCATGCATAGTCCTGTGATTGATTAATTGATTTGTTGTTTTTTATAGGTTATCAACCTTCTGCAGTTTATTTAAAGCCAGAAAATATTTTTATAACAAACCCAACTATAATTGGAACTTTGCGCTCTGATTTCCAATTCTGAGAGGTTATCCATTACACCACCTGCACATCCAATCTTACAGAACCTGATATTTCCAAGTATTCACCCATCTAGGTTCAAATCTTGCTGGAGGGGACATTTTCTTCATTAGATTTTCTTGTGTGCACAGACTGGTAGACAAATACTGTTTAAAATAATTAGAGTGTCTCTTCAAATATGGGTATCCACTAAAAATAATGTTTGAAGTAATAAAAATATGTACACTAGAGTTCAAAAGTTTGAAGCCGCCCCCAGAATTATCATGGGATGAACTTAACAGAAGAGTGAAAAAAAAAACAAAGAAAAAAAAGGAAAAAAAAAGAAAAAAAAGAAAAAAAAGGAAAAAAAAAGAAAAAAAAGAAAAAAAAGGAAAAAAAAAGAAAAAAAAGAAAAAAAAGGGAAAAAAAAGAAAAAAGAAGAAAAAAAAGGAAAAAAAGAAGAAAAAAAAGGAAAAAAGAAAAAGAAAGAAAAAAAGAAAAGAAAGAAAAAAGAAAAGAAAGAAAAAAGAAAAGAAAGAAAAAAGAAAAGAAAGAAAAAAGAAAAGAAAGAAAAAAGAAAAGAAAGAAAAAAGAAAAGAAAGAAAAAAGAAAAGAAAGAAAAAAGAAAAGAAAGAAAAAAGAAAAGAAAGAAAAAAGAAAAGAAAGAAAAAAGAAAAGAAAGAAAAAAGAAAAAAAGGAAAAAAAAAAGAAAAAAAGGAAAAAAAAAAGAAAAAAAGAAAAAAAAAGGAAAAAGCTCTTAGAGTCATTGAAAAAAGAATGGATCAGTTATCAAACTT
>OZ038491.1:52950627-52983127 GCA_964036315.1 Acanthosepion esculentum | reverse complement strand
TGCTGAGGACAATTTTGGGTCAACAATTAGCTGCTAATAAAGGGCAGAATCCTTGCTTGGCTGAGAATTTCAGTTAAAATTTTCTATTAAGAAGAAGGCTGATTGTTAAAATGTATGATAGCCCTCGGCTCCTGTGAATATAACATCTATCCAGATCCTCATGGCCTCAGCACTGGGGGCCACTAGGTAGTATGTGCGGTCATATGTCTTTACACAGAAAGTCAGCTTAGGGTTGGGGCTTTTTACTGTGCGTAGGTGGTCGACATAAACTTCTTCTATGGCTTGAAAATAGATTCCACCTCTGGCTTTGGCCTCGTTCTTATCACTGTAATACAGCAGTGATCTCTTTATTCGGTCAAACAGGAACCAGCGTTTGTTCCAAGTCTTAAACTTGTTACCCATTTTCTGTAGGTAGCCACGGCAACTTGTTGTCGTGACAACAACAAATGGGCAAGAGTCCAAATGGTGACCTGCCGTTTCTATATGTTGCCGCAGGTCAAAATCTTTGTTTCGGATGGGGAGATATCGGGTGAGAGGACGTGCCTGCAAATGGAAAGTGAAAAATTTATAGAGAGAAGAAAAGCAAAACATATTTGATATAGATTCATGAAGAATTAAAATGGAAACCATCTCTATTATGAATGAATAATTTTGCGGTATCATCCAATTTGGGGAAAGAATTCATACAAGCTAAAAATATTTACTGGCTTTAAATAACCTGCAAAGAGTTGATAAACCATAAAAAAATTAATGAATGAATGAATCACTTACTGATTGCTACACAAGCATGCCTCTTAGATTTATTTACATTCTCTGGGATATAAATAGAAACTGTGGCCACAATTTATATATTGATTGTAATATAGAATTGACTCCCCACTTTATATGCACATAATTTATCAAATTCTGATTAGGTATGAATCCACCTCTTCTCCCCCAGCTATGGGCTAATTAGTAAAACTTGTATCACTAAAACATTATTATCTAAAAAAAAATTCTTACAATCTAAAAATACTTTCTGGCTTTAAATAATTTGCAAATGGTTGATAAACTGTATAAAATGAATCATTCAATTTGGGGAAATTTACAATAAATTTAATTTTAAGTTTTTCTGAATAACTGTTCTTTCATATAAGCATTCAACAATGTTGGGTTTTAATAATACTAAAATTGTTCCCCCCGCAACCAACTTTTCAAATATCTGACCAGAAACTTGTTTTTTCTGGTTGTTTCTTATTCTGACAGTAAACAGGAGAGTGATTCCAAAGCAATTTGTAGTAGAGATGAAGGCAGTGAAAACAATGATTTGCTCACAAAAAATTCTTTTGAGGCTTTATTTCATTAGCAAACAGGACAGTGATTCCAAGCCAATTTCTAAATGTTGATAAAGTAATGGTTGTTCTGGAGATTCTGCTAATACAGCATCAGGTAAAAATATCCTGGTTCCAAGTGGTTAAGAAAAATCATTACATATACAAAACTAGAAAAATCTTGAATTAAATGCTAAACCTTCATCTGAAATTAAACTCCAATTTAAAATTATCTAGCCATCTTGAAAAGGGTTTAAATATATAATTGAGTAGTGGGGGTTCGATATGGAAAACTGGAGATTGCATTAAGTGAAACCTCATTTCACTTTATAATAGATTAATCAGCAAAAAAAAAAGAATGTCCCAATAAAATTGACCATGACAGCTGATTTGTCAGCTGGAATATATTCTTTATTAGCAGACACATTAATTCTTCACCTACAAAAAATGTCACTGCATGACTAACTCTAGAATATCCACACATGCTTGCATGCTATATCTCCACACATACAAATTTACAGGAAAATATATTATATGAATACTGTATTGCTTAAGAGGTAAGATACCCTATCATTAGCTAGGCATTTTTGGAAATACTGGGTGTCATCAATATTTGAGGAAAAAAACAAACAATATATATGGTATGATACTAACAGGATATACAATAAAAAAATATTTGATTTAATAGCTTATCGTACTAGCAAGTCCAAGTTATGGATTCTACCGTGTCATTTTTCTTTCTAACACAACAAATTATCAAATTTTTGATTTGCTATTAAATATTTGTGTTTATTATTAATTAGATTTTCAATAGTTTAGCACAATGTTCTACATACGGTATGCCTACATGAATGCAAAAGTTACTGTACTAGTAGAAAGCTGCCCACTGGTTATTATCAATATTTGATAAAAAAAATATATTTAGGATGATACTAATGGGATATATGGTATATATTACATACAGCGTATCCGACACACCAGTCTTCTGGTTGGTGGGACCGGTGAGAAATCAGCAAGCCACCACAGTCCTTGCAAGAAGAGATGTGATGAAGATTGCTGGCTGGAATGTCCACACTCTTCGCGATGAATGAACACAGTCTCTCACTGTCAGGACTCTGCACAAGTATGGTGTTTGTGTCGCCTGTCTGTCAGAGCTCCGCCTCCTGGATAACAGGCATAGAATAATCAAAGTGTCAGAGTCTGACTGCATCTACCACCTTTACCATAGTGGAGTGGAGGACAACAGTGGGCTGTATGGAGTGGTGATTGCTCTCAGCCCAGTAGCACAGGCAGCACTGCTCGCTTGGGAACCAATCTCCCACAGGTTGGCCATGGTCCGTCTCAAAGGTGCTGTTATAAACATCACTGTCATCTCCGTCTACACACCGACACTGACTGCAGCGGAGGAGGACAAGGACACCTTCTACCGCGACCTACAAGCAGTTGTAGATCGTACTCTTCTAGTGGTGGCAGGGGATTAGAACGCTCGCACAGGACCAGCAGATGAGGGCACCAGACATGTTCTAGGTCGATTCGCCTCAGTACATGGTGTGACAATGGCGACCGCCTAGTTAACTTTGCGGTTGCAAATCATCTTGTGGTGACTAACACTCGTTTCCAGCACCCTCGACGACATCTTGTCACCTGGCACTCCAATGACGGTCGTATGTCCAACCAGATTGACTACATTCTGGTGCAAGCAAGGTGGGCAAGCTCTGTACTTGACTCTCGAGCTTATCAGGGTGCAGATATGGGCAGTGCGCATGGATCAGATCATACACTTGTCTGCGCGAGCCTGAAGCGAATCAACGTCGCCAATCTGAAGTTACACACGGGAGAACAGTTCAAGTTGGAATTTCACAATCAGTTCTCTCTCCTCCAACCAAGCTCAGAGCCTCAACCAGAAATTGAATGTCAGGCTCTCAAATCTGCCGCCGTCAAAGTGGAACACGCCCATTTTGGTGTTAACCGTCACCGATATTGGGACTGGATCACCGGGGAGAGCCTTTGACTGGTGGAGAGGGCGAGGGTAGCGCGACTGACGGGAGCTACGAACTTTCGCGATCTACGACGCCGTGCAACTCATTCCATCCGCGCTGACCGAAATGCGCACTGGTGTGCCTTCGCCGAGGAGACTGAGCGTGCAGTGGCCTGTGGTGACTCTCGCAAACTCTACCAGATGGTGAGGCGGGCGAGCCGCGGAATTGCGGGGGTGAGTGAGATGCTTTGCTCCCGTGATGGTGCTATTATTGTGGGTCTGTGCAAGCAGCTAAATCAGTGGAAAGAGCATTTTAACGAGCTAGTCAATCATCCGACTCCGGCGACGGAAGTAGTCGTTGAACTGACTGATGAATACGACTGCAACACTGCACCCCCAACGGTAGATGAAGTGCGAAATATTCTGCACTATCTGTGTAACAACAAGGCTCCTAGTGAGGATGGTATACCTGCAGAAGTATATAAGGCCGTACCAGATGTATTCGCCTTGTGGGTGCATCGTGTCTTCAATGCAGTCTGGCTCTCTGAGACCTACCCTGCCGATTGGAGTGAGGCCATCCTGCTACCTTTCTTCAAAAAGGGTGATAGGAAACTCTGCTCAAATTATAGAGGAATCAGCCTCATCGACGTGGCAGCCAAAGTATTTGCAGTGCTTCTCTTGCAAAGATTTCAGGGCATCTGTGATCTGCGAACTCGCCCATCTCAAGGTGGTTTCCGCCCGGGCAGAGGATTTGATGATCAGCCTGCAGTGCACCCTCGAACAACGCTGAGCATACCAGCAACCAACAGTCCTCTGCTTCGTCGACTTTGCAGCTGCCTTCAACTCCGTTGATAGAGGCTCACTCTGGTGTATCATGGAGGCCAATGGCATGCCTGCTAAACTCCTTCGTCTCATCAAGGGCTACTACCGGTCGACGCGAGCCCGTGTTCGTGCTTATGGTGAGGAGTTGGGGACGTTTGAGGTGAAGACTGGTGTGTGGCAAGGGTGTGTCCTATCCCCTACCCTATTCAACTATACAATCGACTACATCCTCAGCAAGGCCCTTCGGGGCTACTCTGGAATTGCAGTCAATCGGAATGTCAGGGTGTCTGATCTGGCCTATGCGGACGACATTGTCTGGGTCGACCCGAACTGTGACGATGTGCAAGCAGCGCTCAACCGTGTGCAAGCTGCAGCACAGGATGTGGGTAAGACCATCAATGCCCCGAAGACCAAAGTTATGCCATCCCTGGTTGATCCGATCAACTGGCAGCCACTGACGCTGGACGGGGTAAATCTGGAGGACGTGCAGACTTTCATTTATCTCGGTTCAACCATTATACCATCCAGGCAGGCTGCTGCTGAGGTCAAACGCCATATAGGAGCTGCAAGGTCCGTATTCGTGTGTCTCAAGCAGTCACTATGGGGGTGACGAGAGATTTCTGCGGGTACAAAGGGGCGCATCTATTAGGCTATTGTTCGGACTATCCTTCTCTATGACTGCGAAACGTGGCCACTTAGTGCGGTTTACCTACAAAGACTTGAAGTGTTCCACAACGATTGCCTTCGCTGCATTCTACGATGCCGCTGGATTGATTGTGTGCCCACAACCACTCTGCGTCCTCTTCCACCCGTCCTGATGGTTCAGGCACGCAGCTTGACGTCCGGAGGGAGAGATTAGCCATGATGGACTTCTCCCTCCTTCTCTTCCTGGCTGGCGAAGACGTGTCGGTGGGCAGCTGAAGACGTGGGCTAGCACGATCAAGGATGACCTAGCAGTACTATCGGGTTCGCAAGTAGTTGGTCTTCGACGATGGAATTGCGAGTGGCTCGCCATTTTGTGCGACTTGGCTCAGGATTGGCAGGCGTGAGCAGCGATGGTCCGAGATGCTGTACTTGCTCGGGAGGAAGCCGGTTCAACCTGATACATATGAATGATGATTGTAGGCTTAGGTCTGAGACTTGTGATTGTTGGCAAATTCCTTTATACAACTTGACCTTTCAGTGCTAAGATGCAAGGTGCTTTTTGAGAGCATTTTTCAGGAAAAAAAATGCATCTTAGCATACAAGAAATAAGGTTTTATATATGGTGGCAGTAGTGGTTAGTGGTTTGGATTGAGGAATCAGAGAGCCGAGTTCAAGTTCCAGTCGAATCCTTTACATTCACTTATGTGCTAATACCCTTGGGAAAAGTATCAATCCTCTTCTTCTCCCTCCGGCTATGGGTAAATAGCAAGACAGACTGGGTTCTATAGCCTTGGATGGCAACTGGTTTAGGAGAAGGACAACTCTGAATTCAAAACCTGTGGTCTCTGTATTCGGCCCTTCAAAAATTGTGGTTGATTCTGCAAAAAGCTTTCACCACTATAATCAAATCATATGTGCTGGTGTCTGTCTGTTGGTTCCTAGAAACTGAGCTTGATCCTCATATGTAAAATACAATGGGCGAGTTCACTATATATATATATATATATATATATATATATATATATAAAACACTGCTAAAAGTACAGCTTTAAACATTTTTCCAACTTCCATTAATAAAAAAAAGGACTTGATTCTCTGTCACACAATATCTGCATCGTGTGATGTAATGTACATGTCTGTCTGTGATGTGCATGAGTGACTTGCATGCACTTGTGACATTTAATGTACGCACACACACACACACATATATATATATATATATATATATATATATATATATATATATAGAAACAGTTTAATCAAGATCAAGTTTGAAATAAGACATTGGAATAACACATTTCCTTCCTAGCCAGTCTCGACAACTCCTGTCCTGGGCTTAGCAACAAACAAAATTGGAGTAAAAAACCTAAAAAATCTCATAAGATTTTATTGAGATTATTCAACATTGAATAACATTACTTTTTAAAGTTTTTGTCTATTTTTAATTTTCTAGAAATATTTTTAGGTCTATCATTGAATTAAAATATGCACACACACTCAAACATACATGCACACACAATTTGAATTAAATTAAAATGGACATCTGTGTCTTAAGGACTAATTTCCCTTTCTATCTGGCAACGACCCCTGGGTAACAAGTATAAGCCAGCCTTTTGAAGTCATGTTTATGACTTCTGCATTTAAACAGAGTATATTTTCTAATAAATGCATTTTAAAAAGAGCTATTTTAAGTTGGTCATCTTGCTATCAGCAATGCAATAGTACTCATACCGAACCAATTGTTGGTAAAATCTGCTGTTATAGTAATGCTTTCTTTTTTTGTATATTCATTTGCAATTTTCTTGACTGACGTTGAATATGAAGAAATATTGTATTTATTGAAGATTCTCAGTACATGTTGGCATTGTATCCAGCTGATTAAATATACATCCCGTGGGTAGAGATTCCAGAATGGATTCATTATTAATCAACATTATCTTATTTCCACTCATATTAGTGACATTTAGATAAAGAGTGTTTCATAATAAAATAAATTCTTTTTGCTGATGGATGTTTTTTCTTCTTATTAGTTTCCATACCTAATGGTATTGATAAATGTGCACATGTTCTTCTTGAATTCTTGTCTGAATTTTATTGATAAGGTGTTATCATTATTTACAGTCAGACTAATATCCTCATCTTTGTTGTTGCTCTCACATTTCAGCTGTTGTGCCTTCTGGTCTTCTTCAGATGTGTATCAATGCAAGCAGCCTTCAGTGATTTCAAACTGAACACTTTATTTAATCTATGGTGGTAGATTGTTCTTGTTCTGTGCATGTCTAGGGATATCTTATGTCTAGGGATATCTTTTGGGGATAAAGAGTTATTTACTTTAGGACTAATATCCCCATCTTTGTTGTTACTATCACATTAATTTGGTCGTAGGTTTCTCAAGTCCAGTAGTTGTTATTGCTCTTCCTAGTATCGACAGGGGTTTCCTTCCTAACCTTTTATTTGTAGAATGTCAGCTTATTAATTACGTCATTATTTTCTATTCCAGTTGCATGTATTATCCATTTTAGTTGTTGCTACCATTGAAAGTGATGTGGTTTCGGTTATTTGGCGCAGTTCTTTGAATGAATTTAACAGAGAATTTAACTCTGAAAGGACATAATGAAGGCAAGAGAAGAAAACTGACCTGCTGTATTTGCCGCTCACGAAGTTGTACCTGCTGCTGCACTAACTGATCCCTTAGCATGGATTCCTCCTGCAGTTTTCGTTCAAGCTCTTCCCTTTTCAGACGTTCCTCTTGTAATGCGGACATTTCATTCTCTCGTAATTTCACCTGAAAATAAGTGGGTAACATATGTAAACAAAAAGCAGAAGAATACTAACATGTTTTTTTTAAAGAATTCAATAATTACCATTATCAATAGAAATGTAATTTAAGGCTTTGATAATTTTAATATCAATCCATCCAAATACAGAGATAATAGTTGGATATATAAATACTGTCTAATATAAGGTAATATATTGAAACAAGCACATGAAATGAAAAAAAAAAAAAACAACCTTTGTTTTATGATTAAAGATGTTGAAATACAACTGACTTACAGGTTCTCAGTTTATTTGAAATGTTAATTTAAGAGAGAATGAAGGTTTCCTGATTTCATTTCATCAGATCGCTCATGACTGCAGGAAAAAATAAAGCAGCAGCAGTGACATAAAATCATCTTGCCTTTTTTGTTTGCTTCATATACATTTACATGATCAAATTAATACAATTAAATTATATGATTATATTATGTGCTTTGCCTTCATTTGACCACATGTAATATGGATGTATCCTTTTTTTTTTATCACACTATAAGCTGTGATCAAGCCAGGAAGCTGAATATTTAATGACTGATGAAAATAACACCTTGCCGAGGACAGAAATCGATCTGGTGAATTGGGAGACAAAAGCTGCAGATAAAACCCATTTCGAAAAGAGTAATTCACAAAAAAAAATCCTTCGAAAAAACACCAAAAAACAAATAGAAGAGATGAAATGAGCCTAAAGAAAAGCCACAGCTCTCAATGCCCTGAACTCTCCTACCCTACCATGCAGTGTCTGTGGACATCTCTTCATATCCAAATTAGGACTCATTTCACACAGAACGAAATGTCGATGAACACCCCAATACTTGGCAACAAGTTCTATCAATGATAATATATATATATAATTAAGGTTTTGCTCAGCATTGTTGCAGTATAAACCACAGATGGGCTCTGTGGGTGTTGAACAAACACAAATGTGTCTGAGTGAGTGTCTGCAATAGGGATTGGCTAGCCGCCCTAGTAGACAGGTATCCTCAAATACGAGTGACCAGCTATTATATATATATATATATATATATAAAAATGTATATTTGAGCAGCAACTTTTGGGAGTGCAACAATTGTCTGTAGTGTTTGTTCTAAGTCCTTCCAGCCACTTCTTTAGCCATTTTTGAAGGGTTTGTTTTTAATTAATATTAATTTCTTTTCACAGTTATCTTTTAAGATGTAATTGTATGGTCCGTAATGTTAATATATCTAGCCATAAAGTTTATTGTAAAGTTTTATTACAAGTCTCACAATAGAAAGTTATTTCTTTAATCTTTTAGTGACCATTATTTCATTTGTGGAATATATTTTCAGAGATATTATTTTGATAACAAGATGGGCATTAATTTTGATTATTTTATCAATATCATAGATATAGATTGCATTTTAGCTTTTTCAGTGTATCAATAAAATAATCAAAATTAATGCTCATCTCGTACCACGATGTTGTAAAATATGATTACTAACGGAACAGTAGGCACTTAAAGATTAAAATACCATGTCCTTTCAGGACATAAATGACCGTGGCACTCCACGGGTATTTTTTCTTTAATATATAAACTGCCATGAGTTCTTGGTGTTTTCTGTTGTTTTTCTCCATGGTTTAGAATGAAAAATAATCCTTCTCCAAGACTAGATGCTAGTCAAGGCTAGAGAGTCTAGTCTATTATTTAACTTATAACTGACAAAAGAGAAGATGAACTCGTTGCATGTCAATAACATTTATACTCACAATACATTTGCAGTAAAAAGTATTAAAAAACCTTGACCAACAAGTAACAAGAATGCTTTTGAGTTTTAGGTCTTTTTATCAGGGGGAAACAAATTATAGTCATATTAAAAGCTTTGTAATCTTTAGATCAGTATCGTAAAAACATTTGTAGCTTATACATTTTATAACAATTATTTTAGAATATAGTTGTTTTTCATTTTTACACATACAAAGAAACACATCTTGTTTTCATTATAATTACACACACAAGAATAAAGTTGCATTTAAAAAACAAAGCAACAATATGAAGATGTTATTAACATTACAGTTAAACTTATGCTGCAATATCTTTAATAATCCGTTTATTGTATCACTCCAGAAAATGCCTGACCCCTGCTGCCATGCTCTATCTTTATAAGAGTCAGATAAGACCAAGAATAGAGTATTACTGTCATATCTGGGCTGGTGGAGCCCCAATCCTCACTGTCCAGCATAAGACAGAATTCAAAAGTGCTTACACATCCTTGTGGGTGATGAATTATTTTCCACCTTGCAGCTCTGATCTCAGACAAAACGTTACCAGCCTTTCACCACTATGTCGCTATTACTCTGGCAGATCAGATGAGTTAAATTCCTTAGTGTCACCAACTTGGAGATTCACAACTAGGACCCCCCACCATCATGCTGTGTTCTCAGTGGCAAACCATCCCCATTCTTTTAATGTTCCTTTGATAAAAAGCAAATTCCACTCAGATAGCTTCTTCCCCAGAATTGTTATTTTGCAGAAGAAACTCCTTAGAGAATGCTTCCCTGACAACTGCAATCTTGATCTCTTCAAGTTCAGGGTCAACTGATATCTACCCTACATGTCTTTATGATACTTCCCCCTCCCTTGCAATTTAATTCAGTAACCCTCTACCTTGAGCAGCTTTTGAGCCTTTTATGAGTAAAACAAAAAGTTGCTGTTGCTTTCACCAAGTCTTGTAAAATGTTAATCGGTCAATACTCATTCTCCACTTTATGTTTATTATAACTGAAAATCCCTTTTCACAAATGCTGCCAAACATGGTCACTATTGTTAATCAATGATACAAGAAAACATACTGGGAATACAGCATAATTATAGAATTCTACCAGAAGGATGTGGGCTGCTGGAAACCACTTTACAGCAAAGCATTGACAAGTGAAAATCTCTAATCAACACAGTATAGCTGCACACTAATTAATGGGCGGACCATGTTTCAAAACTACCTCTGATCAATTGTATAAGCACATTTAAAGGATGAATGCCTCGGTGTAATGAGATTTTAAATTCTCATGTTCTTTTTCATGGGCTTTATCTGCATCCAAGCTGAACAAATCAGATTAAATTTTCTTGGTCTACTGTACATGGAAATATAAATACTCAATACAAAAAGATATTGTTGAAGGGTCTATGAGTTATCACCCTTTGCTAGGCACTTTTGAATATTTAAATACTAGCAGCATGGCCCGTGCTTGATTCAAAAATTGTACGACTCATACAGCAATCGCTATCACTTGACTTAAAATATTTTTGCCCTTCCTTGCCTTTAAAGGAGTGCCCTTTGACGTGCTGATGTTGCTACATGCCTTACTTCTTGCCTATCTCACACTGCAAATTTTTTCTAAGCTCTATACTAAACATTAAATCTGTTACGAAAAAAGAACTAAACAAAATGCACACAAAACGATCAGCTTTAAAAAAGGACTCGTAACTGGAAAAACCGAATGAAAAAAGAATGTTAACAACAAATACTTTTTCACACCCAACCCAGTTCTGCGGAATTAGAATCAACGTTGATTTTAAGCAAGCGAATGAACTAATTGGAGTAAAGTGCCATGCAGATTTAAATTTTTCCCACTTGTGACGAATGCAGCTATCGATTATTTTTGCATGCTAGTTAACGTTCGTGTCAGTCAGCTGTTGGCTCTCATGCTGGCCAATAGAATCTTCCTGCCTATTTGTGGCAGCCAGCTATAGGCTCTCACTCTGGCCAGTAGAAAATGGCCGCAAACTACATGAAAACTGCCGTAGAAACATGAAAAAAATTGATTATTTCCACTATCGATGGGAGTTGGGAAATGCAAAGTCGGTCTTGGACTTTCCACTAACTTGGAGCATGTGCATGTAAATTTTGGTGCAAATCTGTCAAAAATTGCGGCCATGCATTCGTTACACACACACATACACATCCTGCCTTTTATAGATAGAGATTAATAGTGGATACATTCAACCAAATTCCCATAAATGCCATTGGATGCAATACTTAGTCTTTAATTTTTAATAATTAATTTTAATTATCAGTTTTTAATTTTTCATTACTTGCTCCAAAATACTAATATTTTTTTGTGCTGAAATGCAGCCTTTTTTTTTCCTTTTTTAAACTAAACTGAATAATTAGTTACACTATTTATATTTAAACTATATAACTCAATTTGTTGTTGTTATCACAACATTTTGGCAGTTCTACCCTCCAGCCTTCCACAGGTGTATATCAATCTGGGTAACTGACAGGGATCTTATTCACTATATTGATCTGGGTAACCTACAGTGAATTTATCTACTAGTGGATAAAAGCATTGGTTTGTGAATTGGGTGACAGTGGTTTTGAGTTCAATCCCTGAGTTGGGTGGTGTGTACTTGCACTCAGTGGAAATGGATGAGCAATAACTGAACTGTACTAAATAAAAAAAAAAAAGAGCTAGATGATGTCTCCAGATATGTGCAGTGGAATAAAGAGTTCAGTTCAGAATTCCCTGTTGGCAGTTGGTTGAAAAGGTGGGGAGAGGTAGGAAATCAATTGAAATGGAGGCGAGAGATAGGAAATCAGTTGGAGAAGCAGGAGATCATTTGAAAAGTTGGGGGAGAGGCAGGAAATCAGTTAAAGGTCGGTGGAGAGGCAGGTGTGTATGATAAAGCAATACATAGATATCTTGTATTTTTTATAATGAGTCTTAATTGTTGTATTGTGAGAGCTTAATTCTCACTGTCCATTTCAGCCTAATTTGTAATATTATTCTACACTTTTGTATATATTAAGTCAGTGTACAATCTTATATAAGTTAATATTAGTTAAACAATTATTTTTTTTTTAAGAGTTCTTGAAATTAATGAACAAATTCAATGAAGAATATACATATAATATTAATTAAAGTAAATCACCTGTTCATCAATGAGGTGCATTTTTTCTGTCTGTGCCTGTGCCAGGAGCCGCTCCAACTCTGACAGTTTTTCCAGGTGGTCGTTGTCACTACTTAGGCTACATGGAAACAAAAAAGAAAAAATATATAGTTAATAGTTGACTTACTTAGATTTTTATGAAGAATAATAGAAAAAGAAATATAAGTGTTAAACAACATTAAATTAACATTCATCCTCTATTTAAAGTTACTCATTATCACTGAAAAAAAAAATCAAGATTCCAAAATCTGTTTGGATAATTTTTTTTTTTTTTTTTAAAGCTTATCACCCCAAGCAAGGCTAAATTCATGAGCTGCATAAAGAAGGTTAATATAATTTTCTTTTTTCATTGGAGCCTCCCATTGTTGATATAATTTAGAATCATTTACATGATATGGGTGGCTCTGAATGATATTGTTGTCTGTGTGGCTCACATTGATGGGAATGAACCAAACTGTTTGATATATTAGTGACTTTTTTTCTTTTTGCCATCTTAATAAACAAAACAACACTTCCTTTTATGTGAAGAAGGCTGTATAAGCATTTGAAACAATGTCAGCAGTACAAAGAATTAACTGCATTGTCTGAAAAAAAAATCTGGAAATAAAACAAAATCTACATTGAAAAATTTAAGAACAGATCCTCATGTAGTACATTCACCCTAGCTTAATAAAAGCATAATTAGTTCATCTAATAACAGATGAATATATAGCACAATTTAACCAGTTTCAAAGGAAAAAGATTTTGTAAAAGACACTTAGCAAATGGATAGAATGTAAACTTGAGGAAGCTTATAGAACACACTGGCAAAAAGAAAATGATAAAAACAATATGAGGATGATATTTTAAATCATTCTAAAAATGATATGCCTTAATCTCAAGAATTTCTGACAACATAAAGATGCTGAAATTAATTAAAAAAATAAAAGCAAATTCAGATTCCTAAATATTAATTTGTCTAAAATGCACTGTTGTCTGCTTTTTTTTTTTTTTTTTTGCTATTTCCTCTTTCTCACAGATGAAATGTTGCTTGCCTCTCGATACTCCATTGCTATTTTCATAGATATTTGGGCAAACTATATTCCTTGGTTCTGCCAGTCCAGGCCTTCATGGCTAGGACCCACCATGCCCTTTACATAGTCAACTCATTCTCATTCCATTCATATTCCATTGGTAGGGAGAAAGTTCCATTCAGATAGCTTCCTCCCTAGAACTGTTGCATTGTGAAACAGACTCTTGAGAGGAAGCTTCTTTCTGTCTATATTTCAGAGATGAAGGCATTGTAACTATTTACAGCATTTACATTGTTCAGACTGTTATCCTCATCTTTATTGCCATATTCATGACGTTTCAGTCATTGTATGCTCCAGCCTTCTTCAAATGATATACATTGGAATTTCAGGTACTGAACTCACAACTCTTTGGGCCAAGTCACTTTCTGGATCACTCATCCAATGCTTTTATTCACTGAGCCCTTGGGCCCAGTGAATAAAAGCATTGGTTGAGTGACCAAGAAAGTGACTTGAACCAAAGAGGTGAGAGTTCAATACCTGGCCACAGCAGAGGGAACAAAAACTTTGAGAGTTGAGTTACTAAGGTGAATTAATTGAAACTGAGATATCCAAAGGCATGGCATGTGGAATTAGTCCACAGGGAGTCGATTGTTCTAAATAAAGAGTTTTGTTTGAAATTCCAATGTATATCACCTGAAGAAAACTGGAGGGTATAACATCCGAAACATCATGAATATAGCAATAAAGATGAGGACAATTGCCCGCACATTGTAAATAGTGTATATAGAAACTTTCTTGATCACTACAGTCTTAACCATTTTTATTGTTATACTTACAGGTGTTCTTTAAGTGTCTCTCATAGTAGATAATCTGGGTTGGAAGTTGACAGAAAAAAGTTATATATTTTAATACAGCAAGACAAAAACAACTTAATAAGTATAAATTAACTAAAAAGCAATAACTGCTACTACTATTACGGTAGAATTTGGTTCTAAATTCCCATAAGTTTAACAATTAAAACAGTCACTTTAAGAAAGTTGCAGAGTATAACACACCAAATGCGACAATAATAATATATCACTTGTCCTAGCAAATAAATGTCTAATAAAAAGTAGCCATTTATCAATCCTAAACATACGCCTAATAAAACACAGCCATTTATAAATCCTGAACATAGAGCTAATTAAAAGTAGCTATTTATAAATCCTGAAAATAAACAATCTAATAAATAAATAGTGTTTAATATTTTTGTTGTAAATTCTCAAGAACAAAACAATGTATAAATTCACTTTCTTCATATGTTGAGGTTTTATTACAATTCTAATCATTGCTTTTTAAAACAAGAAACATTTATGATGGTAGTTAAAATAATAGCAGTGTCAATGGAAAAACTGTCTTTTTGACACTGTTTTATTGCAGGCAGAAAGACCCAAGTTTACTCAAAAATGAAAGATAAATAGAAAATGAATAATCCCAAATATTTCATTGGAGAAATTCAGACAACTTCATTTTTTTGTTATACATTTGACATATAAAATGAAATCCACTGAAATATAGATTAATACAAACAGCAAAACCACCAATGAACTTGACAGTTTTTGAATAACAAACTACAAATTGGAGGTATCAAAATAAAGCCAGTATGAAAATTTAAATATCTAGGTAGTGTTTTAATAGAGGACCAAAAATGTGGCACCAGAATCTGAAGGTGTATTGGAAAGATATCTTTTAAAAGCTTAGCAACATATTAAGAAACAGGAAAATTTAATTAAAAACAAAGAAAAAAGTGCTGAACTTCTGTTTCATATTCGTAACTTCCTACGTGACACTGAATGCTGGACAATCTCCTCACATGAAGAGGAGACTTGAGGCAATAGAAATTTGGTTCTACAGAACACTGGACTGAGCATGTGAGAAACGACAAAGTTTTAAGGAAAATAAAAACAAAAAGGATATTTGTCAGAAAATGAGAATCCAAAAGATAAAATTGAAATTTCTAATGTATATAATGAGGAAAGAGGGCTTAGAAAATTTGATACTCACAGAATATATTGAAGGCAAGAAGGACAATGGAAAGCAGTAAATAACTTCGGTAATGAGCTTGTGAAAATGGTTGGCAGAATGGGGATTAAGAGAGATAACAAAAAGAGCTGCAATGATCAGGAAGTTGTGAAGAGTCATGATCACAGACATCCTGAAGGGAAACAGCACATGGCAGATTACTAAATTTATTTTATTCATTTTAGGTGAAGCACTTTATTTATTACTGCCTCTGCTCCATAAGGGTTCTTACATTTAGTGTATGAAATTTTCTACATACGCGTGAAAGCATGTACGATACTCTAGCCTCGTCAGTTGCCAACAAAGGGAGGTAACACAGCTGCTTTTGCCACTATACAGAGTATTGTTTTTTTTGTAGATGTGTCAGTCTCTGCAATTTTTATGCAATTGCAAGTCAGA
This sequence comes from Acanthosepion esculentum, assembly GCA_964036315.1. Lineage (NCBI taxonomy): Eukaryota > Metazoa > Mollusca > Cephalopoda > Sepiida > Sepiidae > Acanthosepion > Acanthosepion esculentum. Next base: position 52,967,179 of record OZ038491.1, on the reverse strand, counting down.
TTTTCCAACATTGTGTTCAATAAAAGTATTTGCTTTTGATCATTAAATATATGCAGAATATATAGAAATATGTAAATGAATATAGTAATTATTATGGGCCAGCGGTTTTATTTTGTTACTAGTTTTTCTTCATTACCTCGGTATATTTTAGTGCAATGCTCCAGGTTTAAATACTTTTTAATTGCAAACTTGAACAGTATAAAATGAGAAACAGTTTTGGATTAGATTTAAATTGGCATCCCATCTCTTGAAAGCCAGTTTTTCATTGACATCTTAATTACTTTGTTCATGGAAGCCTCATTATTTAATGTGTTTGAAAGATTAATTTCTAATGTGTTCAGTTATGTGCCAGGCATGATACACGCGTAGGCGATCGTGTATCTTCTGATACATGATTGACGAGGCAGATTTCTTCCTGCAGTAGGTTGCCATTTCTTTCCACGGTAGACCAGTTGCCATCCAAGGCTACAGAACTCGGTCTCTCCTGCTATTTACCCATAGCTGGGGGGAGAAGAGGAGGATTCATACCTTTCCCAAGGGTAATAGCACATAAATGAATGTAACGGATCCGAGTGGAATTTGAACTCGGCTCTCCGTTTCTTCAATCCAATCTGCTATGGTTTTTATTTTTATTTTTTTCATCAATTCACCCTAAGCAAGGTGATAATGCCACTTAGACACAAGGAGTTACTGAGAGTAAAAGAGAATGAGGAGATTGTAGAAGGATCAAAAAACAAGGGATAAACCTCTACTCTGTTCAAAACACCATGGAGGAGTGTGAACTGGGTGATAGACAAACCTATTACTATTAGGAGTTACTGAGAGTAAAAGAGAATGAGGAGATTGTCGAAGGATCAAAAAACAAGGGATAAACCTCTACTCTGTTCAAAACACCATGGAGGAGTGTGAACTGGGTGATAGGCAAACCTATTACTATTAGGAGTTACTGAGAGTAAAAGAGAATGAGGAGATTGTCGAAGGATCAAAAAACAAGGGATAAACCTCTACTCTGTTCAAAACACCATGGAGGAGTGTGAACTGGGTGATAGGCAAACCTATTACTATTAGGAGTTACTGAGAGTAAAAGAGAATGAGGAGATTGTAGAAGGATCAAAAAACAAGGGATAAACCTCTACTCTGTTCAAAACACCATGGAGGAGTGTGAACTGGGTGATAGGCAAACCTATTACTATTAGGAGTTACTGAGAGTAAAAGAGAATGAGGAGATTGTAGAAGGATCAAAAAACAAGGGATAAACCTCTACTCTGTTCAAAACACCATGGAGGAGTGTGAACTGGGTGATAGGCAAACCTATTACTATTAGGAGTTACTGAGAGTAAAAGAGAATGAGGAGATTGTAGAAGGATCAAAAAACAAGGGATAAACCTCTACTCTGTTCAAAACACCATGGAGGAGTGTGAACTGGGTGATAGGCAAACCTATTACTATTAGGAGTTACTGAGAGTAAAAGAGAATGAGGAGATTGTAGAAGGATCAAAAAACAAGGGATAAACCTCTACTCTGTTCAAAACACCATGGAGGAGTGTGAACTGGGTGATAGACAAACCTATTACTATTAGGAGTTACTGAGAGTAAAAGAGAATGAGGAGATTGTCGAAGGATCAAAAAACAAGGGATAAACCTCTACTCTGTTCAAAACACCATGGAGGAGTGTGAACTGGGTGATAGACAAACCTATTACTATTAGGAGTTACTGAGAGTAAAAGAGAATGCGGAGATTGTAGAAGGATCAAAAAACAAGGGATAAACCTCTACTCTGTTCAAAACACCATGGAGGAGTGTGAACTGGGTGATAGACAAACCTATTACTATTAGGAGTTACTGAGAGTAAAAGAGAATGAGGAGATTGTAGAAGGATCAAAAAACAAGGGATAAACCTCTACTCTGTTCAAAACACCATGGAGGAGTGTGAACTGGGTGATAGGCAAACCTATTACTATTAGGAGTTACTGAGAGTAAAAGAGAATGAGGAGATTGTAGAAGGATCAAAAAACAAGGGATAAACCTCTAATCTGTTCAAAACACCATGGAGGAGTGTGAACTGGGTGATAGGCAAACCTATTACTATTAGGAGTTACTGAGAGTAAAAGAGAATGAGGAGATTGTCGAAGGATCAAAAAACAAGGGATAAACCTCTACTCTGTTCAAAACACCATGGAGGAGTGTGAACTGGGTGATAGACAAACCTATTACTATTAGGAGTTACTGAGAGTAAAAGAGAATGAGGAGATTGTAGAAGGATCAAAAAACAAGGGATAAACCTCTACTCTGTTCAAAACACCATGGAGGAGTGTGAACTGGGTGATAGGCAAACCTATTACTATTAGGAGTTACTGAGAGTAAAAGAGAATGAGGAGATTGTAGAAGGATCAAAAAACAAGGGATAAACCTCTAATCTGTTCAAAACACCATGGAGGAGTGTGAACTGGGTGATAGGCAAACCTATTACTATTAGGAGTTACTGAGAGTAAAAGAGAATGAGGAGATTGTAGAAGGATCAAAAAACAAGGGATAAACCTCTACTCTGTTCAAAACACCATGGAGGAGTGTGAACTGGGTGATAGACAAACCTATTACTATTAGGAGTTACTGAGAGTAAAAGAGAATGAGGAGATTGTCGAAGGATCAAAAAACAAGGGATAAACCTCTACTCTGTTCAAAACACCATGGAGGAGTGTGAACTGGGTGATAGACAAACCTATTACTATTAGGAGTTACTGAGAGTAAAAGAGAATGAGGAGATTGTAGAAGGATCAAAAAACAAGGGATAAACCTCTACTCTGTTCAAAACACCATGGAGGAGTGTGAACTGGGTGATAGACAAACCTATTACTATTAGGAGTTACTGAGAGTAAAAGAGAATGAGGAGATTGTAGAAGGATCAAAAAACAAGGGATAAACCTCTACTCTGTTCAAAACACCATGGAGGAGTGTGAACTGGGTGATAGACAAACCTATTACTATTAGGAGTTACTGAGAGTAAAAGAGAATGAGGAGATTGTAGAAGGATCAAAAAACAAGGGATAAACCTCTACTCTGTTCAAAACACCATGGAGGAGTGTGAACTGGGTGATAGGCAAACCTATTACTATTAGGAGTTACTGAGAGTAAAAGAGAATGAGGAGATTGTAGAAGGATCAAAAAACAAGGGTTAAACCTCTAATCTGTTCAAAACACCATGGAGGAGTGTGAACTGGGTGATAGGCAAACCTATTACTATTAGGAGTTACTGAGAGTAAAAGAGAATGAGGAGATTGTCGAAGGATCAAAAAACAAGGGATAAACCTCTACTCTGTTCAAAACACCATGGAGGAGTGTGAACTGGGTGATAGACAAACCTATTACTATTAGGAGTTACTGAGAGTAAAAGAGAATGAGGAGATTGTAGAAGGATCAAAAAACAAGGGATAAACCTCTACTCTGTTCAAAACACCATGGAGGAGTGTGAACTGGGTGATAGGCAAACCTATTACTATTAGGAGTTACTGAGAGTAAAAGAGAATGAGGAGATTGTAGAAGGATCAAAAAACAAGGGATAAACCTCTAATCTGTTCAAAACACCATGGAGGAGTGTGAACTGGGTGATAGGCAAGCCTATTACTATTAGGAGTTACTGAGAGTAAAAGAGAATGAGGAGATTGTAGAAGGATCAAAAAACAAGGGATAAACCTCTACTCTGTTCAAAACACCATGGAGGAGTGTGAACTGGGTGATAGACAAACCTATTACTATTAGGAGTTACTGAGAGTAAAAGAGAATGAGGAGATTGTCGAAGGATCAAAAAACAAGGGATAAACCTCTACTCTGTTCAAAACACCATGGAGGAGTGTGAACTGGGTGATAGACAAACCTATTACTATTAGGAGTTACTGAGAGTAAAAGAGAATGAGGAGATTGTCGAAGGATCAAAAAACAAGGGATAAACCTCTACTCTGTTCAAAACACCATGGAGGAGTGTGAACTGGGTGATAGGCAAACCTATTACTATTAGGAGTTACTGAGAGTAAAAGAGAATGGGGAGATTGTCGAAGGATCAAAAAACAAGGGATAAACCTCTACTCTGTTCAAAACACCATGGAGGAGTGTGAACTGGGTGATAGGCAAACCTATTACTATTAGGAGTTACTGAGAGTAAAAGAGAATGGGGAGATTGTCGAAGGATCAAAAAACAAGGGATAAACCTCTACTCTGTTCAAAACACCATGGAGGAGTGTGAACTGGGTGATAGGCAAACCTATTACTATTAGGAGTTACTGAGAGTAAAAGAGAATGGGGAGATTGTCGAAGGATCAAAAAACAAGGGATAAACCTCTACTCTGTTCAAAACACCATGGAGGAGTGTGAACTGGGTGATAGGCAAACCTATTACTATTAGGAGTTACTGAGAGTAAAAGAGAATGAGGAGATTGTCGAAGGATCAAAAAACAAGGGATAAACCTCTACTCTGTTCAAAACACCATGGAGGAGTGTGAACTGGGTGATAGGCAAACCTATTACTATTAGGAGTTACTGAGAGTAAAAGAGAATGGGGAGATTGTCGAAGGATCAAAAAACAAGGGATAAACCTCTACTCTGTTCAAAACACCATGGAGGAGTGTGAACTGGGTGATAGGCAAACCTATTACTATTAGGAGTTACTGAGAGTAAAAGAGAATGGGGAGATTGTCGAAGGATCAAAAAACAAGGGATAAACCTCTACTCTGTTCAAAACACCATGGAGGAGTGTGAACTGGGTGATAGGCAAACCTATTACTATTAGGAGTTACTGAGAGTAAAAGAGAATGAGGAGATTGTCGAAGGATCAAAAAACAAGGGATAAACCTCTACTCTGTTCAAAACACCATGGAGGAGTGTGAACTGGGTGATAGGCAAACCTATTACTATTAGGAGTTACTGAGAGTAAAAGAGAATGAGGAGATTGTAGAAGGATCAAAAAACAAGGGATAAACCTCTACTCTGTTCAAAACACCATGGAGGAGTGTGAACTGGGTGATAGGCAAACCTATTACTATTAGGAGTTACTGAGAGTAAAAGAGAATGAGGAGATTGTAGAAGGATCAAAAAACAAGGGATAAACCTCTAATCTGTTCAAAACACCATGGAGGAGTGTGAACTGGGTGATAGGCAAACCTATTACTATTAGGAGTTACTGAGAGTAAAAGAGAATGAGGAGATTGTCGAAGGATCAAAAAACAAGGGATAAACCTCTACTCTGTTCAAAACACCATGGAGGAGTGTGAACTGGGTGATTAGGCAAACCTATCTAGTTAGCAATAAAAATCAATTTCACATGGCAAAACAGAAAATATAAGAGGAGAGAAATGGAAATTTTCATTATTGGAATTTAAGAAGGATTTGGGGGCTTTTATTTATTTTTAAAAGTGTTGTATGATTTGAAGTAAATAAACAAATGAAAAATCAAATTCCAATCCGAGATATCTGCAGTTCGTATTGCGGATGAAAACAATTTTTATTTAATACTTGTTAGAATATATTTTTATTTAGTGTTTTGGGATGAATAGTGTGTAAGGTTAACATTTTTTTGCATTTTAATGAATGTCACAGGACATGAATCCAATAACCCATTAGGGTCATATGGACATTACATGTGCTGCAGCCATAGCAACAGTGGTGTATCTAGGGTAAGGTAGCCTGATGAATCCTGTTCATCTTCAGTTTTGAATTCAGTTTTCCTTCTTGACTTATTACCACCTTAAGGCAAGAAAACCTAGTCAGGCCAACTATTTAACCCAAAGCTGCAGGGAGAAGGGATGGATTCATACATCTTTCAAAAATATTTGTCTGAATTCAAACTCAGCTTACTGAATTTTCTCTCTGAATCACTGTTACATTACCCACTACATACTTTAATGAATATAGATTTTGTTTTTTTCAATATTATTTACTCAATACAAGGCTCAAGAACAACTCAAAGTAGAGGCTTACTAAATAGGATTGTTGGAAGGTGTATAAGGAGGGAGCAAGGGTTACCTATTATGAGGATATGTAGAATAGATAGCAGTTGATTCGTCTGAGCAAGTCACTCTATAATAATGATAATTCTCATTTAAAAAATTCAGACAAAAGTTGCTTAAAAAAGGTGTGTGGGTGTCTACATGGCTGATATGGTGTAATATATTTCAGAGTACCACAAGCAGGGCAAGAAAAAAATTATTTTGAATGAGGCAGGATTTTATTTATCTTTTGGAGGGTTGCCTTTTAGAAGAATTCTTGGCGACAACTCTTTTGTCGGAGTAAAAAGTAGGCAGTTCCAAAGACGAAGCAGACATGAAGTTATCTTAATATCCAACAGCTTTGTCTTTGAAGCCAGAATTTTGAAATATGAAGAAGAAGGAAAAAGAAGAGAAAGCAATATGAAAAAGACAAAGAAACTGTAATTAGAAAAGGAAGACAAAAGAAAAGAAAAGAAAAAATTGGCACATATTCCTATAAAGAGATAATATATTGGTTTAGTTAAAAAAAAATTATTCTGCTTGTGTCATTAGGTGTTTTTAGTTTTAATTAAATTAATTTAAATATGATGACCTTTTTATTGTATAGCAACAGTTATTATATGAACATGTATTTTAAAAATAATTGATCAAAATTAGTTCATTTTTATTCATTGATTCTAACATATAAACAAAAATAACACGTGGACATATGTTTTTTACTATTTTAAGAGAGGTAAAAGTAACTGGTACACAAAAGTAACACTGTTCAGTTTATGGATAAGGTTCTGTAAATGATAAGGTGTTAAAATTGGTTTGCAGATTTTTGTTCTGAAGATTTCTCTGTGAATAATGTTTCACAGCTGGGTACACCAATTGAAATAATAACATTATAATAATCAATATCACTGTCAAAATATCTAAATCTCTGTCTCTCTCTCTCCTGTACCTAATAAGTCTATGTGACCAATTTTCATTTTTGTGATTTTTTTAAATTTTTTTTTTTTAACAAGGACTCATAATAAGCAAGGTGGGCTTAAAAAATATGACACTCACAGGACATATTGAAGACAAGAGGGACAGAAGAAAGCAGTGCATAACCTACCTAACAAGCTTGTGTAAATGGTTGACAGAACAGGGATTAGGAGAGATAGCAACAAAGACAAACCTTACTAAAAGCTACAAATGACAGGAATTCTATTCATCTGGATAAACTTAAATTTATTATTTACACCACTAGTTAAATTTCAATTTCAAAGGTAATTTTCAAGTTTAAATATCAACAATTTTATATTTGACTGTAACAACTTCTCTGTTGAGAGGGTTTTAGCTTTTTTTGTTTTTCAAAAGATGTAACAGTAAGTATGTGTATGTAAGCAAATATGTGGATGTAGATCCGACGGTATGATGAAAAATATGGAAAAGACAAAACAAAATCTGAATATGCAAGTTTACTGTTTTAATGTTGTTTTACTGTCGACGTCAGATGTTTCGGTCTAGTAGACCATCTTCAGGACATGGTTATTAGAAACATACTTAGGTTTAGACGATATTTAAGTCAACATGAAGAGATGATAGACACAAGACTAGTCAGAAACAGAACAACTGAAATTCGAAAGTATGTGTATGTAAGTGTCTATGCGTATATTTTTATGTATGTGCATTTATATAAATACCTATGTTTGTGTGTGTGTGTGTGTATATATATATATATATGTGTGTGTAAAGAATATAATTCATGACTGAAAACAGAGCGAGGGAGAAATTGTTAATTTGAGAAATTAACAAAGAACAAATAAAATTTCTCATAAAAATAATCAAAAATGAAAGATCCCATTCACATCCCTCGATCTCCTTATCATAACTGGATGTAAAATATGCCAAATTACTTACTTAGTGGAAATAGATAAATAAGTACCATCCTCCCAAAAAAATATTCCCCACTCTACATATCCACATAAACTGTACCTCTTACTCTGTAACCCTCTACCTTGAGTGGCTCTGGGTTCTTGTACAGGGTAAAGATCATTGTATAATAATAATAAAAAAAAAAGACATAAGCCAAAGATGCTAGAAATACCATAACACATTCTCTTCTCCTCCCTGTAATATGGTGGACTCTTCCATCATATTCGACGTATGAGGGTCAAGCAGCTCAGTTCCTAGGAACCGACAGCCAGACACCAGCATATGATTTGATTATAGTGGTGAAGGCTTTGTGCAGAAACAACCACACTTTTTGAAGGGCTGAATAGAGAGACCTGGTGCACTATGTGCCACAAGGTCCCCAAATGACCCTCCACAGGTTTTGAATTCAGAGTTGTCCTTCTCCTAGACCAGTTGCCATCCAAGGCTATAGAACTGAGTCTGACCCTGTAATATACATAAATGCAAATAGTGGTATATACATGCAATTTATTTTCCCAGTTCCAGGTTCTGGTGTATGAATTTCATAAAAGCAGGTGCAAAAAATGAAACAATTATTCAAAATGGCTGTCATTTTTCACAGAGATGGGCAACTATCATGAAAGATTTCATTCTTTTCAAAATAAATAAAATTTCTTGCCTTTGCCATTTCCAGATAATAGACATGGGTAAACCAGCTTTTGGAGTGTTAATGCTTTTGTCACTATGTTTAATTTGAATGACAGTTTTAATCTTTAAAAATTTTAAACACGAGGAGAATTTGTCTATTTGAGGCAAAACATGTAAAAATGTCACAAGTGCTTAACAGAAAAAAAATAGTAGCATTGTGTGTAAACAACATAGCTTGACATAAAAAATTCACATCAATACGAGTTGTAATCCACTGAAAACAAAGTTATTTGGTCATGTGACTTTAAGTATATGTGTGATTAAGTGTATCTGATAAGTGCATAAAAAAGAAGTTATTAATCCAAGTTGAGAAATCAGTGAAGAGAGTGGTTTCAGTATTTGACTATTGCTCAGTCGACAATTTGCTAGATTGGATAAAAGTGGACAGTGGCAGGTTGATGCCAATGTGAAGCAGATTTAACTTAGATCCTGCTGGCTTTATGGTGGTCAGACAATTTGACCAAAGAAACCTCAACTCCAATGTTCTTTAGCAATGCATTTATATAATAGCTATAATAGCTTTATTCAGTTATGTTAGCATTTCTTGAACACTGTCAATCACTTTTCTTGTAATTTTCTATGTACAGCATACAAATTGAGTACTGAAGCCTACTTAAACAAATTTTAAGTAAAAATTGAAAAATTTTCTCTACCACAGGAAATATCTTAATTGCTAAGATCTTTAATGCAGTACAAGGCCTTTTTAATGTGGACATCCCAAATATGTGTGGGACCAGAGCCCCAAAATAGCCCAATAGGTTTTTTTTTGTTGAAAGTTAAGATATCTTCTCTGTTAATATCATATTGATTAATTCATTTTCTACAGATTATGAACGCTTTGCAGGTTATTTAAAGCCCAAAAATATTTTTACATTGAAAGAATTTTTTTTGAGATAATTATGATTTAGCGATACAAGTCTTATTAATTACTCCATAGCTGGGGGGAGAAGTGGTGGATTCATACCTTTCTCAACATTATTTGCATGTAAATGAATATAATGAACCCGATTGAAACTTGGCTCTCTGATTAACAATTCTGAGCCATTATCCAATCAGTCAGTCAGTTATGTGCCATGTGTGATACACGCTTAGGTGATCATGTATCTTTCAATACATGACTGACGAGGCAGATTTTTTCCCACAGTAGGTTGCCATTTCTTTCTGCAGTAGACCAGTTGCCATCCAAGGCAACCGGTCTGTCCTGCTATCTACCCATAGCTGTGGAGAGAAGAAGAGGATTCATACCTTACCCAAGGGTATTAGCACGTAAGTGAATGTAATGAATTCGACTGGAATTTGAACTCGGTTCTCTGATTCCTCAATCCAAATAGCTATCCATTACTCCACCGTGCCTACCCACTCTTAATATTATTGTCATATTACTTAATGTCATATCACTAGCATTTTCTATGCCACTATTTATGTAATCAGAATGAATGAAAGTTTCGATTCATTTTATCTTATCAGTGATATCATCATTATATAAAGAGATAGTGTTAAAATAAAGAAAGAATTGGTTATTCATAAGTCAGAAAATCATGAAAACGATGATGGAAGAATGGTTACTTTCTTGTAGCCCTCCAGAAATTATCTAATTCCTGCTGCCATGCTCTTTTTTTTTATAAGAGTCAGATTAGACCAACAATGGAGTATTGCTGCTTTATCTGGGCTGCTGCTGTCCAATCCACACAATTCAGCCTTGACAGAGTTCAAAAATGTTTATGAAGCCTTGTGGGTGATGAATTACTCTCTTGTCAGCCTTTCACTACTATATTGCTATTAATATAGCAGATGTTCAGATGGGTTACATTCTTTAGTCCCACCAGCTTGGACCTCCACAACTAGGATCCACTATGCCATGCTCACGGTAGCAAACCAGCCTCATTCCCTTTGTGCTTTTTGATAAAAAGCAAGTTCCACTCAGACAGCTTCTTTGTCAGAAATGTTACTTTGTGGTAAAAAAAAATCCAGATAGAATGCTTCTTTGATAACTACAATCTTGGACTCAAAGTCCAGGATATCTATCCTCCCTATCCTCATAATATTCCCTTACTTCTCCCTTTCTTACAATCTCACTCAATGACCCTCTACTTTGAGTGGCCTTTGAGCCTTGTATTGGGTGAACTATCAGTAAATAAAAAAATTAAAAAAAGAAAACACAAACTGTTTTGAAAATCAAAACAGCTGCTTTGTCTTGTACAAGAGACGCCTCGGCAAGAAACTGATGCAGCAGCTGAATGGTTGTAATAACTCACAATTGATTGGTCAAAGGATGAAGAAAAAGAAACAGAACTGCTTTTATGCACAATGGGGGAAAAAAACAAAACAAATCTGTGGTTGCCATAGTCAACAGGGATTAAAACACTCAAGATAGTTGAGCAAATAATAGAAAAGAAACGTCAAATCATGGATGCGCCGATTTGATAGCATAAATAACGAGCAATGAAAAGAAAGAATAGGACAGGTGAGTTTCAGGTAGGAACAAATTAAAGAGAATTTTGATTTACCTGCATTTATTAAATGAAACTAATTAATATCAGAACAAAGAGACTGTTTTAGTAATGGTCAATGAAAGACTATCTAAATTTTCTTGTACCAAGTTTGCATGAAAAATGGAATTCTTCAGGGAATGGAAAAAAACAGGATTTCTTCAAAAACCTTTTTTTTTTTGCAGACACGTCTAGGATTTTAAGTTCTCAATTTAGTTTAGGGTTACTGTAGATAAAACATTTCTTGTAATAGTATTTCAATTTCTAAGATGAAACACTATTATTAAACAAGTTTACCTCTACTGCCAATAAATGCAAGTAATATTACAAATGTATTGATATTTTTTGCATTAATAATCAAGGATTTCTATAAGTGTAACCCGGATATAAGAGACTTCTTCTCTGGCCCCGACAACTCTCTTATATCCGGGTTACACTGTATTTTCAACTGACTATTCTCAGATTTAAAAATCACTAAAAATAAAAAAAAAATTCAAGTTAGCATGAAATAAATAAAAACATTGTATTAGCAGCCTAGTCTCTCCTACTTATTAACTGTTATCAATTAATGCCTCCTGTTACCATAAGACTGGAATATTTCATTACCAAGAAGAGATCAGGTTGTATGAATGATAAATATATAAAGTTATATTTTTATTATCCAGTAGATTTTTTTCTTTTCATAGCATTTCGAAAATAACTGAATATTAAATATAATTTAGAGAAATTTAAAACAAAATATTTCTTAGAATAGTACTCAAATTTCTTTGATGAATTCTTCAATTATTAATAGAATTTACTTTAAGTTCTGTTGATTTTATTGCAACTTCCAGATTGTCATTCCACAGTTGTCTGCAAGCTAGTTTTAAAGACTGTTAATCTGGGAAGTGTTTTAACAGTGGACAGAAATCACAACACTGAAATCTGATGGTGCATTGGGATAGCAAAAGATGCCTTCTAAAAAAAAAGCAGAATATTAAGAAAACAGAAAAATTTCATTAGAAACAAAGGAAAGAATATTGAACTGTTATGTAATATGAGTTTTTCTATATGGCAGTGAATGCTGTACAATCTCCTCAAAGATGAAGAAAAGACTTGAAGCAACAGGAAGATGGTTCTACAGAAGGATGCTGAGAATATCATGGCCTAAACATATGAGCAATGACAACATTCTAGACAATGGAAACAAAAAGGTCACTTAGAATCTGTTGTGGAGTTATTTCGCAGTTGTGGCTTGTATTTGTACTAAAATCGGTCCTAAAAAAGTTTGACGTACCAAACGTTAGGAACTTGATATAATAGGTATTACGCAGAGTAATCTTGTGGTCACTGACTACTTTCGTATTCGACTAACTGTCGACTATTGTCGTCCGACATCGACTGACCCTCGTTCCTCTTATTACTCCTACTTATATTAGGTGGGAGAGTCTAATAACTATAAAATAGGTGTGTTTCACCATAACAGAATCAGAAAGAGAAGGAGAAAGTTGAAATTTCTAGAACATGTAATGAGGCAAGAGTGCTTGTAAAGTTTGATACTCACAAGACAGATTGAAGGCAAAAGAGACAGGAGAACAATGCTTAACTTATAATGAGAGCTTGAGTGAATGGATGTCAGAGCAAGGTTCAGGAGAGCAAACAAAAAGACAATTTATTAAGAGCTACAAAAGAAAGGAAATTGTGAAGAGCCATGATTGCCAACATCCTGAAGGGACATGACACATAGAAGAAGACAATAGTGAGTAATGCTAATATAAAACTAGTTGTATTAGATGTACTAATACTCAAAATTATTACTGTTAATTAAACTTGTTTTATTAGTTTTTCTTTGAATTTCTCTTGCTTTTTATCACATCTTGCGGATTGTTATTTCATGATTGTAAGCATCCTTGACCAGAGGAAAGTTGTGCTGAATGGTTACATACCAAATCCTTTCACATCAATGCTGGTGTTCACCAGGACGCTATCCTTGGACCTATGTCGTTTGTTACCTTAACCAATGATCTTCCCAATGTCATAAGTTTGGTATTTATGCTGGTGACAACTATTTACCCCTATCTTAATAGTAAGACTTATTGGTCTGATAATGTAAAACTGGTAGCTGATTTAGAAAATGACCTTCAATCAGTTATTAACTGGGGTGAGAAATTGCTTGTCAATTTTAATGCCTCCAAAATAAAACTACTATTTTTTTTTTTTTTTTTAATCACAGAGAACCATTTTTGTCTTCCATCAACATATGGCTGATGCTAACCTCCAGGAGAATCACTCATTGTATATTCTTAGTTTCACTTTTTCCACGAACATAATGTGAAATGATTATATTGAATCAATTGCTAGGAAAGTATATTCATGCCAGACAATTTTTTTTGTTAGAACGCATCTTCCACATTTATAATTCTAAACCATTCATCCATACATTAAATATTGCTGCCATATTTGGTGTCCCTGATATGTATCTAGAGGTTCTTGATAAAATCCATAAAAGGGTCTGCAATGTTATAGGTCCTGACCTGGCATCTCAACTTCAGACATTGATATGGCTTTCCTCTGTTTTTTCTATAAATGTTTTCAGGGAATTTGTTCTAATCAGCTTTTCTCCTTGGTACGTCAACTGCATATATTTAAGTCTTCTAGTAGATTAAAAAACAAGTCTTACTGTTTTACTATTGAAATTGCTAGATGTAACCATCAGATCTAATTTAATAGTTTATTTTCTTGTACTTCTTGTTTGTGAAACTCTCTTCCAGCTTCTTGCTTCCCTGTCACCTATGATCTTCAAAAATTTAAATTCAACATTAATTACCATCTTCTATATTCATGAATCCTGTTCTTTTATCGTTCTTTCTCTTCACTCCTGTCTTATCCGTCTCTTTCACTATCAGTAACCCCTAGTGTCTTAGCAGCACCATCACCTTGTTTGGGATGAAAGGATTAATTAAAACAAAAGCAAGTAAATAAATACAAAATAGAAATAAAAAAAAAGCAGGTTCCCAAGAATAAAAGATGCAAATTCTTTATGTTCTAATGATCGTAGAATAATAATCTGTGAGTTGCTATCAAAAGCAACATAACACATCATCTTCTCTGCGCTGTATCCCTTCAGGATGTGGGCGATCATGGATCTCTGCAACTTCCCATCTTTTGTAGCTCTCAGTAAGGTTTGTCTTTTTATTATGTCTCCCATTCTCAGTTTTGCCATCCATTTACACAAGCTTGTCAAGTAAGTTACTCACTGCTTTCCTCTGTCCTTCCTGCCTTCAATATATCCTGTGAGTGACAAATTCTCCAGGCCCTATTTCCTCATTACATGAAAATTTTTATTACCTAGAAGTGTGTCCTTTTTGGTACCTTTTTCTTTAAAATTTCCATGTTACCCACATGTTCAGTCCATGATATTCTTTGTTCCGTAGGACAGTATTTCTGTTGCTTCAAGCTTCTTTTTCATCTGTGAAGAGATTGTTCAACATTCACTGCCATATAAAAGACTGACATTATGTAAACACTTCAGTATTCTTTTCTGTGGATCATCAATGTCTGTAAAAGTATCAAATTTTCCAAGCCCTCTTTCATCATTATTTGTCGTAGAAATTTAAACTCTCCCTTTATGAGTATAAATGTCTGTTTTGGCTCACCTTTCATTAAAACTTCCTCCTTACTCATATGTTCAGTCCATGGTATTCTTCATTCTGTAGAACTGTATTTCTGTTGCCTCAAGTCATTTCTTCATCTGTGAAATGGACTGATATATAACAATTTACTACTCTTTTCTTTATTTCTAATTAAACTTTCCTCTTTCTTAATCCTTTGCTTAGCTTTCTGAAGGCATCTTTTGTATTCCAACGCACCTGTGGATTTTGATGTTACGTTCTTTGCTAAAACACTACCTAGATATTTTAATTTTTGTACTGGCCTCATTTTGACATCTCCAGTCTTGTCATTCACATGTTTCTCTTACTGACAACCAAACATTCTGTATTCTTACAATTGATGCTTAGTCCTTTCTTCTAACCTTCTTTTATGAGCTTCAGTAGGAGTTCCCTTTTGTGTCTACTGTCTTAAAAAAATCCTATGTTAAGATTTAAGCAGAGCTGTTAGATTTGGTTATTTTTGAAAGTCTAGCCCTATTTGTTGTATAAGAGTAAGTGTCATTGGTGACACTGTGGTTTGAAACTAGATCAGCAGTGAGTAACATGGGAGATTCCACTATTAAGTAGATCACGTGGTCATAAAAGAAGTGAATAAATAGGGGGTAACGTGATGACTATACGTTCACTGTTCACTCTTCTTGCCTATCCACTATTGCTATACGCTCACTCTACTACTATACAGATTATGATTCTCTTCTGATCATTATACTATTTGGCAATTACTACTTGGACAAGTATTACTAGTGCAGATATTATTGGAAGGCGTTACTACTAGCACTAGCATCTACGAAGTCTCGAATATAACAAGCATTTTTGGAAGTGATAACGAGCTTTTGCTTGACATAGCAAAAGTGACAAGCGAAGCTGTCCAACATCACAAAACTATTAAATTTTGAACTGGGATAAAAACTATCAAAACTGACCTAAGTATTGTAGATAATGCCCTAAAGAATCAACTTGGGTTCAACAAGATTTCAAAATGAATCAAATCTGTGAGGGACAGAGGAGCTGGTGTGAAGGGGGAGAGACAAAATTCACACTTATTTCATTTATCATTTCAACTGGCAATAAAGATTTTAATAATTTTTAGAGGTAAATTCACAGACATTAATCTCACTTGTTAGGTTTTGAATTATTGGAATTGTTTTTAGATTGAAGAGGAGGTTGACAACTGGTACACTTTGTCTGGAAGTCGATCGGTAACAGAGGAAGAATACTCAACTTCCTATTTATGTCACACACTATCATGTTTTTCTCATCCTTATTAAGTCTGCTGACTATAGAAGAAAAAAAGTTTTGTTCTGACCTGCATCCCCACTGGTAGGGTGAGAATAAAAACTTCAATGAGATAAATAAAATGGATAAGAATAAAGGTGAAAGGAAATACAAGCAAGAGATGATGAGAGGGATAGAAACAAAGGTGAGATGCAATGCAGAGAAAAAGGCTCAGGGATAAAGAGGGAAATGAGAGAGGTGATGTGTTGGGATAGAGAAAAGTGGCAGGAGCAGAGGAGAGAGAGGGTGTAGAGCAAGGAGAAAGAGAGAGAAGATGTGGGGGGGGGCAAAGAAAGAAGAAAAGGGGGATGGAAGAGGAGAAGGGAAAGAAGAGAGACAGAGGAGAAGAGAGACAGAGGAGAAGAGAGACAGAGGAGAAGAGAGACAGAGGAGAAGAGAGACAGAGGAGAAGAGAGACAGAGGAGAAAAAGAGATGTGGGGGGGGGACAAAGAAAGAAGAAAAGGGGGGATGGAAGAGGAGAAGAGAGACAGAGGAGAAGAAAGACAGAGGAGAAGAGAAGATGTGTGGGGGGGACAAAGAAAGAAGAAAAGGGGGATGGAAGAGGAGAAG
>OZ038491.1:52850627-52945627 GCA_964036315.1 Acanthosepion esculentum | reverse complement strand
ACAGATGGGAAAAGTGTGGGACAGTGCTGGGAGACTATGTTGAAAAAAAAAAAAGTAAGCTTCTATCTGTATTAGAAGTCCTTATACAGAAAAATTCACCTTATTTATTGAATGACCCTCGTATATGATGGCCATCCCTTTGATACTGAATATGAGCATTACTAGACATCCTTGTAAGTCTAAATTGTGCCTTGAACAAATATGGCTCTTTAAACCAGACAAACTTTTAAAACTTCTGGCATATAGTTGGCAGACATTAAACACATATATTTTTTTTATTGTTAGGTTTATTTTTGTTAATGTTTGTGTCTTTTCAGCCCACCTGCTGATTGCACACTTTTCAACAAAGCTAACATGATTTGTTAGCATTTAATGCCCTATTGTAGCCTGTTGGTGACTTTGTATACGACTCAACTGTTTTGCTTTACTCAAGCAAAACCTATCACAAGTATAACACATGAAGCATAACTACTTTTCAAATGACATCAACATGATATTTAATGAAAACAAGAATTTCATCATTAAAAATTAATTTAAATTTAAACAATAATGTTTAAATCACATCTGAATTAATAAATTTACTATATGAATTCAAAGAAATATGAGGAAATCTTTAATGGTAAACCTTATGTGAATTATACACTGATGAACCGAAACGTTATGGCCAGTAATATAAAACAATAATGAGATCTTTTAACAACTTCATGTCATGGTCAGGTAAGCCGGTCTCAAGTACTTCACTATGAGGTGTGAATGTTTCAATAGAAAGAATTCACCGACTTTGATGAGAGCATATATTACCTGAAGACTGAGCATCTTCAAAACAGCCAGTCAGAGAGTAGCCATGTTAATCAATGTCCAATGCTGAAAGCATTTTAAATATGTATATAAACATTGTAACTGGATCCTGTATCAATGGAAGAATGTTGTCTGATCCAATGAGGCTCACTTTCTTTTGAATAAGGTGGATGGCATGGAAGATGTGAATCATTATTCTGGGAACTTGATGGCACCTAGGTGATCTATGGGGAAAAAGTTAAACTATAGGTTATTTAATGCCAAAATCTAAACATTTTTGGACAAAATTTTATTTTATTTTTTGGAGATAATAATGGTTTTGTATCACAAGTCTTACTAATTAACCCATAGCTGGAGGAAGAAGAGTATTTGCATGTAAGTGAATATAACAAACCCAACTGGAATTGGAACTCTGCTCCTTTGATTAACAATTCTAAGTCATTATCTGTTATACAACCCACACATCCAAGCTTACAGCACCTAGTATTCACAAATGGTCACCCATCTGGGTAGTGACCAGGTTCGATGTTCCTTTACTTTGGTGATCATACAGGAACCAGTGTTTCAACATGCTGTGGCCATAAGCCCCCAAAAGTTTTGAGCAACCAGCCTCTGGATTTCAAAGAATTACCGTATATACTCATGTACCAGGCAACTTTTGAAAAGCTAATTTTTGAAGCTAATTTTAAGGGGGTTGCATCATACATGAGATATAAAATTAGCATATGTACAGCTGGCCCTGGGTATGCTGTTGGCCAAACTATTTATCAATTTACTCTACTCTAAAAGTGCAGCTGTATTTAAAATAAACATGATTTTGATAAAACTAAAGTTTTATTTAACTGCGGCCAATAATAATGCATGTAATATTCACATGTTAGTATCGTATTATCAAATACAAACATAGTGAATATGAATCTTTGCCATTGTTTCCTTTTTTAAAGATGTTTAGCTGTTTCTCATTTGGTTGTTTATGACTGTACGCGTTTAAGCAACCAGTATAGCATTACTAACAATACTTTTATCATTCTCTTTTACTATTTTAAATGATTTAACTAGAAGATGAAATAAAGAGATAGAGGAAAAGAGGTTAATCTAGTGTAATTTGGTCTTTCAAAAAAGGAACTCGTATGATACGCGAGATATATGATAAAATAATTTTTTATAAATAAAAATTTGGGGTTCATATGATACAAGAGATCGTGTGTTACATGAGTATATATGGTACCTAAGAAGTGAATGTTGTATGCCTTTTTAAATAACAAATTTACTATGTCACTTTTTCTTCCTGAATTGTTTTATCATATATACAATAATGATAGCGATAACAAAATTAAGCCATCACCGCATAAAGTTTCCTTAAAAGTTTAGCTCTTTTTGCCTAATCTACCTTTTGCTGGGTAAGGGTAATCTTAGGGCTGGTGGGTTTTACATTTTATTTATGATTTGATTGATTTGTTTTCTATATTAACCCTTTGCAGGTTATTTAAAACTAGAAAATATTTTTAGATAAATTTTTTTCTGAGATGGTTTAGTAATACAAGTCTTACTAATTAACCCATAGCAGGGGGAAAGAGGTGGATTCGTACCTTTTCCAAGGGTATTTGCTCATTGAAACTTGGCTCTCTGATTAACAATTCCGAGCTATTATCCATTACACTGCCCTCACATCCAAGCAGACAGCACCTTGTATTTCCAAACAGTCACCAATTGTTAAATGTTGCTTGACTTCGGTGCTCGTACAAGAACCAATGTTTTAACGTGCTATGTCTGTAAGCTCTTTCAATTTTAAGTAATCCCTCTTTAAAAAAAATTGGATGACATGCACTCATTTCAGCATCCTAGTTTAGTAAGAGTTAAACTAAAGAAGGCATGAAACTTACTATTTAAATCCAAAAGGTGGATCCAAAATTTTGCCCTGTAGTGTATCTTAAAATTGTTGAACAGTTTTCAACAACAGCAGTTACATCGTTTAATCTTTTCACACTGCATAAGTTGTATAAAAATGGTTTCAAGCACATGAAGACTTAACTGTATTTCTCTAGCCATGAAGTTCCCCAGATTTAAACCTCATTGAACACATAGTATGTGCTAGACCAAAAAAATTACTATACAGGACCTAACATGCACAAATTAACAAGGAAGAGTAAGTACCTTGTTAATTTATGCATGTTAGGTAACAAATTAACAAATTTGAATTTGGACTTAAGTATTTAAAATAGAACAGACCGATAACCCTTTGCTAAAAATGATTTGTGATAGAATGGGATTTTTATAATGTTTCTCACTCAGTTATTACCTCCAATTGGGTATGATTTTAGAAGAGATTCCTTTAAATAAAATAAAAGGCATAAATAAAGGCAAACTCTTTGTAAATAACGGTAAGAAATTAACAGTGAACATTAAATTAAAACAATATCAGACTACGAATCAAAACAGTTGGTCATGAAGTAAACAGATTTGTTAACTTTAAAAAATATATCAATTTATAAAAAGAAATAAACAAAAATAAACTGCTGCCAAAAAAAAAAACATGAAAACTTTTATAAAATGTTTTACAACTTCCAACAATTAAGTCACTGCAATTCAGTAATGTAGTATTTATCCTGGTATCAAATACTAGAAGAAACTTTTAAAGGTCTTATTGAATCCATGTAAGACTGGATAAGAGCTATTTTATGGAGGACCAATGTGGTCATAATGTTTTGGTTCATCATTACATCTATAGAGTGAACTCATTAATGTGTGCACATGTATCTTGTGTGTATTTTGAAGAATGTGGCTATGCCTGTTTATCACAAGCTGAGTGAAAAGTGACATTAGGAGTCATGTGCAGAGACATCAGATTGAATATGAATGTTTATGTCAACAAGAGGACTTCATTTGTACCTTGTGTCATAAGCAATATAAGAGTAAATCTGGTCTCAGTAGGCATGGTGAAGTTCATAATATCAATCATGAAAACATAGGACAAACAAACAAATATCCACAATAAATTGGTTTCTTTGCAGTGAAATAGAACTTTTAAAAGCCTTTCTGGTTTTAAAAATGATTACAGACCCCACAAGCAGGCAGTAGCAGCAGATGCATAGTTATGGTGCAGAGATGATTATCTTTGTAATCAGATGCATATCTACCATATAATAATCATCAAGAGAAAATGAAAAGAAAAATGTAAAACTCCTAAATCATTTTTATAGATTTTAATATGTAGTATTATAGCAGGGGTGACCAAACTGCAGCTTGTGAGCAACATGTGGCTCTTTGACTTTTTATATGCGACATGTGGCTCTTTGACTTTTTATATGTGACATGTGGCTCTTTGACCCTTTTTATGGAAATATGTTGGCTCAGCTCCTTTTTTCATCACAGTTAATATAAAAGGTATATAAACAAATTTTCTGCCTTGTAGCTCTCAAACATCTGAACTTTATCATATGTAATTCTTACATTAAGCAAGTTTAGCAATCCCTGTATTATACAGTCATTTCTTGAAGTGTAATAATTTTTTTTTCTCTAAGAAATAAGAATAACACTTCCAGGAATTGTATTAACTTAAATAACATTAAATAAATAGAACTTTTAAAAGCCTTTCTGGTTTTAAGAATCATTGCCAATCTCAGGAGCAGGCAGTAGCGGAGTTAAAAATTTTTTTCAAGAAATAAGAATAACACTTCCAGGAATTGTATTAACTTAAATTACATTAAATAAATAGAACTTTTAAAAGCCTTTCTGGTTTTAAGAATCATTGCCAATCTCAGGAGCAGGCAGTAGCGGAGTTAAATTTTTTTTTTGTAAGAAATAAGAATAACACTTCCAGGAATTGTATTAACTTAAATTACATTAAATAAATAGAACTTTTAAAAGCCTTTCTGGTTTTAAGAATCATTGCCAATCTCAGGAGCAGGCAGTAGCGGAGTTATAGTGCAGAAAGGACTATCCTCATAATCAAATTGTCAGCAAGCATATAAGTACAAAGCAGACTGGTGTTTTTAAGATAACTTCAAAAATTTTTAAACAAGTTCTGAGATATTACTGTCATGACAGTCCTAGGCATATGTAGGTTCTTGTTACAACTAGAATTTTAAGCATTTTAAAATTTAACATTTTTTTTTTTTTTTTTTTTTAGAGACAATGATTTTTCTCACACAAGCTCTACCATTTAAAATATAGCTGGGAAAAGAAGAGGTGACTTCATATCCTTTCCCAAGGGATTTACATGTAAGTGAATATAACAAACATGATTTCTCCCTGTTTACACATGTATCCAATTCCCGAGCTTTTTACTCATCTAGGTACTGACCAGGCAGAAATTTTTTTTTTTTCTACTACTCCGAACATTATTTTATGGACACTTATGTTTGATCTACCCAGTTTTTTTTTGTTTTTAAAAACAGTGTGAATTATGTCTACCAGTTGAGAAACTTAAGAAAGAATACGTTCTCATTGTCAGGGTTCAAATATATGTCCCCACTTTGTAGCAAAAACAAATGCCTGAATCAGCATGCTTTAGACCGTTCGGCTACAAAGCACAATCAGACAGTGGTTTCTCCAACAAGAGAGGATCTAAGTTCAAACCCTGCTCGAGAGCATATTTCTTTATTATGTCTCTTGTGTATGCAGGCTGGAAGATTTAATTCACATTATTTAAAAATAAAACTGGGCTTCTACTCAAAGATGGGTAACCATGAGAATAACATTTGGAATAGTAGGAAATGAGATAATTTGATTAATGTTTAATAAAAATGAGAGAGAAGTATGTCAATATAGAGCTAGTGATTAAAATGCTGATCAGGCCATGATTACTGTAATGAGTTCAGATTGAACTCAGTGCTTAACACCTTTAACCATGTCCTGGATTGAGTTAAACTAGCTACAGAGAAAAGAAAAAAAAAGGTAAAAAAAAAGAAAGGAGAAAACCATAAAAAGTCATTTGAATGAAGTAATGGACAAAACTGAACAACTAGTGAGTAGACTGCTTACCTTATGAAATTCATTGGCCGACCACAGAACCAACAATATTCCAAATTGAAACTTTTAGCAATGGCCTCTCTGGAACTGGTGGATGGAGCTACAATGCCATTGCGTCCAGCCATAGTAAAAGGGTTTACAGCCATAATAGATTTTGCATTTATTGGTGTTAGTTCCCAAGTTGCTTTAGCTAGAACGGTGATAGCAGCATCAGATCCAGAGAATAAATAGTGACATTTTAACGCCTTTACTAAGAAAAAGGCCCCATCAAATATAAACTCTCTTTCATCCTAGAATGCATTTATTAGTTTCTGCCAATGTGTGAAGATCAAATAAAAAAAAAATATGTCAAAGATTGAAGCTTCTTTAGAAGTTAAATGTTTGTATTCCGTTTCATGTCCGAATTATAAGAATCCTGTAAAAGCCAAGACGAGCTGTAGAGTTGAAGTAGTAAATTTAATTCCGACTTTTTCCATTTTGTAAAGATGGAATTATTCCATAACTTAATGTATAATCCTTTTAAGAGACAGAAATAAAACTTTTTCCTTCACAGAAGATGGACAAAAATTCAACTGTTTGTAGCCTGGAAAAAAATATTCCACTGTTTACAGATTTTAATATTTTAAAAAAAAAATTTACTCAGATTAAACTGCTTAAAAATAATAAAGTCTCAAGAATCCAACTCCTTATTTTTTGTGTGTGTATATTTGCAAATATGTTAATTTTTCTTGAAATATGTTTTAAACAAGTTCTTGACATACTTCCAAGAAAAACAGAACAGTCCATAGATGGCAAGTAAAAAAAAAAATAAAAAAATAAGAAATCAGATTGATGAATGCACAATAATTTTTTTGGTGTGTGGGTGTGTGTGTGGGGGGAGGGGTACAGTTTCTGATAAAACTGTTAGAATGTAGTTTTGTGTGTGTGTGTGTGTGTGTGTGTGTGTGTGTGTGTGTGTGTGTGTATATGGGGAGTATTTTTGTTTTTTCTCTCCAAAAAGTAAACATTCAATATCCAAAATTCATTTGTAATAAAATAAGATCTTTTAGCGTTGAAAGAAAATATTTTGGATCACAAAAGTTTAAAAAGTTTCCAGACATGACAAAAAGATAATTTGGAGTATTTGCTTATGCTGGAAAATTGCCAATTTTTACATGGATGCAAATTTTGAAAAAAAGGTGATTGTTTAAATGCTGACAAAAGAAAGCTCCTTCTTAAACATCTTTCAGTTAATATCTGCAATTTTCTCGTGTAGAATTATAATGAACATAAACAAATGGGCCTATAAAACTGAAATATAACAGTATGCTTAAACATACCTTGATATCTAAAAAAGAGACCTGATAAAAGTTGTTTACATAAGTAGTTCTTCCTGCTACGATAAGAGTCCTTGTAATAAGATAAACATTCTATCAGAAAACAGACCACTTTAAAAAGTACCTTAAATACTTGCTAAAAGCCGCTCTTTTTTAAAAATCCTGATTTAGAAATTAACTCTACACATACAAATGAAGTAAAATCAGTTAATATTTCATACTAGTTTGATCTATCAAACAAAGGAAGAAATCAAAGTAAACAATGTTTTCTTTTGCAAATTAAATTGAGAGACAATGATAGAAAAAGATAGAAAATAAGGACTGATATCTAATTTTTTTTTCCTTTCCAATTCCTTAGACTGTAGTGATCAAAGACCATTTGATTGATAAGCAGACAATTCCATCTTGTCTTAATATTGTAACACGAGTGTAAATAAAATTTTTAAATCAGTGCTCTCTAGGAAGTCTCACATCAGTCGTAAAGGTCAATATGGACAACTTTTTATGAATAAATAAGCAAAACATTTGAAAGCAACAATACAAAGAATGGGTTTGAAGAAAAATATGAATGTGTAGAAGTGAAATTAAATATCTTTCTCTCTCTCTATTTATATATATTTCTTTTATTTAATTAATGTAAATGACTATTATGACATTATCCAGTGAAATTAGATTACCAGTAGATTGATTATTACAAATGTTATTACTAATGAATAAAATAGTGAGTTTTTATGAACTTACTAAATAGTTTAAAGATTATTTTTCTTCTTTTTAAGCAAAACTATCAGATATTTCCATCCCTTAATACTTGTAAATTAAATAGTGCATATCTTAAATAAAACATATAATGTACAAGAACGTTAAATGCTGCATACTTGACAAATGAAAATCCAAATCCCATAAAGGTTCCTTTAAAAAGAAACTTCCAAGTTAGGTTGTTATGAAGTATCAGGCAAGTCAGTAATATCAAATGAATTTATCGATTTAAAAAACTACAATTAATGGAATCATAATAAATTCAGATGTGACTACAAATGAGTCAGAAATATTGAAAACTAACAAGTTTTCTAAAAGACTTACTTATCTGAAACAAAAATAGTTTCAAATTAACAAATTTGAATTTGGACTTAAGTATTTAAAATAGAACTGACCGATAACCCTTTGCTAAGAATTTGTGATAGAATGGGATTTTTATAATATTTCTGGCTCAGGTATTATCAATAACTCCAGTTGGGTATGATTTTAGAAGAGATTCCTTTAAATAAAATAAAAGGCAGAAATAAAGGCAAACTCTTTGTAAATAACGGTAAGAAATTAACAGTGAACATTAGATTAAAACAATATCAGACTACGAATCAAAACAGTTGGTCATGAAGTAAACAGATTTGTTAACTTTAAAAAATATATCAATTTATAAAAAGAAATAAACAAAAATAAACTGCTGCCAAAAAAAAAAACATGAAAACTTTTATAAAATTTTTTACAACTTCCAACAATTAAGTCACTGCAATTCAGTAATGTAGTATTTATCCTGGTATCAAATACTATTCACATATTATGTTAGTCTCATTTACTATTTTAAAGTCCATTTAGTATAATTAAAAAAATATTTTTGTTGATAATACATGATAGTCAGATGTATTTTGTTAAATTTATGTTTATAAATAAATACCTACATTCAACAAAAATTTCCTAAACTATACTTTGTGTACTGAGAAAAAAAAGAAGACATTAAAAAAAAGAAGCATTTTGTTTTATTTTTTTTGTTCTAAAAACTTAGGAAAAAGAAAACAAAAACTTAGATTAATTCTGATGATATACAATGCACATTGTGTGTGTTTTAAATACTCCTTTGTCTATGCAGAAAACTAGAAATAATTTCCTACATTTCCCGCCAATTATGAACTTGGCTAATTCACGATCAATGATATTTATTGTATTTTAGATTAAAAAAATACATTTGCAATAAAATTCAACATAAAATTTGTGAATTATTCAACGAACTGCTGGATTTAGTTTAAGAATTTTCAATCTGATTATTGAGTGGGAACTAATTTTTCTTGTCAGTAGACAAGTTAAACACATTTTGTGTTTATAAGAAGCTGCCGACTTGTGGAAAAAAAGAATGTGAAAATAAGAAACAGATTACATAGCAAGTGGATATCTATTTACCACAAACATTATTCTTACTTTTTATGAAATTTCCCATAAGAGAAAAAAAAAAAAATTACCATCTACAAAGACACGTGTTTGATTACCATTGTCCAGTGTGCCTGTGACTGTCTTTTATCAAATATAAACCAATCAGATTTCAGAGTCTGTTTTTGAAAAGAGATACTAAGACTTTTTTATGTTAACACTTCACAAAGAGAGGACAGATATATCTGTCCAATATTCTTGACAAAGAAGTAGCCTAAAATAAGACAAAAATATATATTTTAATAAGACTTATAGCAATAGCTATTCAGTGGATCAATACAATTTGTTAGAATCTTCAATAGCAATGGCAAACAAAAGATGTGTAAAATCAAACAATCCTTTTGTTTTTTGGTTTTGTTCTTCTGCTTAATAATGAATGTCTGCCTTACATAGCATCTAAACTAAATATATTCAGTTTTTTGTTGATAAAGATCTTGATTGAGCAGAGTCTTTTGGGCAGCAAGCTAAACCAAAATGGAGGAGTGATTTTAAGGAAAAAAAAAGAAACAAAGATTTACTTCAAGTTATAAACTGTTAAAATACCTAGTTTATAGATTTTCTTTTAGCATTAATGCCATGAAAGACAATGAAAATGTTTCGAGATGCCTACAATGGACTTGAATGATACATGCTTCTTAAGCAAAAAGTAATTACAAGTATAACAGAGTCTATGTGTTCACACAGAAGTAAGAAGTTAGCAAAAAAAAAAATGCTTGCATGTCAAAAAGAAAAAAAAATTTAATACTGAATTACTTTCAAAAACTTTTCAAAATATTTCAAAGAAATTTGAATGAAGTATAATTTAAAATGTGGCTTATTTTGCTTAGTTCTCAAGTATTCAATATATTGAACCATTTTTTTAAAATCCTCATGTAGAGCACAAGATAAGCATTTTCTTTTTAAAGTCAACATCAACTATATAAATTAATTTTTAATAAACTGGATTGATATCCAGTTAGAATATCTCAGATATTTCACAATTACAAGATAATATTGAACAACAGAAACACTACAAGTTGTAAAATAAAAAATACACATTAATATTCATTATATAAATTACATGTATATTTTATATATTTTAAACAGAGATGAAATTTACTTGCCCACTTATAGTAAAGCAAGGTAATTAAATGGTTTTATGAACTGAACCATCAAGATTACAATCTATATAGATCAATTCAAGTCCACTGACTGTAATGAGTACTTTGAATTCAGAGACCAATGTACAATAACCACCTCCTGAGGCATGAAATTTAAAGGACCAATATTTTTACCAAGAGAGGCAACATTGATACTCTTTAGTTACACTGATGTTGAAACTAAAAAGTATGATAATTTTTAATGGTTGAACATGTACTAAGAAGTTTGATCCTGCAAGTCAAAAGCTAGAGTTTGTGCTTCAATAGATGCTCTAAAAAAAATATAGCCTTATGTCAAACTTGAATTAGCTTAATTAATTCAAACAAACTAACATGGCACAATGACAATTACTGATTCACTAATCAATACAAACAACAAAGAAGTTTTTTATAAAACAGCTTCAGTTAAAGATCAAAGCCAAATTTAGAGTCCATTGATAACCTTAAAAAAAACGGTATTGGTGATATCAGACTAAAGATATTACAGACTTTATTAATACTGTATCTGAGCAATTTACAAGGAAGGCAGTTGTTTGTATAAATAACAACAAAAAGAAAGGCAAAATAACTTTAAAAGGATTTTGAAAATTTTTGTTTGATTTCCTGATTTAAAAACAAAAAAAAAAACTTAGAAAATAAAAACCATTTATCAATTAGCAAGGAATATAAAAAGGATTGAAAAGATAAATTCTATGAAGCGAAAATATGTTTGATGCAGATTACAACAATCTTGTTACCATGGAGAGGTAGAGGAGGAGGAGGGAGAATTTGAAAAGGAGTATCAAAACCAAAAGGAACTTACAGCTTATCTGCAAATATCGCAATATCACACAGATATTACTCAATTGTTGTTAGTAATATTACTAGTTCTCACTGAGTTTTGACACTAATAATATCTACCAGAGGTCAAATGACAGAAATACTCTAGTACTCTCCTCAGTATTCTTACTGATTTTTATAATGTTATAATAGCTTCTATTCTTCCTTAGATTTCAAATTCCAATGCTGTTCAAATATATATTATAATAAGCCTTATTCCATAATATATATATATATATATATATATATATATATATATATATAGTGCACAGTGAGTGCTGGTAGTAATAATAAAACAGTGCTTGATGTAAAATAACAGAACTAAAATTTATGTTAAGAAGAATTATATATCTATTCCTCACTGCTTGATGCTACATATAAATAGCTTAATGATGAGGAGACATTACAAGAAAATAATATATAAATCAAAATCAAGGAAATATCAAATCATTAACAAATCTTGAGAAGACAGCATTTCAAGAGAACAGGACAGAAGTGGAGACAAATTTTTCACCTGATAAGACACAGAAATAAAGTTTAGAGACACAATTGTAAATTTTATCAATAGAATTCAAAATAAGATACACAAATTCATAAACAAATTAAAAATTCATAATGTTCAGAAACTTTTTAAGTGTTTACCAAACATTCTTCTGTTAAATCAAGAAAACAATTCTTAGCTAAAAATGGCAGGACACGGGCTGTAAATACAATTTGATAAAGTTATATTGTCGTAAAATATTTATGAAGTGCTTTGAAAGTAATAAGGACTTTAAAAATAAGGATTCAGGACTTTAAAAATAAACACTTAAAATCTGTTTTGGAATTTGTTAGATAAATACAAATTGTTTTTCAAATTGAAATAATGAAGTACTTATTATTATATGTTTTTAATATAACTCATGAAAACTAAAATCAGTTATTCACGCAACAGATCAGTGTGTGCAGAAAACATTTTACTCACTCTTATAAAGTTTCAAGAATTTACTGAAGGTGAATAATTGATTGAACTGTTATAGATTTTGGTAAGAAAGAAAGTTAGGATATGAAACTAAGTTTAAAAGTTTCCAAAATGAAGAAGAATAATGAAAGAATGTAAAACTTGTAAGCAATATGACTAAAAAAATGCAACAAAATTTCTCAATGCAAAAAAGAAAAAAAAATTTCACTAAACAACAAATATGACTTCAGCTACAAAAAACAATGTTACTAAACATGTAAGTTTAAAATTAATAATTCATGTCAAGCAAGAAAACTTACTCCTTTAAATTAAATATAAAAAGAAATTAGAATGCTGAAAAGATAATTTTCAAAATATATTTAAAAAAATTTAAATTCTATTTTTTTTTGGTGATTAAACCATGTAAATATGAAACTTCCAGTAATAATTGACAAACTTTGATTAATCGATTTGTTTTCTTTTTTTATAGCTTATCAACCCTTTGTGGTTTATTTAAAGCCAAAACATACTTTGGATTGTAAGTTGCTTACAGTATCCAGTATTCTCAAGTAGTATATTGACCAAGCTTGACATTGCTTAACTTCAGTGATGGAAAGAGAACCGGCATTTTGCTAATAAGTTAGATTTAATTATTTAAGGATTTCATCTTTTACAAAGGAAATTTATTTTGTGCATCTGTAGAAATATTATTTTGTATGCTGAAGTATTTCTCTGATCCAAAATGATTTCATAATTTTATTCTTGACTTCACAGAAGTATTTGATTTTAGCCTTTGTCATGCTAAAAAGAAACATGACTGTAGTTGCAAATAATTTTTGACTAAAACATCTAACAGCTCACAGAAAGAAACAACAAAGAAATTAAAGAATAGGATCGATACTACTATTTGCCAACCAACCAACCAAAATTGAAAAGACTAAAAATTATGAAATTACTAAGAGGGTGAAAATTAAATAAAATGAAAACAAACATTTATTAATGAGTTATTTCTTTTTTTTTTTTCAAATTGAATAATTTCACTGAAATATTGATTTACAATTAAATGTGGCCCAGGTGACAAAAGCAAGAGAACTTGAATACTCTTGTCAAACCTTAGAAGCAACAAGTACCGACTGCTAAAATGTGAATGAAACTAAACTAGTTCTAACTAACAAAAGCAACAAAGAAGTACATCTAGAATAAAAGCAATGAACTTCAATCTTTGATTACATGAAATGAAACAAATTAAGATTTTATTAATTCTGAAAAATTAATAAAAATGAAATTAAAAATTTGGCTAATGACAAGTAAAGCCTGTGTATAGTAATTTCAGAATACATATATTTTTTTTACAAAACTATTTTTTTTTTTTTTAAACTTTCCACAAGAGAGCAGATAAAGAATAGTTGTGGGAAATTAATTAAACATGGATATAAAAAAATTATATTTTAAACTGAAGAAAAAACAATAAATAGCTGTATAAATATCAACAAATGCTAACAAAACAAAACTTAAACTAGAAAAGGATTCTTATATTTGAATTATTTTTTCCAAGATTATATTTTATATATATGTATATATATATATATATATATATACACACACACAAACACACAGGCTACTTATTGTAGTTTTAGGTAAAAATGCATAGCAAATTTAAACAAAACCAAATAGCTGTGTAAATTTTTTTTTGAGTAACCTGAGGCCACTCTTGTAATAGGCTTTGTTTATCAAGTTTATTTTAACAGCTGATAACAAAATAAGAATCCGGTATCCTCTGACTGAGATTAGTGTACTAACACCAGGGATAGGCATTGATTTTGTAAAGTAAACACAAACAGATATGGTAAAATATACAACAAAACAGAGTTCTTGTATTTAAATCCAGGTGAGAGAACAGGTAAACAAATAAGCAGTGGCTTCAACCAAAGTTGATGTTGCAGTATGAGCTGAGAAAGGAAGGGGAAGTAGAGTGGGAGGTGGGTAAGGTGACAATCAGCAACAGGTAAATTCCGGCACAGGTAGCACTTCCTGGAATTTGATAGAAAGGTGAATGAGAGAGATAAAAAAGAAAGAGAGTAAAGTGATTACAGACTAGAACAGGTAATTTGTGCACAGGTGTGTATGCTTGTGGCATATAGTCTTTTGATGAACCTGAGTGATTTGTAGTTGTGTAGCAGGTAAGGTAGATATATTTTTGTGCTGGTAGAATGTCATCAAAATGTCCAGGCAGAGGCGTGGTGCTATGTATCTATCAATAGAAACAGTTCCGATATATTGAACATGATTATAAAATAAAATTATCCAGGTAACAAAGGCTGAGTGAAGAAGTTAATCCAAATGAGAGAAGAATGTGTTTTTTCTTTCTTTTTTTTTGATCTTTAAGAATTATTCAGGTGTGACAAGTACAGTGTTGCATATTTCCCTCTAGTGATTTTATGGCTTTGTAAACAATTACTTGTGGCAGGGAAATGGGTATTCAACTAAAATAAACATCACAAAGGTGAGTTCAGGTAAAAAGTAAAAGAAAACATTAAAGTTGAATGTAAATATTCAAGATTATCAATAAAGGTGAAAAAAAAAATTCCTGCTGAGTGTCGCTACCTGTTGATTGCTTTTCTCCCTTTATGATATTTATAACTCGGCAATGAAATATCTATTTTTGATTTTAGATTTTCCCCTCTTTCATGTATGGAGAGGATGAAAAAAAATAGAGATTAACAGATCTTGTTTTTTTTTTAAAAATATTTTTACTGCTATGACAGAGCAACCTGGTCAAGTAAACAGCCTTAGAATTTTTCTTCAAACTACATTTTTTCTTTACTTATATATATATATATATATAGATAAAAAAATATAATCCTTTTGCTATTTTTTTTTTTTTTAAATCCAAGAGATTAATTTGGTAAACATTTAAAAATTAATCCAGTGAAATCTTAAAATGGGGAGGGGGTGGAATTATGCAGTTGGCATTACACATCCCCCTCCACATTCACGCATATATATACATCATGTCCTGACATAACCCCTAGAAACACACACGCACACACACACAAATGCTCATCTTATAAGATAAAAAGGGAGGGATGCTTTGGAGAGTAGTTGTTGAATGTGCATGCTGGTGTGAGTCAGCACATGTTTGTCTCTCGTCAATCTAGTGTGCAACAATATTGATCTGCTACTGAGAAGACACCGCTGATGCTGCCGCTGCTGCTAAGAGAGAGAATCTCATTGCTCAAGTGGTAGACATGTATTCTCTTTAATCAGTGGATTCAGGTTCAATACTAACAGCAGTAGCATGGAAACCGGGCAATCCCTTCTATACACTCTGCCCACTTTGGACAATCCTGCATGTACAGACACACAAACGACACAAATATATACAATGTAATGCTAAGGAACTTCTACTGATGGTGACAGCTCTGTTTATGAGGGTGGTGGTAGTAGCATGGATTGAGGTTGGCTAGCTACCATCTGCCTGCTATTGGCACAATAAGAGAGTGAATATCTGGAAGAACAAAAACACGAAAGGAGAGCTGACGCTAAAGAAGAGATGGCATAATCGTGCGCTTAGAGATAGATACACTTGTAGGTTGACAATGCTTTTATTTTTAATTCTGCAAGATATATGGCATAAAAGACAATCATGTCAACCAACTGCATTCATGGATTTAGACTAATATCCTCATCTTTGTGCACATACAGAGCAGGGGTGGCCAAGCTGCTGCTTGGGAGCCACATGCAGGTTTGACATTTAATGGGCAGCTTGTGGGTAGTAATTATGAAACATAAATAAGAAAAAAGAAAGAATTAAAATTTAATAATTATTATTATTAATCAAATTTATTCTTTTGCTTCTTGACCATATATGCAAATTTAGTATTATTTTTCAACATTTATTAACCAAATACAGAATATAAAAGAATCAATGATTTTCCATTTAACTATTACAATGGTATCAATTTGAACTGATTCCAACTCAAATTTCAGCAATCTCAAAATGCTAAAAATTTAGTCTTGTTTACCATAATGATTACACCCAGTTCTTGACAATGACTGTGATAGTCAAAAGTACTTGAATATAACAATAACTCTAGACAATCTATTCATGATTTCAATCCCAATGTACAACACCCCATTTCTAAACTGGAAAGATATAAAAAGTTCAACAGACAGACCTTATTGATGGAATTTAATAAAACTTATTTGGATGAATTCTTGCTGGCTAAATACACCTTTATATATATATATAATTGTTTGAAAAATTTACTTACTGCAAATTAATTTACCTGTATTTGTTTTTAGTTTTCCTGATTATGCGGTATTGTGGTGTAGGTCCACTTGTCAAGGATTGTTTTTGATAAATGTCAGTTTTTTTCCTTTTTGTATTTGCATTTTTTCAAATCTGTCACTGATGCATTCACGTTGATGTTCGGACATGTGTTCACCCGTTCATTGATAAGCATAAGTTTTACACAAGAGTATGTTTTTATACATAAACATAACAGATGTGCATATGTTCATGCTCCTATATATATATATATATATATATATATATCTCCAGGTAAGATGGGAACAAATAGAGTAAATTTGAATGTTCAAACATTTAATTTAAAAGAGGGCTCAATACAGAGTAGAGCAATATTATTTATTTTAGGATATTAAAACAACATGTAAAAATTGCAACACAATTGCAATTTGGTTTCAAAAGGCTTTTGAAATCAAATTAATCGGTCCCTCGCCAGTAACAGTAATTTAGAATTGCTTGAGGAGACACATTGGTATGCATTGAAACATGACTGCAATTGTGTAGCGATTTTTTACATGCTGTTTTAATATACTAAAATAAATTATATAACAAAAACTGTTGATGGAACCAACAACATGCTAAAACCTAAAACTCTTATCTTATCGAGATACAGTCTAAAATAAAAACATTAATACTGAAAAAAGAAAGAAAAAAAAAAGCCTAAGGCAAACCTACCTACTCAGGAAAGGTGCTTGAAGCCTAGATTGCCTGGACCAAGCAAAAAACACTGAAGGCTTAATCCTATTAAAGCATGTCTAGTTGTAACTTCAGTTTCATTAACTACGAACACAGTCACAATCTGCTGACTGTGTTTGGAAAATAAAATATTCCAGTAACTTCAAACACATACATAAAAATCCCACACATTCACTTAAAAATAAAAAAATAAAAATTGTCTTTGATAATGACTAAAAGAATAGCTGAAAGCTGTCAGATATGAAGAATTTTTGGACAATTTTTACACACTTTGTAAAAAAAAATTAAAAAAGCTTACCAGCAGTACATTGTCTGTCATCTTTAATAAAATGTGTGTGTGTGTGTGTATATATATATATATATATATATATATATATATATATATATATTATACCCACATGCATGCATATACACATACAAACGTATCTAAAGCTTAATAGAATCTATCAATAATAACAATTAACATATTGGTGGTTGACCAAGAGAAGCAAAAGCCATATTGTCTGTTTCTAATTCCAAGCCATTAACTGGCACACCTTAAATACATCCAAGCCTATAGCACCTGGTATTCCCAACCAGTCACTCATCTAGGTACTGACAAGGCTCAACGTTACTTAACTTCAGTGATTGTACAAGACCCAGTGTTTAAATGTGATATGGTCATAAGCCCCTAAACCAAAGAAAACAAGGTTGCAGAGAAGCAATCACAGCATTTTTCAGGACCATCATCATTGGTACACTCATTGCATTCCTCTTAATCTCATTCATAGCATTTTACCAGGGATTTTAGCTTTGGGAAAAATCAGAATTTGTAAGGTGACAAATATGAACTGTGCTGTGGGGTACCAACAAAGCTGAGGGTGATGTGATGTTTTGCCAAAAACCCGGCACAAGTTGTGAAGAATATACTTGCTCAGTTACTGTGGATCCAATGGTCACACAGTACACAAACTCACTTGATGGCATTGGAATTCCACACTACTTCAAACAAAAGGTGAGGAAGGAAGCAATATTAGAAAGAGCAATAACAGTTACTGGACTTGAGAAACCTGTTTTAATAGAAAAATTTTGTAAACGGCTAACTACCATGGTCTGTTCACACATATGAAATAAGTTTTCCTGTGACTGGTTATGACTGCAGACTGTTCTCAAGACATTCAACATGGTTGGATATGTTCTCACTATCCAAAAAGGCCACCTATGCCTAACATCTTGACTGCTGTGCAAACTAGGCTTACGTCTACCTTGTTGACTCTTGGGCAAACGGGACATATGTCCAATTTTTTTGACTCTCAGGTGAACTGGACAGATCAATATCCTAACAACAGTGAAGTGTATCATCAACCCTGTTAATAATCAAGGCATAAAAATCCTGGAAAAAAAATTAACCGTAGTTATTTTTTCAGATCAGTAGAGAGCATCTATCCTATTAAATCTACTTGTCTGTAAATACAAGCATTATGTTTTTCTACCCAAGATCAAAGCGTTGTATCTGCTTAATCTCATACTCTTTTGAATTGGAATCAATTATGCTTTCCTGACAAAAAATTTGACATATTAATATGAAGTGGGAAAAGAATTGGAAAAACCCAGAGTGAGTAAGGGGTAAAAAATGAACAT
The DNA here is from genome assembly GCA_964036315.1 of Acanthosepion esculentum. Classification (NCBI taxonomy): domain Eukaryota; kingdom Metazoa; phylum Mollusca; class Cephalopoda; order Sepiida; family Sepiidae; genus Acanthosepion; species Acanthosepion esculentum. Next base: position 52,926,820 of record OZ038491.1, on the reverse strand, counting down.
GAAGGAGGCTAGAGAAAAACAAAAAGAGGAGGAACAAAAGACTAAATGTAGATTAGGATAGAAAGGCATAAAAATTGAAATACATTACAGTTCTTTATTGAGAGAGAGGGGGGAAAAAAGGACAGATAAAGGAGAAAATTCAGTAGAAAATATTTGCAAATTATTTATAGCTTTTTTGTAAACAAAACTAATCCATGTTTTACATTTAGGTCTGAACATGGAGAGGCAACAGGAATTGAGGAACAACAAACATGTCATGGGAATCCTGAAGCGCCATGGCATAGAGAGATTTTCCTTATTCTTGCCTCTTGAATAAATAGGAAGGGGTACAAATAAAAGGAGGGGGGGGTCAATTTCCAAAAATTTAATAAGGGATGGTAGTCTAAATAAAAATTAGGGTGTACTATTTTTTTTTTCCTAAAGATAGAAAAATAATAAAATATTGGTAGCAACTCAGTTCACAACGAAGATCAAGAAACATTAATTTTTCTTGACATTCATTGCCTGCCATCACAGAATTTTAATAAATGGGAGAGTCCAAATAAAGTGTGTGTGTGTGTGTGTGTGTGTGTGTGTGTGTGTCTCAATTTTTCAAAATTTTAATAGATGTACATCCCTGTTTATTCAAGAGGCAAGAGTATTATGTTATTATTAATTTTGACCCAGTATATTGCAATAATGAAAATAAACTGAACACCGACAATTAAGTACAAAGAATCACCAACAGCTGCAAAGTTTTTGTAGATAAATGGTTAGAAGGCATGAACCAACAATCAAAGGTTTGCATGTAAAAGAAATCAATATTTTTCATGTTTAGACGTAAATATCTTATTATCATACAACATATAATGAATGGACAGTATAAGCTCAGAACAAAAGTTTCAAGAATTAAATTCCACTTTTTATGTGAAAGATATTACAAATCCTTCTAGTAAACTTGTTTCTGCTTTTTCGAGAGATGACTCAGAACCATTAATGTAATGAAGAACAGTCTTATAGATAAATAAAATGAGAAAAGGATGATTAAAGGCAGAAACATTGTTTTTAACACTGTTAGTACTCTGCCGCGCTATCACTTATGCGGGACTCTGCCGCGCTATCACTTATGCGGGACTCTGCCGCGCTATCACTTATGCGGGACTCTGCCGCGCTATCACTTATGCGGGACTCTGCCGCGCTATCACTTATGCGGGACTCTGCCGCGCTATCACTTATGCGGGACTCTGCCGCGCTATCACTTATGCGGGACTCTGCCGCGCTATCACTTATGCGGGACTCTGCCGCGCTATCACTTATGCGGGACTCTGCCGCGCTATCACTTATGCGGGACTCTGCCGCGCTATCACTTATGCGGGACTCTGCCGCGCTATCACTTATGCGGGACTCTGCCGCGCTATCACTTATGCGGGACTCTGCCGCGCTATCACTTATGCGGGACTCTGCCGCGCTATCACTTATGCGGGACTCTGCCGCGCTATCACTTATGCGGGACTCTGCCGCGCTATCACTTATGCGGGACTCTGCCGCGCTATCACTTATGCGGGACTCTGCCGCGCTATCACTTATGCGGGACTCTGCCGCGCTATCACTTATGCGGGACTCTGCCGCGCTATCACTTATGCGGGACTCTGCCGCGCTATCACTTATGCGGGACTCTGCCGCGCTATCACTTATGCGGGACTCTGCCGCGCTATCACTTATGCGGGACTCTGCCGCGCTATCACTTATGCGGGACTCTGCCGCGCTATCACTTATGCGGGACTCTGCCGCGCTATCACTTATGCGGGACTCTGCCGCGCTATCACTTATGCGGGACTCTGCCGCGCTATCACTTATGCGGGACTCTGCCGCGCTATCACTTATGCGGGACTCTGCCGCGCTATCACTTATGCGGGACTCTGCCGCGCTATCACTTATGCGGGACTCTGCCGCGCTATCACTTATGCGGGACTCTGCCGCGCTATCACTTATGCGGGACTCTGCCGCGCTATCACTTATGCGGGACTCTGCCGCGCTATCACTTATGCGGGACTCTGCCGCGCTATCACTTATGCGGGACTCTGCCGCGCTATCACTTATGCGGGACTCTGCCGCGCTATCACTTATGCGGGACTCTGCCGCGCTATCACTTATGCGGGACTCTGCCGCGCTATCACTTATGCGGGACTCTGCCGCGCTATCACTTATGCGGGACTCTGCCGCGCTATCACTTATGCGGGACTCTGCCGCGCTATCACTTATGCGGGACTCTGCCGCGCTATCACTTATGCGGGACTCTGCCGCGCTATCACTTATGCGGGACTCTGCCGCGCTATCACTTATGCGGGACTCTGCCGCGCTATCACTTATGCGGGACTCTGCCGCGCTATCACTTATGCGGGACTCTGCCGCGCTATCACTTATGCGGGACTCTGCCGCGCTATCACTTATGCGGGACTCTGCCGCGCTATCACTTATGCGGGACTCTGTCGCGCTATCATGTCCGTGGGACTCTGTCGCGCTATCATGTCCGTGGGACTCTGTCGCGCTATCATTCCTGTTAGACAGTGTCGGTCTATCACTTCTGATTTGATACCATATCAAATAACAGAAAGCACATCACTTGAAGACTACCAACAGTGGCAACAACTAAAATGGATAGCAAATGTAACTCAAAGAGAAAACAATGACATAATCAAGTTGTTGCCATTCCACACTATTTCAAATAAGAGGTTAGGAAGGACACCCCCCCCCCATCGATACCGGAAAGAGCAATAACAGCTACTAGAATGTAGAAATCTATTCTCCTGAATAATTGTTTTAAGTGAAAGATTTAATAAATTTCAACTGAAAGCAGTACTGGCTGCTTGGTCAATGGATGCCAAACTATTTCCTTGAAGGGAAGTGACTAATATTATCATTACCATTTCATTCTTTGTTTTTGTTTTATTTCTAGTTTTTCTATGTTAAATAAACCTGCATAACAGAAAAAAAAGCCTTTGTTTTGAAAAATCAAAGTAAAAAGCAATATTAAAAAAATGAATTGGTAAGTTTCAAAATTCCAAATATACAAAATAAGTTTAATTTTATTCTCAGTATGATCTTTTAAATCAATTTTTGATCAAATCTGAAACGACTTCAACTGCTATTTTAAGATTCTAAGCAATGAACAAAAGGGGTACTGTGATCTTTACATATGTTTCTACCACAATTATTAAAGATTGTCTTTATTTTAGAGTCATGTCCTTGTAATTCACAAATAGGACTAAAACCAGAAATTCCTACACAGATGTCCTCAAGGACACACGGCACAGTGTATAAAGGTGTTGGTTAGATCCAGTGACAGGTGCCAAAGAGTGTGAGTTCAATACCCAGTTAAGGCAATGCAGAACTTTCAGATAACAGATAACTGACATCCATTAAACATGGCACGTGGAACTAGAACAGTCTACCCCAGTGAGTGAAATAAAGGGTTCAGTTCGAAATTCCAACCACCTGAAGAAGGCCGGAGCAAACAACAGCTAAAACGTAATAAATATGGTGCCAAAGATGAGGACAATAGTCCGAATATTGTAAATAATGTACATAATACCTCATCTCAGAAATATAGACAGATAAAACCAAAAACTCATTGTAGTTACTTCAGAGAGGTATTCAAGAACACTACTTGAACAAACATGGAAATCTGACAACGGTAATGGTAACATTAGAAGTTTTCCTACAAGGAAACATTTTGACATTCATTAACTTAGCAGCTAGTACTACTTTCAGTTGAAATTTATAAAATCATTCTCTTCCAACAATTTTTTTTTAAGAAAATGGGTTCCTTAAATGCTGTAGCTCTTATTCTCTTTCCAGTATTGATAGGTTTGGTTTGTTTTACGGCATATCAACCTCAATGGGTCATTTAATGCTGACTACTTCTTTTTTTCCTGATAATATTTTTGTTTTGTCAAAAATCTATTTCTGGTAATATTTTTTTTCCTCAAAAATGTATAGCTGGTAATATAATTTTAGAAAATGTATTGCTGGTAATATTTTTTTTTTTCAAAAACGTATTACTGGTAATAGTTTTTCTTTGTCAAAAATTTATTTCTGGTAATAATTTTTTTACAAAATATTTGTGGTATTAAAACCATTCATAATGCTTTTTACCTCAGTTTTGGGGTTAACTATTTGTCCATAGCTGGGACCCTAACAGGTGCTACCACCCCGAGTCAGGGTAAACCTGGGAACACCAGCAATTAAGAGGTGGTTCCACGCTCCTCAAAGCCTCGGGTTTAGAGGCCTTGCTGCTGGACGTAGTTTATCGTCTTACCCAGGACACTGATGTAGTTTACCATCATACCCAGGATGGCCAGTATTGATAGGGGTTTCCTTCCATTTAAAGTGGTGTAGAATGTTAACATCTTCATTATGTCATTATTTTCTCTTTGAGTTACATGTGCTATCCATTTTATCTGTTGCTGCTGTTGGCAGTCTTCAAGCGACGTGGTTTCTGCTATTTGGTACAGTTGTTTGTGATTCTGTAGCACCAGTCCACAATGTTCAAAGAAGGATGACCTTTGCCAAGACCCTCAGGCTTCATTCGATCAAAGCCTTTTTTCACCATTAATCTTAAAAAACGTTTGTATACAGCTGACAGTTTAGATATTGCTGAATGGGTTTGGCACCATGCATGACTTCCATATGAAAGTCTTGATCTGATGAGACTTTTTAAGTGCATGACTTGAGTTTTCAGGTTGATATTTTAGTTTTGTAGCAATTTGCTGTGTTGGGTAAAACTACCTCTGACACAGCCTATTCTGTGTTCAATTCTTTTTTCTCCTATATTTGTCATAGATGACCTATCAAGTCACTCGCTAAATATTAAAGAAAATGATTTTGCCCAGCATTCAAACACCCCATGAGTTTAAGCATTGTCATCTTATATAACCTACTAGTAGACGTACCTAGCCTTGTCTGGGTTTCTAAGTATCTTAAATTAATAAAATCTGACAAATTCTCTACCTGTATCATTAGTTTCAAAGATATTGATAATCTTCAGTTGGTCCACAAAGGTTGATTCTATCAGAAATGTTGCTTCCAGGTAACTAAGGAAATATGTTTTTGCCTTACAAAAGATGTGCTAAAAGAAACATTAATAAACATTAATATAAGACATAACATATATAGTTCTATTCTTACAATTTAAAAAAATTGGGGTGGGGATAAAAAATATTTTCCTTGAAATATTTATTAATTTATGTAATAACTATGCTTTTTTGTGCCTAATAAGTTGGGGTGAGGGGCCAACATTGAGAGAGTGTGTGTGCATATATATATATATATCTGTTTAAAAACACACACAAACTTGGATGAGAATCTCATCAAATAGTAAATATAAGATAATTTATCAAAACATTTGTTTGATAAGCAAAACCTGTCAAACTAAGTTTTTCCAAATTATCATATATATATATATATATATATATATATATATGAAAAACACTCTTGTTGTATTTTACATATGATAGTTAAGCAGCTCAGTTCCTTGGAACCGACAACCAGACATCAGCATATATGATTTGATTATAGAAGTGAAGGCTTTGTGCAGAACCAACCACACTTTTTGAAAGGTTGAATACAGAAACCTGTTGCACTATGTGCCACAAGGTCCCCAAACCTCTCTCTGCAGGTTTTGAATTCAGAGTTGTCCTTCTAGACCAGTTGCCATCTAAGGCTATAGAACCCAGTTTGTCCTGCTATTTACCCATAGATGGAGAGAGAAGAAGAGGATTAATACCTTTCACAAGGGTATTAGCATGTAAGTGAATGTAATAGATTCAAACGGAACTCGAACTCGGCTCTCCGATTCCTCAATCCAAGCTGCTATTCACTACTCTACCGTGCCATATATATATATATATATATAAGTTCAGATATAAATAAAACATATCTGTAAAAACAATATACATAAAAGACAAAAAAAAAAATCACATTCTTTTTCATGCTGCCCAATAACCATTACACATGAGGTCAATGCAGACTATTTCAAACTTTCAGCTTTCCAAAGAATATCAGAATGTAGATAAAGGAATTCTAACTACCATGCAGACACCACATTGGTTCTTGAAAATGACCATCAAGAGTACTTGAACAAACAAAAACACATGAACTTCGAAATTCTGATCTCAATATATAACATCTTATTCAAAAATTGTAAAAAAAAAAAAAATCAATAAAAAAAGTTAAAGATGCGGACATTGTCAGTTCTTTGTAATTAAATCATGTGTGGATATATCCTTGCTACCTAAATATACTATATATATATATATATATAATAATATTTAAAAAAAAAAAAATATGATTCCTTCGCGACATAAGAGTTCTCATGTTTCAAAAACGAGAGGCGAAACACTCAATATAATTATTGAAATTAAGCTGAATTAAGGTATCGAGTCCCGTTTCATCCTCAAGCAAAAATTTAGGAATAATTGTCTTACTAATGCATTTCATGAGACATTTTTTGCAAACTATTTTGCATGTTTCTGTTTCAGATTCCATGCTGCTATTTTGGTCTGTTGATTTAATCTCTCATTGTTTTTGTAGTTTTGACAATATTTATATAAAGGTATTTTATAATAATAAAATATATATATATATATATATATATATACACGTGTGTGTGTGTGTGGACACTGAGAGGCAGTCTGTTTCATTCTTAAATTTAATCTTCAGGCCATCACATGACCTAAAGATTGTGTTCAAGCATGTTGATCTGTGTCCATTTTTATATTTACATATGCCCTATTTTTGATATTGACCACATTTACCCTATAAATATAGCATACCATAAAACTACATTTTTATCATACACAAATGAGAGAGAAAGCCATATACAGACTAAAATCTCATTCCAGATATGTCCCCCCATAAGTACCTAAGATTCATGACAATGTGGGCATTAACTGAACATTGACATATGAGCCCAAGAAGCGCATTGCCCTGTCAACTGTACTCTGTATACTCACAGTGCAACTTCTAGTACAGTGCAAATATCACCGAAATCTATAATATGTATATAAACAGGCACTTGATTATTATAAACTTGTTATGTTAATGGGTACTTTCTGGATTTACTATTAAAAAAATGTCAAGCACACTATACTGCAAATAAATGCATGATGAAAAATTGTGCAATGTTGCATTTCATTCTGAGAGAGAACTTCTTTCGACAAAGTAATAGTTTCATTAATGGAATCCATCTCATATATAAGAGGGAAAATAAAAGTACAACAACCGAAAAAAAATATCTTTATATAAATATTGTCAAAACTACAAAAACAATGAGAGATTAAATCAACAGACCAAAATAGCAGCATGGAATCTGAAACAGAAACATGCAAAATAGTTTCCAAAAAATGTCTCATGAAATGCATTAGTAAGACAATTAGAAATTTAAATAAAAAATGATATCAAGAAAAGCAGGATATTTTTGTTTTTTATAATCATTTTTAACTGCAAGTAAGACAATAAAGCCACTAAGATACAAAAGATTACTGAGTGTGAAAGAATACGAGAGAAAATAAAACAGTATTCAGGGGAGAGATAAATAAAAGAGCAGGAATTAAGAAAACAGAAGATAACGATTGACATTGCATTTAAATTTTTGAAGAGCTAACTTGACTGGAATGCAACAAGGAAGTTCCACAAGCAAATTGCAATAAAAGAAACTATTAGCATAGAACTTATGGCTACATCTCGCCATTTCAACTGTAAAATGGAAAGACGGTTTGGAAAATTTGATACTCACAGGATGGATTGAAGGCAAGAGAGACAAAGGGAAGCAACACATAACCTACCTGGTGAGCTTGAATGAATGTATGGTGGTGCACGATTTGGGAGAGATAGCAAAAAGACAAAATTTGTTAAAAGTTGACAAAGGACAGGAAATTGTGGAGAACCATGACTGTCAATGTCCTGACAGAATACAACATGTAGAAGAAGAATTAAGCTAAGTTGATGTTCTAAATTTTAATTTTGTCTTCTCAAATTCAACTTTAATATCCCAGAGAACTAAATCCGACATAATCTCTAAACTATTTTTTCTATTAACAGCATTATGTGAAATTTACATTTTTATTTTTTCTTTGATATTTTTCATGTACCCAATAATTATCTCATATGCACATTGATAAAATCCGTAAAAGACAGACAGACCAAAAAAGAAAAAGTTGAAATCTACTAGAATAACCAGTCATTTTAGGAAAAGGACAGTCAAGTTTAGTAAATAGCTTTCATTCAGAAACCAATTACATGAGAGTGAGTTTACATATGCATGTCCCAAAGGACGGGCATTTTGACAACAATCCTTTCACTCACGTATTAGCTAATTATCAGAATTATTGCACAGATGAATCGTTTCAAATGACAAATTTACACTTCAGTCAATGGCAGGTTAAATTTTCTTGTCATCAGCAGGTGATCATTAAATTAAGACATCTATTTTTATTAGCTCTGTATGTGCATATGGAAGGAGGCATGGTGGGGTAATGGATAGCAGCTCGGATTGAGGAATCAGAGAGCAGAGTTTGAATTCCAGCTGAATCCATTACATTCACTTACGTGCTAATACCTTTGGGAAAGGTATGAATTCTCTTCTTCCCCAATAAATACCAAAACAGACCGGGTTCTATAGCCTTGGATTGCAACTGGTCTACTGCAGAAAGAAATGACAACCTACAGTGGGGAAAAAAAAACTGCCTCATCAGTCATGTATCAAAAGATACATGATCACCTAAGTGTGTATTATGCATGGCAAATAACTGACTGATGTGCATATGTGTGTGTATATATATATATATATATATATATATATATATATGTATGATGGAACGATGAAAGATTCTTTGTCAAACCCACTTCTCAAAGTCTGTTAAGATGTTCAAATTTCAGAAACATTTGGAACTTTCTTGATCAGCTGATAACTTTTCAATATCCCTAAGTGAAGAAGAGAGTGTGTGTCTATATATAATTCATTTAAACAATGTTGGTTTAATATTTGATTTGGTTTTTCTAATTTTCAAATAAGTATATCCAAATGAAAATTTTGAGTAAATTATTCAAGGTTAATTTTTGTTCAAGTGCTTTCAATCATCTCAGCCATTGTTAAGAATTAAATGTTGCCAGTATGGCAGACAAGATTTTGGTAGTATGATAGATAAAAATTTTGTCTATAATACTCACAACATTTATTTCTTAACAATGGCTGAGAGGGTCAAAAGTACTTGGGCAAGGCCATTAAGTTTGGACAATTTGCCCACAATATTCATTTGGATGTACAAGAATTTTTTTTTATTAGTAACATACAATAAAACACTTCATCAGACTTTGTTGGCTGATTGTACCAAAACTTGTTTATATGTATTGTTGATGCATTTTCATTCACTTTCCCACCACTGTAACATAGCTTCCCTGTACCTATTCTATAAAGACTTTCATGATAATTGTTCTGATGAACTTTCCTCTTTGGTATCTAGACTATATGAATTTAAGTGCAGTACTAGATTGGTGGCAAGGTCTCATTTTACAATTGAAAATAGCTAGATGTAACTTGAAGTTCCATGCTAACAATTTCTTTTCTCACACTTCTTACTTATGGAATTTTTCTGGATTCTTGCTTTCCAGCCAAATTTGACCTTCAAAAATATAAATGCATTGTCAATTGTTATCTTCTGTATTCTTAATGCCTGTTCTTTTGGTTTTTTCATATACTGTAACCCCTTGTTTCTTAGTGGCTTTATTGCTTTACTTGGAGGGAAATGATAAAAAAAGGAAAAATTATATATTACTACATTTACTTAAGTTTCTGTCTTAAGTAGGAATCATCAAGCTGGACTATTTATTTTAAACAATGCCAGAAATTTTAGTATTTAAATATTACACAAAATTTTTAACAAACCCAGATATATGTTCTATCTTCTTCAGGGTGAAACTTACATAGCTGCAATAATTATATACTTTGTATAGAAGCTCTATTTATTATCAAGTACTTAAGTTCCAATTTTAAAAAGTTACTGTGAACTATCCTATAGAATATAAAATACCCACATGTGTGTATGTGTGCATAAAAGTCACCTACCCTGAGGTGATGGTTATCAAGCTTGTCTGACAGACCATTTACTAACATAACATGTACGTACATGCTTAAATGTAGAAAAAAAAATGTGTGGGAGAAGAGAAGAATGGAGAAAAAGGAGATTAAGTGTTGGTAAAAAAAATCAAACAAAAAAATGTTGATATAATTGGTGAAAACGTACTGTGTGGGTTTGCACAGATTCACACACCATTAAATTACTTGGAAAAGAACAGACTTTGAGGTAATCAATATTTGATGAACATAGATGAAATTGTTGTTGATTTTCATAAGATTTCAATTCTTATTCATGTTTTTTAATAGCCTCATTTTAGTTTTACTTACTTTAACACTAACTTTAGATTACCTTATAATTTCATGTTAATTTTTAGTTCAGAACCTCATAATTTTCACGTTAATTAGATTTCAGAACCTCATAATTTTCACGTTAATTAGATTTCAGAACCTCATAATTTTCACGTTAATTAGATTTCAGAACCTCATAATTTTCACGTTAATTAGATTTCAGAACCTCATAATTTTCACGTTAATTAGATTTCAGAACCTCATAATTTTCACGTTAATTAGATTTCAGAACCTCATAATTTTCACGTTAATTAGATTTCAGAACCTCATAATGTCACATTAATTGTATTTATTTAAAAAAAATACGCATGAAAAGTTGCTTTTACTACCGGTTGGTTTCAGAACAACGATAACAAAATATATAAATTCCAATTATCTTGAATTTTTTTCTTAGATGAAGCATTGTCAAGAACTAACCTTTGATTAATCAAGATGAAAGAAATACGAGCCAAAAATAAAAGTTGCAAGGATTTTCTTAATCAAATCCTTTTCAACTTTGTTTAATAGGCTATGAGACTAAGCGAATTTGTAATTAAGACTTCATTTAATCTTTTACGACCACAGAATATTTTTTGTTTTTACAGTGATAACTACAATCTTAATCTCCAAGTCTAGGGTCAAGCATTATCTATCCTACATATCTTCATAATCTGCACTTACTTCCTTCTCTTATGTTTATACAACAACCTCATTCACTAACTCTCTACCTTGAGTGACTCCTGGGCCTTGTACTGGGTGAATGTTCAGTAAAAATTTTAAAAAATGTTATAGCAGAAACACAGTAATATTTTAATGAACATACATCAGAATTTAATTTTTTCTGAAGGACTGAATAAATTTGAGGAATAATGAGTCACAACTATTGAACTTCAGGGGGACACCATGACATGCTGTAATGGTTAGCAAGCTTGTCTTGCTAGATCACTTATGACCGAGTAGTGAGTTCAATTCTCACTGGGTGTTCCACAGTTTTGGCCTTGTGCCACATCTAAGTTATGCTTAGTAAATCACTATATTGAAATTCAGGAGTAAATAACATACATTTCATGGCTCAAGGACAAGAAATTTTGGTCAGGATGAGAATTTGTATAAAAGTAAAATCATGCCTGAATTTTTTTTTATTGAAATCATTTCAGTTATTTCAGAGTAATTTTCTTGTATTCTTCTTGATGTGCCATGTCCCCTCAAGGCATAGACAATCAAGGCTTTCCACAGCTACCTGTCCCTTGTAGCTCTTAATAAACATCCATTTACTCAAGCTCACTAAGTATGTTATGCATTGTTTTCCCCTGTCCATCTTGCTCTGTCTTATGTGTATCAGATTTTCCAAGTCCACCTTTCTCATTATATACCCCAGAAACCTCAACTGTCTCTTCCTGATGTTAAGTTTCCTTTTTGTTTCCCTTTTCTTTAAAACCTTGTTGTTGTCCATATATTCGGTTCATAGTATCCCTGGCATTCTTCCATAGAACCACATTTCTGTTGCTTCAAGTCTTTTCTTCATCTTTGAGGAGATTGTCCAGCATTCACTGCCATATAGGAAGACTGATATCACGTAACACTTCTGTAATCTTTCAAAGCAATAAAAAATATATCAGCATGGTTGTCCCAAATGTCTATTGTATTTTGAAATGTTGAACTGAACAATGTACTGTGAGGGAACATGTCTTCCTTCCCATACAACATCCACTGCATCTGATCTTAGAACCAGCTTCCCCTGACCTACATGTTAAATCCATGAGCTTACAGTCAACAAGGTGAAATTTACTAGAAACTCCCATTTTTGTGGATTATGTATTGGGAACATCAAAGTCATCATATTTTTATTTTTTATTATCAGCTTCCATATACTATAGATATATGTTAATTCAATTTTCATAGACTTTATGCCAGAAGACTTGCAAAATATTTTTTATATAACGGCTAAAAATAATTCTTTTTATCTAATATATAAAAATGAACTGAGCTTAGAAATTATTTCAATTACTAAAAAATTTACCTACAAAAAAGAAAAAAAAAATCAACAGAAATAGAATTTAAATTGAAAATCTATGAAAATTTAAAAAAAATTGAAATTTAATAAAGCTTTCCATACTTTTTGGTATCAATGATTGCATTTATTTTTTGAAACAATTCATTCTTAAAAAAGAATAATATTTTTAATTTTATGTTGGTAAATCAATATTCAACAAATGATCTGAAGATCACTTAAGGCATGAAACTGTCATTTACCATACAATGTTGATTTCTATATCCACACAGTTTATATCTACATACATTCAATCACTTCCTGATAATGAACATTCTTTCTCAATAAATATAGTATGTGTATATATGAATGTTTGAATTCATATTCTTTTATATTTGTGTGTGTGTGTGTGTGTATGTATATATATATATATATATATATATGTGTGTGTGTGTGTGTATGTGTGTATATATATATATATGTGTATGTATATATATATATATATATATGTGTGTATGTGTATATATATATATATATATATATGTGTATGTGTATATATATATATATATTGTATGTGCAGTACTTGGTGGAAAGTACTCAATATCAGTGATAGAGCGAACATATTCAGCTGTATGGATATGCGTTTGTGACCCTGGGTTTCATCTTTTGTGATCATCAGACAAACAGAGGCACAAACTTATATCCATACAACTGAACACACACACACACACACATATATATATATATATATATATATATATATATATATATATATATATATATATTATGAAATGGATTAAGTCTGACAATAATTTAATATATTTTCTGTTTATACGTTATTTTTATAGATATAATTGCTCGGTTTCTTAATTAAACAGTATTAATTACATTTACTGGTATGAATGTTCAAAAAATTTTATAAAAAATATGCACTCTCCAACAGAAACTCATCAAATGTGTGTGTTTATAAACAGTAATTCGGACTTTGCTAACCAGACGCTTCTCTGTGGCTGAATGGTTAACACACAAGATCAAATGACGCATCCCATAATGGGTTACATGTTCGATTTCTAGATAGATAAACAATAAGAATGTTAATCTTTCATAAAAAACAAAAACTATTAAAAAACAAGTTTTGGTCAACCAGGATATTTCTGGAAGAATACACTTTTAAAATAAACTATTTCTAATTATAGTGTTCAATATATATATATATATATAAGATATATATATTGATATATAATAATATAAGATATATAAGATAGGCAGTAATAAAATTTCTGCAAATAAATTTAATTTTATTATCAAGCCCCATGATGCGTGGATACTATCTCGGCACGTAGGGACAGATATGGTAATATTTCATTTGTCTATATCTATATACAGCAACTTGAATAAATTTAAAGGGTTATTAAGTGTTAAGTCTGATATTCATATCGGAATATGTACGGTCAAAATATTTATCCATATAGGAATATTTATGGTTAAAGTATGATGTTATCATGTGTGTGTGTGCACTCGTGTGTCAGTGTGCTTGCATGCATACTCACACAGCATCCACTTAACAAAATCAGTATTCTGGAGTTTGGTGATTAAAATACAGGTATTAGAAAATCTTTTGGGCTGAAAAATTTCCATCATCCATTTATGTATAAACACAAGGGGGTGCTGAAATATTCTTGACCTGAACAAGAAATCTCTTCTTCAAAATTATAAGGGTGAGTGTGTGTGTGTGAATATATAAAAATCTTGAAACAGGTTTGATGAAAAAGAACCAACAATATCTGTTTAACTTTTTTATTTTATTTTTTCAATTTTCTAAGTTGATGAATCTTGAGCACAAAATTGTGGATAAACTGTCCAAAATACATTTTGTGTGATTCTTTTGTTTAAGTTAATTTTCCAAAACCAATGTTGTGTCTGTGTGGTAGGCAGAGTTCCTTTGGAAAGCTGGAAGTTTAAAATAGTTTATAGCGCCATCATATCTAACAGTCACAAGTTCACACCAAAATGAATCTAATATATTTCTTTTTTTTTAATTAATATATATATATATATAGGATAAAAAATATTTTTATGCTATATTTATAGGTTAGAGTGCTCAATATCAGGGATAGAGCATATGTAAATATAGAAGTGGACATTGAGGTCAATCCCGAGTGGCGTCAGTCTGTCTCATGCTTAAAAGCAATTTTATATATATATATATATATATATATATATATAAATTTTGAGTACAATACTCAACACCTTATTTAAAAATTGGAAAATACAATAAAAATTAAACAGACAGACCATGTTAGTTCTTTTTGAACAAACTTGTTCAGATGAATACTTGTTGCCTAAATAAATAAATATATATATATATATATATATATATATATATATTAGGACCTTGAATAAGTTCTTGCTGTTTTCCAACAGATAGTGTCCCCAGAATTGCATGTGTGTAGTTTCAGGTGGTAATGCATTTATAAGGAAGTACTATAAGCAAGCTTGAAATTCAGTGGATGTCATTTCACAAAAGTGTCAATGTTTTTCATAGTGTTAAACATGTCGATTTCCTGCCAAGGTAAGTGTATTTTCGGGGAATTTTACTGCACTGCTTTATTCAAAAGAAATCTGCAGCTGAAGCACACAGAATTCTTGTTGAGACTTATGGTGACCATGCTCTGTTGGAAACAACATGCAGAGATTGGTTTAGATGCTTCAAAAATAACGATTTTGATGTTGAAGATAAAGAATACTCTAGCACACTGAAAAAGTTTGAAGACAGAGAATTTGAGGTATTACTTCATGAAGACTCATGTCAGACACAAGCTGAATTTGAAATATCATTATGAGTTGATCACACAACAGTTTTGAAATGTTAGAAAGCATTAGGAATGATTCAAAAGCAAGGACATTGGGTGCCATACAAGTTGAAGCCGAGAGATGTTAAATGGTGTCTTGTCACGTGTGAAGAACTGCTTCAACGACTGAAAAGTGAAGGGTTTTTTGTATCTTATTGTGACCAATGATGAAAAGTGGATACACTACAATAATCCTAAACGTAGAAGATCATAGCCATGCATCAACATTGGCAAATATCCATGTTTTGAAGCTTCTGCTCTGCATTTGGTGGGATCAGCAGAGTGTAGTTTATTATGAGCTGCTCAAATTGACAGAAACCATCACAGAAGATCGCTATCAACTATAACTGATATATCTGAGCTGAGCATTGTAGAAAAAGCAGCCACTATATGAGCAGAGACACAACAAAGTGATTTTGCAATATGTCTATGCTAGCATGTTGCAAAACGGGTGAAAACCTACTTGGAAACACTTAAATGGGAAATCCTACCCCATCCGCTGTATACACCAGTCATTGCTCTACCTGATTATCACTTGTTCTGATCGATGGCACAACAGCACTTTCATTCTTATGAAGATGCCAAAAAATGGGGTTGCCTTGTAGTTAGCCTCAAAAGACTTGTCGTTTTCCCAATGTGGAATTAAAATGCTGCCAGAAAGATGAAAAAAGTAGTGGCTAGCGATGGACAATACTTTCAGTGACATGTGACTAATTTTTGTAAATAAAACATTACTTTTCATGAAAAATCAGTGAGAACTTATTCAAGGTCCTGATAGATATTATATGCAGGTTTGAAAGTTATTTAAGTTTTTTTTTTGTTTTTTTTTTTAAATCCCTCTGCATTATATCTATTTTGAAAATTTGCTATACACACACAGGTTGTGCAAGTCCTTTAATTTGTTAAATTTATAAAATGGCTTGAGCAGAGAAAATTTCAATAGCCTCTTTGTGCATGTCAGAGAGAGAGACAGACAGACAGACAGACAGACAAAATAACTCTGATCAGTAAAACTTATTTCCTAACTAGTGACAATCAATTCTATTCTTCCTGGTTTTCAATCAAAACAGACAAGCACAACCAATTTTCTAAAATTCTGAAACATTGCTGAATTAATGATTTTACCAGATGCACTGATGTAAATGTAATTCAATAATATCAATTTCAGCATTTCACCATCAGTGATCAGTCATGACTTTCTTTTTTTAACAAAATCCTTAGTCTCTGGTTGATATGGGTTGGCACTTCTGCTTCATAATAGTGCCATTATCCGAGAAGATTTTCCGAGGATTGAATATAAGCAAAAGAAGTTGAAATATCCCCAAAAAAAACAAAAAAAACAGATCACCAGAAGACATTTGTGGCCATGATGTAAAATGAGTGTCAGTTATTGGAATTTTAAATCCTTTCTCTCCAATCTGTGAACACTAAATGAGGTTATTTAATTGCTAGAATATCAGTGTTTGTCAGTGATTATATATATTGGAAGCATGGTGAAGTAATAGATAGTGGCTGAGATTTAAGAATCGGAGAGTAGAGTTCAAATTAGAGTAAAGTTCATTACAGTCACTTAAATGCTTTTTTTTAATATTTATATAAATTCTTATAATATTTTCATTATATGAGATTATAATAAAAACATTTTACATTGCTACATAAAAGCTTTCATGTTTCAATACTATGTCCTTCCTCAGGTGATGGTTGATAACTGGTGATAAAATTTAGGGAAATTTAAAAACAAAACTTTACCTCTTCTCCAAAAGTTAAAGTTATATTTGGAGATTATATATATAAAATATATATATATATATATATATATATATATATATATATATATATATAAAACCCTGGGAAAAGCTATTAATCCATCTCTTCTCCCCTCACCTATAAGTAAATAGCAAGACAGGCTGGGTCCTATAGCCCTGGTTGGCAACTAGTTTAGTAGAAGGAAAACTAAAGGAATTTAAACTAGACTGGTAGCGGTTGGCTATCTTGATTAGGAAACCACAGCTACAATGGCTGCAATATATATGGTGCCCACTATGACCATACAGACAGTCTCTAGACACTTAAGTCCCCTTAAAAGAAAAACTTTAAGGACATTAGAAAATACTGAATAAACTTATAAAATTTTCCTTATATTCAATGGAACATGTATAAAAGAAAGACTGCTACCTGAATATACAATATATAAAATCCACCAGTATATGACAGTTAATGATCCTAATAGATACCTCAGATTTATCATCTACTATATAATAATCACCTTTGTATATTTATTTATTTATATCTTTTGTGTCACACAATATAGTTAGACAGGATGAAAATGAACTTAAGGTAGTAATTTTATGAGTAGTTACTTCCCTTAATAATCTATACAAATAAAATATTCATTTTTACTTACACAAAATTAGTTCCCAAGCAAAATGAATTAATTAATCTGTTCTCTTACAACTATGTTTCTTAGATTGTAGTCATTTGTTCAGGCCTTTCTTGCGAAGCACTCTTCTTCCTTTGCCTCTGAAGTAATCATCTTGTTTCAACTTGGTCTTGAAATAGGCTTTGTCATCACCATCTTTGTTGTTCAGTTGCTAATCTTTTTCTTTCAAGAGGTGTTTTCATTTCAACTCACTGTTATATTAAACACTTACATTTTTAATGTATAAAGATATTGAGCAAAAAGTGATTTATATATTGCCAAGAGACATAGATCATCACTGGCTGTATAAAAAGTATAAATGTAATAGTTTAATTAAACCTTTCATTGGACTTTATTTCAATTGTCAATTCTGGATCACTGCTTTATTGAATCTCAATACGTGTGTAACAGAGAATCAGGCCAACCTGACAAGAAATCCAGAGTTGGTTGTGTGTGTTGCAGTAAGCTCTAGTAGTTATATCCTCTTCAACAATTTCTGTTGAGAGAGGACATTCTTCTTAGTGTAGGTGGTGTTGACAAAATTTTTCTAAGAATGATCATCAGGTCGAGAATTCTTCACAGATTCTCCTGACTTGTTCCTTCCAACCATCTTGGTCAGACAGGTCTTCCAGATGGCATCCAGAGTCATCTACAAGTTGGTCAATGTAGGTGTGATCAGGTCTCCCAACCGATCTTTTGCCATGCAATGGGTTCCATAGGATGGTGTCACTCACAAGTTCTGACTTACTTCTCCAGGAATGATCAGCTAGCCAAAGCCTTCTCTCTCTTAGCAAAACTGAAATAGGAGGAAGGTGTCCATAGACGCATTCTTTGTTGGGTGTTTCTTCCAGCTGATGTCCAATGCAACTCGTAACATCCTTGTGTATGTTCCATCAAGTGATGCTTCTTTGTGTTTTGTCAGTGTCCATGTTGTTGAACCGTAGAGCAAGACAGATTCTACCATGGCCTTAAAGAAGTCCCTCTTAAGATTGTCAGAGAGGGAGGACTTCCAGATGGTGCTCAAAAGATTCAAATCAGAGTTCCTAAAAAAAAAGAATGATACTGGGCCGGTACAAGCCAATAGCCAGTGCGGATCTGGGACTGAGAGAGCTATATAACACCAGCTTTTTCTCAGTTGGGGAGAAGTACTCTTGAGATGTAAACCATCAGAGTTTTGCATCAAAGTGCCAAGTTGGAGTTTTGTGCGAGAGGATTTACTTTACTTAGAAAACCAGACAAACACAACATAGTTTTTATAATTGTTTCATTGCATCTCAATATTAAAACTTTCAAACAATTACTGTCATTTTTTATGGTACGGATATACTAATTTACTATAAAAAATTAAAAACATCTAATCATTACTAATAACTCAAAAATCCACCCTGTGTAAAAAATGTTTATGAATTTTCATGCTCTTTGGGAGATTGTATCTCCAATGCTCATAATAAAAAAAATAACATTAAATTCTCATATTGGTCACACATTCACCACACTATCTCATAGGTTGATTTGTACACATATCAATCATCACAATACAAACAACCAAAATATAACTATCAATGTAAGACTTATTTAGTAGAAAATAAAATATACAGGACTCACTGCAAAGAAAGATTTAAATTCTAGAAGCCATTCTAATACAAAAAAAACAACCCACATTGAATAAAATATCTTTCTCTACATGAGAGATGGTATATTGAAACATAGGAAAATATGATATAGATATTTTTATATATCAGAACAACGTTAGGCAAATTAAAAACAAAGTTGAAATTTTTTGTAAGATATGCTTCAATGAAGAATGAATGAAGAACAAATTTGTGTTACACAAAAAAATTTTTTCAACAATCATTAATCTGACTGATATTTTAAGTGTGTATAAAATATTTAATATGTGTATTTGATAAACAATAATAACACTTACAAATATTTGATATATGCTTTCCAGTTTAACTGGTATGATGTCATTTTGCTGGAATATGGTATTTTATGGTCAGAGAAAGGTATTCATGTCATACAAATGCCTATTCCTGTAATCTCGCCAAGAGTGGTCATACTCAAAATCATATATAACAAAAAAAAAAAAAAAAAAAATAATTTTCAAATTTTCTTCTATTTGTAAGTTCATGGTAAAATTCTCTACTCTCCATAATTTACTCCTTAATGTTAGAACAGACAGTTCTCAAAATTGCAAGAAGTATCCTTGTGGGTAATTCAGTTCGCCTGTAATTTGCAATGACTGAAATGGATTAAAGTGCTTGCTTTTGTCCAGTCCTCTGGTCTACCAACTAAGCTGTCGCTAGTGACCTCTTATTCTCTCAGCCTCATTAGTATGCACGTACACCGTCATGCCAACAATGCGCTCTCCTGTCTTCCTCCCAGACTCGCTATTTATGCCCACGTCGGGGGTCAACTAAAATTTGCATACAAGACTTCTCGTTTACCCCAGATTTTCAGTTTTATAAATTCAAGCTGGTTTGAATTATTAGTCTTTTTTAATTTTTTTTTCCCCTGCACATCCTCCCGCGATATGGGAATTTCAGAATAATCCATTTCTCTTTTAATGCCGGTCGCGATCTTTCAACAGGACCTGCCACGCCAAGCAAATTCGCTTTGTGGGAGGTAAGTCTTCTCATTCCTCACAATCTTCTCTATGAATTATATACCTGAAGTTTGTTATAGAGTGTAGAGTTATTTGGCCACTTACAGCACATACTACAGAGAAAATTTTAAATAAACCAAATCCATCCTTAAGCTATCCATTAATATCTCAAGTATATAGCTGAAAATTTTGAAGAAACATTTCTTGAGCTGGTGTGACACAACTGATTGTCATTATCACCAAATGTGAATTAGTTGCCATGTTAACTATTTTTAAGGTACACTTCTTATTCTCTTTGAATAGCAGAGAAGCTAAGAATCTCTTTTGGCTATCAAGAGCTATTTACCTTGCACCTAACCAATATAGAAACAGATATAAATGGCTCTTACCTTGTTTCCTTTTCTGAAGGTGTCTCACAGCTGCTAGCAATACTTGAATCTTCAGATTCCAAAGAATTGAAACTTTTGCAATTGGCTTCTCTCATTTTCCTTTCTTCCCACTGGGCACGACCCTCATCAGCTGCTCGTCGTTTCAGTTCTTCAATTCGGCGTCGTTCTTGCTCAACAACTGGGTTTTGATCTATAGGGAAAAAATCACCCAAAGTGAGAGTGTTTGCAAACATTATTGTAGACTTGGATTAATTTCCAAGTTATTTGTTACTTTTCTGTTTTTTTTTGTTTTTTTTAAATAAATCCAACTTTGATCTTCAAAATTTAAATGCAATGTCATCTACCGTCTTCTTGATTAGTCTTATATTGTTCTCACTCCTTAATAATGCTTCTGCTTTTTAATTATTTCACACTCAGTAACCCATTGTTTCTTAGTGGCTTTACTGCCTTGCCTGGAATGAATTTGATTTAAAAAAAACAAACCCTTTCAACCAATGTAGATTGAAAGTGTTCCTCGGAGGATTGTTTAATTTTTGTAATGTTACACTTACACTCAGAATCAAAAAGATACAAATGAAATTTCTTGGACACATAATGAGGAAGGAGGGCTTGGTGATTTGACACTCACAGGATATGTAAAATGAAGGCAGCGGACAAAGGCAGGCAACAGACTACATGCCTGACCATGTTGTTTGAATATATGGTAAATGTGATTGGGAGCTTTGACAAAGATTGGTACTAGATTGGCAACAAGGTCTCACTGCTTTACTGTTGAACTCGGTAGATGCAACTATATGTTCTCTTCTAATAGTTTCTTTTCTCACACTTATTGCCTGTGGAACTCTTCTAACTTCCCTGCCACCTACAATATTCAAAGATTTAAGTGCAAGGTCGTCTTAAGGGTTCTTGAACCTTGTTCCTTTATTATCCTTTCTTCATTTCTGCTTAGTAAAGCCTTCTCATTCTCTTCTACTAGTAACCTCTTGCATCTTAGTGGCATTATCACTTTGCTTGGGGTGGAATGAAATGAAATGAAAGAGAAAACGATGACAACGTTACCAATAAGAAAGAAATCTTTAACAAGAAAAAGAAAGAAACTTCTAAGGAAGGTTAAGAAGACTGTTAGAAAAAAAGAGACATATGTGATGAAAAAAAAGAAAGAAAGAAACATAAAAATGAAAACAGAAATAGCAGAAAGACGAATAAAAGATTAAAATTATTAGATGACTAAACTTAATTCACATTTAAAATCGGTCCAAGTTATTGGAACACCATTTACAATACCAATTGCCATCTTCTGCCTTACTGAATTCTGTTCTTTGATCATTCTTTCTCCTCACTAAAGTCTTCTCATTCTCTTTGATTTCCAGTAAGACCTTATGTCTTAGTGGCATTATTGCCTTGCTTAGGGTGAAATGATTAAAAAAAAAATCTGCAAAGATAGACTGTTATGATTCTGCTATTTAACAGAATAATCATGTGATAAAAGATATTTCCTAATCTGGAGAACAGAATGAGAATAGTTTTTTTCCCTGTAGACCGAATAATGGGCTTAATTCAAAATTCTAACCAAATACAAGAGGCATCAGAATGAGGTTGGAGGGTACAAAGGTTGAAATGCTGTGAATATAATAACCAAAATGTGGACAATAATAAATCACTATTGTTGTAACTTAGAGAAGGTTACTGAATAGAATAATCACATGAAGCTTGGTAATGAACAATAATACTTAAGACAAGAACAACACATATAAGATTCACCAGTGGCGCGTAATAGTAGTAGTAGTCAACTGCTAGAAGTAAGTCAAGTGAATTCCACAATGAATCTCCAACTGCAGACCAACACATAGAGTATTCACTACTGTATTTATGGGAGTGGGGGCATACCCATTATTGTACATAGGTATGCTACAACAAATATATAACAATGCCAATTTCTCATCTCCAAAATTCAAAGAGATGTTAATAGCTTATGGGCATCCTTGAAAAGAGAGGAACCACAAGTTCATTTCTTGATGAGGTTGGGGTTCCACAAGTAGGAAAATAAGCAAGTAAGGTCAAGGGTTTAGCTTGGAGGTCAGATGATAATTGGAACAAGACAATAGGTGCAGACAATAGACATGATATATATGACAGGATAAGTGCATCTGAATACAGAGCAAGATTGGACATTGTAGAACATTAAAGAAAGCTGAAAGTATGTGGTTAAATTGTGATAAAAAAGCAGTTTACATCAAACTAACCAATATAAATAAATAAATAAATATCAAATAAATTCTGAAGCAAAAGAAAGCTGTTAATTCTCTAAATAAAAACTGTGTGATTTAAGTTGAGAAATTTACACGTGTTATAATTAGAGAGAAATTGCAGACAAACTGTAAATATATTGACAGACATTAACTGTATTTGAGCAACATTATTTTGTGCACATTATTATTACACATTACAGGGAATAATATGCAAAAACAACAAATATATATATATATATAGTTTACGAAAAACTAGGTAATCCGTATGGGAAGACCCAATGAGGATAGAATCCAGAGAGCTCAATGTAAATCAGAGCTAATAATTTAAATAAAAACAGATTGCTTTAAGGTTCCATATAATAAATTATTTCACCACAGCCCTTTTAAAGGACAGTGGATCATCAGATTTATTTCCAAATGTTAAAATGAAAATAAATTTACACATTTATGACGGGCAATAATAAGGAAACTCACGAAGTGGGGGCAGTGTAGGGGGGTAGAGAGACAGCATTGAGTTAGATGTAACATTTCTATTGTTTCAAATTTAAATTTTCACTGATCTTGTATAGAGAGCTCTCTCTCTCTCTATATATATATATATATGTATATATATATATATATATATATAGGGCTCTCTATACAAGATCAAATAATTAAACATTTGAGGAAGCTTCTTAGACAGAACAAAAGACTTACACCCACATCACATTGAAACACTCATTCCTGTACGATCACCAAAGTTAAGCAACATCTAGCCTGGTCAGTACCTAGATGGGTGACCACTTGGGAACACCAGGTGCTGTAAACTTGGATGTGCATGTGGTGTAATGGACAATGGCTCGAAATCATTGATTAGCGAGCTAAGTTCCAATTTTTGTTGGCTTTGTCATATTCACTTATATGCAAATATTCTTGAGAAAAGTAAAAATCCCCCCTCTTCTCCCTCCCTCTATGGATTAATTAGTAAGACTTATATCACTAAATGATTATTATCTCAAAAAACTTATTACAATCTAAATATATTTTCTGGATTCAAGTAACCTGCAAAAGTTCGAGAAGCCATAAAAAACAAATGAATCAAATGAGGACAGTAACTTTTCAGCACCTCCTTAAATATATATAATTGGCCACTCATATTTATGGATACCCGTCTGCTAGAGCAGCTAGCCAATCCCTATTGCAGATGCTCGCTCAGGCACATTTGTGTTTTGCTCAACACACAGTGTTTTGCTTCAGGTAAAATGATTAAAATACATAGTCTTGTGCCATCAATTATATAACTCCCATGATTCCACTCATTAATAACTTTAGAGTACCTGACACATTATTGACAATGATCATTGGAAGACACTTTGCTTAAGTTCTTCATGTGTTTGAATAAACAAGCATGAAACTAACTCATCCAAATATATTTTTGCTAGTCATTAAGCAGGTGGCTTAATGGTTAACAGAATGTAAAATAGAATGAGTGAGTTAAGTTCAAATTCCAGCTGGGAGAGTTAGTATTCACTCCATATATAAGTCATTTGGAAAAGCATGAATGCATTTGTTTTCCACCTCAAGTATAGATAAAATAAGTAGAGCAAACTTAAGTCTTTAGCCTTGGTTGTCAACTTGTCTAGGAAAAGAACACTGAATTCAAATCAAGAGTAGAGTTCCTTGAGGTGGTTGGATATCAACTTTGCCTGCCTTCTGGCAGCTTCTGTAGCCAAGCAGATGGAAATATGTAGCAATTTCCAACAAGTATGACTCATTAAGCTTTGGTAAAGCTTCAATAGATCTGCAAAGCCAGAAGTCAATAAAATCACAAAATGAAAATCTTCTCACTACACTTGGTACAAGCAGTACCAAGCAGTAGGGTCAAGCAAGAAACCTTGACTTCCTTTATACACATTTTCTTTTATTTATTATTTTATTCAGTCAAGCTAACGTGGCATTCTGTGTCATAGTTACTCAATGTATGCGATTGCTGGGTGACCAACACATTTTGCACCATGGCTAGTTCACCAGAGCAGTAGGTCACTCGCATGTTCTTGTTTTGCTTGCCAGCAATGTCTTGCAAAGCACATTCTGCAATCACGTATGATTGTAGAAATATCAGGAATGGATCCACAGGGCTATGATTTAGTTGAATGTTGTCTCCAAGAGATGTTAAGTATAGCTCTCAGCATCTGAGTATATCTTCCATAAAACTTAGACTCAAGGGTTTTAGTTAATCTTCAAGCAGTGGCATCATACCTAAAACCCGTCTCTACAATGGTGCAAAAGAATGTCTATTTGAGGTTGTCTGGTAGATCAGATTTCCAGATGACATTCATTTTATTCAAGGTGGCCCTGGTTTTAACAATGTAAATTTTGCAATCCTTTTCAGTAGAATTTATTTTGCTTCCGAGGTATATAAAAGATTCGACAGATTTTATTGACTTTCTTGAGACAGTTTGTATTGAGCCTTGCTGGTTGAACCCTATGAATTCAGTTCTCTATGTCAATATTTCTAAAACTTTATTATAATTGCATTATAAGTCGTTTCTTTTCCTAAACTGTCATTTCTTACACCTCCTGCATATCCCAATAGATTTACAGGTAGTGTAATTTTTAGCAGCTTAGAACAAGAAATTTGCAAGCTGAATTCAAATTCTAGTCAAGATTTTACATTCACTTTTGTACAAATAACATCGGGAAAGGTATGAAACCACCTCTTCTCTCCCCAACTATGAGTTAAAAAGCAGAGAAGAGTCAGCACTGTAGCTATGTTGGGCAACCAGTCAAGGAGAATGACAACTCTGAATTCCCAACTGAAGCCTGTCTGAAGTTATGCAAATCAAATAAACCTCGATAACTCAAAAAGTTCTGAACTAATATTTATCAAATTTAAACTCATCCATTTCTACACTTAGCAAAATATTTAACTAAATTTTTTGCCATTTTTAATATTAAGATATATGGAATTTACAAAAATGGACTGACTGAAGTTAGTATACAAATTAAACTAATATTAGCTTAAGACCACTGAAATCTAATAAAAACTATTTTTTCTTTTTGTCCATAATATATGTTGAAACATGGATAAAGGAAAGGATCTAACAACTGCTGAAAAACAAAATGAAGTTATTGAATGAAGGAATGTCTACATTGGATATATTAAAAGGAGCTTTGCAGAGATCATCGAACAATAAAGAAGCCTGTTGAAAATGTAAGTTGAGAACTTGAAACAAATGAACAGGCTTTAAGAACTTGCTTCCTTGGCATAAGCATAAACTAAAGTGAGTTATAGCAAAACAACCACTTTTTGACCAGCGCTCAGACCTTTGAAAAAGCTGGAATTGAGTTATAGAATACTTTGTGAATTGGAATCTGTAAAAAAAATCTCTTAGGCAGACTTCTCTTACTAGAGTAAATATTTTGAAGCTTCAAAATTGTGCCAAGAAATATGTGAAAATTGACTTTCTTAAAAGTAATTTTCACAGACAAATCTTGAGTGACATTTGATGTACCTGATGGATGGGCTAAAGGATGGATTTTATCCAATTCAAATGTGTCTGTGGCTAAAAGAGGGCAACAAGGAGGCGGCAGTGTTATGACATGGGCTGGAATTATCAACCAAACCATTACTGGACCATTCAAAGTTGTTGAAGGAGTTAAACTGAACAGTGCTAACTATTGAAATTTTATGAACAAGACTTTTTTTGCATGATACAAATCCTAGTCTCACTGTTTCAAAGTGTAGTGTGCATTTATACACAATAATCCTCCTTCTCATGTATCTAAGTTTACCCATTAATTCTTTGAGCATAAAAGATTTTCAAGATAGAAGATAATGGAATGGCCACCATCAAATCCTGACCTGAATCTGATCAAAAATCTATGGTCAATTGTGAAGATGAAAATTGCATGAAGGTGACAAACAATATAACAGCAATGCAGACATTTGGGAAGCAATTAAAACTACCATGTTGGAAATTAAACCTGCTAAGCAAAAAAAAAAAAAAATGAACAAAACCAATGGATAATAGATTACTGGCTGTTATTAAGATGGGTTACTACAATGTAACCCGGATATAACAGAGTTGTCGGGACCGGAGAAGAAGTCTCTTATATCCGGGTTTGGTCTATTATATATACATTAACACAGGCTCTAATTTGGGACCAGAGAAAAGCTCTCTTATATGCGGGTTTCTCTTATATCCGGGTTACACTATATTAAAATGTAAAGGATTCAAAGACTTATATGTATTTGTTATTTGTTCTATTATAGGTGTTGATCAATTTTTGATGATTTTATTACCTTTTTATTGGAGTAAAATTTAATTATTTGGTTTCACCTAATAACTTCGGATGGCAGTTTTTTAGAATACATCAAATAACTTCAATAAAACATACTGATACTACCTAAAATTTTAACTCAGACTTTGTTTTGACATCTAAATTGATTGTTTAAAATTTGACAATTTCTTTTCAAACGTAATTGAATTATTAAAGGTAATATGACTTGCTTAATAACTTCAGACAGGGTGTATATGTAGCTCTGACAAAGCACATACTATGTACACAAGTGGGAAAGATTCTGGAGTTTACAATTAACTGTAGTGCAGAGTTGTGGCTGCTATAATGAGTTCAGTTAAGGAGGCAGGCCATTTCTTACTTTGGCCTTGACATCTACATAATAATATTGGAATAGTAAATTATACATTAAAATATACAGAAAAAAGATGGTGATGTTGTATTGAATAGCTTTAGGTAATCTTTCTGATACATGCAACAAAGTGATAAACTATTGTCATAAATAGTTTTTAATGATGATCGATGAAATAAGACTTTTTACCTTTGCCAGAGGAAGCAGCCAATCATGTTCACTTGCTTAGAACTGAATCAAAGAATACCAACTGCTTTCAGAGGGTTATATGCTATTGAATTAGCCCAACCAACATGATTGCTTTCATGTAGCAGTCATATTTTGAAATAAGCAAATCATTCTGTGATTTTTTTTAGCAGATAATCTAATTTTATCACAATTGTTTTTTGTGAAAATGAGCAAAACCAGATACGAATGAGTAAAAATGCCATTGGGAACTCTATCATTCTTTCAATGGTTGCATATTGTGATTGACCAGGACTGTATATGGTTTTGAAATCAGAGTTGTCTTTCTCTTTAGTCTGGTTGCCAACCATGGCTAGAGCCCAGTTCACCCTGTTATAGCTGGGGGAAAGAAAAATTGATTCATTTGCTTTTTCTTGATTTATCAACTCTTTATTGGTTATTTAAAGCCAAAAAACATTTTAGATTGTAAGAAAACTTTTTTTTTCCAATATAGCATTAAAAATTTTTTGACAATAATAATAATTTTTTTTCAAATACAAATTCTACTATTTCACCCATAGCTGGGAGGAGGAGTTGGATTCATAGCTTTTCCAAGGTTATTTGCATGCAAGTGAATGTAATGAACTTGACTGGAATTTGAACTTGGCTCCCCGACATCTCCCTCCAAGCCACTATGCATTACCCCAACCACACATCCTGAGAGAGAGAGAGAGAAGGCATAAACAAGTTAAATTTGTAGAGAGCTCATAAGATTGAGTTTCCTTCAAACTAAGAAATAAATTCAACTTGGAAAGTATTAAAAGTTTTCAAAATAATTTCCCCCTTACTGTGATGTGTCCCTTCAGGATGTCGACAATCATGAACCTACACAAATCCCTCTCCTTTGTAGCTCTTTGCAATGTTTGTCTTTGTTGCTGTATTTTCTAATCCCTGCTCTGCCAACCATTTGCACAAGCTTTTCAAGGTAACTTATTTGCTGCTTTCCTCTGTCTCTCTTAACTTTAATATGTCCAGTGAGTGTCAAATTCGCCAAGCCTTCTTTCCCAGAGAAATGTGCCAGAGAAATTTCAACTTTTTGTGATTCCATGTCTAAGTGTTCTTTCTGTTCTATTTTCCCTTTGCTGTTGCTCGCATGTGCAGTACATGGTATTTTTTATTAATCATTTCACCCCAAGCAAGGCAATAAAGCCACTA
Organism: Acanthosepion esculentum; assembly: GCA_964036315.1. Lineage (NCBI taxonomy): Eukaryota > Metazoa > Mollusca > Cephalopoda > Sepiida > Sepiidae > Acanthosepion > Acanthosepion esculentum. The sequence continues at coordinate 52,897,862 of OZ038491.1, read as the reverse complement.
GGATGCAAGGGGTTACTGACTGTGTGAGAATATGAGATAAAAATGAATTAATTAAGAAGACAGAAGATAATGATTGACTAGAACGTAAGAAGATGGAAGGGAGTTCCACAAGCAAGAAGTGTGAGAGAAGAAACTTAGCATTATCAGCATCCTTCTGTAGTTCCACAGTTATGTTACCGTAAGTCTCTTCTTCATTTGTGAGATTGTTCAACATTTACTGCCATAAAGGAGGTCCGAAAATTATGTGAATAGAAAAGTTCATTATCTGTCACTTTACCATAAACCATTCTGTATAATGGACAGATGATTTATAAATGAAACGCATTAAAACTTGGTTAACATTGATCAAGTTAGCACTGAATCAGTTTTTCATATCCATATGTGAAGAAAGTGGGATTATGTTTACAAGTCTCTCATGTGACAGCTGAAGTATGGGTAACCAAAAATGACAAGTCTGGTACAAGGTTACATTTAATGAGTTTTCAATAAAAAAACGACCAGAAAGAAAAATATGAGTGACCAATATATATGTTCTTTAAAATAAGGTAACTTATATTCACATGAACTGTATACTAAAGATTTTATCTTGCACATTTACAAATCTATCATTCACCCGAACAATGAATACTGCTGCCATATCTGGTCTGGTGCTCCTGCTATTCATCTTGAGGTTCTGACTTGGCATCTCAACTTGAGTCACTTTCTCACTGACGTGATGTGGCTTCCCACTGTCCTTTCTACAAATATTTTCATGGAAACTGCTCTAGAAAGCTTTTTTTCTGGTGCACCAACTACATGAATTTAAGCGTGCTACTAGATTGGCATCTAGGTCCCACCCGTTTACTGTTGAAATGGCTAAATGTAACCGCCACTTCTACTCCAACAGTTTATTTTCTCACACTTCCCACTTGTGGAATGCCCTTCCATTTATCTGCTTCCATGATAATTAGAATCTTCAAAAATTTAAATGCAATGTCAATTGCCATCTTCTATCTTCTTGAATCTCATTTATCTTTTTTCCTTTCCTCAATCCTCCCTATACTCAGTCTTATCTCTCTCTTTCCCTCCCTATAACCCCCTATATACTAGTGGCATTACTGCCTTGCTTGGGGAAAAATGATTAAAAAAAAATAAATGAAAATGCTGTTTAGTGGGTGGAGTTAGGAAGCTTGTACAGAAGTGATTTAAGAATGAAACCTGCCTTCAAAATTATTTAAATTTGATTTAAAAAACAAAACAAAACAAAACAAAAACTATTGTGCTGCTCCAGTAAACTAACAATACAAGCAAAATTCCAGAAGGATTTGAGGCAGAAATTTTCACAATGTTAATGTCTCTGAGATTTGATCCCATATATAAACGAAAACACAGACTGGCATGACATTTTTCCAATCCCTACAATGTCAACCTCTTGAAGTCTAGGGTTAACTGTTATTTTTCCTGCATAGTCCCCTAAACATGCCATTGTTGCCCTTTCTTTTAGTCATACAACACCACACTGTAACGCCTCTATCTTGAGTGGCTCTTGAATTGGATTGTTATAGTAATTTACCAATGGATGAATAGTAGCCTAAAAATATCTTGGAGATTTGCACATCCTTGCTGTTACTTGATCTCATGTAGACAATTCCTGTAGATACAAAAGAAATATCTTCTTATCATAAAGCTTCCATAGCTTCAACTGAAATACTTGTTTGCAGAGAGATTTAATTAATTTTTATTCAAGTCATTTCCAGTCATACATGTAAAATGGTTCATAGTCCCAATTTATTTAAGAAAATCTCTAGCTTTTTCAATGCTTAATACAAATGATACTATTACTTAAACATTCACATATAAGAGAAAGGTATGATTTTATCCGAATCATAAGTATTTATAGCCAGTGGATGTGGTCTTTAAAGTTGTGTTTTCTAAGCATGACCCACTTGATTGAAGAGGAAAAAAAGTAACAAATAAGTAAAACTAAGCATTTAGGGTCAAGTGACACAAGGTAGGATATTGATGATCTCAGGTTACTGGTCTATATCAACTGTCAGTTGGAATTGAAGAGGTGAGCACTTAGTAGGGGAACAGATTATCACTTGGTTAGTTCTGAGGCTGCTCGTTCATGTTCCATCTTCATGTTGAGATGGATGGTAGAGTTGGTAGGAAGAAAAAGCTGAATTGTTAGTCCAACAAGGAAAGATCTGTCCAAAGTATCCCCTACCAATCACCCAGACCATGCAAGTGAAATGCTGATTAAAATGACAAAAGATCTTAGAAATGGGGTTTGAGTTTTCATTTCTCGCAGTGGCATTTGTTTTCATCTTTTATTTCCTTGTGAACATGCAGCAGCTCTTTCCCAGTCTTTGTGCACCCTGAGGATCACTGTGGGGGAGTGATTTCCCTAGTTGGTGAAAGAGAGGGGAGAGTCATTGTATGTTTACATATGCAATGTTATAATAACTGAGAAATATTAAGCATATTTGTAATCATTAATAGAAAAAAAAAGGATTTTATTAAAAAAAAAAACAGAATATTAACCTTATGACGGCAAATTGGGGGTCATTAGAAGAAAACAATTTTTAAATTAAATTTAAAATTAAAAGAAGAAATTAAAAACAAACCCCCAAAATAAACGTAAAATTTATATATATAAAGAGATGTAAAGGATTAATGGAAAGAGAGGAAGATATTCTAAGTAGATGAAAGTTTATAAATTATAATTAATGTAGTATAAAGGGTTTTAGAGGGGAAGAAATTACACTGTGGAAATTAGAATTAGTTTTTGCTTTATTATGTAAAGGACGAGCCCGAAATGCGATTTGCAGGTCGGGAACATTAGAATCAAGCAGACTCGGAAGTTTAAATATCTGGGAAGCATTCTGACAGTGGACGGTAAATGCGACACCGAGATCCGTAGATATATTGGGATGGCCAAGGATGGGCAGATTATTGCGAGACAGGAGGATTTCTTTGGTAAAGAAAGGAAAGAATACTGAGCTCTTACGTAACATCTGTCCTTCTTTACGGCAGCAAATGTTCACCAAATAGGATTCATATCCAGACAATAATTGATTTTTACATGTATAAATGAAAAGAAAGTACAAATCACATACAACAAATTATCAAAATGTGTAAAGAAATAAGTAATAAAATACAAAAAGTAATGCAGCCCAGAAAGTAAAAGTAAACATTGCAGTGAACTTTGCTAAAATTACACAAGTTTTAATCGCTGTACTTCCATGATTTCATCAAATTTTGGATTTGTCTTCTTCATCTTTATTATTTGATTTTACCACACGCAAAATACTCTATTCATAAAAGCAATTATATGAAATTAGAATCAAGTAGTTTCTAACAAGAGTTAAACCTGCACCCCATAACGCATCTAAATATGGTCAACGTATTAGTTAATTTGTTCATAGAGGGTTCATAATGAGACAGAGTTCAAATCTAGTCATATTGCCACTTCTGAATTTTATTTATTTACATCTTATATTAATACTATCATATTGCTTATTTACATGCCTCCAAAAATTTGCTAAAAAACAGCATGCCATGATAAAAAAAAGGCCCCAAACTTGATAAAAACAAAGTTTTATTGTAAAAATATTTATGTTATTAAGACAAAAAAAATTTTTTTAAAAATTATTTTAGTAAATTTTGAATCCTTTCAAGCAACTCCAAAATTATGGTTAAAAATTTTCATTTTTTTGTTTTTTGTGTCAGCGAATGAGAAATGGGAAATTTAGCATGTTTTTTTTTTTTCAGTAAAAAACATTTTTTAAATTATTGCAAAAATCTAATAATTGTCAGATTTTAAATAAATTTTCAGGACTTATTCACAAATGAATGAAATTATTTTGGGGAATATTTTTCTTTTTAGGAAATTTTAGTAAAAATATGTTTTTACATCTGTTACCTCCACTTAATTTTATGAAATTTTGAGAAATTCAAATTCCACCCTCTTCATATTTATATTAGTTAAAAGTAGGAGTCCTTGGAGAATTTAAATCATCAATTTGTTTTTGTCAAACAGAAACACTATTTACTGAGAATCTGCCCTGAATTGTAAAATAAAGAATGCAATAAAACTATGACATTATCTAATTAGAAAAACTTTTAATTACTTTTATAAATAAGATATATTAAGGACACTACTGTCTTAAAACTTTTTTTCAATGAATAATGAAATTTTACTAGAATTGTTTTCATTTTTTAAAAATTTTAATTAGAAAAATTTATCAAGTTTTAAATCTTTTAAACTTTTACATTAATTTCACCCTTTTAGATGATATTATTATTAAGTAAAAACTATATTTATTAATCATAAATGGAAAAGTTTAATACAAATCATCAAATACCAATATTTTAAAAAGAATTTTGTTTTATGCATGTAGACTTGCAGATTTTTGTAGATACAGTGGCCCATACACAACATTATCAGAAAATAAGAGTGATGACTATAGTAAAATTAAAGCCAAAGAGTATCTCAAATTCAATAGAACATTAGATTACTGAGTACTTAAAAGTTATATATAAAAGGTGTCCAAGTTATATTATTTTTATGACTAAAGTCACCATAAAACATTAGATAAACATCAGTATGTCATCAAGCTGTCAAACATGTCAGCAGCTTAAATAAACAGCTGCTACTGTGTGAAAAAATAAGTATTTTTGTGATATTATAAACTTAAAGTAAATACTTTTTTCAAAAGAGATTAATTATTATTTAATTTAGCTAATATTCCACAAATAAAGTTTCAGAAAATATATTTTATTTTAGGAGGATTTTTTTATTAAAGAGAATTACATTGCAATGAAAGATGACTAAAAACGAATGCTAATCAGCTTTAGTAAAGAGAGAAGAAAAAAAAAAAAACTCCTTCCAGTTAATTTAAATTAGTTTTTAAATCCAACAAAGTATTTTGCTTATTGGGAATATTAAATTTAATCTATCAGCTCGTAATTAAAACTAAAATAAAAGCTTCAAGAATGATTTTTTATTTTTTTAATTAATTTTAAACCTAAGGTATTGTGTTTTCTGTGGTGGTACCTTTGCTTATTTAAGCAAGAGATATTTAGCACCACAAAAGAATGCTGAAAATAACATGGACATAGCATGGGAACAACAAGGAAGTTTCAATTAAGAGAGAAATAAAAAGAACACTTATATTTAAAATCAGAAAGGGAGTGTTGAAATTTTTGTGACACATTATAATTAAAGAGGACTTGGAAAAGTTGACCCTCAAAGGTCATACTGAAGGCAAGATGGACAGAGGGAAATAGCAAGTAAGCTACCTAATGAACTTGTGTAGATGAATGTCAAGATGGAAAAAGTTACAAAGGATAGGAAGTTGTGGAGAGCTATTATCATTTATGTTCTGAAGGGATGCAACACGAAAGTAGTAGTAGCAGCAGCAGTATCATTAAGTAATTTGAATTAACATACAGCTATTAGATAGCAAACAAAAAATATAACAAAGATTCAGAATACAAAATGGCAATTTGACAATAAATTCGAGCCCTGTCAAATTATGAGGCTTCCAAATTGTCTAGGAGATTGTCCATTTCTAGATGAAATGGAGAGATCTATTAGGAGTTCTAGTCTCATCTCAGGCTGATTTATTTTGTTTTTTTCAACATCCACAGAGCCCACCTGTTGTTAATACTAACTATGCTGAGCAGATATTAGTCATAGTATCTGGGAGAAAAGTGCATAATTTAGCCTGATCAGTGGCTTGAACAAAAGGTGAGTACACTCAAATTTATCAGTCACAATGACTTCTAGCACAACCATTCATGGCTTCTAAACAATTGCCTCCCCAATTTTTTTTTTATTTTTTTTAATTTTTTTAAATCATATCATCCCAAGCAAGGCCGGAGGCCACTATCACTCAAGGGGTTAAAGAAGGGTTGGAGGAAGAGCAGATAGGAGTGGCAAGGGAGGGGATGTGGAGAAAGAGAAAGAGAAAGACAGTGGGTCGATCAAGGCAAGGGGGCCACAAAAGATCCGGAGCGAGAGCAGATAGGAATGAAAAATGAAAGAATGTGGAGAAGGGAAGTGTATAGATCAAGGCAACTGGAGATGTCAATTAACGCTACACTTAAACTGTTGGAGATTGTCAGGGAAACAGTAATAGGGAAGGGAGTTCCATAGGCGAGATGTGCGAGACATGAAGCTACTGATTCATTCAAAAGGCTTCAAGTCAATCTGTGGTTTGGCTTTCAAGTGTGCCCTAACAGTGCAATATGCTGGGATCATCTCCCCAGGCTGATGTTATCAAGAAATAACCTCATTGGCAATTGACAAGGGTGAGATCTGAACCTGGGTCTCATACTAATATTCCAACCCCTCGGCCATGGGACTTATTCCACATAAAGCAATCGACTTATATAACAATGTTTGGGTGCCCTAATTAGCCAATCAGTATAACTACCATCTAAAGTTGCTGCCAGTGCCACCTACCAAAACAAACTCCAGTCAATTATTAACTTAATCAGCAGTATATTATATAAAGATAAATAAAACCAATCAAAAAGAAATATTTCTTGTCAGAATTTAATACTTACTTTGTTTCTCTGTGAGGGTGTGCCATCCTTTGCTGGTATCAAAACCAGGAGAAATCTGTTTATTGCTATTCCGTCTTGGGATAGAATTTGACAGGTCCGAAGGCATCAGTGTACTTAAGATGTCCGAGTTATCAACTAGAGCTTTTCGAGCAGAAACTAAATCAATCTTATCCTAGAAACAAAGACACAAGAATAATAAAACATAAATTATCAACAGTTTCATGTTTTGAACAAAAAAGTCAACAAGTGAGTGAAGATATCTCTTGAAGAGGATGCTATATTTATTCTAAGTTACATTCTCAATACAACAGTTGTTTAGGAATATGGAACTATTGGAAAGCAAGAATTCACTCCAAGATTTCTTTGATCTATGTCACCCATGCTTTGTTCCTTTTGTTGTTGCCATAATGTTTTGACCAATGTATTCAAAATTCTTCAGATGTATAATACAAAAGAGAAAAAGACTTTTTTTTTTTTGCAATTCATCCTCATTCCTATCATATTCCATTAGTGAGAAGAAAGTTCCACTTAACTTCTTTCCCACAACTTTTACTTTGCAGAACAGATTCTGAAAAGATACTTCCTTGATGACTACAATCTTAACCATATCCAAATCTATAGTTAACTGTTATCTACTTTCAACAATTTCATTATTCAGTAACCCTCTACCTTGAGTTGCTTTTGATACTTGTCTTCAGAGAAAAATAGTACTGAAAAAAATCATGGCAAATAGAAAAGAAATGGTGACTTATATACCAGATAACTGCTCATTTCCAGCAACAGGAGCCACACAATTGGAACCATTCACAGCAACTTGCATAACAGAGGTGTTTCCGTATTTATATACAGGTATGGGTAAACATGGATAAACAAGCCAGAAATAAGATGTTGTATCAAAAGGAAGTTTGTTTTTTTTTGCAAATTCTCAAGGACAAAAAATGTATAAATTCACTTTTATATGTTTAGTTTTATTCCAGTTCTAATCATCGCTTTTTAAAACGGTAAACATTGCTGAAGAGTGAAGGTAGTTACAAAAAGCGGTGCCAAGGGAGATACAGTCCTTTTGACACTTCGTCTTATTGTGGGGCATGTTTATCTATATTTGCCCAGGTACATTTCCTGACTCTTTGTTCTTATTTTATGTTCATCAAGGAAGAAACACATCTTACTTATCCTTATGGATTTTATATCTAAAGCTGATACATTAGTCTATATGCCACCATTTTCCATGTTTGTTCTAATAGATAAAAAAAAAAAGGTGCCTTTTTGCCTTTCTATATGAATTGTATAACTGAAGAAGGCTATAGAATGTAACAGCCAAAATGTAATGGTAGCATCAAAAGCAATAACCCATAAACAAAACAATGCTTGGAATGATCATGTTCTCCTTCCTTATAAATTAGAAGGCTGAAGAACAGGGGGGCCTAAAAATTGCTACCCACCCGCCAAAAAAAAAAAAAACAAACAACAAAAACATGGAGGATTTGTGTGTTGGTGCAGGAAATCACAATGGATAACCCAATGTTCTAGGTTTCCTTTAACAAACTTATAAGTCTCTTAAGTTGGACAGAGACCAGATGGCAGAGGATTTTATGACTAGTTTTATTTTACAGTCAAATGTAAAACAAAAAAACAAATTCAAACTGGAATCAGAATCATCATTTATGTAAAGGTGGCTGTCGTAAAAGATTATCTATCGAACTGCAGTGCTTACAACATACAAATTTACACACAGAGAAAGCATACTTATATTGAAATTATGCTTACATTTATTGTCTATGCAAATTCTGTGTGTGGGTGCTTAATGTGCAAAATGAACAGACAATAAAACTCATTTTTATTTGTGCATACTCAAATGCTTCATCCCCACGCCAACAGACGGATCTATCAGTAATTCATTTGCTCATAAGTTATTGCTGTTTTTAAATGTCTACCACAAAGTTAATGACATATGGGAATATTTTATCTGAGGAGGAAGTTCTGATGCAACAACTTTCCACTGATTAAAGAAAATTCCTATTAGTAGCATGGCAAGTAACAAGCTAGTCACCACTCCCAAGCAGAGATATCACTGTTTAGATAGTGACAATGTTTTTCTAAAACATATATACACTATACATTCAAAAACTTGTAAAATAAAATCAATGATAATTTATATTTATATATATATATAGATATAGATATCTTCTAATAGCCTAAAGATAGTATTTAAGCATGGAACAGACTGTCTCTAGTCAATATTGAATGCAGTGTTCACTTTTATATTTATATATGCTCTATCCCTGATATCGAGCACTTTTACCTATAAATATAGCATACCGTAAAACTATATTTTTACCATATGTATTTTAATTTTTCTTTTATATTTCAGACCATATTCTTGGTGTTTGGTAGATATTTAAATATAAATTCTTCCATGCCCAAGTGCTTTTAGCTTTCTTAAGGCATTATCAAAGAATTTTTGTTTTTGTGCTATGTCAGTTTCACCATTTCCAATTATTGCCTTGTCACATCTTCACATGATGTTTCATGTCATCATAAATTTTTTTTTTTTTTTTTTTTAATTTCATTATTATGTTTATTTTTTATGTTTTTAGGGCAACAAACTTTCCCCTACCATCTGACAAGGTATCAACTTAAACAAAAGAAAGGGAAGAAAGAAGTAAAAATGGGTTGACAATGTCAGTGAATGGACTGGGAGAACCTTCACAGGCATTGGAACACATTTGGGGTATATAGCAGAGGCTGGTCAGTGACCTTTTAACCACACCAGGTCATGACACTGATGATGATGATAAATCTGTAGAAACGTCAATTTCTAGTTTAAATCTGCCAATCAAAAGTCCCAATTCTAGAGTGAAACCCTAAAATCCCCACTGGGGAGTGGTATTCATTTGTGTTAAAGAAAAAAAAAAAAGTATTTTATTAAATACCATAAAGTTAGGTACCTCCACAAAAAGTAAACAAAAAGAGCATAGCATGATGAAAAAGATGCCAAACTTGATGAAAACAAAATTTTATTGTCTATGTTCATGTTATTATTATAGAGGAAAGATCAAAGTATTTTTCGGGTATTTTTTTTACATTTTTTAATCGTTCCTAGCACGTCCGAAATTTTTGTTAAAAATCTTTTTTTTTTTGTCATCAAAACTGACAGATAATCCATCATTTTCAATCATTTTTTCCCATTTTATAAAAAAGATGAAAATCTCACTTTGAAATTCTTTTAGAAATCAATTATCATTTTTCAAAAAACTTATTTCAATAAAATCAGAAATTATAATGTTTATTTAAAATATTTTGAACCAAGCTTAACTTAGCTTCTGCGCCGAAAAAATGTAATTTGAAAATAAAACAAAGCAGGTCATAACCTTTCACATCACTTGACAGGTGACGAAAGACATTTTCATGACGTTTAGATAGCTTACAGGAGGATAATTCTTTCTACGGATGCTGGGAAGTGAAATTATTTACCTCGTTATTTTTAAGGAAAACTTTCAGTGCTCAAATTTTATTTTTTTTGTACTTAGCTTTCACCTTTACGTTTACGATGCTTTATGGAAAATATATTATAAAGAAATGAAAAAATAAGACTGTTAAGAGTGAGATTAAATTTCATAAGAAAGGTATCTAATTAATTTATAGGTACCTTATGAAATTTTATCAGAAGTGTACATAAAATACTATAATTTTATGTACATTTACTACATTTTACTCTGTTATCTGTATTTCCATTCATTTTATTATTAATTTTGATATTTCATTTATGGAAAAATGTCATAACTGAGATTAATATAAAAATAAGATCATATAAATTTCATAAGATGATACTGATACTTGTAGGTACACTTCTCAGTTCAAACTGAAAAATCAAATTAACTTCTTCAAAAGTAAAGGCCTTAACAGCGGAGAACCATGCTTAACTCAAATAACACAACTTAATTGTATTCTAGTTGGTCTTCCGTACTTTTTAATTACAGCCCGATTATAAACACAAAATTACATTTCTTAATTACTGCGGATCTTCTGATTAGTCAAAACGATACCGTTTACAACGTGCTAAAAAAAGATCTATCGCGTAAGGACACTTATGAAACCTGATGCGGCTTTTAACTAATTTTATAATATTTTAATAACTTAAATGTAAAAATCTATTATAATAAAAGAAATAACAAATAATTGTATTAAAAATTCATTTTTCATCGAAAAAATTTTTTGCTTTCAGAAAATATTGTTCATATTCATAAAAACAACTAAAAGCAAATAAAAGCATTTGAAATTAAATAATATCTTTGTTTTATTGAGTTTTGTATGTTACAATTCAGAGCTGATTTTCAGGTACGTGGGGTCCAATTAAAAAAACAAAAAACAAACATGATTTGCATTCCTCAAAGCCTTGTGCTTTTAACTATTGTAATCACTAAACCTGATGCAATCGAATTTCTAGAGTTTTCATAAAATTAGTTGGTGGGGTAATAGATATAAAAAAAATATTTCTGCCATGACTTTAATAAAAAAAAAACATATAATAATTTCCATCATCTGTAAATAGTTTCTGAAAGTTTCATTAACTTCCAACAATTATTTTTATTTTTGCAAGATTTTCCAAATTAATGTGTGTCATACAAAAAAAAACGTGCTAAAAATTGTATATGTTATTTAGTAGTTCCAGTGATACAAAGAGAAACAAGGTTTTTTTAATAAAAATTTAGAATGTTCTAAAAAAGAAGTAAAATTTTTTTAAAATAATTAAAAAAAAAACTTTGGTCTTTCGTCTTCATAATAACAAATATTTAGACAATAAAATTTTGTTTTAGTCAAGTTTGGCCTCTTTTTTATCATGCTATACTATTTTTTTTAGTGATTTTGTGGAGTTACCTACATAAAGTATTTTTTATTTTATTTTTATTTCATGATAATTTTAAACAGAATGAGATTTCTCATTGCTTTATCAAAAGCAATCTGCATTTTGTAAGAGCAATGGTTACAATTGAACCTATTCCAAATTTTGAACTATTTTCTAGTAAAAAAATGACTGACTTTTGCTATGGCTAACAATGGTTGCAACAGCTACTGTTACTTATATCTGGCGAGTAAGATAGTTATGGAAGAGTGGTTTACTCAAGTGGATAAACTCCACTACCGTCTTCTTTATCAACCTCTATGGAATACCAAGGTTGTGGCTTTTTGGTGAAGATATTTCTCAGGAAAACAAAGTGCAGGGAAAAGTGGATTCATGTCTTTCCTAAGGGTAGTAATAACAAGTGAATACAGTCACAGCCCAAATTGAAACACTGATAATTGTCATATTCTCTCATATTGGATACAAAAATTTCAATATGAGATTAGTACTTAACATAAATGAAAATACTTTTTTCTTTTATATTAATGAAAAAATACATTGTTTTAATATTTTGTGGATTTGATCTAAAGACTGTATGTAATTTGTGAGGTGGGGTTAATTTTTAAGTAAAAAAAAACAGAAGCAGCACATCCTTAGTGGACAGTTTTGGGATACAGCAGCATGGGTGTCACAACAGATAAGGGAATATTCCATGTCTTACTTACATGTCCTTGAAGTTGAATTGAAAACAGCAAGAAAAGTTTCTACATGAACAAGAAAAAAATTCTTTTGTTGTGTGAAACAGTTTAATCTCAGGTTTCTCACTGATAATTATTTCAAATTACATTTTTATTAGAATAAAAAAAAAACATGAGAAAATCACTAAAGAGATTATAAAATATAAACAAACAAAAATATTTTAATTGCCTTCATATATTTCAATATTTAAAAAAATGAGGGCCTTTTTAGCCACAGGATAAATCAATAAGTTTTATAGCCTCCTGATGAAAAGAAAAAGAAGAGACATTTTGAAACTCATCTCTTTTTCTGTTAATGCACTTAATATCTGTGGTAAATATTAATCACATAGGTCAGACAGCCCTAAATACAGGGCTTACTCCTGGTGGAGGAACCCTACTTTGATTGACCGTGTCTTTAGTGGTGTAGTCGTATTTACCAAACTTGGCCAATTGTGGGTTGGCGATGCTATTTAATCAATAGTTGGGGTGAATGGCTGTTGAATTTAAAAAGTTCATTCACTTTTTGATAGTTTTTTTTTTGTACAGACATAATACCATAATAATTTAAGATTAAAATTCATGGCTCATGATCAAACATAATAGACATTCGTTGTTTGTTTTATTTATCAATATATGTTTGAATAATGATCTACTGCCTCAATACACTATCTATATACATATATAGCTTTCTATCTGTCATATATATATATATATATATATATATATATATAGCTTTCTATCTGTCATGTATATATATATATATATATATAGCTTTCTATCTGTCATGTATATATATATATATATATATATAGCTTTCTATCTGTCATGTATATATATATATATATATATATAGCTTTCTATCTGTCATGTATATATATATATATATATATATAGCTTTCTATCTGTCATGTATATATATATATATATATATATAGCTTTCTATCTGTCATATATATATATATATATATATATATAGCTTTCTATCTGTCATATATATATATATATATATATATATATATATATATATAGCTTTCTATCTGTCATATATATATATATATATATATATATATATATATATAGCTTTCTATCTGTCATATATATATATATATATATATATATATATATATATATATATAGTTTACGAAAAACTAGGTAATCCGTATGGGTAGACCTTTAAAAGGGCTGTGGTGAAATAATTTATTATATGGAATCTTAAAGTAATCTGTTTTTATTTAAAATATATATATATATATATATATATATATATATATATATATAGATGATAGAAAGCTTGATAAGGAATTAAAGGACCCTTTAATATGGTATTATTTTTATTACTATAAACATTATTTAATGGATATATGCATCTGAGTGGACATCTAATATTTTTTTTTTTTTTTTGTTTTGTTCAACCAGTAAAATTAGTGCCCACTAGCTTATTAAAGATGCACCTCTTGGTATGGGTGAAGGGAATGCATTCAAGAGGTACATTTTATTTAATAAGACTTTCTGTTTCTATGCAGGTGAATATTAAAGAGAGCCACTCAAGCATATGTATCCACTGAAAAAGAAAACATTTCAGTGATAAAAATACCTGAATAAAGCTGGATGAGAATCAGATAAAATAATAAACATACAAGATAATTTTAAATGCTACTATTTGATATGTTTTGCTGATGAACTGGCATATTGGCAAAGCATGTAAAAATAGAAATTTCCCCAAATTGTCTTAACACGACTTTGTGAAATCAATCAACAAGGTTTGTTTAATATTTTTCCCAGTTTGCATATCAAATGTGCCTGTCCAGATCAAATTTTTGGGTTCAATGTTAAGTACTAAAGAAAAAAAAAATGATCTCCAGGCTTGATAACTTGTACAGAAACTTCAAAAATGTACTAATATAAGAGGAAGAGAAAGATAGAATTTGATCCCTTATTTACACCACAGCTGAGGATTGTGCAAATAAAATATTAAATATAAAGAGTGAATTCAATAATTTTAAAATAAAAAAATTAATTTTCTTTTAAAAATTTCAGGAGCGGGTATTTTTTTCATTCATAATCATTAAAACAAAAAATAAGAAAAATTAAATAAAAGTTTCATATTCAAGAACGATTACAAAAAAAAAAAAAATAATGACAAAAATAATATTAAAATGAATTTTTTTTTCTGCTGCATTTGAAAACAATATTTTTTATTCATCTAAAAAAAAAAAAATCAACTATAGGCTGGGTTGGTAATTTAATTTTGGGACAACTCTCAATTCAAATTGAGATTAAAAAGGAATTTTTAATTTGCCATAAGACACAAGCTTTTTTAAAAAAATTTACCAAGGTCAGAAAACACATCGATAAAATATGTATATTAAACCTTAGTGTTATTATTAAATTAAATGGAAGACCATCTTAATACTACCACATCAAAATGCAGCTATATATATATATATATATATATATATATATATATATATATATATATATATATATATATATATTTGTGTATTTAGGCAGCAATCCTTCTTTCATGCACATTTCATTAAAAACAACTGACAAGGTGCTTTTATTTAGTTTTTTATATAATTTCTCGTGCGATCTAATAACGTTTTTCTTTTCAGAGGACAAATTATATAAAAACTGTCCGAATGTTTTATTTCTAATTCTAACAGTTGAAATATAATCCTTGAAAATGGCTAAATGTATAGCCAAAAGCACTCAGATAAAAAGAACATTCGGACAGTTTTTATATAATTTATCCTCTGAAAAGAAAAACTATTAGACCGCACGAGAAATTATATAAAAAACTAAATAAAAGCACCTTGTCAGTCGTTTTTAATGAAATGTGCATATATATATATATATATATATATATATATGAAAAGTAGATAGATTTTGCTACTGCAAAGTGTACAACAATTTGCACAAATACTGAATAAACCTTCTGAAAAGGAGCATAGAAACTCCATGTGCTTTTTTTTTTCATTCATGTCAATACTTTTCAGAAATAATGTCATTACTTTCTAATAAAAAAAAATAATGGAAAACAGAAATGTAACATGAATTTTTAAAGTGAAACAAAAGGGAGGTAAATATTGAAAAATTTGAAATAAAAAGACATTTGATATTTATATAGAAGAAAGAGCAAAAAAAAAAGTAAAACAAGAATAAAAAGGAGAGAAGCAAATAATGTTAACAATTTGAAATGAAAAGATGAACAAAATGAAATGTAAATATGCATAACTCATGATATTCTGAAGACATTGCCAGAAGAATAACAGAGCAATGGTTATTATTTTAGTAGCATCTATTTTCTCCATTTTCTGTGTTTAAAATACTGGAGGGGTGAGTGTTAGTTTGGTGTGGATTTTTATAAAGAAAATGTCAAAGAATCAAGAAAGGCAGCCTGAAGACACAACAAGCTCACCATGCAATATACAGTATACACCACAGAAGCCATGACACAAGAAAATGAAGGGTTCACTCAAGACAAAATAGGAGGAGGACAGAAACAATCCATTAGCTTAGCCAGGTGAAGCATTTACTGTTGGTGATCAATGCAGAGTAGTCATGTGAACATTTTACCAACCAATCAGAAAGAGAACAGCCCAATATTCAATGATAATTTTTTTGATTGGTTAGAATTTAAATCACATGACTTTATATGGTTCATGAGATTGATGCTTGAATGTATTTTTGGTTATTTAGTTTTGAATTTAGGTAAATTTTTAAAATATGTTGCAAACAAAAACAAATTTTTATTTTTAATTATTGAAAGCTTTCAATTTCAAATATTTAAATAATTTATTTAAGAATATTTTTACAGAATTAAAATATCTGAAAGGAGCTCTCATTCCAAAAATACATAAAAATTTATTGTATCAAGTTGATCTTGCCTCCAGACTTCAACAGAAAAAAAAAAAAGCAACAAAGAAAAAGCAACAATTGTACTCATCAGATATGTAAAAAAGTTCAATCCATATTTCTGGTTTAAAGATATGTCACCTTAGCAACCAATTTGTTAGCTTATCTGCAAAAACCTTTAATCTCATGGGAATTGAGTTGCAGAAACACATGCAAGTTATGTTTCTACTTCATACAGTTGATTGCAGTAACAATTCCCAAATATATACATTATTAAAACGATATGAGAATGTCATTAGATAACTGTTCAGTGAAGTTATTAATGAATAGAAATCTTATTTTAACTTTGTAAAACAGTTAAGATTTAATCAAGTACATTATAATTAATATATTTATTCATGTATATTATTTTGTGAATAATGTGAACTTTTTTTTTACAAAGAAAAAGAATTAATACATTTTATTTATTGTCTATGATGTTTTTATACATTTAAAAACTATGATTGTATTTTCATTTACATATTTAAATACCACCTTCCTTGACATTCATTCCAGATCAAATCCCTTTCTATTCAAAGAATTAGGATTGTTTGTAAATGCTAATTATCATTAACATTAATTATTACTTTTGCCAATGATTGTGAATGGCATACCATTATGGCCGAGAGGAAGGGTGCAGAATGGGCAAAGGAAAAAATGATTCTGTAATAAGTAGTTCATAGACTTTGGACAGGTTTTATTTATTTAATCAATTTATATTTAATTAAAATTACTTCAACATTGCTGGCTCATTTAGACGGAAAACTGCTTTATTCGCTAAGTTTAAGTATTCTAATGGGTTTGTGCTAATAAAAACTGGACTATTATGTGCCGTTTTTGTAGTGTTATACAGTCTGGCCTCTTTAATCTGGCACTTTGTGGTCTGAGAATACCTGTGGTCTGATGATTTTATTGGTTTTTTTTTAATAAGCCATCCTTAGTTCATTATGTGACTACAAGAGTAGCCCTATATATTTACAACTCTCCACAGCAGTTGACAACAGCTGACTGTTTTGGGGACATGGTTTTACTCATTTGTGAAAGAACAACAGGAAATAAAATAAACATTAAGTGGAAATCATATATACAATGTATTGCAAAAGAGGCTGGAAAAAGGGTCAGTTCCTTGTACCGTTTCAACAAGTATCTGACTCCCTTTGAAGTACTCTATCTTTACAAGAGCCAGATCTGCTCATTTCTCATATGTAGCTGCATATTTAACCATTCAGAAACAATAAAAACCTTGTTTGGATTGGTTTGGTTTAATTTTGTTTTACGGCATATCAACGTCAATGGGTTATTTAATGCCGACAACATTTTTAGGATAGATTCGTATGAATAGAATATGTATTCTTTGGTTGAGATTGGTTTGGTCTATTTTGTTTTATGGCATATCAACCTGAATGGGTTATTTAATGCTGACAAAATTTTTAATTGCTGGTAATATTTTGTTTTGTCAAAAATCTGTTTCTGGTAATATTTTTCCTACAAAATTGTATTGCTGGTAATAATTTGTTTCAAAAAAGTATTGCTGGTGATAGTTAACTATTTGCCCATAGCTGGGACCCTAACAGGTGCTACCACCCCAGGTCAGGGTGTACATGGGAACACAAGCAATTAAGAGGTGGTTCCACGCTTCTGAAAACCTCCTGATCAGAGGCCTTGCTGCTGGCCGTAGTTTATCATCTTACCCAGGACAGAAACCTTGTTTGGAAGCATTAATGATAGTTTTATTTCAAACATTGTTCTACCTTTGATAACACAGCAAAATATACATATATATATATATATATATATATATATATATATATATCTATAATGTGTGTGTGAATATATATATATATATATATATATATATATATATATATATGTATGTGTGTGTGTGTGTGTGTGTGTGTGTGTGTGTGTATATATATATATATATATATTGTGTGTATTTAGGCAGCATTTTTTCATTAATACATGTCTCATTAAATAATATAGATAAGCGTTTTATATGCACGTGTTTATCGTTGCTTGGAAATCATCCATGTAAACAAATAATACTATCATCAATTTCTTGTTCGTGTATTGCATAAATATATTGTGTAATTGTCATCTTTGATAATGGCTTATGTAAGCCGAAAGCTCAGATTGGATTAAATAAAAAAAAGTATGTATCAATATTGTGATTTTCTTTCATTATTTAATGATAATGTTATTAAGATTATCAGACTATATGAAAAAAACTTACATAAAATATATAGACAACGCTTATCTATATTATTTAATGAGACATGTATTAATATATATATATATATATATATATAATGTGTGTGTCTATGTGTATGTATATATATATATATAGTGTGTGTGTGGAATGAGCTGGCAAGACTATGTTTACATAGGGTTTCTTTTAGGGGTGATTTCTGTCATCTGGTATTTTATGTGGATCAACAGTGGTCTAGTCCCAAGGATACCAGATTAAAGACGGTGGATTGTAGTAACAAATAGAAATTGGAACATTATGATACAATTTTATATTCCCTAGTTTTTGATGTAGGGAATATTTGAAACCCTAATAACATACGATCTTAAAATAATTTTACATTTGTTCCTAATGCTACCCCCACTTTACCTTTTGTCTGCAAAATACACTGAATCTATTTCCATGTACTTTTAGGATCGGGTTTTCTTCTCTTTCTCTCACAATAGCTGATTGCATCTTAGTGGCATTATCACCTTGCTTGGGATGAATTAGATTTTTTAAAAATTACTGCTTATTTCTGTATGCAAAAAGCACTGAATTAATGTTGTTTTAGTGCATAATATAATTTCCATTTTATTTTGCATAGAAGATGTGAAACATTCACTTTAGTTTTCTCAATGTATCATTAAAACTATTTGAGAAATAAGTGTAAACCCTGAGTTTGGATTTCTTTAAAATTTTGAAACAAGGATAAAAGAGTGTTAATGGTTATACTTCATTTACACAAATCAACAAAATTGTATCTTATAGTAGGCATCTGTTTATCTTGCAAGATAAAGGTAGCACCCTCTTTGGTCAAAAGTCGATCTTTTGGTGGTGAAACTGGAGTGAACTCTCCAGGGCACAGGCTTGAGATATGGTATTCGAAGGCAGTGTGCTGCGCAGAGTACGTGCCCACACCCCATCTCATCTGTACCGACAAGATCCAAAGGAATTCAGGGCATTAACATTTGGGGGATGGCCTAGCTGTAAAGGTTGCCGTAAAGTTGACAGTGTTGACAGCCAACTGCCTTCGAGGCTCCACTTTGTGTTTTCTGTCTGGATTTACTTTCATATCATTTTCCATATTTGGATATAACGCAAGGTAGCAGATATTTAGAATCAAGGTTTTCCTTTTAGATGATCTGCCTTCCCGAGCAGTTGAGCTTTATCTACCTGAATCAGTTATGAGATGCTATTTTTCTGCTTTTCACCTGTTCTCCGTTAGAGCTGGACTTATTTGTCAGAGGCTATTTCAGATGTATGCTATGGAAGCATTTTATAGACTTCGGTCGCATATTATATTCAATACAATATGGACACAAGACTTTAACTAATCATTTTGGTACTAAGTTACATAGTAAATAAATACATGAAAAATATTCTGGCTATATTTCCGAGATGAGGTATTATGTACACTATTTACATTATTTGGACTATTGTTCTCATCTTTGTCACCCTATTTATTACAACGTTTCAGCTGTTATATGCTCCAGCCTTCTTCAGGTGGTTGGAATGTCGAACTGAGCCCTTTATTTCACTCACTGGGCTAGACACATGGCATAGTGGATAAAGGTGTTGGTTAAATCCAGTGACAGGACCCAAAGAGTGTGAGTTCAATACCCGGTTAAGGCAGTGGAGAACTTGGAGAGGGGAATTAACAGGAGATAACTGATAACTGACATCCATTAAACATGGCACGTGGAGCTAGAACAGTTTACCCCAGTGAACGAAATAAAGGGTTCAGGTTGACATTCCAAGCACCTGAAGAAGACCGGAGTGTACAAAGGCTGAAATGTTGTAATAAATATGGTGACAAAGATGAGGACAATAGTCTGAATAATGTAAATAGTGTACATGAAAAATATTCTGGTTCATTTTTCAGAGATTTGAAGGTGTGATTAAAGACAAAATGAAATATTCCTATTTAATATAAACTAATGCAAAAGAGTTTTGACAATGAGCAACTCAGTGTCATAAAGTACAATAGCAGTTGTATTTTTTTTACCTTAAACATTTCAGCGTAATCTTCATTTAGATCAAGGCTATTATTACATTTACAATATTTATTACCTCTTATGACAAATCATTATTCCACTTTCACAGCTAACGTATATTCCCTAAGGATATATAATTATGACTAAAAAAAAAAAGAAAAAGAAGGCAAACCTACTCATTTAATCACATAACCTAAGCCTGTTATAATAATCTCTGGGTCATGATGTACTAAACAATTTCTCCAGAATAAAGTCAAAATGAGATATGTTGCAAACTATGCATTGATGCTATGGTTGATAGAGTGTAAGCTTTGTCATAGAACAGTGTGTACTATAATGTAGCAGTGTTTGCATAGAAATGTTCACATATTTCTCTCTATTCAAAGACCTAGAACTGACAAGTGAAATTATTGATTTTTCTTTCTTGCTGTCTCATGCCACTCCTTGCTTGAATGGTTGACTGGCAGGTATAGTCCAGATTAAATGATCAAATCTCACAGGGCCAATTAGTCAAATATTGCTGATGATGGCAATTAGTACATTTTGGTTTTGTGGAATAGACTCCTGAGAATATGCTTTCCTCAATCAGTACAGCTTTAATATCTTCAAGTCTAGGGTCAACTGTTATCTATCCTATATCCTCCTAATCTGCACGTCTTACTTCTTCATCTTATGCCTATAGAACAACTCCATTTAGTAACCTTCAGTTGAACTTAGGCCTTGTACTGAGGGAACATTTAGCTAAAGAAAAAAGTGAGATAAATATCTTAAATTTAAGACAAACTTTTGAAATATTTCCTTACCTTTTTTTTTTAATTTTTTACTGATATTCATATAACTGTCTCTTTGCTACAGCTATCTCATCTATTTAGATGGCCTTATTTATTGTCACTAGCAGAAATTTTTAAATCACACAGACACACATAGGTAACACCAAATTAGTTAATTTGCACAACAACTATTTCTATCAAAGTACCATACATTTCTGCATATAAGGTGACCTTAGATAAGATGTGGTCAAAAAATGTAGCAAATTTTCATGAATTTATCCTATACATGTAGTATAAGATGACTGCTTATTATTTACATCATTTACATGTTCAGATAATTATCCTCATCTTTATTGCCATATTCACAACATTTCAGCTGTTGTACACTCCAGCCTTTTTCAGTTGATTAGAATTTTGAATTGAACCCTTTACTTCGTCCACTGGGGTATATTGTTCTAGTTCCACGTGCCATGTCTCTATCAGATGTCTCAGACTGTTTATTGATTTATATAAAGATGTTATTGGAAATGTTATTGTATCCTTAGAAATTCAAAATAAACAAAATAACAAACAATTCTATATCAATTTTTTCCTACATACGTCCCTTAAAAGGGAAATCATTGTTTTGTTAACATTTCATCACATGATCTCTTGTGAACACTGATTATTATTCTTCCTCCTCTTTTCCTATATCTAAACAGTTACAAACAGCCAAACAGCTGGTGCACTAATATTTTGTTATTATTTAACACCAAAACGATACACTATTTACATTATTTGGACGATTGTCCTCATCTTTGTCGCCATATTTATTACATTTCGACTGTTGTATGTTCCGGCCTTCCTCAGGTGGTTGGAATGTCGAACTGAACCCTTTATTTCGCTCACTGGGGTAGACTGTTCTAGTTCCACATGCCATGTTTGATGGCTGTCAGTTATCAGTTATCTCCTGTTAATTTCCATTAGTTCTCCACTGCCTTAACTGGGTATTGAACTCATACTCTTTGGCAGTGGAGAACTTGGAGAGTGGAATTAACAGGAGATAACTGACATCCATTAAACATGGCATGTGGAACTAGAACAGTCTACTCCAGTGAGCAAAATAAAGGGTTCAGTTGTGACATTCCAACTACTTCAAGAAGGCCAGAGCATACAACGGCTGAAACGTAATAAATATGGCGACAAAGATGAGGACAATAGTCCGAATAATGTAAATAGTGTACATAATACCTCATCTCAGAAATATAGACAGATACTAAAATGATAGTGAATTTGTAATGAGAAATGAATATATACATTATCCTAAATGTTATTACTACCATAATTAACAGTACCAAATTTAGATGATTTCATACTTTTGCAGAAAGTTGCTTATTTCCACAGTGTATATTTTGTGTATTCTTTGCTACTTTTTTCTGAAACCAGATGCTCTTTTGATTGATAATTCTTTCAAGGTATATCTGATAACAAAATGACAAATGCATTCTGTCATTCATATTAATTCATAACTGTCAAAATATCAATAAAAACTCAGATCAAAACCGCAAGAAGATATCACAATTTTTCAAGTGGTGTGGAATGTTAACATCTTCATTATGCCATTATTTTCTCCTTGAGTTACATGTACTATCCATTTTAGTTGTTGCTGCTGTTGGTAGTCATGTGATGTGGTTTCTATTACTTGGTACAGTCCTTTGTGATTTTGTAATGCCAGTCCATAATGTTCAAAGAAGGATGTTTGTTGCTAAGCCCCTCAGGCTTTACTTGCTCAAAGACTTTTTTTTTTTTTACCATTGATCTTAGGAAGTGGTTGTATACTGTTGACAGTTTAGATATTTTTGAATGGGTTTGGTGCCATGCATGACATCCATATGTAAGTCCCAATTTGACAAGGCAATTTAAGAACCTGACTTGAGTTTTCAGGTTGATATATCTGGGCATAACTGCTACTGGTACAGCCTATTCTATGCCCAATTCTTTGTTTCTCCTATACTTAATTTGTTATAGCTGATTCAGATGCTGAGGTAACTGAAGTGTTTAGTATTTACTAATTCCACATCCTGTACTTTTCTGGAGTCAGGATAGGTGTCGCCACTGCTTTCATTCCAATTCTAGATCATAGTTAATAAATATCTCTTAAGAAATTCTAAGATTCAACCATCACCTGGAAATGAGTATTTTTGTACACCTGCACTAAAATATTTTGGGTGCTATTTTTAGTCAGTTGTGTGCCATGTGTGATACATGTGTAGGCGATCATGTATCTTTCAATATATAACTGACAAGGCAGTTGTTTTCCTGCGGTAAACCAGTTGCCATACAAAGCTACAGAACCAGGTCTGTCCCACTATTTACCCATAGCTGAGGGGGGAAGAAGAAGAGGATTCATACTTTTCCCAAGGGTATTAGCATGTAAGTGAATGTAATGGATTCGGCTGGAATTTGAACTCAGCTCTCAAATTCCTCAATGCAAGCTCTATCCATTACTCCACCGGGCCTCCTCAGGCACTATTTTAGTGAAACACAACTCATATTTTTAATTGGTTGCATTCTCATGTCTAATATGCCTGGGTTATGGGGATCAGCTGGTATACCTGAAACAACCCTTTAAGCAAATAAGTTCATACACAGGATAATATCAGGTAAGGGACCGAACACATGACTGGTGCATAGTGTCAGTTTGCTTCTGAAATTTAATTAACTACTTGGCTACTATAATTGTTTACCGAATGGTGTTTTCCCCTCTTTTGTCTATGTACTTATGCACCAATTTCCTGGTTCCCACTTAAATCTTACTAGTTTTAACCTGTGAAAATTTCATGGTTTTCCTATTTTAAATTTCTGATGAATCTTAATTCTTCAGTTAGTGGTTGAATAAGCTCATAGCGAGTTCTACAACAATAAAATATCCACAGAAATTATATGCTGACATTGTTAAATATTTGAGTTTAACAACTTTAATAAAATATTGCAATAAAACTCATAAATATGAATGAAACAGGCATTAAACACATCAATCTTCCCTTCTCTCTTTCATTTTTTTTTTGTTGCTGAAAGCAACTAGCATCCTTTGTCTTCTCATGTGATCAAAATGGACTAGTCCATAATTGGGTATTGACAAAGTGTAAGGGTCATGCCAACTAATAAAAGGAAGAACAAGCACAATTATTATATGATTATTTTGATCAAGTTCTTGGATCAAGGAAGTCACTTGGTCAGTACCACCAAGATTTTGCTGTACAATTTTAGTCATTACCAACAGGGTAGCCAGAGAAATGTACAACTGTGCCTTCTACAGTATGATGCTTATTATGGCATCACCTTTCCTGTCACTCAATTTTAGCCTCCACCACTGCACAAGGAAAATCATCCTCTTTATTTAATTCCTCATACTGGATTTATTTTGATTGACAAACAACAAAAATTAAACACAGAACATTTTGGTACCAAAAGACTTCCAAAATTTTAAAAGACACCACCATAGTATTAAACCTCATAACATTTTTCGTACTACTGCTATGTTATCAGGATCCAAATTGGTTCCCTAATGACTTCCTTCAGTTATCGACTCAATCAAGCATCCTTACAAAAAGACAATATGATTGTTCTTTAGCATATTATGGTTAAATGATCTTTACTAACCTGAAAACAGCTTTTGAACCCCAAACCTTTTGATTCCTAATCCAATCTCCAGCAATTGAGCCATTTTCTTTTGAGGGGCCTATTTGAAATAAGTTATTACTGGCTCTGGTTTCTGTTTATTAATTCTATTGAATCCAGTGCATATGCACTAGAACTGCAATGATTACATTTTTCCTCTTTTGTAACAGATTTGCTGTGCAGACATTAAAATATACACAAAAGTGAAGCTTGGAAGACGAACAGTAATCAATCAGGCTGACATTGGATTCCCTCTATAAGAAACTACTTTTTATAGGAACAACACACACCAGTGGGTGTGAATCATTTAAGAAATCATATGTAGTTCTATAAGTCAAGATGCAGATAATTAATTCCATCACCAAGTAGGATAGGGAAAAAAAAACAGCCTGTAAGTATTTAATCTAAACTCCAATGCATCTAATATGTCCAGAATGTATCCAGGCACTATGAATATCTTAAGAACTGGTTGGCAAACAAATGGAAGGGCCCTTACTCTGCATATGTGAGCAGATACTCTGCCGTGTGTTTCTCAAATGCTAATGAGATGACACAGAGTGAGCTTGTAAACTGTGTGACTGCTATTTTTACAATAACTGAACAACTAGATTTTTCACATTTTTCATTTCATGAAAAAAAAAGAAAAGAAAAAAAAAAGAAAAGAAAAAAAAAAGAAAAGAAAAAAAAGCTCTTCTAAAATCTAAAATCACTGTCAAAGAAATCAGTTTTCATAATTTAGGCTAATTCCATAGCTGAAGACCCCTGTTTGATTTTTTTTTAAATCACCTACACATGTATCATGCATAGCACACAACTGACTGAAAATAGCACCCAAAATATTTTAGTGCAGGTGTACAAAAATACTCATTTCCAGGTGATGGTTGAATCTTAGAATTTCTTAAGAGATATTTATTAACTATGATCTAGAATTGGAATGAAAGCAGTGGCGACACCTATCCTGACTCCAGAAAAGTACAGGATGTGGAATTAGTAAATACTAAACACTTCAGTTACCTCAGCATCTGAATCAGCTATAACAAATTAAGTATAGGAGAAACAAAGAATTGGACATAGAATAGGCTGTACCAGTAGCAGTTATGCCCAGATATATCAACCTGAAAACTCAAGTCAGGTTCTTAAATTGCCTTGTCAAATTGGGACTTACATATGATTGTCATGCATGGCACCAAACCCATTCAAAAATATCTAAACTGTCAACAGTATACAACCACTTCCT
Organism: Acanthosepion esculentum; assembly: GCA_964036315.1. Lineage (NCBI taxonomy): Eukaryota > Metazoa > Mollusca > Cephalopoda > Sepiida > Sepiidae > Acanthosepion > Acanthosepion esculentum. The sequence goes on along the minus strand of OZ038491.1, from coordinate 52,871,936 downwards.
AAGATCAATGGTAAAAAAAAAAAAAAGTCTTTGAGCAAGTAAAGCCTGAGGGACTTAGCAACAAACATCCTTTTTTGAATATTATGGACTGGCATTACAAAATCACAAAGGACTGTACCAAATAATAGAAATCACATCACATGACTACCAACAGCAGCAACAACTAAAATGGATAGTACATGTAACTCAAGGAGAAAATAATGGCATAATGAAGATGTTAACATTCCACACCACTTGAAAAATTGTGATATCTTCTTGCGGTTTTGATCTGAGTTTTCATTGATATTTTGACAGTTATGAATTAATATGAATGACGGAATGCATTTGTCATTTTGTTATCAGATATTTTTTTTTTTTTTTTTCATAAGCTTATCACCCCAAGCAAGGCTGGAGGCCACTAACATGCAAGGGGTTACAGAAGGTTTGGAGGAAGAGCAGATAGGAGTGGTAAAGGAGAGGATGTGGAGAAAGATAGTGGATCGATCAAGGCAAGGGGGTTACAGAAGATTTGGAGCGAGAGAAGATAGGAATGAAAGGTGAAAGGATGTGGATAGATCAAGGCAACTGGAGATGTCGATATTTTGACAGCTATGAATTAATATGAATGACAGAATGCATTTGTCATTTTGTTATCAGATATACCTTGAAAGAATTATCAAACCTTGTTTGGCTATTTAATGTCAAATTCAGCATGGGGCACCTAATGAGGATTGAACTCACTACTCCATAGTAATGGTCAACCAGATTAGCCTCATTAACCATAACGCCACACTAAGGTGCCCTTGTTATTAAGGAGAATGAGATGGGACAGCAGATAATAACAGTTAAAGAGGCTTTTTCAGACAGGTTTGTAAAAGCAGAAAATATGCTGGAATAAGTATGTGAGGTCCTTAAAGACGTTTATACTAGCACAAAATTCATGGACTAGGATAGTATTACATCAGCATAGCCGTTCAACAATAATGTAGATTTGTAACATTACAAATTCTCATTACTTCCAAACACATTGATATCTTTGTGGAGGACAGAAAGTATGAGAGTTGGCTGGTAAGCTCATAGACTAACCAAAATATAAATGTAAGTAGATACACCAGTTGGTACACTAAAAGACATGCAAGTGTTCCAAAATAAAACAGTTGGGTGTGTCTAATTGCATTTATATTTTGGTCATCCTATAAACTTTCCAGCTGACCCTCATATACTTAGTCAAGTCATATTAAACAAGAATTTCCTTTTGTTTTAGAAATCTGGATAAGATAATGTTCAGTAACAGTTTTAGTGCCAAAGGATATTAATGTTTTTGCTATGTTCTTTCTTAACCATTATCACCCTGCAATATTCATAAGTATTTCATCCACTGGTTACAAGTGGCCCGACAACTGCAATAGCCTCATCTTCGATTTTCAGATAGTCTTTTTCCTGTTGCCATAGTGGGATAGGACAACACTAGCACAAAATTCAACCACTGTATTTGCCTGATGATTAGAGTTGCCTGCAGTGGCTGTGCAAACATTTTTTTGACAAATGATGTCACCTACATATAGGTGCTAAAAGTTAAGCATCAAATGATGAAAATTAATACCATACTTTTTTAAATACATATCTCATCTCCATTTTGTCTTTTGCAGGCTGTTGTGACTAATACCAAACTTCCAATGCTGCCATTTCTGTTTCTGAAGAATCCTCATTATTCTATTCTTAGTTGAAACACATCAGAAAAAAGCAAAAATATACTGTCATTGACGAAATTAATTTTTGACTACTTTTCTTTATCTTATTGTTGCTTTTTTAGTCTCAGTTAAAATCTTTGGATTTTTGCCCAACCAAGGGTCTTGGGCTTGTGCAGCCAAAATCATTAAGATGTTATCCCTGCAAGATGAGCTTCTCGGATTTAAAATCAAAGTTCACATCTCATTTATCTTATTTTAGTTTTTTTTTTATGGTTAAAGAGCATTTAATCTCAAATGCAATAATAAAAATAAACTCAGTAGTCAAAAAAATTAATGATCACAATTTGACCATGTAAGTTTTCATAAGTTTTAAACCAAAATTTCTTTATTCTGGTAAAATTTTATTGATTCTAAAAGTAATTAAAATCTTCATACCTATTTAAATATACCAATATGTACCTGTTTGTTATTTAGAATTATGTACAAGTTAAAAGGAGTAATTAAAATCTTACTAATACCTGTATTGATATTACAGTCCTAGTAAAATCTGATATTTATTAAAAAAAATAAAAATTTAAAGTAAAATATTAACAATAATTGTACTTTTTTTTTCAGTAAAAAATATTTTCTGTACTATATTTCTTTTATTATTGCAATGCTCTAAGAACTGTGATAATAAGGGTGCGATGGGTAAATTGTCACCGTTATATATTTTTAATTCTGTAGATGTATGTTGTTTGTGAGTTTGTCAACTGCACAGTATAGTAGGGTCAGTTGGGCACTGTCTGTGAGAAAAAGAGTAACATGATGTAATTCTTTCTATCAGAGATTTGGAAATGGCCTGCTGTATGACTTGGCAGTTGCACTGGGTGCTCCTATACAATCATTTCAGAGTGTTTGGGTCTCAATCTGAGGACAGTGCAGTGGATTTGGAAAGAGTGATAATGGTGATTATAATGGTACAACAGCTTGGAAAATTCACTCTGATAATTCTGATAAGAAAATAACTCTCAAATTTGTTGGTGAGGGCTTCAGATTCAACACAGAGGCCTACAACAAGTGTTTTGAGGATATCGTGCTGCTCTGGGTCAAGAGAGTGGATGTTGGAAGACCCTATGTTTGGGTCATTATGGAAGACCCTAAGAGTGGGTCATTATGAGTGGATGCTGGAAGACCCTATGTTTGGGTCATTATGGAAGACCCTAAGAGTGGGTCATTATGAGTGGATGCTGGAAGACCCTATGTTTGGGTCATTATGGAAGACCCTAAGAGTGGGTCATTATGAGTGGATGCTGGAAGACCCTATGTTTGGGTCATTATGGAAGACCCTAAGAGTGGGTCATTATGAGTGGATGCTGGAAGACCCTATGTTTGACAACATGACTCTGCACCATGGCACATAAGTGGGAGAAATCAGCCATGGCTGTCAGACAATTTCTGCAACCACATCACCCCTTACATCTGGCCACCTGACTCCCCAGACTGCAACCCCCTTGATTATCATGTGTGGGACAAGAGACCAACAAAACTCCTTTAACACCAAATACGAAGTGAAAGTAAAGATTATGGCAATTTTATTGAATAAATTGACTCTTTAGTATTTCAAGATATTTTTGTGCAATTTTGGTAAATATATCTGCTAAAATGAGATGTCAGTGTTATTTTCATTTTTCCGTAATTTAGTCGACAATTTATACATCGCACCCTGTATATGCTTTGTTTGAAAAAGAAAATATTTCATAATAAATTTCTTGAATACAAAATGAAGAGAAACAAGACAAAGAAGTTAAAAAATTTAACTGCACTTCCAAAGAAAAGCCTGTTTAAAATCAGCCATATAAATGAAAAAATAATATTTAAAATCGGGGGATTTAAACAAATTTACAGATGGAATTTTCAGTTTGTGAAAAACCAATATGAAACAAACATTAATTAAGTAGAAATCCTATATACAATGTATTGTTAAAAATGCTGGAAAAAATAAACAGTTCCTTGTACAGTTTCAATAAGTTTCTGACTCCCCTTGTTGTACTGTAACTTTACAAGATTCAGATCAGACCAAAAATGGAGTATTACTGCCATATCTAGGTTGGTAGCTGTCCAATCCTCACTTGCTTGTCTTGATAGAATTCAAAAGCATCCATGCAGCTTTGTGGGCAATTATTTTCCACCCTACAACTACAATTTAAAAAAAAAAAGTCTGACAAGATATCTCACAGGAAATTTATTGGAGAATGGTTGATACAATATCTCATAAGAAATATCTATGTTATGAGTGCTCTTACTCTGACAATGGGTCAGAGATTCAAGGTAATTTGTTGAGGGTGAGAATGACAGTTAAACTAATGATTTTCTTGGAACAGTTGATGAGATAGTTTAGCAATGTGATGTACACAAAAATATCATGGTTTCAACTGAATAAATGAAAACAAATAAAAGAATGTACTTCGAAAGATTTTTGCTTGGAAGAATGTGTTAAAAAAAAAAAATTAAGTGAGGTGAAGGCAAGAGGAAAAAGTATTCAAAGATGGAGAGATGTACCTCACTTTCAGCATCAGATGATCGCTCACTGTGGTCGTAGCCCTCATCACTGACCGGCACAGAGCAGAATTGTGACAGTTCTTGGATTTTGCATTCCACATGAGTCAGTCGTGCTTTTTCCTGTAAGAGATGTAGCTATTTATTTACCAATGCTGACTGCAAGAATCTGGCTTTTACTGAGCCCTATCCAGTGGTCAGATATGGTGACAAAAGAGATTGGACACATGACAAAGACACAGCAATATCTTATTATTCAGGTGCAAATTTTAAATATTTCAGGTCTAACAACAAAAATTAAACAACATTTTGATACCAGAGGACTTTCAAAATTTAAAAAAAACATCACCATGGTACTAAACCTCATTTTGGATTTTGGTACCCCCATCTCTTGCTATCAGATGAAATCAAAAGGCATACATTAGAGAGATGTCATATTCTATAAATTTTATGAAAAGGATTCTTCTATACACTGTAACTCTTCAGGATGTAGGCAATCATGGCTCTCCACAATTTACTGTTTTTCATAGCTCTTAATAGATTTGGCCTTTCTGTTATTTCTCCTGACCCCTGTTCCGCCATCTTTTTACTCAAGCTCACGAAGTTGGTTATGTATTGTTTTCCCCTGTTGCCTTCAATCTGCCCTAGGAGTATCAAATTTTACAAGCCCTCTTTCCTCATTATGTGCCCTAGAAATTTTAACTTTCTTCCTGATGTGAAGCATAAGTTTCCTTTTTGTTTCTATTTTCACTAAAACCACATGTTTGATCCATGGTATCCTCAGCATCATTCTGTAGAACCAGATTTCTGTTGCTTCAAGTCTCCTCTTCATCTTTGAGGAAATTGTCCCATATACACTGCCATGTAGGAGGACTGATATCATGTAACAGTTCAGTACTCTTTCAAAGCAATAAAAAAACATCATCAACAAACTAGTGTATTTGATGACATAGCACCTTCCTGTTTACATTTCCTATTACAGTATTATAGAATTAGACTGGATTTTTTTATTGATGGATTGATTTGTGTTTTATGGCTTATCAACCTTTTGCAGGTTATTTAAAGCCAGAAAATATTTTTTTTTAGTTTGTAATAATTTTTTTGAGATAGTAATGGTTTTAGTGATACAAGTCTTACTAATTAACCTATTGTTGGGTGAGGGGAAGAGGTGGATTCATACTTTTCACAAGGGTATTTGCATGTAAGTGAATATAAGGAACTCAACTGGAATTGGAACTTGGTTCTTTGATTTCCAATTCCAAGCCATTATTCATTACACCCCACACACATCTAAGCTTATAGCACTTGGTATTCTCAAGCGTTCACCCATGTAGGTACTGACCAGGCTTGACATTGCTTAACTTCAATAATCTTGCAAGAACAGAGTTAGACTAGGTTCAAGTATTGGACATCTATGGAATCTAAGCAAACAACCTACCAGGTACTGTAACTTTGCATATAAGATACAGGAGATATTTTTTTGAGCAAATACTTTTATTTGGGGGGGGGGGGTACAGAAAGATCTGACATTCTTTTAAATACAATAATTTTTATCACTGTCCTCATTTTCTATTGATTGCATCATGGAAGATATTGCTCTGTCTTTGAATACAAAAACAACTTGCCAAATTTAAGAAATTAAAAAAAAAAAAATTTCTCAAAATCAATATCAAATTTTGTTTTTTAAAAACCATTTCTAGCATTGAGAAGGGAACCTTGATTTTGAGAACAAAACAACTGAATTATCACTGAAATAAAATAGAGATTAGAAAAAAAAATAAAGAAGGAACCCTTCCTAATTTGATAGATCATGCAACATGGCTAAGAAAAAAAAAATATGGCCCACATAGCATGCAACAGTAGCAGTGGTAGTAGTTGTAATGGTAGTAGTTATCATATAAGAAAAACAAGAAAACATCAAATATCATCAACATAGCCACAAACCGGATATAAAAATGGCATCATCATCATCATTAATATTATTATTATGAACTTAAAAAAATGTAATAAAAATGCAAACATTAATAGAGTAAACATGAGTTTTAAAGAAATAATAAAATAAATCCTTCACTGTGGTTTCAAAAACAGCAAAACTAAAACTCAGCTTAGCAAATATTTTGCCTTATACTTACCATGTCAAGTGGACAGAATAGATCAACCTGAAAACTAAAAGGTATCCTAAGCCCCATAGATACTATCATAAGGCTAAGAAATTGTAGGCTTATAAATAAAAAAAAAAAACTTAATATCAACCTCTATGGATGATTTCATGCTGAAATTTAAATATTTTGTACATAATTTTATGCTTTCAACTATAGATATTTTGTACATTATATTTTTTACTTTCAGCATAAAGGTATTTTTTATATATATATATATATATATATATATATATATATATATATATACAGGGTGTCTCAAAAAAATGTACTGTGCGAATCCCTTGGTGTGCGTTATCAGCGCTGTCTGGACAATAATGGTCATCAATTTGAACATTTCCAAACATGATTCTTCAATTACATTTTTCTTCTGTATTCGAAGCTATTCCATTTCACTCTATGTTCATAAATAAAGGTTTTCTCGTCATTCAAAGTATGAGTACATTTTTTTGAGACACCCTGTAGTTTTTATTGTTGGTAATTTTACTATAAAAATGTATTTTTATGTTTTCTTTTAGTGTTGCATTGATTGTTATTTTACTATAAAAATGTATTGTTGGTCATTTCATTATAAAAATATACTGTTGATTTTTGTTTGGGAGTTCACTATTTGCCTATAGTTGAGATCCTAACAGGTGCTACCATCTCATGTCAGGGTGGACCTGGGAACAACAGTGGTTAAGAAGTGTTCACAATGGAAGAAAGCAATATATAACCACCACTTTGTGAATAACTCAGTCCAGCAAGTTTTCAATTTCAGTAATCAGGTAGAGTGGAATTGATGGACAACATTTAGATTATGAATTGTTCTAGAACTAGGTCGAAAGTATTTAATTTCATACCATTTGCATGTAAGCCTCAGATTTTTGATAGCAACTGTGAAAAAGAAGCAAGTGAAATGGGAAAAGAATGTCTCTCTCTAGTTTGATTCCAAGATTTAAGAAACAACAAACTCACCATGCCAGAAAGCAACCCAACAACTAATTCTTTTTCTTCTGTGTATTCAGGATATAGATGATCATTGCCCTCCACAATTTCCTATCCTTTCTGGTTCCTAGTAACATTTGCTATTTTCTGTCCCTCCTGCTCCTTGTTCTGCCATCCATTTTCACAAGCCATCAAGTAGGTGTGGCCTCTTAACACCTCTGTCCCTTTTGCTTTCAATATGTCCTAAGAGTGTTAAATTCTCCAAACCCTGTTTATTCATTATGTGTACAAGAAATTTCACTTTCCTCTTTTTGATTATGTAAGTATAAGTGTCCTTTTTGCTTACATTTTCCTTGGACACCTTTGTTACTTATGCACTCTGTCCATGGTAATTAAAAAAAAAGCAACATCACTTTTTTATGAATTTAAATAACTCATTATTTTTTTTTAATCTATCCTAACCATATTAACATAAATGCAACACTTTGACATTTTTTAACTTAAAAAGTGCCATGAAAAAAATCCTTATACATTAGGTGTATCATGATTCAAAAAGATTGGGAACCACTGCCTTAATGCTTTGAAATTAGCAAGATTAAATATATATGGCAGATTATTTTTAAGCCTAATTATACTTACTAAAAATAATAACAAATTTGCTATTTCAAGTATTTCTTATATATTACCACAGTCCAAAAGTCCATGTCAAATATCAACTTTAAAATCTAGACATTGTTACTGGTTTTCTCATCAAATACAAAGAAATAAAAAGTTATGAATGATTTTCTTGAATTCTTTAATATAATCAACAGATTACTTTACAGATATAAGATATCAGGAGTTTCCACAGCTTCCTTTTCTTTAATATGTATAATTTACCAGATCTTAGGGAAAATAGTGGAAGGGTTTGAAATGCATGAAATAGATTTAACAAATTTCTGAACTTTTCATTTTGACTTAAAACTTTTTAAAAATTCTGGCTAGACAAATCTGTTGACAGATTTTCCATCAGTAATTCTTCTGGTTGCAACTCATTTGTAAAGATAGACTTCAACAGAACATTCAAAAGATGTTTCTTGCAATAGTGAACTAGTCTAAGTTATGAAAGTGAAAAATAACTGAAGGCAGGTGTTTCTTGCTTAAATTTGAAATAACTTATTTGTTTATTTTAATCCCTACCAAAAAAAGGTGGACAGGGACTATGCATTCAGATATATTTGTCCAGACAAGATCTCCAAAAGTTCTGTGAAGAAGAAAATGGCGGCTTATCTGATCAATTCAAGGACCCCTATCAGTCACATGTTCAATCTGTTGAGCAAGATAAACAACCCAGACAAGATCTCAGTGGCTGTAAAAAAATTTTCTTCTATAAGCATCATGATGGCTTTATAGGCCTCTAATTTTTACAAGCTAAGAGTGATTACTTGAGTTAAGAGTTCACCTTCAACTACAAATTCTCAATGAATTTCAATGACATGTTTGTAAAAAAGATGGACCATGAGCCAAAGAATAATTGATGTAATTTTTTTGTGGTTATCTACATATTTTTTTTTTTGGTATAGAGATTTAATGCATTAAAACAATATTTGGATTATTGTCCTCATCTTTGTTGCCATATTTATCACGTTTTGGCCGTTGTACACTCCAGCCTTCTTCAGGTGGTTGGAATGTCAAACTGAACCCTTTATTTCACTCGCTGGGGTAGACTGTTCTAGTTCCACATGCCATGTCTAATGGATGTCAGTTATCAGTTATCTCTTGTTAATTCACCTCAAGTTCTCCACTGCCTTAATCAGAATTGAACTCACAAATCTTCATCCTTAAGGACACATGGCACAGTGGATAAAGACATTGGTTAGATTCAGTGACAGGACCCAAAGATTTGTGAGTTCACTACCTGGTTATGGCTGTGGAGAACTTGGAGAGGGGAATTAACAGGAGATAACTGACATCCATTAGACATGACATGTGGAACTAGAACAGTCTACCCCAGCAAGTGAAATAAAGGGTTCAGTTCGACATTCAAACCACCTGAAGAAGGCTGGAGTGTACAATGGCCAAAACATTGTGATAAATATGGCAACAAAGATAAGGACAATCGTCTGAATAAAGTAAATAGTGTACATAATACCTCATCTCAGAAATATAGACAGATATTAAAATAATAGTTTGAAATATTGTGGGTGGAATCAAAACTAACACAATCATGTTCCTGTACATTGTAGGAAGAGATTGATTTTTATTCTTTTGACAGGTATATGTTCTCTGGATGCTTTAAAGAGTTTAATTATGCAATTTTCTAGGCAATAAAATGGTTACAAGGAATCTTTTAAAAAAACTGACCAAGATTTATGCCAAATCCTATATTTCATGTGGAGTGCTCAATTTTCTATCTAAATGGTATTGCATAAAATTCAATGCATTATTGAATCAATTTTGGGGAAAAGGACATCTTAGAGGTTAGCAAAGAAATTTTCATTAGATATTCGAATGTTGATATTCAAGTAAAAAATATGTCAATATAGGTAAGTTGTGTTAACATAAACAATCAAGCATTTCATACTTTGATTAAACGTTTCTTTCAGTTTTAAGCATTTGGAAAAAAAATGTTTTTTCTGAATTACCAAAGCAGAACAAATGGTTAGAACTAATCCTTGAATGTGCTTTTCTTTGGAGAAATATCTTTGTCTTTTTTCTTTCATTTTTTTTTTTTTTTTTAAAGACATTCCAGATGCATACTCCAAAGTCTTTAGTTGTCTTTTGTGTTGCAGAAGATTGTTTAATTTTATTCCGAAGGAGCATGAGCATCTCCTCGCACTTGTAATAAAAGGGATGCAAAAAATAGATATGACATGTGGGAGAAGGATGTGCATGCTCTCTCAGATTAAGAGGGAACATCTTCCTGGAGCACAACAGACAATGGAGCAAGGCCGGAGAGTATATAACTGAAATACTGCGGAAATATAAAAGACAAAAAAAATTTGCACAAAGAAAACCATATACAACAATTAACAAAATCTGGACAAGAGTAAAACTGACTGAAAGTAGGCATGAACAATAAAAATTTGTCACAGGAAAAAGAAAAATAGCATTCTGTGTTAAGAGCACAGAAATAAGTATTTGAAAAATAAATTAATGATCAAACTTGATCCAACACTTGTATTGCTTCCCCATTAATTTCCAAGTCAATTACAGAGTTGTGGAATAGATGATCATAATAGTCAATTTCAAAAGTCAGCATTAACTTAATGTCTTAAATTGTAGTGAGTTTCTTCTGGCTTATATTAAGGTTCCCTAATTCATTTCCTTCAACCAACAGAGTAGCACAAGTCAAACAATTCAACAACATATCTCCTGTTCACTACCACAGTTGCACTTCTGTCTCTTGCATCTTTAAGCACTTTTTATAGATTGAGTGACAGGTCAAATTTGCATAGGTGAAAATAGAGTCTCACAAAAGCATTCAACTTTGACATCTTTTTTTTTTTTTTTTAAATATATGACTCCTAAAGCCACCATTTTCTTTTTGGGAATATTTTACACGTGGGACATGTTGAAATTGGTTTTCATCCAGGAGTTAAGCCATTTAAAATGGTTAACAATTGATAAAGGTAATATTAGCTATTTCACTATAAAGAAACATTTGGCATTCATTGATCTAGTGTTGCCGTCAGTTGAAATTTATAAAATCTTTCTTTTAAAACAATTTTTCAGAAATAAGTTTCTCAAGTTTGCTGTTATAACTTTTTCCAGTACTGATGGATGTTTCCTTTCTAACCTTTTGTTTGAAGTACTGTGGAAGGTCAACATCTTGATTACATCATTATTTTCTCTTCAAATTGTATGTGCAATCCATTTTAGTTGTTGCTGTTGTTGAAAGCACTCAAGTGATGAGGTTCCTTTTTACATTATTCGGACTATTATCCTCATCTTCATTGCCAAATTCACAATATTTCAGCCATTGTACACTTTGTCTTCTTCATGTGATTGGAATTTTGAACCAAACCCTTTATTTCATCCACCAGGGTAGATTGTTCTAGTTCCATGTGTCATACCTGTTCCAGATGTCTGTTATTTCCCTTTAACTCAACTCTCAAATTTTTTTTAGTTCAGCACCGCTCTAGCCTGGTATTGAACTCACAACTCTTTGGGTCTAGTCATTGGATCTAACCAACATCTTCATGGCCCAGTGGATAAAGATGTTGGGAAATAAGTGAGACATCAAAAAGAGGCATGGCACGTGGAACTAGAACAATCTACCCCCAGTGAATGAAATAAAGGGTTTGGTTCAAAATTCCAATCACCTGAAGAAGACTGGAGTGTACAACAGCTGAAATGTCGTGAATATGGCAATCAAGATGATGATAACAGTCCGAATAATGTGAATAATCATAATACCTCCTCTCAGAGATATAGACAGATGATGAGGTTCCTGTCATTATTAAATATTAGATAAGGTTACATCTTTCTGTTACTAGATAAAGTTGAAAATTTATGTCACTTGCAAACTCATTTGATGAAGAACCAAATTTTAAAAAAACATGACAAAGTTAATGGGAACTCCAAAATAAGTTCCACATTCTCATTCTTCTCATTAAAATGAAATGGGAGTCAGCAAAAATGTTATATCAATAAAAACCAAGAAAGCAGCATGGAAGAGCCAATACATTTGTAAGTTCATTAAAAAAAAACAAAAAAAAAACTCCTAATAATATTCTGTAAAAATTTTATATATATATAATATATATATATATATAAAGATAAGAGGAAAAACTAATCTTAGCTGAAGCATTTTGTCCTCTGAGGGACTTTATCAAGGCAAATGTAGGATTTATTTTGCTGCATGTGTTTATATACTTTTCAAACACCTGATGAACATTCATGAACATTCTAAAATTTAAAAGCCTTGATAAACCAATGACATCCTCACTTTTGTATATAAACATGTGCAACAAAATAAATCCTACATTGCCTCTGTCAGAGGATGAAATATGGCAGCTAAGAATAGTTTTCCTCTTGTCATTTTATTTCTTTACAGATATACTATCTGAAAATAATTTACACACATCATATATATATATATATATATATATATATATATAATGTCCTGCAAATGAGGAGTAATGCCAGACAAGAAAACAATTCTAGTAATTTTAAAAGACAGCAGCCAACAAAGACACAATCAAACACTGAATTGCAGAACAGCAAACTAAGGTTCATTCAGTTAAGACTGAACAAGTCAAGAAACAGTTCATGTTCTAAGCTATGAGGTGAGTAAGTACAAACAGTAGGCAGTGTCAAAAGTCAGTAGGAGTAAGGTCACAGTTTCGTGCTTAACACGCAGCAGGTCAACCTTACCTGCTGGGGAACATGGCGACGGCGAGCCTTGGGACGACGAAAATTAATCTGTAGAAGGTGATAAACTAGCAATGTCAGAGAATGCAATGCAGTCATTTTCTGAACAAAGACCTACTGCACACAAAAAATATTAACTTTTTATTATAGAAAAGGAGAAAAAGAAAAGCATACTTTGTACCAACAACCACTAATATCTCATGGAAATTTTTGTCATTCTGACTAATATAAACTACCATCATTTACCATTTGGTTACAGAATTACAATGACTGAGATTCCCATGATCCACAATTAATGGGTGGTTCTGAGCTAAACTGTTTGCACTAGAATCTGCAACCTTACCTATCCCCTTAATATGCCTCTCTTGCTTCCTCCTTGTATGCACTTACAGCAACATCTACCCTGAGCAGCTCTTGAGCTTTGTATCAAGTGAGCAATAATATGGAAAAAAAAAAAAAAAATTTTGCAAGTGTTGATTAGTCAGAAATCCATCAGATATTAGCTGGTAATAGAAAGTGTCCTTTTCTCTTTTTCTCTAGTAGTAGTAGTAGTGTGTGTGTGTGTCGAGGTGGGTGATAAACTATGTTAGAGAAGGCAATTCAGCCATGAATATCAACTTATGATTAAAGAAAAAGGAGTACAGTAGAAAGTATATTTTGTAGTAACATCCAATCATTTTGGATGAATTTCTGACCAATCAACACACCAGATTCAAGTCATACAAGTTTCAATGTAAACAATTTAGCTCAAATACTTGTTCACACTCCTCTTCAGTCTTTTGAACAGGAGCAGAGGTTTATCCCTTGTTTCCTGTTTAAGATTGGATTTCTTGTTCATTCTAGTCAACTTCAACTCGATACTTCTAATGCGTGTCTGAACTCTGAAATTTTATTTACTAATTATATATTTTTTTTCATCAGTAAGAGTAGATAGGTTTACTGATCATTTGGTTCACACACCTCCCTGGTCTTTTGAACAGCATTCTCAGTAGTCCCTTGCATCTTAGTGGCATTATTGCCTTGCTCAGAGTGAATTGATTTAAAGAAAAAAAGAAAGAAAGAAATTAAGTGTGGATGATGATAATTTTGGTCATTTCAGTTCTATCACTCAACAGTAAACGATGGAAATTTCCAACAGCCAAAACTTAATGTGAACAACAAAGATTTCCATAATTCTGGGAGTCAGGACATCAAATAGGCACCCCACTTCCAACTAATCAGTGCCCGCAGAAGCTGTTTAATCCAAGAAGGTAATTTCAAATTTTTTCTCTTCTCTCAAAGAACGTTTATCACGTTAAAAAAAAAAAAAAAAAAAAAAAAAATTACAAGATCTTAGATTACATGGAGGCATCAGCAAACTTTGTAAAATTATATATTTTAATTTTAATGTGAAGATTGAAATGAAACCAAATAATCCCACAATACAGTAAATCATTAGTATACCCTGCTGAATTGTTCAAGGCATCTTTTTGAGTAATGAGGGCGGTGCCCAACACCTCTCCCAGTGACATGTATCAGATTGTACTGGTTTACCAGCATCAGGGAGTAATAATCTCTGATCTAAATTAGTGGAAGAAATAAATGAATTTCTAAAATGTATTAGTGCAAAGAAGGATATGCAGGTGACAATGGTTATCAATGTGGAAAATAGAATTAGTTGGCTGTTCAAATTCTGGTTGAGTCTGGTAAATTCAATTTTCCTTAATACCCTTAGTAAAGGTATGGATTGATATCTTCCCCCTTCAGCTATGGGTAAAATACTAAGGTAGACTGGGATTTTAACCGTGTACCAGTTCAGGAGTACAGCTCTGAATCAAAACCAAGAAAAAGGCAATAAAAATTATTTCAATACCTTTTCCAAGAACAATCATGGCAATTCCCAATTTAAATATTTTAGGAGTTTATGGAGAATTATAATCACATATATCCTGAAGAGAAAGCACAGTGGAGTAATAGATAGCAGCTCGGATTGAGGAATCAGAGAAATGAGTTTGAATTCCAGTCGAATCCATTACATTCACTTAGGTGCTAATAACCTTGGAAAAGGTATGAATCCTCTTCTCCCCCAGATATGGGCAAATAGCAGAACAGACTGGGTTCTATAGCCTTGGATGGCAACTGGTCTACTGCAGAAAGAAATGGCAACCTACTGCTGGAAAAAATCTGCCCGTCAGTCATGTATCGAAAGATACATGATCGCCTAAGCGTGTATCACGCATGGCACATAACTGACTGATGTTCTGAAGAGAAATAGTTGAAATAAAAAAAAGAGTACAAACTTAGCAGGAATGTGAATTCAATTTGCCAATGACATTTCCTGTAATCGGTAAAACCAACTCAGCACTTCAAGCTTAGCATACATAAAAAGAAAAATTGTGCCTCCAACTTACTCTTCTTTACATTTCAGGTCTGAAACTGACACTAGCAGATAAAGATTCACAGAAGGACCAACAAGAAAAATGGTCTTTTGTTAATAGATTTATTCAGACCTTGCACTGTCGGGCAAGCTCCCGGTCCGAACTTGTAGAAACACATTTTGGCTAAAAAGTGGTTTCCCTGATAGAAAAAAAAGGGATACAGGTTGGATTAATGTCAGAATCACAATTTTCCTTTAGTAGGACTTCTAAATTTTAGCCCATTTTTAATTTCACTATTTAATAAAATAAAACAGGAATAGCAATTCAAATATATGTACTCACTAAAAATAATGTTTATAGCTATAGGAAATATGTATGTATGTATGTATGAAGGTGGGAAGACAAAAGAAGAAAAGTAAAAAAATACTAAGGATGAAAGAAGGAACCATTATAAAGAAAATGTTCTATTTGGTGGAATAGAAATTTAAACCATTTACTTTTTGTCAAAAGACAAGAATGTCTCAACAAAGTCATATCCAATACTCAAAGTGACTTTCCACGACAACTTGCAGAAGATCAAAAGAAATTTTAACAAAAAGAAAAAGAGAACTGTACACTTTTCTTCACTTACTATGATTTAATTCCAAAAGTAGAGAAATACCAGTTTGTTTTATCAAAAAGTGCTGAAATCAATAAAGTGTCCTCTCCATTCATGATGGCAAAACCCGCAATACTTAATTTTATTCTAATATCATCATACACACCACCTTTCATCTTTTTTTTACAACTCTGACTTTTCTTACAAATTACACGCTATTTAACATTTTCAGAATAGCTAATTTGAGATTCAAGATATTTTGATTTCCTTAAACTTGATCGATGTACTCCTCATCATATCTTGAAATTTAACCAGTTATTATACTGGAGCACTTTTTACAAATAACCTTATTAGATTCTTAATACAATCTCCTCAAGAAATCAAATCTTGTTCGAAATTAAATAGTTTGATAGATGTACATTTTTAAAATTTTTTAAAATTATCAAGCCTACAGTTCACAAAGAAGATTTTACAGCAAAAGGTTTTTAAAGTAGCTAAGTTTAGTCTGAGTAATATCACAATTTTCGTCTTGTCATTTTCTGAACAAAGACCTACTGCACAAAAAAATATTTTTTTATTATAGAAAAGCAGAAAAAGAGAAGTATACCTTGTACCAACAACTACTAACATCTCATGGAAATTTTAGTCATTATGTTTAATATAAATTAATTTTGCACTAGAAAGTTTTTTTTAAACAAATTGCTTCTCTGTAGTGACAACAATTTTGTTATTTGCAACCACCAAGAATAATGACAGATATAATTATCAAATAATATATTATTATTGCTTCTCTAAAATTGCAGTATATTATACAGAGCCACTAATTCATGCTCCAAATAAATTAACTGGAATTTGTTTGAATTTCTGAGTTAAAGCATTTCTATTATTATTAAGACACGTTTATCTTTCAATAATTTCAATGATGGTTTTTTTCCCATGGTTTTTATTTTGTTGGCTTGTCTTCCTGTTGCATGACGAAACTGAACTTATCTGTAATTAATACGATCTATGAATTCTTCCATTAAAATTACTCTTAAATGAAAACAAAAAAAAAGATTGAATTAAATCTGAAATATGAAACATTTACATTTTACGTTAAAAACAATTTGGAAGATTAATCTTTGTTTTTTTAGAAAGGAAGAGAAGGAACCTAATCAATAAACATACGACTCAAAACTAATAGAATCTCTTAAGACTTTTTATTAAACCACAAATCAATTTTTGGAAAGCTCAGGTCAATGCACATTATTTTACTTTGTGACACTGCTATGAGGCACAGACAGTGATATTCTGTGAAACACAAACTAAAAGATCGATTGATTGATTATAAAAAGTTGTTTGAACAATTTTTGATAAAAAGACTATCAGGTTTGAAAAACGTAGTTTCAATGATTTGATAATCTACATTTTTTTGTTTCTTAATTGATTTATCTAACCATTGTTCAGAGTGCTTTCTTTACTAAACTATAAATAATTGCAAAATTATATATAATTTTTCTAAATCATATCACCCTATCCAAAGCAGTAAAGCCACTAAGATACAAGATTGCTGAATGTGAAAGGACAAGAAAAAGAGAAATATTAGGGAGTGAGAAGAAAACAAGTGTAATCAAGACAGTAGATAATGAGTGACATTGCATTTAAATTTCGGAAGATCAAAGTTGGCTGGAAAGCATGAAGCCAGAAGAGCATAGAACTTACAGTTACATCCAGCCAATTCAACTGTCAATTGATGAGACCTTGCCGCCAATCTAGTACTGTGATTAAATTCATAAAGTTTCAGTACCATAGCAAAGAGTTCATCAAAACAATTACCATGAAAATATTTGTAGAAAAGGCACAGGAAAGCTACGTTACAAAGGTGGGAAAGTGACTGAAACTGTGATGCCAGGTCAGGACCAATAATATTGCTGATTTTCCTTTAGATTTTATCAAGAATCTCTAAATATAAAGCAGGAGTTCTGGACCAGATGTGGCAGCATTATTCAAAGCATGGGAGAATGGTAGACTTATAAATATGCAAGATAGATTCTGGAGAGAAAAATTGTCTAGCACAACACATTGAACTGACTTTCTTAGCAGCAGACCTAGCAATAGATTCAACAGAGTCTTTCCACTTCATATCAACCAAGACTGTTAGACTGTGAAGGTGCAATGACTCCGTCTCATGGAGGTTAGCATGAACTATGCTGATATGAGGCAGGAAGTAATTAATAGAGAAAAGTTTCATTTTGGAGGTGTTAAAATTGACAAGCCATTTCTTTGCTCAGTTGACAACAAACTGTAGCTCATTTTTTATATCACCTGCCAATTTACCTTATGAAACTGATCAGATTTATCATATATATATATATGTGACAGAGAAGAGAGTTAGGGAAACACACACATACATGTATATTTTTTTTTTAAATTGAAATTGGAGTGGATCTGAGTAGCGAAATTAGATCAGAGCATTTTTGTTTACTGATGGGATTTGTTTGATCTAGGGCAAAAGTTGTACCCAATGAAATTTGGGTCATTAGAAGACAATGAAATGATCAGAATAATTTTTATTGGTTGAAATTTGAAATAGCGCTTAGTAAGCTATAAGGAACTTCAGAATTCACATGATTTTGGTTGACGCAGCCAGAACCCATGATAATCGCATGCGAAGTAGTAGGGCCAAGGGTCGATTATGACCAACCAGGTTTATCAATATAAACACGTAGTTATGCTGAAAAAGTGTTAGTTTTTGGCTCGTCTGTCTTCGAGTGCAGTTGAGCTGGGTGGAGAGATGTCGGAGATTGAAAGCGAGCAGAGTTGAATTGAAGGCTCAAAGAAGTATGAAAGTGAAGTCAGAGATTGGAATAAAACGTCCGCTAACATGTGCTGTTGATATAAGAACGAAGAAGCGAATTACTCCTCCAACATCTAAGACTACTACTGCTACTATTATTACTACCACTGGGAAGGGAAACGTCGAACAAGCCATCCCTCTCCTTAAACGAAATTACACAAAGTATTTTCTTTTGTTTTGTTGATCATCGTTCATATACGAGACTGGAGATAATTCTTGGAGAGGAAGTAGAGAGAATTTGGCCTAAGCAAGATGAATTATTCCCTCCATCTCCTTGCAGACAGAAGAGAGAGACAGTGGAGAGTCGAGTTGGAGACTCGAGGGGGAGAGGAAGTAATGTCAGAGATTGGAACAAAGAGTCTGCTAACATGTACTGTTGATATAAGTATCGCTGCTTCTGCTACCACAAAGATTACTACTACCGTTACTACTGCTGAGGTGGAACACAACTATAAACTTTAAGCCGTGCACAGAAATCTTTATCACTCCATTGCAAGAGTCGTATATCGTTCTGAGACGATTTCACAACAAGCTAATCACAACCCACTCTCTCTCTGTCTAGAATCCAGTGTATAAGTTTTTATGTCAATTACTTTTCTTTTCTGTAACCCGTTTCTTTTCTATACTATTCTTTTCTGCCATATAAAAGACATTAACAATTCAACCATTGAATAGTTGTTTGTCCGGCTTTCTGCAGGTATATATTTTTTTTTGGTGCATTCTAAATTTCTTAGCACAGACTCTCCAGCCGTGTCTACATGTTCGGTCGACTGTGAATGGATGAACATCACTTCTGCTTTCTGGATCAAACCAAACACAACGTGGGCAGGAAGCAGGATTAAACCAGTGGACTGGTTGAATGATCTACAGATGCTCAGGGGACCTATGGCCACTCCCTTAAGTTTGGTTAAGACTGAGTAGACACCTCAACCCAGAGAGTAAGACGTCGGAAGGTCGAGGGGCTGGGGCGAAAAATATATATATATATATATATATATATATATATATATATATGCACATTTCATTGAATACAACAGACAAGGTGCTTTTATTTAGTTTTTTTATACAATTTCTTGTGCAATCTAATAATTTTTTTCTTTTCGGATGATAAATTATATAAAAACTGTCTGAATGCTCTTTTTATCCGAGCGCTTTCGGCTATACATTTACCCATTTTCAAGGATTAAATATTTTAACTGTTAAATAAGAAATAGTTTGTTGTATGCATGTTTTATAAAATGTTTTCATTTTACAAAACACGGTCAAGACATCATGTCCATGTTCAAAGTTAATATTATTAAGTGTTGTTTTTGTTTTTTTTTTTTTATTAATAAGGCTTCCATTATTTTTAGCCTTTATTTTTACATGTACATGATGCTATTATATTAGTGTTGTCAACAAGTATGTTATGAATAGTGTCCGGTAGGTCTCCATGAATATTTAAATGAGATCTAATTGAGCTATAGTCAGAAAGGTGTAAAGTGAGTGTACATGTCAAACATGTTGTAGTGTGGCCTATATAATTATTTATGAATTTTGGTTGATCAGGAATGCAATTCCTTAATGGGCATTTAAATTCGTAAATAATATTTGCCTTATTTAATTTTGTTCTAGCAGGTGAATTATTATTTTTAATTATAAGGTTTAAAATTTTTTGTAATAAATAAAACAGTTAAAATATTTAATCCTTGAAAATGGCTAAATGTATAGCCAAAAGTGCTCGGATAAAAAGAACATTCGGATAGTTTTTATATAATTTATCATTAGAAAAGAAAAAAATTATTAGATCGCATGAGAAATTGTATAAAAAACTAAGTAAAAGCACCTTGTCTGTTGTATTCAATGAAATATGCATGAAAGAAGGATTGCTGCCTAAATACACAAATATATATATATATATATATTTGTGTGTGCAAGCTTCATTGAAAACAACTGACAAGGTGCCATCGTTAAGTTTTTTTATATAATTTCTCATGTGTTCATATAATTTCTTTGTTTTCAGGACATAAATTATATCACAATTCGCCAAATATTTTCCAAGTGTTAAGTCATTATCAAGGATGAATTTTATTTTACTTTTAACTGAATATATGCATTGTTTTACGCATGTATCTAGAGTTAAAGGAATGTTTTAACTACAGCACCTTGTCAGTTGTTTGCAACAAAACTTGCATAAAAGAGAGATTGATGCCCAAGTACACTATATATATATATATATATATATATATGTGTGTGTGTCTATATATATATATATATATATATATAGTAAAGGAATAATAAACCAATTCATGATCTATGAATGCACACATAATCACAATTTAATAATAATAATAATCAACAACAATAAGTAATGAATAAATACAAAATACCCTAAGTAATCAATAATAAAAGAATGATTTAAAAGTTAACAAAAACCCTAAACAATAACTACAAATAACCACATTTTGTGTCCTTGGCCCAGTAGATAAAAGCGTTGTTTAAGTAATGCAGTGATTCACAAAAGAGGTGAACAAAAACTTGGAGAGTTGAGTTACTAAAGGGAAATAACTGAAACTGAGATATCCAGAAAAGGCATGGCATGTGGAACTAGAACAATCTACTCTGGTAGATGAAATAAAGAGTTCAGTTCGAAATTCCAATGTATATCACCTGAAGAAGGCCGGAGCATACAACAGCCGAAATGTTGTGAATACAGCAATAAAGATGAAGACAGTCTAAACAATGTAAATAGTATGAATAGTTACAATACCTCATCTCAGTAATATAGACAGCAGTATCTTAGTATTTCCCATAATTGTTATATAAATGGGATGCACTGTAAAGACTAAATACACTTCAGTGTGTATGGGTGGGTGGTGGTATGTTATGG
>OZ038491.1:52758127-52845627 GCA_964036315.1 Acanthosepion esculentum | reverse complement strand
TAACTATAACCATATACTGTCCTTATTACTTTATTTTCTAAACTTTGTTTTGTCTGGCACAAGGCTAATAATTATTTACAGCACTTAGGTTTCTAAGTTGTCCCCCAAATTACTGTATTTTGCTTCTCCAATGCATTAGTTACCCTACCCCACTTTTTCAAGGATTTAAATGGAAATTTTTTTCTTTGTATTTCATAGCCCTTCTCACTATCATGAATTTTAACCACTGAATAGCATATTTGACTAATTCATCACAGACCAAAAAGAAGTAGCAAATTTATGGTAACTATTTAGAATGTAACATTTAGAAGAGAAGTTAGAGTGCATAATACCACTGAAACCTAACCTTATTGCAGCCTGAAATCCTCAGTAATCATGACCAATTCATCACAGACCAAAAAGAAGTACCAATTTTATGGTAACTATTTAGAATGTAACATTTAGAAGAGAAGTTAGAGTGCATAATACCACTGAAACCTAACCTTATTGCAGCCTGAAATCCTCAATAATCATGACCAATTCATCACAGACCAAAAAGAAGTACCAATTTTATGGTAACTATTTAGAATGTAACATTTAGAAGAGAAGTTAGAGTGCATAATACCACTGAAACCTAACCTTATTGCAGCCTGAAATCCTCAGTAATCATGACCAATTCATCACAGACCAAAAAGAAGTACCAATTTTATGGTAACTATTTAGAATGTAACATTTAGAAGAGAAGTTAGAGTGCATAATACCACTGAAACCTAACCTTATTGCAGCCTGAAATCCTCAATAATCATGACCAATTCATCACAGACCAAAAAGAAGTACCAATTTTATGGTAACTATTTAGAATGTAACATTTAGAAGAGAAGTTAGAGTGCATAATACCACTGAAACCTAACCTTATTGCAGCCAGAAATCCTCAGTAATCATGACCAATTCATCACAGACCAAAAAGAAGTAGCAAATTTATGGTAACTATTTAGAATGTAACATTTAGAAGAGAAGTTAGAGTGCATAATACCACTGAAACCTAACCTTATTGCAGCCAGAAATCCTCAGTAATCATGACTAATTCATCACAAACCGGGATGTAGCACTAATTACACACACTCATACCACAAGACAAACTACATCCAACAGCAAGGCCTCTGACTGGAGGTTTGCGGTGTGTGGAACCACCTTTTAATTTGTTGTTACCAGGTCCACCCTAACCTGGAATTATAACACCTGTTAGGATCCCAGCTATGAGTAAATACTGAACCCACAGACATAATAGTGTAAAAATACCAGCAATACATTTTTATATAAAAAATGACCAACAATATGTTTTTAAAGCAAAATGACCAACAATATGTTTTGAAAGCAAAATGACCAACAATATGTTTTGAAAGCAAAATGACCAACAATATGTTTTGAAAGCAAAATGACCAACAATATGTTTTGAAAGCAAAATGACCAACAATATGTTTTGAAAGCAAAATGACCAACAATATGTTTTGAAAGCAAAATGACCAACAATGTTTTTAAAGCAAAATGACCAACAATATGTTTTTAAAGCAAAATGACCAACAATGTTTTTAAAGCAAAATGACCAACAATATGTTTTGAAAGCAAAATGACCAACAATGTTTTTAAAGCAAAATGACCAACAATATGTTTTGAAAGCAAAATGACCAACAATGTTTTTAAAGCAAAATGACCAACAATATGTTTTGAAAGCAAAATGACCAACAATGTTTTTAAAGCAAAATGACCAACAATATGTTTTTAAAGCAAAATGACCAACAATGTTTTTAAAGCAAAATGACCAACAATGTTTTTAAAGCAAAATGACCAACAATATGTTTTGAAAGCAAAATGACCAACAATATGTTTTGAAAGAAAAATGACCAACAATATGTTTTTAAAGAAAAATGACCAACAATGTTTTTAAAGCAAAATGACCAACAATATGTTTTGAAAGCAAAATGACCAACAATGTTTTTAAAGCAAAATGACCAACAATATGTTTTGAAAGCAAAATGACCAACAATATGTTTTGAAAGAAAAATGACCAACAATATGTTTTTAAAGAAAAATGACCAACAATACATCTGTAATTGAAGGCATACAATATTGTATTCAAATTATCTAGATTTCCACATTAAATAACTCATATAGGTTGATATATTGCTAAACAAAATCAACCAACCACATAACCAAAACATGTGAGATCTACCAGATCAATGAAAAACAATTAACATAGAACTCTAAGTATTGGATCTTTTTCTTCCATAACTCATTTTTCAAAATTTATGATGAAGCTTAAATAAAAGTGAAACATGTTAGATTTACAAACGTTTCCTATTGGCTCCTTATTCTAGCATCCCATCAGATTTTAATCCATATTTGATTCCAATTCATATTTTAGATTGTAGGTTTAGGATTGATTTGTTTTACGGCGTATCAACCACAATTGGATATTTAATGCCGACAAAATTTTTATTGCTGGTAATATTATTTTTTTTCAAAAATGTATTGCTGGTAATATCTTTTTTTTTACCAAAAGTGTATTGCTGGTAATAATCCCCCCCACCAAAGTATTTCTGGTATTAAAACCTATTTTCACACTTTCATGGTGTTTTGACCCCAGTTTGCCCATAGTTGAGACCCTAACATGTGCTATCACCGCAGGTCAGGGTGGACCTGGGAACATCAGCAATTAAGAGATAGTTCCACGCTCCACAAAACTTCCTGATCAGAGGCCTTGCTGCTGGACATAGTTTATCGCCTTACCCAGGACGCAGATGTAGTTTATCGTCATACCCAATACGTTTTTAGATTGTAAGAATAATTTTTTTTTTTTGCAAGTAAATATTGTACTAACAATTTTTTAAGAATAACAATGAGTTTTCCAGATACAAGTCATACTATTTAATCCATAACTGAGGAGAGGAGATCCACTCTGAAAGCTTCTTCCCAAGAATTGCTACTTTGTGGAACAGACTGCTGCATTGATGCTTCCCCAAACACTACAATGTTAACCTCTTCAAGTCTTATGTCAATCATTGTCTATCTGCTGTATATTCATGCTGTTCAATTCATCCTCTTGTATTCATATGACATTCAGTAATCCTCTACCATGAATGCCTCTTGGGCCTTATACTGGGTGTACATTAGTTTAAAAAAAAAATTCAATAACCCAACAATTGTTGATATGTCATTAAGTTAACCAACTAACAAAATAACTTATCACTGAATCTTGCTTGCCTATGGTTGAGTAATTTTCCTGCTGTTGACAACATAAATCCAAATATCAATTATTATTTGTCTGATGTTATATCCACATCATCAACTATTGCTCCCAGAGCTGTTAATTCCTTATAGCCAATAATGTTGCACTTTGGATGCTTTCCAAATATGTTCCTGACATTTCTATCCATTTAATACACAGACTTGTTAACAATGCTCGTAACAGCCATGCTTCAGTACACTGAATTATTGAGTTTGTCAGTCATTCTTGATAATGACTTGGTCTCACTGTTGTGGTAATCAATGTAACCTAACTCCCCAATAATTATCAGTCCCATAACTGGGTGTGGTCATAGGGTCACTGCACAGCTGAGTACCTGACCAGTTTCCTCCACATATCTGGGTTGAAAGCCAAAGTGGTACTCATTCTTGGGCAAGTAGACCTGTCAGTGTCCATCCCTCACCAGGTCAAACCACCAGCAATATCCTCCCTATCTGAAGGCTCAACTTGGTCACAGACATGTGGCCATTTATTATATCATGGAAAGCTTCCCCCTTAGTCTAATTTATCATCACCACACTGGCTGCACCCATAGCAATCGAGCTCAGTCTACCCCACTGTGATAGATGGCTGTTGACTCTACAAGAAGGTTCATCTGCTTTTTGACAGTTTTTTTTTTAATCCTACTGTGTCTAACCACCTTCTTCACCAAAAAAGCCTGGTGGGGGAACTTTTTTCAGTATTGACTTACATGGTACCAGTAGCACTCATTGAATGATACAAACACTTTTTAATAGTAATATTTTTTTTTATTTCCTTTTAGTATCTATAACAGTAAAATTAGTGAAAGGATAGTATCCCAATTATTTAACATTCTTCTTTCAGACTACCTAATACTGTTGCAACATACATATAAAAAAAAACCATTAAGTGAGATACAGAATTATAGCATTTCAAATTTACTAATTATAAAAATGAGTGCATAAGAAAAACCCTTTACTTTAGGTTGGAAATATTGTATTTGTTAGAGACTATATGAAAAAAAGAAAAGAATAACTGAAAATTACACAGTATTACGTGTGTCAGTATTATAGGTCAAGTAATATCGCAATGAAGAGTAGTCCAATGTATCTAAGGAGTTTTTAAGACTGGCAATAAGTGAGTCTGTAACGAGCTTCTTTGAACCAGCAACTGATATACAATTTTAGATGTTTGTGACGAGCCTCTCTTAACCAGCAACTGATATACAATTTTAGATGTTTGTGATGAGCCTCTCTTAACCAGCAACTGATATACAATTTTAGATGTTTGTGATGAGCCTCTCTTAACCAGCAACTGATATACAATTTTAGATGTTTGTGATGAGCCTCTCTTAACCAGCAACTAATATACAATTTTAGATGTTTGTGATGAGCCTCTCTTAACCGGCAACTGATATACAATTTTAGATGTTTGTGATGAGCCTCTCTTAACCAGCAACTGATATACAATTTTAGATGTTTGTGATGAGCCTCTCTTAACCAGCAACTGATATACAATTTTAGATGTTTGTGATGAGCCTCTCTTAACCAGCAACTGATATACAATTTTAGATGTTTGTAATGAGCCTCTCTTAACCAGCAACTGATATACAATTTTAGATGTTTGTGATGAGCCTCTCTTAACCAGCAACTGATATACAATTTTAGATGTTTGTGATGAGCCTCTCTTAACCAGCAAC
This sequence comes from Acanthosepion esculentum, assembly GCA_964036315.1. Taxonomy (NCBI): domain Eukaryota; kingdom Metazoa; phylum Mollusca; class Cephalopoda; order Sepiida; family Sepiidae; genus Acanthosepion; species Acanthosepion esculentum. The sequence goes on along the minus strand of OZ038491.1, from coordinate 52,840,684 downwards.
TGATATACAATTTTAGATGTTTGTAATGAGCCTCTCTTAACCAGCAACTGATATACAATTTTAGATGTTTGTGATGAGCCTCTCTTAACCGGCAACTGATATACAATTTTAGATGTTTGTGATGAGCCTCTCTTAACCAGCAACTGATATACAATTTTAGATGTTTGTGATGAGCCTCTCTTAACCGGCAACTGATATACAATTTTAGATGTTTGTGATGAGCCTCTCTTAACCGGCAACTGATATACAATTTTAGATGTTTGTGATGAGCCTCTCTTAACCAGCAACTGATATACAATTTTAGATGTTTGTGATGAGCCTCTCTTAACCGGCAACTGATATACAATTTTAGATGTTTGTGATGAGCCTCTCTTAACCGGCAACTGATATACAATTTTAGATGTTTGTGATGAGCCTCTCTTAACCAGCAACTGATATACAATTTTAGATGTTTGTGATGAGCCTCTCTTAACCGGCAACTGATATACAATTTTAGATGTTTGTGATGAGCCTCTCTTAACCGGCAACTGATATACAATTTTAGATGTTTGTGATGAGCCTCTCTTAACCGGCAACTGATATACAATTTTAGATGTTTGTGATGAGCCTCTCTTAACCGGCAACTGATATACAATTTTAGATGTTTGTGATGAGCCTCTCTTAACCGGCAACTGATATACAATTTTAGATGTTTGTGATGAGCCTCTCTTAACCGGCAACTGATATACAATTTTAGATGTTTGTGATGAGCCTCTCTTAACCGGCAACTGATATACAATTTTAGATGTTTGTGATGAGCCTCTCTTAACCGGCAACTGATATACAATTTTAGATGTTTGTGATGAGCCTCTCTTAACCGGCAACTGATATACAATTTTAGATGTTTGTGATGAGCCTCTCTTAACCGGCAACTGATATACAATTTTAGATGTTTGTGATGAGCCTCTCTTAACCGGCAACTGATATACAATTTTAGATGTTTGTGATGAGCCTCTCTTAACCGGCAACTGATATACAATTTTAGATGTTTGTGATGAGCCTCTCTTAACCGGCAACTGATATACAATTTTAGATGTTTGTGATGAGCCTCTCTTAACCGGCAACTGATATACAATTTTAGATGTTTGTGATGAGCCTCTCTTAACCGGCAACTGATATACAATTTTAGATGTTTGTGATGAGCCTCTCTTAACCGGCAACTGATATACAATTTTAGATGTTTGTGATGAGCCTCTCTTAACCGGCAACTGATATACAATTTTAGATGTTTGTGATGAGCCTCTCTTAACCGGCAACTGATATACAATTTTAGATGTTTGTGATGAGCCTCTCTTAACCGGCAACTGATATACAATTTTAGATGTTTGTGATTAGCCTCTCTTAACCGGCAACTGATATACAAATTTTAGATGTTTGTGATGAGCCTCTCTTAACCGGCAACTGATATACAATTTTAGATGTTTGTAATGAGCCTCTCTTAACCAGCAACTGATATACAATTTTAGATGTTTGTGATGAGCCTCTCTTAACCAGCAACTGATATACAATTTTAGATGTTTGTGATGAGCCTCTCTTAACCAGCAACTGATATACAATTTTAGATGTTTGTGATGAGCCTCTCTTAACCAGCAACTGATATACAATTTTAGATGTTTGTGATGAGCCTCTCTTAACCTGCAACATATATACAATTTTAGATGTTTGTAATGAGCATCTTTGACCCAGGATTTGAGATGCAATTTTAGTAATGAACCTCTTTGAACCAGCATCCAAAATGCAATTTTAGATGTTTATAATTTGAACCAGAATTAGAGAGAACTTCTATAAATTTTTAATGATTCTTTCCAAGATGTAATTTTATAGATTTCATTTGCAGTTTAATAAACTGAAATCCTGCATCAAGTTGGCCTGAAACAAAATTCAAAGTTAAAAATATTAGACTTACCTGTCTTGCCCTGTATTTGTCTAGTAAAGCATTTTGGCTGAGAAGGATGTTTTCTCTAATTGTTGCCTTCTCTTGGTCATATTTGGACTCCGACTAAAAATAGTAAATATGAAAGAAAAGGAATTCATTTATTATTAACTATCACTAATATTTTATAAACTGTTCGCCAAAACTAGGTTTAACTTTCCATTTCGCAACATTTCTATCTGACCTTTATATGGATCTTGAGAAAGAAAGCTAGTTGTCTTTTGGAAGGAAAAAAAACAAAAAACTATATTGGATTATGATGTTTTTGACACAGTAAAACAACAAATTACAGAACATGTGATAAAAGAATAAAATTTAACTCTTAGCATTATTCATCTTTATTATTTCCTCTTATACTGCATCCTTTTCTTCAAGGCCTGTCAACTGTAGTACACTTATTGTTGATTTCAGTCTAGTTCATTTTCTGTTGCCATAGTAAGGCATTATATCATAACATCAAAATCCAAATCTGATTGCTCATTGCTTGCAGTTGCCTGCTGTGTCATCGCAAACATTTTGCTAAACAAACGAAGTTGCCTGCTGAGTGATAAAGATTAAATCATTTTTCCATTGTGGACATCATACGAAATTTTTCAGAAAATAATGTCACATTTTTAAGACAATAAAGGCCCATAAAAATGCAACAAATATTAAATTTGTGTCAATAATAATAACTAGAAATACAGGTATATCTTACCCTACATTGTTAATTGGTTCAAGAGGACATGACTTAGTCGAAATAACCACACTATAAACCGCAAATAAGCACTCCCCATTGCATATTAGAGTATTTATGATATGTATACACAGTATTCTGAATAAAATAATATATCAGCGATATAGCCTTAAAGACGGCTAAATAAGATGACAACACAGAGTCACAGATGTTTTCATATTTTGTTCTCTAGGATTTATGAGTATATTAACATTTACTGTAAATGTACGTATTTCAATATGATTTTATATACTTTTATTCTTATTTATTGTAACATGGTTTTATGTGCTTTTAATGCTTTTCTAGTGATATTACGACTTCAATATTTGTGGTGGACAGACGTAAAGTCGAATAAAATGACTTAAGCTTGGTTTCTATTTTTCCATATATTTTTTGACAAATGATGTATAATCGAGAACAACTTAACTCAAAATGACGTAACCTGAGGTATACCTGTACCTGTGAGAATTTCAGAGTTTTGCTACTTTAATTTTCTGATTAATCAGAATTCTTAAGTTAATGATTGAATAAGCTAAGCTCCAAGCAATTTGCATGACTATAAAATAATCATGGAAATGTCTCTATTGATTTATAAAATATTTCAGCTTAACATCTTTCACCAAATATTGCAAGAGCAATCATAAGTATGAATGCAGGTCATTATTTAAAGAAAAGATTTAAAATTGACAAATTTTTCCATTTCACTGAAACAAATGTTAAACACATGAGAGTGATATTGCCTCCTCTATCTCCCCTTTCTCTTTTCTTTAATTTTCTCACCGAAACTAAACAGTATCTCTGATATGTCTTTTTCATATTTCTTCCATCAAAATGAAATACTCCATTATTTATGAGGTATTGGCAGGATGTGTAATGTATATGCTAACAAAGAAACAAACAGAATTATAATATGATAATAATAATTATTATTATTAACAGAAACAATAAAAAAATACCATATTGTGAAAGTAATATATCTAATCCTAAAAAAAAAAAATACACCAACATCTGAACCAGAGTTTTATCTCACCATAATGTTGGTTAGCAGTTAGTGGAATATGGTAACTTTTAGAATAAAGTATAACAATTACTACCGATGTTTAATGTGAAGAATTGGTCAAGATCAAAAACCTTACACAAAACATGTCCTGAACAGATTGTAGCAGAAACAAGGTTGCCGTCTTTCAAATTAAATTAAGGTAATCCTTCACTTAAATGGCGTAAAATAAACTGCTATTCCCTGGATGGCATAAAATCAATAAAACCAAAGGATATACATATATTACAATTAAACATTAATAGAACAGAAAATGGTGGACTATGAAGTCAATAAATGCTGAAAACACTGGACTTTTTTTGTATCACTGACGTAAACGGCACCTCAGAAGTTTGAAACTGCCAACTCAGTTTATGCTTGACACACATCTAAAGATTTTCCATGTTTCAAGTATGGGTGGTGTCATCATCAGGATCTACAAAATGCTGCTGATGAATAGCAATGTCAGCAGAGTATATCACATGGTTGATTTCCTCGATTCCAGCCAAAGCAGTCTAGCCATCTAAAACATTATGGCTTCCAGGTTGAAATGACAGTTTATTTCTGATATGTCATTTAAGTGAAGCAGAACATTGACAGATTATTTTACACCTCTTATGTGAAGGATTACCCAAATTAATTCAACACATGGAGGATTTTTCATATAAAGAACAACATTGCTTACAAAAGGAGAGAAAAAAGAAAATTATATTTCTGTGTATACAGATATCTCAAAAAAAAAAAAAAAAAAAAAAAAATGAAAGACATTTATGTGCCTATGTTGTGTCGGAAACCTACCACCCCTCTTGAAGATGAACTTGTCTGCTAGCAAAGACTTTATATAGTGGCACGTCGAGAGACAGAGTGCGAGAAAGTTCTTGGCTGAGCTAGTTAGAGGCTACTCAGGCGATTTCTGTACCTTTTACCAACCAATAAAACCCTTTTTATTGTTACGTGTTATTTGTCGTTTGTCTCTACAAACCCCAAACCAACATCATAACAGCCTAACTGTAGTGAGTGTGGGTATGTCACATTGCTGGATAAAAGGTGCCTTGCTCAGAGAGTCTCTCCTCAGTGGAGTAGAGAACTACTGTTGTTGTTGTTATATACCAATGAGAGGGAAAATTCTGCTTCTTTTTATAGTTTAGAATAGAAAGGCATGTAGTGGGCACCCTGGCAAACTAGATGGAGTAATCCCTCCAAGATTGACCAAAATTGAACCAATCTTAAAGTCTATTGTTAATTCAGGCAAACAATGGCTTGTTAATTTTAATGCCTCCAAAACTAAACCACTCTCCATTAATTATCTGAGAGAACCCTCTCTACCTGATGTTAACCTCCAGGAAAGTGACTTGTTGCACCTTCTTGAGCTAACATTCTCAGCTGACAAAGTGAAAAAACTATATTGAATCCATTGCTAGGACAGCTGCTAAGAAAGTTGGTTCACTGTGTTGTCCAAGACAATTTTTCTCTCTAGAATCTATCTTAATATCTATAAGTCCACCATTCATCCAGTCTTAGAATTGCTGCCACATATGGTCCTATTCCCCTGCTATTGACCTTTAGCTCCTTCATAAAATCCAAAGAAGAATCAGCAATATTATTGGTCCTGATCTGGCAGCTTGGCTCTAGTCACTTTCCCACTGCTGTATGGTTACCTCTCTGCATTTTCTATAAACACTTTCATGATAATTGTTCAGATGAGCTCTCTGCTATGGTACCTAGACTGTTTGAATTTAAGTATAGTAATAGACTGATGTCAAGATCTCATCAATTTAAAGTTGAGCTGGCTAGATGTAACTAAGTTTTATGCTAACAGTTTCTTTTCTCATACTTCTCACTTGTGGAACTCCCTTCTGGCGCCATGCTTTCCAGCCAACTTTAATCTGCAAAAATTTAAATGCAATGTCAATTGCTATATAGTGTCCTCCTGATTACTCTTTCATCTTCCCACTCATTAATAATGTTTCTGTTCCTAATTCTTCCACACACTTGTGGCTTTACTGTTTACCCCCCCCTCAAAGCTAAAGATCAAATCTCCTTAATTTACTTCCATTTAACACAAGTTGCTTAATGCGTTAAAATTTTCACTTAATCACATCAGTGGAACATTTTCTTGGTGGTAAAGAATATAGAACAAATGAAAAGCATCATATATATTTTGTTGAGAATTCAAAATTCTTTCAACAGGGAATAAAAAAATTAGTTTCATACTAAGCTTTTGTCATTTCATTGCCAATAATGATGATTATTTTTTTATATTTAAATAAGTTTTTTTATTCCAGCTCAAAAAAAAAAATGACATTTTGTATGACTTCAAAACTTAAGATTTTGTCAATCTATTTCAACATGGATGCATGTCGATGTAATAGATAGTGGCTTGGAATAAGAAGTCAGAGAGTTTGAATTCCAGTCAAGTTCGTTACATTCCCTTGCATGCAAATACCCTTGGGGAAAAGTATGAATCCATCTCTTCTCCCTCTAGCTATAGGTGAATAGCAAGACAGGCTATACCCTATAACCTTGGTTGGCAACCAATCAAGAAGAAAGAAAACTGAATTCAAACCAACCTACCTTGCCCAAGACACACCACTGCTGCTAAGACTGCAGTACACAGTGTCTCAATGACTCTAATGGGACTTGATCCTGATTTATTCCAAAAGGTAACCAAACAGCTTAGAATCTGTCAAAAGTATTTTAATCTGTTTCCTCTTTTAATAATTCTGATTCAGTAACTAAGGATGGGGGTGAAATTGATTCCAAGATGAAATACAGAAATTCACAAATCGATAAGTTCCTTATATAAAATGGTATAGTATCTACATATAACCTACAAACGTCCTTCTGTATTCTTTAAATCAGATCTAGACTCTTACAATATCTATGTAGAATGTGGATAAGAATAAGAGACACACACAGGGGGAGGGAATTGTATAAAAATACATTTTACCATTAAAATCTTTGTAACATTATTAATAAGAAAGGTTAAAGAAATTCATGACATAAAAATTGCATACAAAGAAAAGAAATCACTTACATTAGAAAATATTTAAACAAAAATACTTCCATTTTAAAAATCTACCAAAAATCAACTACTTATTCAATATTAATCAAATTTACAATAATTTGAAAAAGGATGTATTAGGTAACCAAAAAAGCTTTCTGCCACAAGCTTCATTCAACTCAAGATATGCATACATGTTGCTAGGCTTGATAACCAAGATAGTGTTCATTTTATTTGGGATAGTAACAGTTCAAGAGGAATAACTTTCGTTCCTGAGCTACATATATTTATATAACAATGTCACTTTTACAGCGGATGAGTAACAATTCAAGGGGAATAACTATTTCCTCAGTTACATATATTTATACAACAGGATGCATACAGCACAATGAGTACTGAACAAAAACTGAGGCTCTGTGAAATGGAAGGAGGGGACAACAATGTAGGCCTACACATCACTTCATGTGAATTCAATATGGTGCTTGGTGTGGAGCAAATTCAAGTTTTGCTTTTTATATATTTTTTAAAAATATTTTCATTGTGCATTTGGTTGAATTCAAGCATGTGAATCACATGGATGATGAAAGGCAGACTGTATTAAGTCAAGCATGTGAATCACATGGATGATGAAAGGCAGACTGTATTAAGTCAAGCATGTGAATCACATGGATGATGAAAGGCAGACTGTATTAAGTCAAGCATGTGAATCACATGGATGATGAAAGGCAGACTGTATTAAGTCAAGCATGACAAGCAGCTGTACTCATCAACAGGTAGGTTTGGTTTAAGGTTCCAAGTTTTCCACAGAGAATTGTCCTACGGGATAACAGACTAGTGGATTAAAGTGTTGGTTCATGAATTTGGTGACATAATAATTGTGAGTTCAATCCCTGGGCTGGGCAGTGTGTACTTGGACTCAGTGGAAATAGGGTTAGCAATAACTGAGCAGTACTAAAAATAAGAACTAGATGAGACATCCCCATAAGCAGTGGAATGAGATCAGTCTACCCCATAAATTGAATAAAGGGTTCAGTTGGGAATTCCCTGGAGGTTAGTTGGATTGATATACACTTGATGAAGGCCAGAGGGCCCAATGGACAAAACAGTGTGATAATAACAACAAAGATGAAGACAATAGTCCATATGTAAATAGTGTAAATAATGATAATTTCTCATACAATAAATTCAGTCAGAGACTATATTAAGCTATTTATTTTTTTATATAAGTGTACATAAATGTGTCTCACCTAACTTCTCTGGAATTTTTTTTTCGCTGATTCATATTTTCAAACAGCTTTCTAAAGGTTTTATCCCTTAGAGCTCAAAAACCATTACTGCAATACCTTTGAGGTTTCTCCTTGATAAAAGTAGTAAAAGTACAAAGAAATAAAAATTTACCTCCAGTTTCTCGAATTCCAAATTATCAAAGTATATGCGTTGATTGTCTAGTATTTCTTGTTCCTTTTGGTAGCGCTCCAACAGCTGATCTTCATCTTCCACCAGGCATGCTTCTAACAACTGCTCTGTCTCATAGTGCTTCCTCTCAAGTTCACGTAGTTTTTGCTTTTCAATTTCAATCAGTTCCAAGTCCTGATAAGACAAACAAAAGCATCACAAATTAAAGACTTGCAATCAGATTTCCTCCTTAAGACATCTCATTATTTTCTAAATTTACATAAGACAAGATGAAACAAATTGCCAACAAATACATTTCTCACAAAGTGGGCAAATAATCAGTTAGACATCCCTGAACGTTTGTCAGAATCCATAACAACACAGAAGTGGTTTCATGATAGAAATCTGAACAAATTGATTTGGTTCATTATGATTTACCAATATTATATTGGTACATATACTAATATGAATATTATACCAATATTATAATAGTTTTGATTTGATACATTATAATGATCCAGTACTAGATAATTTTAGCTCATGATATCACAGGTAGGGAATATAAAAACTTTCACTTGCTCTCTAGGCTTCCATATGAAATGGAACACTTTAATGATTACACATACAAAAGGTGGATCAATAAGTCCATAGCCTGAATTATTATTAACTGAATTTTTATCTGAAATTTTCATTATATAATGTTTAATCTATATGAATTATATTCACAATGGAGTTAAGCACCTTGATAAGGAAGATGATTATAGTATAGAGTAAATTATTTTACATTACTAGGCTACAGGCTTATTGATATACCTATACTGATTGACACAGCAAATACTAAAAGCATGTTCAGGAATAAGCATTCAGAAATACAACAGATATATTGAATATATCATTAATAATTCAAAACATTGATCATTTATTACTTATATTTTTCCTGCAAGAAGACATATGCAAAATATTAGCTTCAAAGGCACGCCTAACCGATACAATTGGTACATTTTAGTCTCCTTAGAGAATTTGTAGTAGTCTGCTCTGAATTAAATGTTTTATTCACGTGTTGTACAGACAAGTTTTTTTATTGTTTTTTTGTCACCAAAATTTATTCCCTGCAGCTTTGGTAATAAGTAATTGTAATATTAGCCGTTTCCTGATAAGGAAACATTCAGCATTCATTGACTGAACAGTTTAAATTTATAAAATCTTTTTCTTAAAAAAAATATTTCAGGGAAATATGTTTCTCAGGTACACAGTTATTCCTCTTTCCAGTATGGATTGGGAGGGAGGTTGCTTTCTTTCTTTTCTTTGGAATCATGTAGAATGGCAACATATTGATTATATTTTCTTATCATGTTACATGTGATATCCATTTTAGTTATTGCTGTTGTTGAAACTCCTCAGGTGATGTTGTTTATGCTATTTGGTAAAGTTCTTTGTTATTCTGTAATTCCAGTCCATGAGGCTCAAAGAAAGATAGTCTTCAATATGATCTACAGGCTTCATTCATTCAAAGCCATTTTTAATCATTGATCTGAGAAAGCAGTTGTATATTTCAGACAGTTTAGATATTTTTGAATGAGCTTGACGCCATGCATGACATCCACATGAAAGCATCAATCTGATGAGGTTATTTAAGAACTGAATACATATTACTGTTAAGTTCACTGAAATCATACAAAAGTTCAGTGCTATATTTTTGATTAATTATATATACATCAATACTATTAGCAATATCATCTTGATAATGAATCATTATCAACCATTATTCATAGCTGACTAGTATTTCTTCCATCTTAATTTTAGTTTCATTTCATTTATTCGATGGCTGTGAGTAAACTGCATAGATGCCACAGATTAATAATCTGAGTAATTACAATGAAAATCAAATAAAGAAAAAAGATAAAATAATAGTCAAAATTTTATTAAAAGATCAATATTGGTTGACAATTCTAATAAAAATAGAATCAAGATAACATTACTACTATTATTACAAATGCAATAAAAAGCAACTAAAAATAAAACGCTAGTCAAAAAGTACTTTCTCTAATAAGAAATTAATTTTCAGAAATATTTTTTTTTAGATAAAACAACTAACATTTTAAAGTAGTAGCTGCACAAAGCACTTTTGTTAAAAATATTTCTGTAATAAAATCTCGTCAAATTTGGACCTTCGTGCCCACAAAAAATATGAAGTGTTGAAAGGAAAATGTTTCCCTTGACACTGCTATTAATTTAACTACCATCATTCCATATAAAAAAAGCCATGATGAGAATTGCAATAAAACTTAAACATATAATGAAAGTGAATTCATACATTTTCTTTATTCTTGAGAATTGACACCAAAAATAATGTTATTGTTTATTGAAATGGTTGGCAAAACATTGGCTAATTACCAAATGATTCAAACTTTATAAAATGGTAAATAATGAGGATTTCCTTTTAGTTGGTTCACATATTTTTATAATTTAGTAAATGTTTATAAATTTATGAATAAAAATTGTTTTCACATTTATTTCTTTATAAATTGGTAAATCATAAATACTACATAGTTTTAATTGTATTAGTTTTTAGAATGTTGTAAATATAAGATTATTCTTGTAAATAAACAATCTAATAGTGTTTAAAATTTTTGTTGGAAATTCTCAAGAACTAAAAAAAAATGTATAAATTCACTTTCATCATATATTTTGGTTTTATTAGAATTCTAATCGTTGCTTTTTAAAACAACAAATATTGCCAAGGATGGAAGGTAGTTAAAAATAATAGCAGTAGCAACGGAAAAATAAACACATCCTTTTGACACATTTTTTTTGTTGCTACAAAGATCCAAGTTTGTCAAAATCTCTATATCAAAGAGCAGGTAACTCCCAACCATGTTTTTTTTTATAATTTATTCTTTTTTTTTTTTTTTTTAAGGAAATATGTTTGTAATAGAAACATCAAGATTGAATTTATAAAAGGTGAAATTTTTCTAGCAAAGAAAGGTCAGCTAATTGGGAATTATTCATGGTTACCTGTGTCTTTTTGAAGTTTAGATTTTGCGATTGGAGAGAATATTTTTTTGCCTACATGATAAGTTTATCTTGGAAATTCCTACCAGGAAATCAATTTCAGTGCCATATAATATCAATTGAACATTAGAGAATGCCCTGGAATATTCCATGCAATGTACATTTGCCCTTCTCTGGGGAAAAATTTCTCATTGAAACTTTTGATTTGGATTTTCACAAAGAAATTATTGTTGTTGGACTTTGGGTTATGATTGTAAATAAAGAAATAGTACATATATTTATATAACTCTACATCACATCTCTTCGGTATAGATTCTTATATATGAAATACATTGTCTTATCTATAAAGGTCACTCAAAGTAATGCCTCCTATTTTATTATGTCGGCTCACAACATAAGAGGTAGATATTTGTAGTCTAGAAGTAGAGGTTTGTTTTAACCTTCTCATCAATAATCCATAACTATTTTTCTTGCCATAGATAGCTATCTGGCAAAACCATACCTGACATGAAAGTGTGTATGAAGCAGGGATGTATTATTGAAGTCCACCATGTTGAAAACATTACACTCATTAATTTTCATTATTACTTGGTAAATGTTTATAGAGACCAAACAGTTGATATGAACACAGTTAAGAGTGGAGGGTAATGCATTTTAGTAATGGTGAGAGTAATCAATATGATAAACCACATTCCAGGCAGTCCTGTACAGACTTGTTTATTCCTGACAAAAATACATCTAATGTTGGTAAGTCTGAAGGAAAACAGTGCTTTGTAGCAGAAAACTTGCTCTATCCAAACAGATTCTCTTGTATTTATTGTTGGTTCCAAGGAAATAAAAAGTGGCATGATCTTCAGAGCATTCCTTACAGCATTTTAAACTTGAGGTCATCGAAAAAGGTTTTCCCACTGAGTTTCTATTGTGTGCATTCTCATAATTTAAAAAACATCTTCAGAAAGAAAGGTTTTCCCATTCTTCATAGCAAATATTATTTTACCCTGTGTCCAAGTCTTTGGGCTTCTTTTCCAAGTAGCTTATCTAGATAATTTTTTCTGACACTTTTCACATGGAGATGGTTTCTTTGCTCAAATTTCTAAGATCAAAAACTAAATCAGCATTTATTTCCAAAGTTTTCTTTTTCACTCTTCATTCCTATAATTTTTCTCTTTTATTATACATTTCACTGGATATTAAATTCAAATTGTTCAAGTGGAAATATGCTGAGAGAGAGCGAGAGAGATAGCCAGCAAGCAGAGTTACTCTTGACAGTCTGACATTACTAAATTTTGAATTTTTCTACTTGTAAAATTTGGGGGATTACTGGGATCAAAGTTGGCTTGAATCCAACTCACCTATTGCTTCCAATCTAGCTATTAACCTGAAAGTGCCTCAAGCAAGTGTAAGCTTCTAGAGTCTTGTCAAACATATGACAGAATTCACTTAACACTACATTGCAAGATTTATAGAGAATTCATAATTCTTAAAAATATTTGTTTAGATTATGAATTATTTTATTTACTGTAATTGCATTAACTAATGTGTTAAGTACAGAACACCGTAAAAATGTATTTCTTCGAAAAAAGTAAAATGACAAACATGTAAATATATGTGTACCAGCTTCTAATAGAATCTTGAGTGTGAACTTAGGGCAATGAAGAAAAAAAAATCAATTTCCAATCAGGCTCATCAGCTTGGCTAAGGTGCCACGAATGATAAGTCAATACAAAATTCAACACAGGGCTTTCAGATGAAGGCCAATTTGCTACTTGTAAGCTCCATATGGCATCCCTATCAAAAAGCCATAAATTGGGAAAATATTTCCTATTAATAAAATGTGTGTATTTCATTGGTAAGGCAGGAAATCCTATTAAGACAGCTTTTTCCTCAGTAATGTCACTTTGTGAAACAAACTCCCAAAAGGATGCTTTCTTGATCACCATGATCGTAACCTCTTTATGTCTAAGGTCAACCATTATCTACCCTACATAATCTCATTAATGCACTTCTTACTGCCTTCTCTTAGCTCCTTACAACAATCTCATTCAGTAACCCTCTACCTTGAGTGACTCTTGGGCTTTGTATTGAGTGAGCAATTGCAAAAAAAAGAAAAAAAAATTTTTCAGTATTTTTTTTTTCTTATTTTCTAGTACAAATATAGTAGTAATGTCATAAAAAAAAAACCAACAAAACATTCCCTCCCAAAAAATCAAAAAAAATCAACTATTTGCAATAAACAGGCAACAAACTGACATCACAAAGACATGCATAAAAGAAAGAATAAAGTTTTAGTGTAACCCTGACACATTTAATATTAGTTAAAATATCATAAACCATGCTTCAGCTTGAAGTTGGCTAAGTTTCATACATCATTAATAATATTGAAATCTAAATGTATAAAATTCCCAATATGAATACAATATCAAATTCTTATTGTTAAACAAAACTTGAAAAGAAAGCATTCAACAGTAGAACGGAATCAAAAAAAAAAATGAATGGTCCTAATATATTTTTAAATATTTTCTTGTGGAAATAAACTAAGATTGAAAATACAAGCTAATTACCATATATACTTGCAAATCATGCGACTTATGAAGACTTAATTTTGAAGCTAATTTTAAGGGAGTTGCATCATACATGAGATATAAAATTAGCATATGTTGGCCCTGGCTCTGATGTTGACCAAACTATATATCCATTTACTGTAGTTAAATTAGCTCCAAAATTGTGTCTTCAAAGGTTGCATGATACGCAAGTATGTACAGTACTCAAACAATGAAAAAAGGCAAAGAATTAATGCCAGTCATTATCATTAAAGAAAAAAATTTGCCAACAGCTCACACATGTGCATGTTGCTGTTTTTTTTAACATAATATGCAAATCAATACAAAGATAATAGGTTTGTTTTGTTTTATGGCATATCAGCCTCAATGGATTATTTAATTCCAACAAGATTTTTATTTCTGGTAATATATTTTATTTTTTCAAAAATGTATTGCTGGTAATATATTTTATTTTTTCAAAAATGTATTGCTGGTAATATATTTTATTTTTTCAAAAATGTATTGCTGGTAATATATTTTATTTTTTCAAAAATGTATTGCTGGTAATATATTTTATTTTTTCAAAAATGTATTGCTGGTAATATATTTTATTTTTTCAAAAATGTATTGCTGGTAATATATTTTATTTTTTCAAAAATGTATTGCTGGTAATATATTTTATTTTTTCAAAAATGTATTGCTGGTAATATATTTTATTTTTTCAAAAATGTATTGCTGGTAATATATTTTATTTTTTCAAAAATGTATTGCTGGTTATATATATATATATATATATATATATATATATATATATATATATTTTCAAAAATGTATTACTGGTAAAAATTATTCCAAAAAAGTATTGCTGGTATTAAAACCTATTTTTATACTTTCATAGTGTTTTGACCACTTGGGGGGGGGGGGTAACTATTTGCCCATAGCTTGGACACTGACAGGTGCTACCACTTTCGATCAGAGTGGACTTGGGAATATCAGCAATTATGAAGTGGTTCCTCGCTCCTCAAAACCTCCTGATTCGAGGCCTTGCTGTTGGATGTAGTATCATCTTACCCAGGATGCAGATGTAGTCATACCCAGGCCGGGAAGCAATATGTCCCAAATCAACAAAGATACCATGAGTATATTACTGACTGAATAGTTTCACTGCCAACATAAATGTCTTGAATTCTCTTACTGATATGTAGACTGTTATCTTTGTTCTTATTGTTATTATTAGTTTTTTTTTTCTTTTTTAGAATGATGTTCACCCTATACAAGACTCAAGAGTCACTTGAGGTAGAGGGTCACAGAATAAGAGGTACTGTTTATGGGGGATATGTGTGGAAGATAATGGTTGACCCTAGATTGTAACAGGTTAAGATTATAATGATCAGGAAAGCATCTTCTTGTGAGTCAATTCCACAAAGCTAACTACAGTGCTCATCAATCCACCTAATCCATTTCAAATTGAACCCTTTATTTAATCAATGGAGTTAGATTGTTTTCAGTGTTGACTATGCTTACAGATATCTCATCTAGTATTTGTTTGCCCTGTTTCTATTAAGTCCAAATACACACTATCCGGTCCGAAAATTGAACTCACAATTACTCTGACCCCAAATTCATAAACCAATGCTTTAATCCACTAAGCTATTGTCCTGTGGGACAATCCCGAGTGGAGAACTTGGAGTTTTAAACCTAACTTGCTGATGAATGCTGTTGCTGCTTTCTTTCTATGCCTCTTTTTTTTTATCTTGTTGACGCTATTCATTTTAAATTCATTGATGTAGCCATTTTATTCTGTCTGAATGTTGATATAAAATTTATTTCAAAGAGAAGAGAGTAATATCTACTTATTTAAATGTTTCACCCATTTCAACCTGATTGAATGTGTATTTATCTATCATATACCACTAATTAACATCAGACTACAAACAAGGTTATTGATTGGCAATAATCCAGACAAAAGCTTTTTGGATCATAATTGATATTATAATCATATTTTGCATAGACAATTGAGAAAAACAGATGCATTAGGGTACAGTCCTATTCTGTTCTAAAGAGGATGATTTTTGCCCTTTATACTTTGACTGCACAAAGAAAGAGGACTTTGCTGTCTTGCAGATATTAAAGCTCATGCTAATTTCTCAGCATTACAATTAATAAGCAGCAAAATGTTGTTAAGTTAAACAAAATCTCAAAGTTAATCAATTATACAAAGCAAACTTGCAATGAATAAATGGAGATAGTTATCTGAACTACAGGCAAGTTCTCAAACAGAATTTTAACCCTTTCCATTCTTAATATATATCAACTACAAGAAAAAGTCTCTTAATAATACTAATTCTTTATTTTTGTAAGTAATCTCAGTTCTTCATTACATAATAACACAATTAGGATAATAGGTGGGAGTGATTATGCTTCTACATGGATCAAGGACAAATTGGCCAATGGATAAAAGTGTCAGTTGAAGCAATCCTGTGACTTGACTGAAAGAGTTCTGAGTCCAATACATAGCCACAGCAGAGGTGAACAAAAACTCGGAGAGTTGAGTGACTAAAGGGAAATAACTGAAACTGAGATATCCAGGCATGGCATGTGGAACTAGAACAATTTACCCTGTTGGATGAAATAAAGGATTTGGTTTGAAATTCCAACATACATCACCAGAAGAAGGCCAGAGCATATAATGGCCAAAACGTGAATATGACAATGTAAATTGTGTAAATAGTTACAATACCTCATCTCAGAAATATAAACAGATATTCTACATGGGTCATATAGCATTAAAAAATCATTTCTGCTTTCATTTAAGAAGTATTCAGCAACCAAGACTTTTCTTTGAATAATATTTAAAAAAAAAAAAAACCTGTGGATAAAATGGAATAGATTTTTGCCATGGTAAAGGAAAAAATTAAGGCAAAAAATGGATATCAATAAGAATCTTGAGAAAGCAAACAAAGATTGCCTTTAACTTTAAGAAGATTCATTAACATTTTGTAGTTAGACAACTGAACCCCTTCTTCATGCACTTGATGATGGCAATACAGTGTTCTGAGGAAAGAGGAAGACCCTTTTTTTTTCAGGCTAATAAAAAAAGAAGGATGGTATGGAGACAAAAAAAAAAAAAAGGTGGTTATTTATATAGAACAGGGATATACCAGTGTACCGAGAACTGTTGAGATGGATTAGTCTCGTTGGTATATCAATGACTAACTTTTTTTTAACTGCAACCTTTTTTTCTCTGTATGTTTTATGAAGGCTGAAATGAAGAAAGAGTTCAAATGCCTGAAAAAATTTGGGGTCAAATAAAAATATTTGGGGAAAAACAGATGAAAAAGGGAGAGACAGATTGAAGAGTGCAGAAATGATGGCAAGAAATTAGGTTGTGTTTCAAGCAACAAACATTCATATAGAGACTGAAAAGCCCAAGTAAATGGTTATGAATGGTATGTCAGCTGAAGCATTACAATAAAAACAACAAAGATGTGATCGTAATATTTAGGGATTCTTTCAGAGGATAAATACCCGACTTTAAAAATATATATTGTTTATCAATTTAAATTTTTTAAAACAATTATTCATTAAAAGCAGAATTAATATTTAATACGAAATGAGTACTGAAAATTTCTTCACCTGAACTACTTCAAAAAAATTAGCCAAATGGAGAAAAATAAAAATTAGAATATATTTTAAAAGGCATTCTTGGTCAAGCTGAGAACTTTTCAGTAAATTGTTATTTTGCATATAAAATAAATATGCAAACCCAAGACAATTTTTTATTTTTGCAATAAAAAAAAAAATCACAGTATTTGACAGCATACAGAGATAATATTTTCTTTGCCTAATTAAGAAAATGATCTGGCATCCTAAATATGGAAGAAAATCAATGGCTATGGACCAAAGACGATAGAATTTTATTTCTGAATATTCTCTACCAATCTCATAAAAATCTTCCTGATTAAACATTCTACACAATATTTTGCTCAGTTCAAACAAAGTTATTCATTTTTTATTCAGGTTCAACGCTCATGACTTTCAACTATTATATCTTTTACTACAACCACAAGCAACTACAGAGGCAAAAGAAACTAGACAAAAATTAAGTGATAATGCGACTTCATCTAAAACTTAGACATGAATAAATTAAACTGCATTGTTTGAGTAATACTGAAAATGGAATAAACTATTTTCATGTTGCTTAAATATCAACCAAAAAAATGTATACATCTGTCAGACAATAATTTACTTTTTTTTTAACATAGCTAGAAACCAGAATCCTTCCTCTGCCATTAAAGGTCTTCTCAGATGTCTTACTTGCACAGCAGTGTGCTGTTCCTGTGTTGGTCTAATCAGACGCACATAAACACATCCATTATAAACATGTAGTGATATACAATTTTGCTCAATGACCTGAATTGAAAGAATAACTATTTAATTAGGGCTTAACAGCTGAGGCAGCACATTTATTCTGATCAGTCTCAACCCAAATATTTCAGTCTGGGAAGAGTGTGGGCTGGAGATCTGTGATTTATCACTCTTCCTAATTATACTGTCAGGAGGGAGAAGTTCAAGCTAAATAAAAGAGGAACCATTTCACTAGCTAGCCAGCACTATAAAGAATGAACCCTTTCTGACACTCTCACTTTTTCCATTTTCCAAAGTTGAGTAACAGCTGTCCTGTCTTGACCTTGAAGCCCCTGAACAAATCAGAATGATTTATCCAACTTTTGCTTCAGAGTCCATGATTTTTGGGCAACAGAGTTATTTTTTCATCGTGCCACATTTTCTGCATCCAACCACAGAGATTATCCAAGAAATGGCATCAAAAATCCATTCAGGTGCTGATACAAGACAAAGGTGAACAAATCAAATTTCTTTGAAAAGATTGTCTACAACAACTATAAACCAGAGACTGTATAGTCCCAAGTTCAATCTTAGCAATGATCACCTGAACTTTACACACATGTCACAAGTTCAATCTTAGCAATGATCACCTGAACTTTACACACATGTCACAAGTTCAATCTTAGCAATGATCACCTGAACTTTACACACATGTCACAAGCTCAATCTTAGCAATGATCACCTGAACTTTATACACATGTGATAATATGCATGTGCAAGGAAGCCTAATAGTATCATATATACTCACATATCATGTCACCTTTGAAGACTTAATTTTGAAGCTAATTTAACTACAGTAAATGGATATATAGTTTGGTCAATGGCATAGCCAGGGCCAGCAGTACATATGCTAATTTTATATCTCATGTATGATGTGACCCCCTTAAAATTAACTTCAAAATTAGGTCTTCAAAAGACATATGATACGTGAATATATATGGTAATCAGCATGTTCACAAATTTCAGCTGTTTGTGGGTTTTTTCATACTAATATCATGGGAAAGGCATGAATGAACCTCTCCCTGAAATTATTCCAAATCACTAAATATCTGTTTAAAATGCTGTTCCATAATTCTTACATACTCTGTCAGTAGTATCAAAAATCTGTTATACTCATTGTTGATAACATCAGGCTGACAATAAATATATAAAACTAAATGGATTGGACAATATAATAGAAGTAGATATGTTTGCCTATCATCCAGTTCACACTCCTCCTGGTTTTTTGAACAGGAGAAGAAGTTTATCCCTTGTTTAGGATTGGGTCTCTTGTTCCTTCTAAAATCTATTTCAACTTTATACTTCTGATGTCTCTGTCTAAATTTGAAAATTTTATTTACTATTTAGATCATAGTAGATAGACTTGCCTATTGCTCAGTTCACATTCTCTCTCTTAAAAAAACCCCCCAAAAAACAGGAATAACAATTTATCACTTATTTTCTGTTTAGGATTAGGTTTCTGGTTCCATCTAAAGTCTACTTCAACTCTATATGTCTGACATCTTATCTACTATTTATTTATTTTCCTCAACAGAAGTAGATATGTTCACCTATCGTCTGGTTCATGCTCCTCTCCAGTTGTTTTAATAGGAGTAGTGGTTTATCCCTTCTTTCTCATTTAGGATTGTGTTTCTGGTTCCTTCTAAAGTTTTTTCTATTCTCTTTTTCTCCCAGTAGCCCCTTGCATCTTAGTGGCATTATTGCCTTGCTTGGGGTGAATTGATTAAATAAAAAATAAAAAAAGAAGAAAAAAAATGGCAGATAATCTTAATAACCAATTTGGTTTCTATGATGTTTATAACAAAATAGGATATAAATAACAAATAACCAAGTGGGGCTGCCTCCCAAATAATTCTCACAGAAAGTTACCTTTCCTTATTTGACAGGAAAGCAGTGATTGTAATGTTCATTCTATTCATAGACCTGCATGCACGTTGCATATCTATGCAGACATAGGAGGTTTATTAAAGAGGAAATTTACAAAAGGTTTGTACAGGAAATCATAACAAATAGTACAATCAGGAAACAGTCTTGCACAAAGACATTTGTCACAGACAATTACCAAGACTGTTGGCAGCATCAAACATTGCATCCATTAAATCAGGGACCATGCACAGAAACCAAATGGTAAAACATAACCCATGGCACAGAAGGGAATAAAAAGGGCAATAAAATACAGCATAACACCAAAGGGGAAAACAGAAATTTGATTCAACAAAAAAAAAATAAATAAAAAAAATCAAAAAAATCCTGTAATTTGAATTCAGTAATTCAGCTCAAAAAAGAATAAAAAACAAATATAAATAATATACTTATATACATGAGTATATTATCATAATATACTTATGCAGTAGCCATGCAAAATGCCATGAAGTAGTAATGAATGTGGTCGCAGCAGTGATGGTGACAGAAGGAGTAGTAAGAGTAATCAACAGCAACAACAACAAAACAGCAATGGGGATGATGATGATGATGATGATGATAATAATGATGATGATGATGATAGTAGCATACATGGCAAAGAGCAAAGAGTTAGATATCCAGAAACAATGAGTAAATACCTACCCGGAATTTTCGCTGTGAGATAAAAAAAGACAGATATTTATGAATTAGGAGAGGAAGGATTAAATAAATAAAAAGCACATTGCAAAGCTTTTAATTTTATATATTGTTTATACATTATTTTTATAGATACAAATATTTAAATAAATGCTCTGTTTAACAAGGTCGAATTACTGCTTTTACTTTTTATTTTTTAACCAGACGCTTCCCCTGTAGCTAAATGGCATAGCACGTTAGGCTATATGACGGTTCCGTGTAGGATACATGAAAGCTCCCTGTCAGAGGACACATATTTTCTATGGAATTTCTTGGACATTCAGGCCAGTGATTGTTAATACCGGTTATTATAAACTGAGCATTTACTTAAATATTTGTATCTATAAAAATAACGTATAAACAATAAATATATTAAAATAATTGTCAGACTTAGTCCATTTCATTATATATATATAATACACACACAAGGTGCTAACCAACATTTCTGGAAAATTAACAACTAAAAAAAACTATTGGAAAATGTAATTGTTTATTTTCTGGGTGAGAGAAGTGTTAGATTTCTGAAGAGGCATAGGAAAACTAACTAGAGAGAGACAAATTGATCATTCTGTTCAAATTATTTTAATTTTGTGGTTACACACACATTAATATATATATATATATATATATATATATATATATATTAAATATATATATATATATATATATTAAAGTACAGAGTTATCCCACTGGTTTAATGTAGAGAACTAATTCTGTTATTTTATAACTACTTCAATAGTCTAAGAACTAGTTTAATAATTGATGATAGCCAATTGTTTTCATATATATATAAAAATTTATTTATGATATACAAGTTATAAAGATTTTATTGTCTCATCAGTGTCAGATGTAAGAATTAAAATTATTTTCTAGAAAAAATTTGAAAAACAATTAAGTCTACAAAATGTATTAGCTAATTGAATAATAGACATAATTATTAATTCTAATGCGTATACATGATCATTTCAAAACTTTCATGGAAAATAGTCTATATTATTTTGCCTCCCATGAATTAAACTTCACAAAAAGAAAAAAGAAAAAAAAAAAGCAATAACAAAAACGTGTGAATATTGTAAACATATTAATCTCTTCAGTTGAAAGAAAGGGCTATCGTTTACATTGATATTCAATAAAAATGATGAAACTATGTTTGTACCAATAATGAAGTGAAACGAATATACATCATGGAAATGGGTGACTTACATGGCGAATGAAACAATCATAAACAAAAACAAATCACAGACATTTTTTTTATTAGATGCTGATTTACTTGGACTAAAATCCTCATCTTGATTGTTCAGCTCTGACTGACATCTAAACTGTTGTGACAATAAATCAGTGTATAATGTTGATTGTTGATACATATTCTTGTCTGAGTTGTACCTCTTAATAATAGCCTGCTTGGAGTTTGTCTAGGTAGATGGCACTGGTAGCTAATTTACATGGCAGTTGTAGTGTGGTAAGTGGAATCCCAGCAGCACAAAAACAAGAACTGTGTGGCTGAACTCCTCAGTCAATGACCATCTGTCCCTAACTATGGCTTAAATCACCCCACCAACCTGCAATTTGCCAAGTGTGGTGATATGGCAACACCCACTGAAGACATGATCAATTAGGGAGGAGTTCTAACAGGAGTGAGGAGGATTTGTATTTGTGGTGATGAGTTGTGTTGTTGGACAATCAGTGTTGATTCATTACAATGTAAGTTGCTGATTTATGTAAAAAAGATTGAAATGTTCATTGTCGGCCATGGTCAGCAAACATAACTCACTAGATCAATTATGACCGAGTAGCAAGTGTGATCCTCATTAAATGCCTAATACTTACGGTCTTGTTATACATCTAAGATATGCTTAGTAAGTCACTAAAATATTAATTTCTGATTTCAATGCTTAAATTACAATAATAATAATACTCTTCTAAAAAAATTCAGATATACATTTTGAATAACACAATATATTAAGATAATTATCATTTCAGATATAAAATGCTAATATTTTTTATAAGAGACTAAATACCAATAATATGTAAAATTTGAATTCATTCAGTGAATCTAGCTAAAGAAGAGAGCATAGTTTATTCATAAAAATCTAAATTAAATCTCTAGCTTTAAGACAGAACAAGCAACAACAAAAATAATTACAATGTTTTTAAACTTTGTTTGGCACAAAACTAGAATGAGGGTACTCTTATAAGGAGTAAACCCATTGTTAGTGGTTTGCAGGTTCAATGTTTTAGGTTGGAAACAAAGTTCTTGCACATTGTTGCATGTCATTGTTAATAAAAGTTGTGCAAGAACTTTGTGTCCAACCCAATACAAACTGTTCATTAATATTAAGTAATGAATAAAGATTATATCTGATGGGGGATATAGTGCCATTTCCTGAGGAGGGCTATTTTTTTCTTCTTATTATTATTAAATGGTTGGATATTTTTAAGATGAACTTTACATAACTCTCATTAATAGATATAGTATTTTTTGCAAATGTATTCTGGATAGTGATGTTTTATGACAGAGAACAAATCCACAGTTGATAACCATTTGTCATAACTCATATAACCCTTGCCTCTTAGCAAGACACTCACCTTCCATACCATGACTTCTAGCAACCTCAGGACCATTGAAGGGGTGTATTGATCTGATCTTGTATCCAATGAGAATTTCTACCAGAAGACAAATTAGCCATTCATTGCACCCCATCATTCAAGTGATTGGTCATGTCTTCTGACAAACTAAGCACCTTACCAGAGTCTTCTATCAGTTTGACCTGTTATCTGCAAACTGGAGACAACATTGCCACTGACCACACAGCTGCTGGAAAAATGTTATCTGTCAGGACCTCCAGGAGATTAATCTTGCACTGAACCAATGCTTTACCAAATCTGTGAGGCCTGGAGGGACAAGGTGTCTCTCATGGGCTCAATGCCTTCATGGCATCAGATTTAGCAGCAGTAGCATGCAAAAGCTGGTATATTTATTTTATAATGGGGAGATCTCCATTCTTTTTTTTCTAAGCAAAGAAATTCACACCCATTTGGAATTCACACTGATCTGTAAGGCTGATTCAACATTTTTTTCAACATTTGAATATTATATTCCTTTAAGTGATTTTGGTTTTTCATTAAATTTAAAATTTAAAGAATAAACCAATGAAATTTCTACCTTAAACCTATTGAGATTATTTTAGCAAGATACCTTCAAAAAGCTCAACAAAGTATTAAGAAATGAGAATATCTTTTAAGAAACAAAGAAAAGAATGCAGAACTGCTACATAATATCAATCCGCCCAGATGGTAGTGAATAATTGATAATTTCCTCAAAGGTGAAGAGGAGATTTGAAGCAACAGAGATTTGGTTCTACAAAAGGAGGCTGAGAAAAGCTTGAATGGAGTAAGAGAGCAATGAGTAAGTTTTAAGGAAAATGGAAATGAAAAAGACATTTGTACTTGGAATCAGAATGAGTTGGAAATTTGGGGGAAATAATGAGAAAAGTGGGATTGAAATATTTAACTCACAAGGACATATTGAAGACAAGGAGAGCAGAAAGGAACAGCAAATAACCTGTATTTACATTAGTCGGACTATTGTCCTCATCTTTGTCGCCATATTTGTCACAACGTTTCGGCCGTTGTACGCGCCGGCCTTCTTCAGGTGGTTGGAATTTCGAACTGAACCCTTTATTTCGATCACTGGGGTAGACTGTTCTAGTTCCGCGTGCCATGTTTGATGGATGTCAGTTATCAGTTATCTCCTGGTAATTTTCCCTCTGAAAGTTCTCCACTGCCTGAACCGGGTATTGAACTCACACTCTTTGGGTCTGTCACTGGATCTAACCAACGCCTTTATCTACTGTGCCATGTGTCATTGGTTCGAAATTCCAACCACCTGAAGAAGGCCAGAGCGTACAACGGCCGAAACGTTGTGACAAATATGGCGACAAAGATGAGGACAATAGTCCGACTAATGTAAATACTGTACATAATACCTCATCTCAGAAATATAGACAGACACCAAATAACCTATTTAACAAGTTTGTGTGAATGGATATCAGAACGGTGAATGGGAAAGATGGTAAAAAAACAAATATTGCTAAGAGCTAGAAATGATAGGGAAGGTGTGGAGAGCTATAATCACTCATATCCTGATGGGACACAGCACATAAAAGAAGATATGTATTTTTAAATGTTTTGATGAGTAATGACTAAGTCTAGACTATTTTTCCAATGAAGCTGTATCGGTCAAAGAATCATTATCCTAAATCGGTTTCCATTTCTAATATGCTCTATTATTTCCTGGCTTTCATGATTGGTGAGAATTTAAATCTTATTCAAGAGAAAAGCAGATGTAAATGGTTAACTACATTTCAATTTGTTATCTTCCTATGAACGGTTTCAGTAAATAGTAATTTGCTTACTTCTATTGTCATTGATAGCTTTACCCGAGAACTAACAGAATTCTTACTTCTTTCAATAAAGCAAGTGTTAAAAAAGAAAAGAAAGATGAAATTGGAGTTTCCAACCTTTAGTAATGGTTAACATTAGCCATTTCGCTACAAGGAAACATTTGGCATTCATTGGCCGAACAGCCAGTACTGTTTTGGGATTAAATTTATAGAATCTTTCTTTTAAAACAATTTCTCCGGTTTCTCGCATTCAGTAGATGTTACCACTCTTTCCAGTATTGATTCGGGGTTCTTTCCTAACCTTTTATTTGAAGTGGTGTGAGAACGTTAACACCTTGAATATGTCATTATTCTCTCTTTGAGTTATATGTGCTATTCATTTTAGTTGTTGCTGCTGTTGGTAGTCTTCAAGTCATGTAGACTGGTGCTACAGAATTACAAACAAAAAATTGTACTAAAGTACAGTTCTCTGTTTCTGATTCTGTTGCACCAGTCCACAATGTCCAAAGAAGGGTGACCTTAAACTCCAGAAAAAGTCAGATATTATATCAAAGGAGAAATAATAAAGCAAACAAGTTTTATTTAAATAAACAGATGACCAATTAGTAAAAACGATAGTGAGACAAGTGACTAAGGTGGAGGGAGCTTTGATGGCAGTAGTAATAGTGATATATTAGAAAGGCATACAAATTGTTGGAAGCCATCTTGGATGGAATTCACACTCTTCTCTGGATGAATTTCATGCATGGAGGATTAGGAAATAAATAGAGATACATGCACAAAAGATTAAAATGGTGGATTCATATTGTGCGTGAATGGCAGATTAACCTTTAGCCCACTGGAGGTGAAAATTGTCGCCATAGAATTCTCTCCCTTTGCATTCTGTCATCACAAGAGGGTTGCTATAAATAAACACTTGTCAACTGTTATTTCCAGAAATAACAGTTGACAAGTGTTTATTTATAGCAACCCTCTTGAGTTGGCAGAATGTATCTACAGTGTGCAAAGGGAGAGAATTCTACAGCAACAATTTTTGCCTTAAGCGTGCTAAATGTTAAATTATTTTCTCTCTGTGTGTGTGTGTGTGTTTTAAAAACAGAACACTTTGCATGTCATATTTTAAAACCATTTTAATAAGCTTTACAAATTTCCAAAGAAATCCTCATTCTTCTGACAAAAACCAACTAAAAAATACTAAACTATCTTGGTTGGAGCTGTCCAATCAACACTTTCTAGCCTTGATAGAGTTCAAAAGCATTTATGCAGCCTTGTAGGTAATGAATTATTTTCAACCCTACAGACCCTTTGTCTCAGACAAAACATCACAAGCCTTTTGTTATTCTACTGCTATTTCCATGGCAAAAGTTCAGATAAGCTTCTTCTTCTTCTTCTACATGCTGTGTCTCTTCAGAATGTTGCCGTAATTTCCTCTTACTAAATTTTATCTCTTTATCTCTCCTAAATCTTGTTCCACCATCCATTTACTCAAGTTTCCTAGGTAGGTTATGTATTGTCTTCCTCTGTCCCTCTTACCTTCCATCTGTCCTGTGAATGTCAAATTTTCTAAACCCTTTTTCCTCATTATATGCCATAGAAACTTCATCTGTCTCTGCTACATTCCTTAATTCCACCAGGTTAGACATTTACAGCTAGGAACCACTATGCCACATATACAGGGTTGAATCATCCTCATTACCTTCATATTCCATTTGTAAAGAGTAAGTTCCACCTAGACAGTTTTTAGCCTCTTCAAATCTAGGGACAACCATTATCTACATATAATATAGGATTCTTACATCTATAAAACAATACCATTCAGTAATACTACCTTGAATGGCTCTTGGGCCTTGTATTTAGTGAATAATAGTATGAGAAAAAAATTACTTTATATCTCACAAGATGAATGATTCCAACTTAGTTCAGATTAGGTCTAAAAACCTAATTCCCTTTCAATTTTGTTCTCTACTTAACCTGATGACTGTAATCACTAAAAGCCCACTTGACTGTCAGCATGATAAATTACCTACTAGGAATTGTAATATGTCAACTTAAGAACTTTTACCCCTAAGCTGCCAACATTTGTTCTAACTTGAGGAATAAAAAGTCACATTGTGTTTTATAAAACATAATATTAATTTTTGCATAGTTTTTATATGCCATGAGGAGAAAAAAACCAGTAAAAATATAATGTAGTTTTATATCTCAATTTGAATTCTCACTTCCTAATGAGTTGCTGTAGCCAAATCAATACAGACTTATCAGATACATTCTTCTGAGTTGCGAATGGATGTTTAAATCGCATTGAAGGTTGCTGCTTTATTTTCAACCCATATTTTTTTGTTTTTAATCAAGTCAAATCAAGCAAGATAACAAAGCCACTAAGAGACAAGGAGTTACTGAGTATGAAAAAGTTGAGAAAAATAAAAAACATTATTAAGGAGAGAGAACAATAAAAGAACAGGTATTAAGAAAACGGATTTACATTGAGGTGTAATGGTTAATGGCTTGGAATGAGAAATCTAAGAACAATTCCAGTCAGGTTCATTACATTTATTTATATGCAAATAACCTTGGAAAAGGTTTGACTCCATCTCTTTTCCCCCCAGTTATGGGTTGAATAGCAGGATAGTCCTATAGCCTTGGATGACAACCAGTCTACTGCAGAAAGAAGTGGCAACCTACTGCAGGTGTTTTCGTCTTGAAATTTCTAAAAGTTTTGAATTTGACACCATTTTTAGCAAACAGTTATAAAAATATAAATCTTTATTAAAAAAATCTTCCAAAATTAAAATATAGTTTTCTGAAATTTTATTTGATGAATATTAACTGATTTAAAGTATAATTAATCTAATTTTAAACATTATTATTTCCTTTAAGTTTAAAATATTGCAGATATACATTTTTTTTTAACATGGCGGTAGCTATTTATGTTGACAGCTTTTTAACAGATCCATAACAGTTTGATCACAGATTTTCAGCTAATGTTGTTCTACAAGGGCTTTAACTGTAAAAAAAAAAACTAATTGAGGAATATAACACAAGTGCCATTTAAGTACTCAGTAATCTTTAAAATTTAAGAAAATATTCTCCATAATCTAATGCTGTATTGAATTTAAGCTTTAAATTTATTATAGTTATCGCTCTTATTTTCTGATAATAACATGTATGGACAGCCGTATGTACAAAAATTGGCACGTTTATACACATACAAAAACATTTCAAAATTTAAAAAAAAATAATCATGTCGTCAGATTCTAATAAGCTTTATGATGTATGATAAGTAAATATGGTTTTACTTAATAACAATATGCCCTAAGAGTTACACCATTGAAACTGAATTTTAAAAGATTAAAATTTTTTATAAATTTTTCTAATTAAAATTGTAAAAAAATGAAAACGAATCTTGTAAAAAATTAATTTTTTCCTAGAAAAATTTTTTTTTCTTAAGACAATATTGTCTTTAATATATAAGATTCATAAAAGCAATTAAAAGTTTCTTTAATTAAATAATATATTGGTCTTAAATTGCATTTTTTAATTTATGATTTAGGAGGTTTTTGGTAAGGTGTAGTTGAAAAAAAAAAAAAAAATTGCTGACTTAAATCTCCAAAGAGTTCTACTTTTAACTAATAAAGTCACTAAAAATTATTTCATTGAATTCCTTAAGTGGTGTGAAATGTATGTAGAAAAGAAAAAAAACATTTTTACCAAGATTTCCCCGCCTGCCCCCAAATAAATAATATAAAATAAAAGAAAAAACTGTAAAAATTTTAAAATTAATGTGGATTTCACTGCAAAAAAGATGCTAATTCATAGTACATCCACTAATGAAAGAAAAATGAGTTTGTAAACGATCTGGGATTGCAAAGGAAATATTTGTCACAGATTATTTCCACAACGCAGACTATAAATGACTAAGTTCAGACTCGAACATTGAGGGGCAGAAAGAAAATGCCGAAAACTCAATTCGCAGGTACTATCTCACAAATCACAATGCATGCAACCAGTCAGAAAAATAACTCACTCTCCAACAAACATGGTAGCCTCAATACTCAACGTTTTCTTGATTCAAGAACACCAACTGTTTTTATCGGCCGAGCATTTTTTTCATTCGTCAACAGCTGGGAGAGGATAGTCAATTTTTGCATATCAAAATACTTTTATAGCAACTCCTGCAACGGACTTGTTTTTCAATTTAAATATTCTGTCTTCAGCATGTCATGCAGAATACATGACCTTTTTTGGGTAAATAATTTTCTTTTTTGCCACATTTTCCGTCGTAGGATACACATGACGCGCTATCGCTTGGTTTGACGAGGTAAGTCGCTGTTTTCTTCACTATACTCCCCCCTGATATCATTATCACATTTCCATTTAAGCGTGTTGTTATCTTGCTTGACATGCAAACCCAGCACACGTGTGCCGTCCTGTAACTGCTCCAGATCCTTGCAGGTCAAACCAAACGCAGCCAAGTGCTCCTTCATGCGAGCTGCTGAAATCATGCTCTCGTCAACATAAATATCATCAATATATGATGAGGTTGGCCGTCAAATTGACTCGTCTTTCAACAACGCGGCATCCACAATGGCCTTCATTATGGCTGGTGCCACATTCAACCCGAAACCCATTCGGGTCAAGCAATATCTTTGCCCCTTGAAGATTACAGTTTGAAAGGGCCAAAGTGACTTATGGATATGTACTTGTAAATAGGCCTGCCACGGGTCAAGGATTGCAACATCCGGTCCTTTTTTACACCACTTCCTCAGTTTCTGTGCGCACATGTCAGCATTGGCTGAGTGTGCGTCAAGACACTCATTCAACTCTTGATAGTCTAATACTGGCCGCACTTTATTTTTGTTTTTCTGCACCACCGCCATCAACGGAATTAAACCTTTTGGAGGACCGAGTTCCTTTTCAGGATAAGGCTGCAACCAACTGTTATCAAGGCACGTCTGCAGCTCACGGTCGTATTCCTCCTTGACTTCCATTGGTATTGGTTACTTGAGTATCCAATTTTGCAAACTCTCCGGTGATCAACCATCAGACCACTTCCATGATGCAACCCATATCTTCCGGTTTGGGTCGAATTTGGCACAGAAATCAGCTTCTTCTATTTTAATAGCAGCACAACAGACTATCCCATGCTTGGGAAACCGTATTGCCACACACTGTTATTTAGAGTCTGCCCAACTTTTTAATGGCGTTGAATCCAAGCAACAAGTCAAAACCCAGTAGCTCTCCATCCTCTACTAAGACTTCGATTTTGCGGAGGTTTGCATTGTCCACGTCAAGCTTAATACTTCCAACTCTGCAACATTTGAGAGAATTTCCATTTACGGTGAGTACGTTCACCTCCATCACCCACCAGGATTGGCAGGCTGACTTACTCATGAGTGTCTGTGAGCAACCAGTGTCCACCAGTGACACTCTATTAATTCCATTCATGTAAATACCCAA
Organism: Acanthosepion esculentum; assembly: GCA_964036315.1. Taxonomy (NCBI): domain Eukaryota; kingdom Metazoa; phylum Mollusca; class Cephalopoda; order Sepiida; family Sepiidae; genus Acanthosepion; species Acanthosepion esculentum. Next base: position 52,810,145 of record OZ038491.1, on the reverse strand, counting down.
GATGGGTAGCGCTTCATAAATAACTCGCTTAAGGAAGAGACTGGCACTGATGTCTTGTCCCCTTCCTCTTTTCCCCGGACACAATGAAGCAACGTGGCCTACTTTTTGACACCAGAAGCAACGCATTGTTGTGCATGACCTGCGTGGCTGATGGGCATCTTCTCGTCGAACCAGGCAGTCCTTGGCAAGGTGATTCCACCCAGAGCATCAATAGCATCGCATATCCTCCCGAGGTTTAACATTTGGATGTTTATCAGCTCCACCTGATGAAATGGTAGCCGCAACCATTTCCTTAGTTGCAATTTGATCTTTCATTATGGCCTGAGCTCGGTCCAACAGTTGGTTTGTATTCATGTCTTCAAACCTGGAAGAAGCGCGCAGTAGTGCTGGTAACCCTGCTATGAACCCACATGCTAGTCCTTGCTCGGATATCCCGCCAAATAGACCTATCTTCTTCAAGTCAGCTAGAAACATGTCGGCGGATTCGTCCGGGCACAGTCGGCATTCCGCAAACTGCTTGTAAGCCAAGAAACGATCTGGTGCAAAGGCAATCCACAGGGCTCATTTTATCTGCTCGACATCTGATTTTTGCTCTGAGTTTAACTGCTGGTAAACAGCAAATTCTCCACCTGTCAACCTCAGAGGAAGCACACGTTCAACCTCTTTAATTCCACACAGGTCACAAACAAGTTCTGTCTTCTCAATCCATTCAGTAACTGCTTGTCCATTCACTGAACCATCAAACTCAGGTATCAACTTGACGTCAAATGTCTTTTCCGTCATAGTGCCGAAATAGCTTGTAAACGATATGGGATTGCAAAGGAAATATTTGTCACAGATTATTTCCACAACGCAGAGAATAAATCACTAAGTTCAGACTCGAACATTGGGGGCAGAAAGAAAATGCCGAAAACTTGATTCGCAGGTACTATCTCACAAATTACAATGCATGCAACCAGTGAGAAAATAACTCACTCTCCAACAAACATGGTAGCCTCAATACTCAACGTTTTCTCGATTCAGGAACACCAACTGTTTTTATCGGCCGAGCATTTTTTTTAATTCTTTGACAGCTGGAAGAGGATGTTCAATTTTTGCATATCAAAATACTTTTATAGCAACTCCTGCGACAGACTTGTTTTTCAATTTAAATATTCCATCTTCAGCATGTCATGCAGAATATGTGTCCTTTTTTTTTTGGTAAATAATTTTCTTTTTCACCACATTTTCTGCAGTAGGATACATGTACTGAAGGCCCATTCAAGAAATGTTGGTATAATCACATTTCCACTGTTAGGATGGAGAAAAGTAGGTAGAATACAAAATTGGCAGATCACGTTTGGAAATTAAAGTAGAAGCCCAAGTATAAAGTGAAGTATCTTAAAAACAAGTCAAACCGAGCAGAACAAGTTGTAGAACTTGGAGGCTGTTGTTCCAGGAAGAGAAACTGGATATATCTTGCATGAGATCCAGAAGAAGCAGTTGCAGGTCAGTGGGGTGGTAACAGTAAGGCCTGGTTTTTGTAGAAGGGATAAGAAATGTTTTCAGCCCTCAAGTCCGCACAATCAATCAAAAAGGTCTTCCTATGAGAGCCCTACTCATCCTTGATAATGCCCTTGGACACCCTCCAAACCTCTACAATGAAATCTTTGAAAATTTTTAATTTATTAAACTTCTTTACCTGCCACTGAACACCACCCCTATCTTGCAGCCCATGGACCAGCAAGTGATTTCTAATTTTAAGAAATTGTCTACCAAGCACCTGTTTTGTTGGTATTTTGATGTTAGCAAGAATATAAACTTGGCTGTTCATGATTTCAGGAATGACCACTTCAACATTGTGAAATGCCTCAGCATCATCAATATGGCCTGGGAGGATGTGACAAGGAGGACCCCGAATTCTGCATGGAGGAAGCTGTGGCCTGAATGCAGCTCCCACAGACAAACCCGAAGTTGAGGAGATAATGTCTCTTGGCAAGACTTAGGGCCTCACAGTTGAAGCAGATGACACTGACGAGCTTGTCAACGAGCATGTATAGAAGGTGATGACAGAGGAACTTCAGATGCTTAAAAAAACGGAGGAGGTAAATGAATTAGCCAAGGAGGAAAGTGTGTCAGAGTTTCCTTCACACGAGTGAAATTGAAGAAGTACTGGCGATGTGGAAAAAAGTGAACAACTTTGTGGAAAAATACCACCAACAAAAATTAAGTGCAAGTCATGCGGCTGCTTTGTTCAATGAAAATTGTATTGACTATTTTCATGGCATTGTGAAATCAAGAACAAAACAGATTTTTATTGATAAGTTTCTAAAAAAATGAAATTGCGAGTGCCAAAAGCAAATCAGATGCCACAAAATCCTTAAGTTCTGAGTGAAAATGCCAGAAACTTTCTTATGAAAGATATGTAGATTAATAAAAGCTTTTTATTTCTTTCATTCTCTCTTATGTGTACTTTTTGGTGATTTAATTTCTAGCTGTTCATTTTCTATTTTTTAAAATGCTATGATAGACATTTCGGATGCTTTGGCTTAATTAATCTTCCATCAAATCCAGTGAGGAAAAAATGCTTTGTAATACATGTAATTTGCAATATGAGCTTGGTCTGGGGACCCATCAAACTCATACTGTGAGGTCCTACTGTGTGTGTGTGTGTGCACACACACACATACATACATGGTGGAGTAGTGGATGGCAGCTCAGATTGAGGAATCGGAGAGCTGAGTTTGAATTCCAGTCAAATCCATAACATTCGCTTGCATGCTAATACCCTTGGGAAAGGTATGAATCTTCTTTTCCCTCTAGTTATGGGTAAATAGCAGAACAGGCTGAGTTGTATAGCCTTGGATGGCAACTAGTCTAGAAGGACAATTCTGAATTCAATACCTGCAGAGGGCCGTTTGGGGACCTTGTGGCACGTTGTGCACCAGGTCTCTGTATTCGGCCCTTCAAAAAGTTTGGTTGGTTCTGCACAAAGCCTTCACCACTATAATCAAATTATATGTGCTGGTGTCTGGGCTGTCGGTTCCTAGGAACAGAGCTGCTTGACCCTCATACATCGAATACGATGGGAGAGTACACCATATATATATATATATATATATAAACTGAAATCAGCTATTAAATGTAACTTATACATTGTCTCAATGGGTTTTCCAGATAGTTGTTGCTTGAAGTGCTAGCTCAGCAATGCCAGCTAGCCTTAACTGGTAGCTAATATCTGACAAATAAAGATATATCTGAACATAAAAAAACAAAGTAAAAAGTAACAGAAATAAGAAAAAAAAGACACTGTTGGAACTACGTGGGGAGTTGTCCACATCTTGTGCTCTCTTGTGAGCTTTAATAAATTATAGTTATGTTTAAACGTTTCTGTATTTACATGTAAAGATAGCTCAATATCAAAAGATAGATCATTTATGGATAGAGAAAAATAAACATTGTATGCTGTCTCTTTCTATAATAGATTCTATTAAATTTATGCATGAAAGCACTGTTTGACTTGAATGTGTTATGTAAGCTTGTTAATGTACAAAATTTTAATACATTTGAATACTTGTAAAATCTGAGATTAAAATGTATGAGCATATGTTATATAGGTCTGTACACAAACAAACAAAAGTAAATAGAAAGCTTAAAAGCTATACCAACTTCTATCCACCCCACTCCCCAGTCTTCTTGTGGCTGGCAATTGAAAGTAAATGGTTTGCGAGAAGAGCATATTTTTGCTTTTAAAATGTCAATGGACCAAAGACAAGCTGAATATACACGGATGGGAAGATGATTACTTCAAAATGGTGAAGGACAGCCATGAAGACAAAGAGGCATGAACAGTGTAAAGGCAAATAGCAAGTGCCATTTAATTATAACTGAAAATAAAAAAAAAAGAAAAGCAAAGCAAAACATCTTGAAAGGAAGTAGCTTTTATGATAGACATTTGTTCTTGTAGCCAACAAATATCAACTGTCTGAACTCTTGAGGCAAAACAAAAAAATGTCCTTCAGTATTTACAAAGTTACATAACTCCATTGAAATAACCACAAACTATTTACAAATGAATTAAGATTATTAGCAAAAGCATACGATTTTCTTTGTAGATTTCTTTTAAGGAACACAATTACATGTTCAGATGGCATTCAATTAATTGTTTAAAGTACAGCTTTGGGTGGCAAGTAATATTTAGTACATAGAAAAATATAATAAATTAGATAAAGAAATTTAAAAAAAAAAAAAGGAGGAGGAAAGAGGAGGACAAAGGAGAAGAAATAATAATAATAAAATTTACATTTAGAGAGACAATATACAGAGTGGGTGGCTTTAGGGCATTCGTGGCAGAGGGTGCGAAGGCTCTGGTCATCCATATTGGGAGGGCATCCAATCAAAGAGTGAAATAAAAATTTAGTTTATATTTAATTTGAATGAAGTGTTTCATCTGTTTTTACATATTTAAGATGTCTTCCTTTCACACATTTTTCGGTACTAGACCCTATAGCCCCTACCTCATTTGAAAATTCAACAGCTGTTCTGGCAAAGAAGCCAGTAGTAAAAATATTTGACCCTAGAAAGGAAATAGTAGTATGATGCAAGTGACCACTCAATTTCGGAAATATTAGCTCAAGATGGTCATCCTATTATGTATCTTTCAAGAAAATCGCCAAAAGCTGAATCAAACTACTCAAATATTGAGAAAGAACTGTTGGCTATAAAATGGACGGCAAATAGAGCTCGTCTATTTTTGACTGGAAAGAAATTCCGACTAAGGTTCGACCATAGATCTTTCAAATTCATATTTAATTCTAGAAAGAAAGGTAACGTCTTCTAGAATTCTAAGATGGGACTTAATGTTTGATATTGAGTACATGAAAGACAATACCATTCCGCATGTAGACGCTTTGTTGAGATTGAGGTTCATTACTTCTGAAAGTGAGAAAGAGGAGGAAAAATTTGAAGATACTTTCTTACACTGGTTTGAAACTGATATTTTGTCGATAGACAAATTAGTTGAGGATGTAAAGCTAGGTCCCATATTGGACAATATATTGTTCTGGATAAAAAAATAAGTGGAATAATTACTCATGGGTAGAAAAGCATTTTAAAGAGGTTAAACACAAATTAACTGTAGAAAAGATGTAAGTTGTAATGGAGACATAGTGGTTCAACCAGCAATGCAAAGGAGTAAAATTATAAAAAGCATACATGGCAATGTTCATTGCAGAATAATTTATACGCAAAGGAGATTAAAATTAAAGGTATGGTGGCCAGGCTATTCTACAGATATAGAAGAATATATAAAAAGGTGTAAAATGTGCTCTGAAAGAAGAAAAATTAGACAGACAAAAACATACACATGGCCTAAAGAGTCCCAACCTCGGGACAGAATACACATGGATCATGCCCATGTCAATGGAGTGGGATTATTACTAATACTGGTAGATTCATATTCAGGCTGATCTGAAGTAATACATTTTTCCAACAAAAGAAGTTTGACTGTAAAACAAGCGTTAAGGATCACATTTTCAAAAAATGGAATTCTGAAAATGCTAGTATCTGATAATGCCTTAGAGTTCTGTGACGAGGAACTATGACAATGGTTGAACAAAATTGGATGTAAACCATATAAAACCCCATCATAACATCCACAACAAATGAATTAGCAAAAAGGATAATGCAAGCTATAAAAAATGTGTTGAAAATTGGTGTACAACGAAAAGTTTCTTCCTAGATCATTGCTAAGTTATAGGGCAATACCACATGCTGGAAGATCAAAAAGCCCATCCGCCTTCATGGGTAGACAAATTAGAGCCCCATTGACCATGTCCTATGCTACCAATGAAAACCTTTGGTATAAAACGAATAATGAATCTAATCTCCAAGAGTTAAGATTCATAATGTAAAGTGGACAGAACACAATGATAATAGAAAAAATGAAAATGGGATATTAACACAGGCATACCAAGTCAGATTGCAACATGATAGCAATGAAATGTATAGTGAGTCTGAAAGTGATGAAGACAAAAGTGTCATGTCAAAGCAATAAAAACTAGACAGTGAAATCAAGAGTGATATAGACTCTACAGATGAACAATCATTTGAGGAACACACCTATGAAAAAAGAAATAGATCACAATCTCCCATATCTAGACAATTTCTTAGGGAGAGGGAGGAAGATAGTGAGGAGATAAAAGCTCCCAGAAGTACCAGGGAAAATAAGAGGATAAAATCTCTTCAGTACAAAATGAGGTTACTCATTTACATATGAAGTCACAAAAACTATAAATAGCTATGGCTATTACTCATGAGGCTTTGGTTTGGTTTGGTTTACGGTATATCAACCTCAATGGTTTATTTAACGTCGACAATATTTTTATTGCACGTAATATTATTTTTAAATGTATAGCTGGTAATAATTTTTCTTCAAAAATTTATTGCCAGTAATAATTTTTTACAAAGTATTTCTGGTATTGAAACCTATTTACACTTTCATAGTGTTTTGACCCCAGTTTGGGGGTTATTTACCCATAGCTGGGACCCTAACAGGTGCTACCACTCCAGGTCAGAGTGGACCTGGGAACACCAGCAATTAAGAGGTGGTTCCATGCTCCTCAAAACCTCCTGATCAGAAGCCTTGCTGTCAGACTTAGTTTGTCGTCTTACCCAGGACGGTGAGGCATTTGTGTGCATACTACTTCCTGTGAGTCAGTAACATTACATTAAAATATTAATTGTAATAAGACTTTAGAAAAGAAAAATATACCAAGATGAAGATGACTAACTTTCCAAGCCATATTAAGTATGCACTTAAACTTTCTTTGAATTTTGAGGGCAACAAGCAGGTGTGTTTTAAGCTGATGCATCCTCACACTGATAGCAAGGAGCCTGAACTCTGGTCAGTTGCATAATATTGATATTTTTGCAGCAGTGTCCTGTTACACATAGATAGGTGTCCCTGCAGCACCCCTAGTGTGTAACTCTGAAGCTACATTACACTGTAGTGTTAGCTATTTTCCAGGCCAGTTTGCATTGCCTTTGACTATGGACAGCAACAATTATTTGTGCATTTTCCATATATATATATATATATATATATATATATATATATATATATATATTTTCTTTGTTTCCATGTGGCTTTTCTTTTCTTTCATCTTGTCACTACAGACTAAAAGAACGAACTAGTGGGGTGTTTAGTTTACTCTTTTTGCCATTCACTATTCACTCAAGTCACGGTAAGAGGTTTTACATAATGAAGAAGAAACTTGGTTGAATGGGCAACAACTAAACTTACTCCCCCTGCTCCACTTTGTCTGGTGCAAAGGAGGTGCTTAGCAACCCTGTAGAACATAAATTAAGGGCAGAATAACTCTTGATGTATCAACAGCCAGCTAACTAGAGTTGGGGGTCTCAATAAAGACACTGTAGAGAACTCAACAGGGAAACCATTCTACTATCTATCCCAACAATAGTCATAACAATAAGCAACGTAAAGGCACAAATAAATATTGAAAAAGCAAGGAAATGTACTTTCATTTCAACTATTTTTTAAAATAAATAAGAATAAGATGAGATATACATAGATATTTCTTTGAATATTGCTGCCACATCTGGTCTTGTGTTCCTGCTATATATTTAGAGATTATTGATGAAATATAAAGAAGAATCTGCAATGTTATTGATCCTGACCTGGTATCTCAGTCCCTTTCCCACCACCATAACATAGATTAAATGTAATGTCAATTGTTATCTTCTGCCTTCTTAATTCTTGTTCTTTTATTGTTCTTTCTTTAATAGTAGTTTTTCTCATATTCTTTAGCACTCAGTAACCCCTAACACCAGAGTGGCTATATTGCCTTGCTTGGAGTGAAATGATGAAAAAAAATAAAAAAGATATGGAAAGTGAAATGAGATTGAAGCATTCTGTTCTAAATTCCCTGAAGGTTACCCAGATAAACAGACATCAGGAGAAGCCCAACAGTAAAATGAGGACATTATTGTGAATGTAAATAGTATAAATAAATCTTTCTTTGTTCAAATTATTATCCTCGTCTTCTGCCTACTGCCTTGACAGCATGATCTTCTTTACTTCAGGTAACTCATAATAAAACTGAGAGCCAGAGCTGGAGTGTTTCTTTGAAGTTGCCACAGTACCAAGTAAAGCTTTTGAGGCAAGTAAATCAACTGAATTTTTTTTATTTATGTTATTTAAAGAATAGCAACTGGCACATAGATTTGAGTATTTTGAAAACTAAATAGAACCATTTGATTATATGTTCACTGCCCTATCTGCTAAGTTCAGGTTAAGTGGATTTTATTTTTATATAGAAATCAGATGAGAGCATCTTCTAAATTTTAGAGCTTTCTGGTTATTTTTTAATTTGCTTATGATGTCTTCTGATATTGACTGACTGCTCTTGCGCGATTGATTTATGGGCATATAACCCACAAAACTTACGAAAAATATAACACATCAATTCCAACTGCTTACAAAAAAAAAGTTTGACAAAATGTACCCACAAAAAAAAAATAAATAAATCAGTAGGTCATAAGGATGATTTTTTTTCTTGATATGGCAATTATTCTAAACTCAACAATTTTTATTCATTTACAAAACCTATTTTTGGAATTTTAAACATGGGACTGTATTTTTTTTTCTTTTCTTGAGAACTGTCAACAAAAATATTAAACATTATTTATATGATTGTTTATTTCAGGAATAATTTTATATTTAAAAGATTATAAAAGTATTATAAAATGCCATATTTATTATTTACCATATTATAAAGAAATAACAATGAAAATACAATGTTTGAAGAAAAGAACAAGAAAATTTAAATAAACACATAATGACAAGTAACTGTAATTATAAATTATGAAATACAAATAAATCAGAAAAAGACTCATTTTCCAAGCATTTCTTGTTTGGCTTCTTTTTTTGTTGAGAACTGGCAAGAAATTAGATGATTGGTTGATTATTCTTTAGGCTGTTTATTTACAAGAATAGTGTTTAACATTTTTGTTGTCATTTCATGAGAAAAAAAAAATTGATAAATCTAGTTGATAGGTTTCAGTTTTGTTAAAATTCTAAAACTAGCTATTTTTTTGTTCAAATTCTAAAACTAGCTATTTTTTTGTTCAAATTCTAAAACTAGCTATTTTTTTGTTCAAATTCTAAAACTAGCTATTTTTTTGTTCAAATTCTAAAACTAGCTATTTTTTTGTTCAAATTCTAAAACTAGCTATTTTTTTGTTCAAATTCTAAAACTAGCTATTTTTTTGTTCAAATTCTAAAACTAGCTATTTTTTTGTTCAAATTCTAAAACTAGCTATTTTTTTGTTCAAATTCTAAAAATAGCTATTTTTTTGTTAAAATTCTAAAAATAGCTATTTTTTTGTTAAAATTCTAAAAATAGATTTGTTTTTCATTGAGGGATTAATAGCAGTGTTAATAGAAAAACTATCCTTCTGACCCCCCCACACCTTTTTTGTGGGTATGTTTGTTAATGTGAGGACTAACAAAATGTTATGGTTTTCTAATTTCAAACCTGAACTTTAGGTCACGCATCAAAATTTGAAACATCAAGTAAAAAGATAGACGAAATGGACTGCTTGAGAGAAAGGATGAACCTTTGATTCACAAGGATCAAACTGGGCTTGAAATTTGACCCCTAAACCTACACCATAAATTGAACTTATGTACTTTAAAATAGCATGTATGAGTAGCATGGCAGTTATGAATATGGAAAGTGGTATCAGTAAGCCGAGTTCAAATTCTGACCTTCCACTTTTAAATAAATGCTCTTGAGAAAGGTGTGATGTCGTCTTTCCTTGCTACTTCAGCTACGAGTTAAATAGCAAAGCAAGTTGAGTTCTCTAGCCTAGGTTGGCAACTAGTATAGGAGAAAGATAACAATTCAAAACTAGCTGTGTTTGGATTAGCAACTCCACCCTATAAAACCTATTTGCTACTGAAACAACAGCAGTATCTCTTAATATGGTGAGGGTGTGATTCAATGGGAGACTACAGGTTCAACAAACTCACTTTAAAATTTTGAGCATTTTCCTGGTGCCCCGATTACCTGAATTTAAGCGTGCTACTAGATTGGCAACTCGGTCCAACTGCTTTACTGTTGAACTAGCTAGATGCGTCTTAATTCTATCCTAACAGGTTTTTTTCTCACACTTACCACCTGTAGAACTCATTTCAAATTTCTTGCTTCCATTATAACTACAATCTTCAAAAATTTAAATGCAATGCCAATAGCTATCTTTTGTCTTCTTGAAGCCTGTTACGTTTTTTGTTCTTTCCTCAATCCTTCCCATTTTCAATCTTCACATTCACTCCCTGTAACCCCCTGCATTCTAGTGCCACTGTCATCTTGCTTGGGGTGAAATGATTAAGAATATAAAAAAAAAAATTTATATGCAAGAATGTATTACTTGACCCAATGATTTAGCCATATGGCTATTCCTAGGTGCCAGAATGGGACATTTTCTTATTGTCTTCTGTCTGACAAAATACATTTTCTATTTTCTTTATTCCTCTTTGTTTGAGAAATTCCAAGTTTTATTGGCTATGAGGATATTATTTTTTTCTTTTTAATTTGTAATTAATTTATGCCTTTAATCAATTAAGTGCCATATGTGATATTCATTCAGGCGATCAGTCACTTTCAGTTCATGACTCAAGGCTATAGAACTCAGTTTGTCCTGTTATTCAACCCATAGCTGGGGGTGAAAAAGAGATGGATTCATATTTTTCCCAAAGGTATTCATGCATAAGTGAATGTAATGTATCCAACTGGCATTTGAACACAGCTACCCAATTTTTCATTCCAATATCCATTACCCCACAACACACACTCAAATTATGCATAACTTGGTTGAACCCTTTTATTGAATGGGTTGTTTTCCTATAAATTTGTTTACTATCCCTGGATCTCATCATTTTTATTCTGATTTTTGTTTTAGGCTCTTTTTGCCATTAAAAATACATGTAATTTATTTTGAGCATGAAAAAACATGGTAATATTTCAATATGTATTTCATAAGGATGTTGATGGTACTGTTGTTTTTAAAGTTTAATTGTAAAAATCTATGTTCAATTTTTTCTTCAACTTGACCTCATATTTACTAAACAGAAATGCGTCTAAAAAATAACAAAAAGCTCTGAAGAGGATGCATAAAAATTTCTTTAGAGCTTTAAATACGAGTCTACGTAAAAAAAATTTTCCTTAAGTATGAAATGAAGAGAAGACTGGAAGCAACAGAAATGTGGTTCTACAGAAGGATGCTGAGAATACCATGGATGGAGAGAGTGAGCAATGAAGAAGTATTAAGGAAAATGCAAACAAAAAGGGACACTTACACTCAGAACCAGAAAAAGCTGAAATTTCTTGGATACATAATGAAGAATTTGGCATTCACAAGACCTATTAACAGGAGAAAGCAGAAGGCCACCTACCTGACCAGCTTGTGCGAATGGATGATGAAATGAGGGGTAAGAGGGATGGCCAAAAGATAAACATGTTAGTCGCTTATTTTAAAGTTAACTTTTTAAATTATTTTAAAGTTGAAGATGAATTATTTACATTGTTCGGACTGTTGTCCTCATCTTTATTGTTATGTTACAATGTTTTTGCCATTGTATGCTCTGGTCACATTCAGGTGATTGGAATTTCAAACTGAACCCTTTATTTCTTCCACTGGGATAGATTGTTCTAGTTCAAAATTCCAATCACTTGAAGAAGGCCGGAGCATACAATGATCAAAACATCATGAACATGACAATAAAGATGAGGACAACAGTCTGAATAATGTAAATAATTACAATACCTCATCTCAGAAATATAGACAGATATTGAAGACTAATATTTGAAAGAGTTTCTCAAATTTTTTATTAAATGAAAAAAAAAAAAAAAAAAAGAAAAGTAACTCTGTTAAAAAAGGGTCACAATTTAATATATATTGATTGATTTCTATGAATTGAGAATACATTTCAGTACTTAATAAAAGTAAATATACCTAAAAAGCTCGATTCATTGATTTATTTATTTCTATATCTTATCAACTCTTTGCAAGTAATTAAAATCCATAAAATAATTTTCCATTGTAAGAATTTTTTATGGGGGAGAGATAATAATGGTTTAGTGATACAAGCGCTACTAATTAACCCATAGCTGGGGAGATAAAAGGTGGATTCATACTTTTCCCAAGGATATTCATGCATAAGTGAATATAACAAAATCAACTGGAATTGAAACTTGGCTATCAAATTGAAAATTTCAAGCCATTATACATTACACCACCCGCACATCCAAGCTTACAGCACATTGCAGTCACCTATCTATGTACTGACCAGGCTTGATGTTGATTAACTCTGTGATCGTATGAGAACTGGTGTTTCAACATGATATTGCCATAAGTCCTGAAAAGCCACCATTCCTACATACCAATTCAATAACTCCGAGTTGCATGTGGCTCTATTATAACTGCCATTTCTTTACAGAGGAAGACCATCTTTACCATGTTCAGCTGTGCTGCCATGTGCACACAGATGACTTTGCAAGACAGCCTCACTACCCCATAACTTCCTACATGTGTGACACATGAAAGGCTTTTGGAGAGTTTTGACAGTGACTTGATCCTCATGCACTACCATGTGCCACTTCAGCCTGATAGCAGACATAAATTTTGTCATGAAACTGACATTGCAGGCCTGTCATGAAGGACATTCATATAGTTGGCATTAGACTGCAGATTTTTATGCAATCCTAAATGACTAGCAAGTTCTGCCTGAGATAGAACCTTCTTTCCTTTTAGTTCCCTTGTCCTTTTTATTGACATTAGAATGAACTATGCTAGAAATTCTTTTTCATGGACTCATCATCATCGTAACTCCTAATATGGTAACAAGAGAAAATACCAGGTTAGAGTCTGGTGCAGTATACCTCATGTAATAGGCAGGTAGTTTGCAAACCAATACTATTTAGAGATGGTATTTTTGCTAAAAACAGACACCCCCCTCCACTGCCTTAGAAACTTGACGGTATACAATATCTGTAAAAACAAAAAAATGCCACTTCATTTCTTAATTTTTCTCCTCCTTCCATACTTTAAAATGATATACTTTAGCCTTTGTTAGTCAATAGGTTTGCCTGGTTAGCACTCCTTTCACATCTTTTAAACAGGAATAGAAGTATCTGTCTATATCTCTGAGATAAAGTATTATGATTACTTACATTATTCAAACTGTTATCCTCATCTTCAAGGACACATGGGTCAGTGGATAAATACATTGGTTAGATCCAGTGACTAGACCCAAAGAGTTTTGAGTTCAATACCAGGCCACAGCAGTGGTAAACCAAACTTGGAGAGTTGAGTTAAAGGGAAATAACTGAGACATCCAGAAGAGGCATGACACTTGGAACTAGAACAATCTATCCTGGTGGACAAAATAAAGGGTTTGGTTTGAAATTCCAATCACCTGAAGAAAGCCAGAGTGTACAATGGCCGAAACGTTGTGAATATGGCAATGAAGATGAGGACAACAGTCCAAATGTAAATAATGTAAGGAAGGAATAGAGGTTTCTCCCTTATTTATTTTTTAGGATTAGGTTTCCAGTTACTTCTAAATTTTTTTCTCATTTCCTTTCACCTCCAATAACCCTTTGTGTCTTAGTGGCATTATTGTCTTGCTTGGGGTGAAATGAAAAAAACAAAACAAAAAACAAACAAACTAATGATACCACAGCTACAGGTTAAATAGCAAGCAGGTCTAGGCTCCTTAACCTAAATAAAATTTAGGAAAATATTTAATTCCTCAACTACATTGGTTATATTTTCTGCACAATATAGGATAACTATCAATTAAATTAACTCTAAATCAATGAAAGTAAAAAAAACAAAACCCAAATACATCTTAATGATGAGATATCTCATTGTTATGGTAACCAGAGGCATGTTAGATTATTGGCCTTGAGTCATGCTTCCTGTTATTAAACATAATATCTCATTAGTAATTAAGGTAGAGATAAAGGCACTTTGTGTTTTGTATTACATAATTATTATTATGACTTTAATGTAATAACTTGATCTACCAGTAATGAAAAAATACTTGTTGAAAACCTAGTGTGTATATGTATATATTTATAAAAAAAATATAAATAATTGCTTTTTTTGTTTGTTTTTCTGCAATCAAAATAGCTTTCATGTGGAATTTGATTATCAATGTTTCTTTTTTAAATCTTAAAGAGAGGAAGGAAAAATATTAAAGTCATGAGAGAAAGAGAGAGAGAGGAGAAAATAAAAGAAGAAAAAGGAGAGAAAAAATGTAGAAAAGAGAAAAAAGGAGGTGAAAATAGGAAAAAGGATAAAGTGAAAGGAGTAGAAAAAAAAGAGGGGGAAGGAAGAATGGAAAGGTGAAAGGAAGAGGAAGTAAATAAAAGAATAAAGTATAAAAAAAAAAAAAGCAGGGAAAAAAAAAGGAGAAAAAAAAAACAGCCCAAAATGGTGTAGATTAAATATTCAGAGAAAAAATAAAGAAAAAAATTTAAATAAATCAAGTGGAACTGAAGAAGATTGTAGCTATATTTCTCCAAAACTCCAGACTCAAGATAAATGACAGTAACCCCCCCCCCCAAAAAAAACAACAAAAAAAAAACAAACAAAAAAAAAACAAAAAAACACAAAACAAAAACAAAAAAAACATCCTAAGTTTAGAAAAAGTCATAACTTCAGCTTCCTGATAGAAAAAAGTGAGGAAAAAAAAAAAAAACTATTTTATTCATTTAATTTATACTAATAAATATCAGAGTTTATTTTTATTATTATAAATGAAACATTCTCTCTCAATACTTATTTTTTCAATTATTATTCATTTTATTACTATAAATTAAATGTAAATATTACATGTTTCATTTTCTTCACTTTTTCTCCAAGCCAGAAGTCAGTTATGACTTCTTTCCTATGACCCCCCCCCCCCGCCACATATGACAGGATAAAAATGGCTACAAACACTGATTAAATGACAATTTGAATAAAGGTAACAGAGATTTGGGTCGAGGTGAAAGTAGGTAAAATAAAAAAAATGACATACCTTTTCTCTTTCTAAGGCAGCTTTTTCAACAATCTCTTCATGTTTTAGCTTCAGCTGGTTGATAATTTCCTGCTCTCGGTGAAGTTCGCTCATTTCGGTCTGATGTTCACCATCCAATAAAGCTTGCTCCATTTCCAGCTAGTAGAAGAAAACAATTATAATCAATAGAGGCAGGTGAGAAAGAGAAAAAATATCACTTCAGAGACATGCTCCATATAATTTACCTTAATATTCCATTTATTTATTTTTTTTTTTAATAAAAAATGTGCTTCATGTTGCCATGTAAAGAAATACCAATTTAAATTGCAATATTTATCCAATACAAATGAAGACAGGTATCGCAAACAAAAACAGGAAAAAATTAGGTGTATTGCAAAATATGCAGATCTTTTTATCTCAAAACAATATATGTGACCATAAAAATTTAAAAGAATTAAAAGACAGTTAACTCAAAACATTAAATACTTTAAATAAATACATAGATAAATAATAGAATAAAATAAATAGAAAGAAATAACAATTACATTAAAAAATAATTCAATTTGTACTCACTTTTGCTTATGAGGAAATAAATTATATCATGTAGCATACTCTATAGTTTACCTTTCCTTACACAGCAGGCTTTAAGAATATTTTAGAATGTTCTCAGTTAAAATTTGTAAACTTAATATTTTCTCTCCACACTACTTTTATAGATGAATAAAAGGTTTGAAATAAAACCCACACCCTGACGAAGTTCCTCAAGGATTGAAACTTGTAAAGAAAAGATTTCCTCTTGGCTTTTCTTTTACTTATATTGTCTTTACACTCACACACTAATATATATATATATATATATATATATATATATATAGTGGACATTGAAGTCAACAAAAACAAGAATCACAAGGGGAATTGAGTCAGGAATTTTGTGGCAAAAAACAATTTTTATTTAGTTTTTCTTTCAGAGAAACTGATTTAAGTTTAAAAGTTCCAAATTGTTACTTAACCCACCAAAAGCCATCAGTTCCCTTGCTTATCTGTTTGTACTACACTTGCTCATTTGAAGGAAATTGTAGTGACAATGTATACATAGCTTCTAATGATGGCATTTTTCATTTTGGTTTTAAATCTTATGGTCTATTGCAGTGTTTCTCAATTGATGCTCCTCAAGACTCTAGGGTTCTGCAAGAGGTCTCTAGGGGTTCCATAAGAAACAGTGGTAAATAGGCCAAAGCATTTTCGAGAAATGGTTTTTGATTTAAATCTTATGGTCTATAGCAGTGTTTCTCAATCGATGCTCCTCAGAAATCTAGGGTTCTGCAAGAGGTCGCTAGGGGTTCCTTAAGAAACAGTAGTAAATAGGCCAAAGCATTTTTTATTTAAATCTTATGATCTATAGCAGTGTTTCTCAACCGGTGTTTCCCCAAATTATAGGGTAACTGAGTGTTTTGTGAGAAAGTGATAAATAGGCTAATGCATTTTGGTGGAATTTTTGTTTAATTTTATATTCATAAAATTACTATACTTGTATATTATGCTTACCAAGTAACCTATGATGAACAATATAAAAGAGATAAATATTAATAATGGTACATAATAATTTTTATGCAGGGGTTCACTGAGACATGAAAACTATTTCAAGGGTTCCACAAGGGTTAAACAGTTGAGAAACACTGGTCTATTCTTATTTCAATATCCTTATCACCTATACTAAAATCCTTGATTATTATAATAAAATATAAAAGAGATAGATATTAATGATATATAATAATTTTTATGCAGGGATTCACTGAGTCATGAAAACTATTTCAAGGGTTCTACAAAGTTGATAGAAGCTGGTCTATAGAATAACAAATGGTAGATTCAGTGTAAAAATTACCAAGCTTAAAAAGATGTGACATAGTGATTGTGAGTTCAATCTCTGAATCAGGCAGTGTGTGCTTGGACTCAGTGGAAATGGATGAGCAATAACTGAGCAGTACTGAATAAAAAATAAGAACTAGATGACATCCCTAGATATGAGCAGTGGAATGAGAACAGCCTACCCTGTAGATTAAATAAAGGGTTCAGTTCAGAATTCCCTGTTGGTTATCACAATCGGTATACACCTGAGGAAGGCTGGAGGGTACAATGGCCGAAACATTGCAATAATAACAACAAAGATGAGGACAATAATCCAAGTAAAAATAGTGTAAATAATGATAACTCCTCATTCTAGAAATTTAGACAGAAAAAAATAAAACCTTTTCCTGATTATGCACAATCATATATTCCTGATAATTTGAGATAGGAACAGGAATACTGTAGCATTGCATTGGCCAATCAATAGAATTGTTGCCCAGGTGGTGCTGCAATCAGCATAATGAAAACGAGGCCTGTTATGTTAGAATTGAGGGAAAGACTATTTCTCTGTAGAGAGTAACATAGCTGCTTTGCCTATTAAACTGATGGCTTTGTCTTTGCAAAAATCTCTGGCAAATTTATAGAAGTCGCATTTGCACTGATCTCAAAAATGAAAACAGCATGCCATGAGATAAAAACAAGTCAAATTCAATTAAATTGGGAAATTAACATTTGAGTAAATCTTTTAAAATAGAAAAAGTAAAAAAAAAAGAAAAAGAGAAAGAAAAGAGAAAAGAGAAAAGAAAAAGAGAAAAGAGAAAAGAGAAAAGAGAAAAGAGAAAAGAAAAAGAGAAAAGAAAAAGAGAAAAGAAAAAGAGAAAAGAAAAAGAGAAAAGAAAAAGAGAAAAGAAAAAGAGAAAAGAGAAAAGAGAAAAGAGAAAAGAAAAAGAGAAAAGAAAAAGAGAAAAGAAAAAGAGAAAAGAGAAAAGAAAAAAGAAAAAGAGAAAAGAAAAAGAGAAAGAAAAGAGAAAAGAGAAAGAAAAGGAGAAAAGAGAAAGAAAAGGAGAAAAGAGAAAGAAAAAAGAGAAAAGAAAAAGAGAAAAGAGAAAGAGAAAAGAGAAAAGAAAAAGAGAAAAGAGAAAGAAAAGAGAAAGAAAAGAGAAAGAAAAGAGAAAGAAAAGAGAAAAGAGAAAGAAAAGAGAAAGAAAAGAGAAAGAAAAGAGAAAGAAAAGAGAAAGAAAAGAGAAAGAAAAGAGAAAGAAAAGAGAAAGAAAAGAGAAAGAAAAGAGAAAGAAAAGAGAAAGCAAAGAGAAAGCAAAGAGAAAGAGAAAGGAAAGAGAAAGGAAAGAGAAAGGAAAGAGAAAGAGAAAGGAAAGAGAAAGAGAAAGGAAAGAGAAAGGAAAGAGAAAGAAAAGAGAAAGAGAAAGAAAAAGAAAAGAGAAAGAGAAAGAAAAAGAAAAAGAAAAGAGAAAGAAAAAGAAAAGAGAAAGAAAAAGAAAAGAGAAAGAAAAAGAAAAGAGAAAGAAAAAGAAAAGAGAAAGAAAAAGAAAAGAGAAAGAAAAAGAAAAGAGAAAGAAAAAGAAAAGAGAAAGAAAAAGAAAAGAGAAAGAAAAGAGAAAGAAAAAGAAAAGAGAAAGAGAAAGAAAGAAAAAAGAAAAAGAAAGAAAAAAGAAAAAGAAAGAAGAAAGAAAAAGAAAAATTATTTCTCTTTTTTTTCCTTTATAAATGCAAGATCAGTATTAATGCTGAAAAATCACAGATTTAGTCTGAATTTCTGGGATAAGGTATCGTTCTTTACATTTGGACTAATGTCTTCATTTTCATTATTGTTGTCACACTATTTCAGCTGTTGTGCCATCCAGCCTTTTCGGGTGCTTCTTGATTTGGGTAAACTTCAGAGAATTTCTAAATGAACCCTTTACATAATCTACTGGGATAGACTGTTCATCTGTTGTCTATGTGTAGGGATATTTCACCTTGCTTCTTTCACTACTGCTCAGTTATTGCTTTTTAACTGAGGCTAAGTCTGTACCACTCAGTGAAGTGGAGCAATGTGTTGGTTCCTGAATTTGATGACACAGAAACTGAATTCGATCCCTGGCCCAAATGTAAATAAAAGATTCAATTTGCACAACAAAGTATAGATCATTTGATTTCCAGATAAAAAAAAACTTTGAGAAATAATTTGAAAAAATAAAATAAATTTGGATAACTTTAATGACATCAGCTCCCAACCAGAGTGGTTATTTGAACCCTGTTCCACCTCTATTTTGTCAGTTAAATATCCTTTCCTCTAAAGCAAGCTCATAAACTATCAAAACTTAAGAGAAGTTAAGGAAACTATGAAAGATCTGTCGATATTTCTGAGATGAGGTATTGTCACTCTTTACAAGATTTACATTGTTTAGACTGTTGTCTTCATCTTTATCATCATATTCACAATGTTTTGGCCATTGTACACTCCGGTCTTCTTCAGGTGATATATATCAGCATTTCGAACTGAACTCTTTATTCAGTCCACTGGGGAAGCTTGTTCTCATTCCACGTGTCATGCCTTTTCTAGATATTTAAGTTAGTTTCAGTTATTTCCCTTTAGTAACTCAACTTTCCAAATTTTGTTCACCTCTGCAATGACCAGGTATTGAACTCACAACTCTTTGGGTCAAGTCATTGGATTACTTCAACCAATACTTTTAAGCTCTCGGCCATGTGTCATTAGGGAAACTGAGATATCCAGAAAAGGCATGGCACATGAAACAAGTACAATCTACCCACCTGGACCAAAAGGGTTTGGTTCTAAATGTCAATGTCTATCATCTGAAGAAGGCTGGAGCATACCAATGGCAGAAACACCATGAATATGGCAATAAAAGTGAGGACAATAGTCTGAACAATATAAATAGTTTAAATACTATGACAGATATAGGAATTCATTTATTAATAAAGTTCAACAAAATATTATTTACACATATGAATGCATTAACTTGTAGGTAGATTATTCACAAAATCTAATTTTCATTTAAGGTATTCCTTTAAGAAAAACATTAAGTTATATTCTTTAAAATGCTGTTTTTTGGATCTAGTGAACAGCTGTCAATAGACCCTTATAATTAGAGTAAAAATGATGTCTTGGAATATGTTGTCAAAATGAGTTTTAATATATACTGATTAGAAACGTTATTCTAACTAGTTGGAGGAGAAGGTTCATAAAGTGATCCTTAAATTATATCAATATTAGACAATCACAAGCTATAAATAAAAAAAGAAAGATCTCTGATACTGACCTCTCTGATGGCCTCATTTTCTTGTGTTTCAATATCCATAATTTGTTTCTTTAAATCTGCAATTCTTAGCAATAAATCCCCTTTGGATCTTTTTAATTTCCCAAGTTGCCGCCATAATTCCGATTCCTGCACAGAAAAAATAAATGGAAATACAATCAAAAGAACAATTTCATTTCCAGTTTTATATTTTTTTAGATTATTAAGCTGTTAAGTTCAATATGCAAGAGATCAACTGTTACAGTATCATTAAACTTTTAAATGGAGGGCAGATTATTGTATATGGATTCCGAATAGATGTTTACACTTCTCTGGCAGAAGGGTTTGAAACAAAATAACTAATTTAAGAGAAGTACTCATTAATAAGAATGTATAAGAAATCATCAACTTGGAGAATTGAAACTAAAATAGAATACAAATTCCAGATATGTTTGTTGATGTCATTTTCATGGAATTATTCTGAGAAAAAGTATTTAATTCCAATCCTATTTATAAAATATCCAATTATCTATACAATTTCATTACTGATACACAAAGAGTGACTGGTTGATTTAAAGTAAACAATCTCCTCTTTCTAAAGGTTTACAGCCATGTCATATTGAAACACCAGTTCTCATATTATCACTGAAGTTAAGCAATGTCAAGCTTGGTTTGGTTTGTTTTACAGCATGTCTTCCTCAATGGGTTATTTAATACTGACAAAATCTTTTATTGCTGGTAATTTTTTTCCAAAATGTATTGCTGATAATATTTTTCTTTTTCAAAAATGTACTGCTGGTGATAATGTATTGCTGGTAATAAATTTTTCCCCCAAAAAATATATTACTGGTATTAAAACTATTTTTATACTTTTATAGTGTTTTGATCCCTTTTAGGGTTAACTATTTGCCCATAGCTGGGACCCTAAGAGGTGCTACCACCCTGTGTCAAGGTGGACCTAGGAACACCAGCAATTAATAGGTGATTCTATGCTCCTCAAAACCTCCCGATCAAAGGCCTTGCTGTTGGAGTTGAGCCTGGTCAGTAACTAGATGGATGATCACTTGAGAATACGAGATACTAAATGCTTGGATGTGTAATGGATAATGGCTCAGAATTGTTAATTGGGGAGCAGAGTTCAAACTCCAGTTGGGTTTGTTATATTCACTTATATGCAAATACCCTTGGGAAAGTTATGAAACCACCTCTTCTCCCCCAGTTATGGGTTAATTAATAAGAATTGTATCACTAAACCATTATCTCAAAAAAAATAAAATTCTTACAATCTAAAAATGTTTTCTGACTTTAAATATCCTTTAAAGGGTTGATAAGCCATAGAAAACAAATCAAACAAATGATTATTGATCTTCCTATATATATATTTTTTTTTTAATGCTATGTCCCTTCCAGACTGGGAATCATGAGTCTCCACAGATTATTTTTCTTTTCTCTAATTTAATTATTTATTATTGTTAACTATGCTCTTCTACCATTCAGATGACTATTATAGAAATTGTTAATGCTAATACTACCAAGGATTGAACTTTTTTAGCTTGGTTAACAAATATTGTTGAATTATACAGTCCTACCTGATAATTAAAAATGAGCCCCATCCTTTTCTATAAAAGCTTCTAATAATTTGTTCAGGGAGTGGGTGGGGGATATGAAAAATTAATTTGCCTCTGGAATTTATGCTGGCCAATTTCAAAATTTAAACAATTATTATTTGTGAACTGCTGTAACTTCTCTACAAGAATGTGAGACTTGAACACTCCTGGTTGAGCCAGGAAAAAGGATACAAGCATTAGAGCAGAGATGCTTGAGAAAGCTCCTCTGAATCTCCTATTGGGGGCACAAAACCAACAAATTATGTACAGGGGCAAAGCCAAAAGTCGTGGGTTGACAGGAATCTCTCCTCTTCACTATTAATCATCTGAAGAGGTCATGGTTTACCCACAACTCACAGCATAACAGTCTCTGCAAGACCACCATGCAAGCATGAAGGCAGATGCAAGCAGGGGCAGCAACACAAGAGCTGGTCATACAACATCTAAGAGTGGACAGACCTGACAATGCTGGAATGCCTGAAAGATCATCTGAGAGGAGGGTGTCTGTTTCTTCTACCCTTAGCCCCCCACCCCAACCAGACAATTGAAGTCATTAAGGAACTGATGATGATGACTTCTTGGGAAAGATAGTGAAGTGGTTACCTGTTGTCGCCTTCAATTTTGAATTCAGAGTAGTTTTCTAAACTGGCTGCCACTGAAGACTATAGAGCCCAGCCTATCCTGCTATTTAACCCATAGCAGGAGGCAGGGGAAAATGAAGTTCATACTTCTATCAAAGAAAGAATTCAAAGCAAATGTAGCAATTGGTTTGAAGTTTTGAACTTAGCTTATCAATTCTGCTTTCTATTCCGAGAGTTTTACTAATTGTACATCCCACTTATCCTCTGATTACTCTATTTGATGTCATACATTTAATATTGTACTATTACAGAGTAAGGATAGAGAGAAGTCAGGTTTGTTTATGCATCCAGGTAAATACTAGTCTAACAAGTCTTCATTTTTCCCAACCTGTGTCCCCATTGGGCACAAACTTCTTTTGTTATTGACCCCTCCCAACTGTTTAATTTAGAATATTATACTGAATTCATCTTTCCTAGCAAGATAACACTTAGGAATTAGTGCAAAAATAATTTTAATATTGTTTTTATTTCTATTATAAATGCCAAAGATTAACAATAAAGAAAAGCAAAGTGCTATTTGATGGCTTATCTGAATGTTTTCAATTCAATGGTTGACTTTGGTGCTTATAGACTAAGGCTCCTACTCTAGGTTCCATGCTTCTTAGAAGTAATTGTAGATCTTGTTTTGTAATTTGCAGGTGGTTTCTTTGTTTAATGAAAAAAAGCTGTGTAACAATGTTGAAAACCATGTTCAGCCATATTGGAAGTTGGAAAAGCAATGAAGAAAAATTCGACAGCTTCACACAGCTTTTGATACCTTACAGAAATTACCTTTTGTAGCCAATATTGAATGATTTTCAAAAATTTGAAAGAAAAAAAAAATGGTTAAATGTTCACTGCCCACCAAATGAAATAAAAACTCACAGTGCCCTCTTTCAACATAACAGAGCCCTGAAGGTGCTAGCGCCCACATTGGGAAACACTGAAACAAATACCAAGAATGAGGAAATATTTTATGAGCTTTTTTTTCTTAATCAAATATTTATTATAAAAAAAGAAAAACTATCATGACAAAATTTGCAGAAAAATTAATATAAAATTACTTTATATATAATTTCTTTTTTTTTTTCACATTGAATATATAAATGTATCACCCCACTTTCAGAAAAAAAATGCTTAGAAGGCAATGCTGACAGATTTAAACTTAATCTCTAGCACAGAGCATTCTAAAGTACTATGTCACAATGTAAAGTGAATATATAAAAGAAAAATCGAGAAGTATAAACAGACAATTGATGCTATCTCCTGACGAGTGAATGGAATAATTCTTGGAGAGTCTGCCTATGAAACTCTAGAACTGGGTGTTGAAGGTAACATCAATCAGCTAAGTGACAAACTTTTTACTTGTATTATATATATATATATATATATGTAGTGTTGAATGTTAAAGACAACATAGTCTTACATATTTTCTTTTGAATTTTCTCATATTCTCTAATGAGACTTTTTATTTGAAAAAATAAAAAAAAAAATAAAAAAATAAAAAAAAAATTTTTGACTAAAATATTGACCCTGAAGATGAACAATGATGTTCGAAAGCGCTAGGTCATCGTATGGAAAATACATATTTCTGAACTATTTTCAAATAAAAAGTCTCATTAGAGAATATGAGAAAATTCAAAAGAAAATATGTAAGACTATGTTGTCTTTAACATTCAACACTACATGTTTGAAAGAAAAGTTGCTGCCAAATTACACATATATATATATATATATATTACTTATTGCAAACATTGACAATGTGAATTACATTTTGCACCCTACACATGCAAAGGAATTAATAAAGAAAATGTGCTTTCCAGAAGGTGCTTGAATCTGTTTCACCCCACCATGCTGAGGAAACCACCATTTGATCCAGCATACTTTAGATCAATCAGTCAGAGCATCACTGACCAGCAAAATTCAATTACCCTTTTTAAAGAATACACATCTTCTCGTTCAGATCTCGAAAGCCCATATCTGCTATATTTCATATCAGAGACATAAAGCAATTTCTAATAGTTTTTTTTTTTTTAATTTTTAAGCCAAAATTATTTCTAATTCCTTCAAACATTGGTATCTTAGTAGATACCAATGTTTGAATAGACACCCAGAACACATTTTCTTTATTTAGGTCGCTTGAATACATAGAACAGTAGATTATATGTTTGACTTGGCTAACAAAACTTGACAGATATATTGCATAATATTTTTGAAAAAATATGCCTCTGGTGCCCCCAAAATTGGAAACCTCTGTTCCAGCCTCTTAGAGGTAAGCAAATCTTAAGTATAGCCTTCTAAAATTGGATTAACAAAAAATCAAGTCTGTACTCCTGTTATAATCAAATTACTAATTCTTCCTGGATACATTTGTTGTTAATCATTCATAGCAGAGAACAAAAAATGTTTATTACTTCAATTCATAATCCAACAAAGACACTTGTATAACTTGGTTACAAAATTGTCTTATGGTTTGTGCTGAAATGTGCAGAAACACACAAAGAATTCATTGCCCTCAAGTCAGGTAAAATTCTTTTCAGTATTGTGTATTTAACTCTTTGCATTTCATTCTGTTTGCCTTAAGGTTTATTGTTTAAGATGGTAAATTGTTACTTTCCGTCTTTATTATTTCAAAAGCTTAGAATTGATTGTTTTATAAAGTAATTGGTTATTGAAGTAACTTGATTTGGTTTGTTCAAGCAAATTCTTCTAGTGTTTCCATGACAACAGACCACGTAGCACAGACCACAATACTTATTCCCATAACTTGATTGATTTTTGTTGCTTCTTTTAAAAATCTCAACACAAGACATTAAATGCATTCACATTAGTATGAACAATGCCTACATCCCTATCAGCCATGTTCTTTCAAAAAAGGGGTGATCATGGCTCTCCATGGTTTCCTGTCGTTTTTTTTTTTTTTGTTCTCGGTAATACTTACTACATTATGATATTTCTGTTTTTGTGGTAATGATGAGAAAAATATTCAATTGGATTGACATTTTGCATTTTTTTCATCAAAACAGAAAGTAAAAGCAAATAATTAAGGGGTTTTTGTCAAAATAAAAAAAAAATATGAAAAAAAACTATAAAAATAATCTCACTTTTTACTTAACCAAATTGTTAATTTAAATTTTTAACAATGAATTCGCTAGAAAAAAAAATTAACTTATAGAATGAAAATCAAGTGAATAACGAACACTTTTTTTATGTTAAGCATTTAAAGCTTACCTTGTATAACTCAATGGTTGATTTTAGTTATTGAAAATTGTGATAAATTTACTGATCATACATTTTTAATTTGGGAGGAAAAGTAAAATTCAGGACTCAAAACTGGAAAATTTATACTCAATTACAACTTTTTTTTTTTTTTTTTTTTTTTTTAATTAAAAAACAAAATTTAAGTATTTAAAACCAGCGAGAGTGGTTTAAAATAAAATAAAATAATTTATTTTTAGACATGTGATTTGTAATTTATAACCTTACAACTGATAACGAAGAATTACAATTATGCAGAAGGCCATTATGAAATACCAAACTGTTCAAATGAATTAGACAATTTTAATCAACTAGATTTATGGATTAATCACAAATCTAGTTCGGCAACAAAAACCATTTTTTTGTGTTAATAACAGAAATATTAATGGCAAGCATAACAGGAAAAAAAGGGAAATAATTTAAACTTCTTACGCAGTTTTCTCCCCTTGAGCACTTCTCTACCATAAAATACCAAGAAGGCTTAAATTTTTAATAATCACTGCTGAAGTTAGAGTAATTAATCCAGGATTGGAAATTTGAATTTATGGTCGAACTCTTCACAAAAAATACATGAACATCTTTATATTAAATGCAGGCATTAAAAAACGTGAGCAAAAAGCAAAAATATCTTTCTGTATTATTTTGGAAATTGGAGAGATTTATTATGCATTTTTGATTTGTATTTTTTTTTCATCTAAATTTCTTTTTTACTAAATTTTCACCCAATAAAAGGCCTATGAGCCACTCAAAGTAGACGGCTATTGAATGTGATTGTTGTTAGGGCATAAAAGGAGGAAGGAACGGTTCATATTATGAGAATATGTAGGATAGATAAGAGTTGACCCTAGACTTGAAGAGGTTAAGTTTGAAGCATCTTCTCAGGAGTTTGTTCCACAAAGTAACAGTTCTGGGGAAATAGCTGTCTGAGTAAAAATTCCTCCTTACTAATGGAATGCAAATGGAATGTGGATGAGTTGACACCAGTGGCAAGGCTGTGAAGATCTGAACTGGTGGCACTAAGAAATGTAGTCAATCTGAACATTTGTTATCGAAATAGTGATAGAGTAGCGAGAAATTAGTAACATTTGACTGTTAGAAAGGGGTTATAGATTTGAGAATAATTCATCACCTACAAGGCCATGTCAATGCTTTTGAACTCTGTTAAGAATGGAAAGTGAGTACTGGGCAGAAATGGCAGTAATACACCTTTTTGGGGTCTGATTTGACTCTTGTAAAGATAGAGCATAGCAGGAGGAGCCAGGTACTTTCTGGAGTGCTACAAGGAACTGAACACTTTTCCAGCATCTGCTTTTCACCATAAATACTCAAATTATTCTCCAACAATTAGTAAACAGCACAGAAAGAATAAAGAATAAATGATCAACAAGACTTAAACTCACTACCAGAGTTCAATTCTTAGCAAGAGCTCAACTGTGTAGAATGACAGTCTGAGTAATTCTTATGAAAAGAACTAAAATGAAACCAAATATGAAAAAAATATTTGCTTAGGTTTCTTCATCTAATAAAAAATAATTAAAACAACAAGGAATAAAATAAAAATTATGTTGTAATGTATGGCAAGACTAGGTTGAGCAACTACAGGTATAATAGGCCGAGAGGTGGGGGAAGGGATGGGAAGTAACAAAAATAACAGTGCCTTGGAAACCACAGCAACTTAGGAACATAATGCCTATGGGAGTGACTTCACAAGACACTGTGTCTTACTGACTGCTGGTTTTCCTGTTGTTTTTATTGGCATGAAGCATCATACAAAGATCTGGACTGTGACCAGTTGTAGAGAGGCCCATATCTAGACATGCCAAGCTGTTCTGCTGCTAACAGGAAAAACCTGGATGTAACTGGTGTTGAAAAACATTTTCACATGCAATCTGGGGCCTTTATTATTCTTCTTCTATGTGGCATGTCTCTTCAGTAGGCGAGTCATCATTGCTCAATACTACTTCCTAATTTTGTAGCCCAGAGTAATTTTTTTTGTTATATTTCCAAATTCCTGTTCTACCAACCATTTACACAAGCATGTTAGGAAAGTTATGTGCTGCTTCCCTCTGTCCCTCTAGCTTTCTCTATATCCTGTGAGCATTAAGTTTTCAAAGCCCTCTTTCCTCATTCTGTGCCCCAGAAATTTCAACTCCATCTTTCTGATGCTATGTATTAGTACCCTTTTGTCGAGAGATCCTCGTCAATGGCACCAATTGATATAAGATACGATTTGTGAAATTTACAACCTTTATAAAACTGTAGATATCTGGGACATCTACATGATGATCTGATGTGTGTTAACCTCATGAAGAGAATAAAATACAAGCAAATTGCAGGCACATTCAGGCCCTCCTTTGGACTCTTATTGTGTGAAACTTTTGGGCGTATATGGGCACTTCTGGCTTTAAAGGGTTAACAAAACAACAAAGTGGGAAAAGCAGATGTGTTATTAATGAAAATTTGCACAAAGAATTTAGGGAACGTACGAGAAACAGCCCAAATGAAAAATATATCATCTAAAATACTCAAAAACTTATATTTTTATCTTAAATGAACTTAATGGTTGTTCAATTTTGACTTTAGATATTAAAACATATTGGCAATATTAGTCGATAATTATATTCGAGTCTTTAATCTTTTTAAACTGACTAATTATTTATTGGTCTACCGACCTGAACATTTAACCCACTTAGTACATATATAAAATATGCTAGTTCGAACAATATTTCAATAGAATACTTTCCTTTGTAAAAATATGCGAGTGTATGTGTAAAACACACAAAAGATCTTTTTTGCATTCAAAACTTTGCCTTTTTCTTTTATCAAATTTATCACTGAAATGACTCTTCAGTTAATTTATTCATTCACTTATTCTTTTATCTTGAAAGAGATTTATTGGATAACACTGAAATACATTATAGTATAAAAAGAAATGGTAAGTTCAATCTAAGGGAAACAATATTGGCAATATTATTTTAAAACTAAGATAAATATTTTATGAGTATACTAATTTGTCATTGAATTAAAGTTTTCAATTAGTGAAAAAACATTTTTCGTATGTTTGAATTAAAGAAAAACAAACACTGCAGTCAATATTTACAATTTTGTGTGATTTTCTTGCATCTAATGAAAATTTTAAAGAAAAACCATTATAGACCCAAACAACCACAAGGTCAGCACAAGGTCAGAAGCATTTTCACTCAAAAATTTACACCAGAAACCCAAGGAGTCAAAAAAAAAAAAAAAAAAAATGTAAAGTAAATCAATGTTAAAAAAAATTCTTTATTTTGTAAAAAAAAAAAAACATTTGTTTGAAAATGATTTGACATGATTACAGTAAATATATATATATATATATATATATATATATATATATATATATATATATATACACACACATTAAAAATTACATTACAATAAAGAACTTTTTAAAGTCTCTGTTTATAATTTGATATTGTTGAGAATTCTGAACAAAGACTTCATTTTGACTAATAAATTAGTTTGTTTTCAGTTGCTGGCAACCTTAGTGCTGAACTGAAGTTGGTCTTCACATAAAGAAAAATGTTAAGTTCTTGAAAAATGGAACAGAAATTAGTATCTAAAAAATATTTCAAACAACAGAACGTGGCTGTTTCATATCATCTATAACTCTGAAAAACATTCCAAATACTCATTAGACAATGGAACTCTTTAAAAAAAAAAAGAAAAAGAACAGAAAAGTTGGTCATTGATATATTAACTAGGTTAATCAATTTCAACTGATTAAAAACTGCATTTATAATATCCCATGCATGTGCATAAAGATACCAAGAGATATCAGAAATTCCTAGCAGTCATTGTATACCTGTTATAAGTGAAAACAACCTGACCTAGTTAGTGTATTCATGACCATCTTTTCTGTGGCATACTTTTATTTTAACAGAATATACATCTAATGCAGGTTAAAGGATAAATTAAAAGGTAGTCAAATATACAAATAATATTTAGAATAACTTTTAAAATATTTAAATAGTGGTAATAGAAATGTGTTTTCACATACACACTTTTCCATGACTGTTTAGAGCTTAAAGACTGATGATATTTTTTGGATAATTAACAAACAGCAAAAATGTTATTTATTGATTAATCGATTTGTTTGTTTTTTTTACAGCTTTATCAAACTTTTGCAGGTTATTTAATGCCAGAATATATTTTTAAATTGTAAGAATTTTTTTTTTTTGAGATAATGGTTCAGAGATACAAGACTTACTAATTAACCCATAGCGTGAGGTAGAAGAGGTGGATACATACCTACAAGGGTATTTGCATGTAAGTGAATATAATGAACCTAATGGGAATTGGAACTTGATTAACAATTTTGATCTGTTATCCATTACATCACATATCCAAGCTTACAGCAGCTGCTATTCCCAAGTGGTCAGCCATCTAGTTAGTGACCAGGCTCAATGTTGCTTAACTTTTCGGTGATCATACGGTAAGTGATGTTTCAATGTAATGTGGTCATAAGCCCAACAAAAATGTTAATTATCATCTTTTGGTGCTAAATGTGTCAATTAATAAAGATTTATAGCAAAAGATCGATAATTCAATTGTTATCATTAAGTAGAAGACTTGTAGCTAATTTGAACAGGAATTTATCTTTAAACTAAAATCAGTCAACCTGTACAAAAAAAGCCAATCATTAACAGGAGGAAAGTTGTTGGTTCATTTTGCTTAGCAGCATATAAACTTCAATGGGTTATTTAATGCTGAAATTTAAATATTTTGTACGTAATTTATGCTTTCAACTACATAATTTGATACTTTCAGGGTAAAGGTATATTTTTTTTAGACATATAGTTTGTAGATGATAAAATTGGTAATTTTACTATAAAAAAAGTATGTTTATATTTTTTTTAGTATTGCATTGTCATTTTGCTATAAAAATGTACTGTTAATTTTTGTTTGGAGGTTCACTGTTTGCTCATAACAGGTGCTACCACCCTGGGTCAGGGTGTACCCGGGAACAATATCAATTAAAAGTTACTTTCATACTCGTCAAAGCCTCCTGATCAGAGGTGATGTTGCTGGATGTAGTTTATAGTCATGCCCAGGACTAGCGATTCAGAGTTTGTCCGCAATCCTCAAAATCGCCAATCAGAGGCCTTGCTGCGAGTTGTAGTTCATAGTCATACCCAGGACTAGCAATTAAGAGGTGATTTCACACTCCTCAAAACCTCCAATCTCTTGATCAGAGGCTTTTCTGCCACATGCAGTTTATTGTCATGCCCAGGACAACAGTAGAAAAAGACCATAGTGCAGTGCAAGGTGCCAATTAAAAGATAACATGTGACTTGAATTTTCATTACTTACCATTTTATTTAATCTATCAGTAACTCCTGCCCAGCCCATGGAGAAAACCCTGCCCTAATTACACACGGACTCTATATTCTCCTGTGACATCCTAGAGAGAGACTGCTTAATCATCTCCTGGGTGCATGTTTACATAACCGTCTGTCATACATTCTTACCATACTTGCTATACAGGATGCAGGTGTGAGATCTCATACTTCTGCATTTTGTGTCCAAGATCAACTCCAGATCCACCCTGCACCTGGCTTCCTTTAGTGTCTATTCCAGCATAATATTAGATAGAAAACTACCGTCACTCTCTCTCCAAAACAAGAATACCTATTAAACTTTATATGAAATAAGGAGGTAAATTAATTAGTAATATTTATTCACTCACTTGAATTTTTTGAAAAATATGCAAAGACAGAGACTGCATGACATACTTCCTCTGCAGAGTCAGCATGTCCTATCCCTGACTGAGGGAGGAAACCTAATTGGGGACCCTGGGCAGTGTTTCATGATTCTCACTATCTTATCAACATTTCTTTTCTTTTTTCTACCTTCATTGATATACGTTACAAATTAAACTAAGCACAACTGACTATTAAAGGACGAAAAGCTTTGCGGATTTTTACATCATTCTGGGTTCTTTTTCATTTTATTTGTTCATATCAATGAATTTTTCTCATGCTAAGTCTCAAAAAAAAAAAAAACATTATATAAAATTCACTATTTTTTATTCATAATATTGAATATGTTAAAATTCTTCAACTTTTTAACAAGAAAAATATCAAGGTGATGTTAAAAATTGCCACAAAACATTATTTTAATTAAGATAGAACAACCTAATATGCCATGTCTCTAATTTTTATTTAGATACATTGTATTTATTTTCAATTTTCTAGCTGAATTGCTCCCCTATACTGCATAGGATCCATTATTGTACATAATCAAGTTACAATAAAATATGCATTTTATATGAATACTACCTTATGAAAATTGAGCTGTACTAGCATAGTAGGCCCAATATTATAGATTCAGGGGGTGCATGAGACCTTTTGCTATTGCATTTAAAATCATTAACATATCAAATGAAAATATTGATATAATTATTGAATAATTAATAAATTAATATTTTTAGTAAACTAGAAATAAGGTATGCTCAACATAGTTGCAGTATAAACCACAGGTTGGCTCTGTGGGTGTTGAAAAAACTCAAATGGGCCTGAGCAGATGAACATGCTCAAAAACGTGCAGCCATGCTGAAGATGAGAAATCATACTGATTTGCAATGTGCCTTCAAATCCAAACAGCTCTGATGATAATATTGTTAGTGTAATACCTACCAATATTGTGCAATATTACTTTTAAACTGTATTATGTATTTAGTGAATACCAAGTGACTATATGATTAACCTTGGATATTTTAGGTTTTAAATTGACATTGTTCCACCTAAAATTTCCACCAAAGAGAAAACTCAGTTGACCAATTAAACAAAAAATCTTTGTGCTCATCAAAATGATAAGTCTTCTAAAAACTTTGACTAAACAGAAAGAAAATTCACATTAAAATAAAGGTTAGAATGTTATCGGTTAATTTGCTTAAATGATACAACGTACTTTAGATCACAACTCTTGAAGACAAAGTTGTTTCCTTTGCATAGTTAGATAATCAATT
Source organism: Acanthosepion esculentum (assembly GCA_964036315.1). Taxonomy (NCBI): domain Eukaryota; kingdom Metazoa; phylum Mollusca; class Cephalopoda; order Sepiida; family Sepiidae; genus Acanthosepion; species Acanthosepion esculentum. The sequence continues at coordinate 52,777,479 of OZ038491.1, read as the reverse complement.
ATAAGCAATGCATATTTGTGTATGCGTTGCACATACAATCTGAACAATAGGATAAAAAATGTTCTTGACAGCATGATGAACTAAAGTAATTCACCCTCTTATCTGGGTGTTCGAGGGGGGCGGGCGTATATTCCAATACTATTGAAACTGTGGATTACTAAAACCCAATATACATGATGTCTATTCCTCTATGTGCATACATATGATAAAGTTTAATTTTTAAATTATGCATAAAATGTATAATGTAATGTAACATCAAGTGTGATTAAGTATTCCCCCTCCCACTGGTGCTCACTCTATACAAGGCTCAAGAGCCACTCAAAGTAGAGGGTTACCGAAGAATGTATGAGTGATAAAAGCAAGGCGTAAGAAGTGCAGTTTATGAGGATATGTGGGAAAGATAACCATTCACCCTAGAGATGAAGAAATTAAGATTGTAGTGGTTGGGAAATCATTCTCACAGGATGTCTCCATGGCTGTCTTCAGGTCAATATTACCAAAATTGCAATGTCTCTTACTGATAATCAGATCAGCCAAATTTGTCAATAGAAAGGTTGTTTTTTTTTTCATTTTCTTTTTTTGGAGTATTAAAATATCACAATATGGTCTGTATTGGCTACCTTTATTGTTACCAACAGGGAATTTTGCTGAGAACTTGTCAATGACACAGAGGGAGAGGTGAGAGAGACTTCCCAATTCTAGCCATTTCAGATTTGCATTCTCAGTACCAAATGAAAATTCCCACCGAAAAAATTTTGGAGGGAGAAAATCCTTTTTCACCAGGAAATCTTGACTTCTTGTTAAATGCTGATTCTTCAATTCCTGGACCAATGAAAAGCCCTCACCAGATGATTCTTTTTTCACGAAACTTGTCACCATGAAGTGACCCAATGAAATATATATTTCAGAAATATGCTTCCAACAACTCGTTGGCTATTATAAAATCTTTATTTTTTTCCTGAACCTTAGATTATTCTCTACAATTTTACATACAAATAGAACAATTTTAACAATAGACTCGTCTAGAAGTTACATGATAGAGGATTCATTCATATTGTAAGTTTTAAATGACTTTTTTCTTACTGAGAAGGAAATGACTAATATTATTGTTTTGTTTGTTTTACAGCCAAAATTTAATGTTTGTTCTTCCATAAAGCCTTGTATTTAAACAGGCGATTTAAAAAAAAAATAGTAAAACTGCTGTTATTTTCCTTTTAATTTTATTTTTAAATTAAAATTGCTGCAGTTTGTCAATAATATAGGTATAAAAAAATGTCTTAACAATGATTCACTTAACAAGAGTTTAACTGCACCTGAGGAAAATCTTTATAATCGATAAAGACAATATTAATAAAAGAAATGATAAAAGGAAAACTGTTTAAAACTTTTTTCACAATAAATTTCTACATTTTCCTTTGAATATTTTCAAGGAATGAACCACATCAGCATCAAAGGTTTTGATTGTTTTACGGCATATCAACTGATTAGGTCATTTAATACTGAAATTCAATGTTTTTCCTACATAAAGCCTTGTATTTAAAAAGTCAAATTTTTTTAAATACTAAGACTGCTGTTAGTTATAGTTATATTTCTGAGATCATTTTAATTTTCCTTAGAAAATGGAATATTTAAAGTGGATCAGTATTCTGAAAATTTCTTTTTGTTATTTAACAGGATTTTAATCAGATTGAATTAAGATTGCTGCAGTTTGTCAGTATGTGTTTTATGGGTAACTGCTCTTGGCATGCCACACATCCCGGAGGATCTTCCTTTATAAGATATGCTAATATTATTATTATTATCACCTTTCCATTCAAAATAAGGACTTTAAGATTCACTTTGGTGGCATATATAAATTTCCAGCATCACTACTATTGTGCTTTCAGACCAATATTAAGGAAAAATGATGAATTGTCTCTTCTTGAGATTAATTACAGGTAAGTGAAATCGCAAAATGGGAAACTGAGTACGGCGAGACCTCTGTATTCTAAAGTTTGGTTTGGTTTATGGCATATCACTCTCAATAGGTTATTTAATGCTGACAAAACTTTTATGGCTGGTAATTTTTTTTTTCAAAAATGTATAGCTAGTAATTTTTTTTCCTTCAAAAATCTATTTCTAGTAAGATTTTTCCTTCAAAAATATATCACTGGTAATATTTTTTTTCAAAAATGTATTGCTAGTAATTTTTTTTTTTTTTCAGAAATGTATTGCAGGTAATAATTTTTTCTTCAAAAATTTATTGCTGGTAATAATTTTTTTTTTTTACAAAGTATTTTTAGTATTAAAACCTATTTTTACACTTACATAGTGTTTTGACCCCAGTTTTGGGGGTTAACTATTTGCCCATAGCTGGGACCCTAACAGTTGCTACTACCTCAGATCAGGGTTGACCCGGGAAAACCAGCAATTAGGAGGTGGTCCCAAAACCTAATCAGAGGCCTTGCTGTTGGACATAGTTTATCATCTTACCCAGGATGCAGATGTAGTTTATCGTTATACCCAGGACAGTCCTAAAGTTAAAAAATAGAATCTGTTAAAGCAAAATAAGTGTTGCTTCCTCAGTAGACAAAAAAAAAAAATAAGCCACGCACCAATTTTGTTTAGAATGTTCAAGACAAAGAACGGCAGCAAGAGAATAATATTAAAAGACTGAATATGAAGAAGAAGAACATGCCCTTATGAAACACCATGCAGAACCAGATTTATTTTGGGGTTGGGTGGGGTAGTCATGCTTTGACACAAAAAAAAAAAAAAAATCAGTCAAAATATCTGAAATGTCCTTGATCACCAAAGGAAGGTCATTTCAAGATTCAAAATATACAGCAGCCAAAGCATGTCAAAAGAAACTGTCCAGAATAAAACCAAAGGTTCCAGACATTCCATGTCAACTCACCCAGTTTTTTAATATTCTTTTTGTTGACCGTTTCCAATTACTCTGAAAAAAGGTGGCGTGAAAAATTCAAATTACAGTGAGAGAAAGATAGACAGGATACAAAGCAGGCCACTTCAGTGTGGCCAATGCCAGTCCCATTGTCAAGATTGGCACACTTACAGTTACCTTGGATGTTCAAACCTTTAAGTATGCTTTTCTTAGAGTTACCATTAGAACCTGCTATACAAGATTACTTATGCTTCATTTTAGTAAAAGAAACTAAATTTATTAACAATGACATTAGTGTAGATCCTTCACAATGTCTTGGTATTTATTTTCATTTATTAATTTTATTTTATTTTTTAAAAACACAACAGTTCAATTAGTACTATCCTTAGTAAGGTTATAAATTCCAAATGAGAGATATTTTAACAAAAATGATAAAAACACCACAAATTGTGTTATGCTACAATGATTTGGCTTGACAATTAATTACCAGGCCCACAGTCCTGTAGGTAGATTTGGTTTGGTTTGGTTTGTTTTACAGCATATCAACCATAATGGGTTATTTAATGCCGACAATTTTTACTGGTGGTAATTTTTTTTCTTCCAAAAATGAATTGCTACTAATATTTTTTCCCTCCAAAAATTTATTTCTGGTAATATTTTTTTCTTCATAATGTATTGCTGGCAAAATTTTTAAAAAAATGTATAGCTGGTAATCTTTCTTTTTCTTTTAAAAATGTATAGTTTGCTTTGTTTTGTGGCATTTCCACCTCAGTGGGTTATTTAATACTGACAAGATTTTTAATGCTGGTAATATTTTTTTCTCTCAAAAAATGTATTGCTGGTAAAAAATTTTTTACCAGCAATACATTTTTTTTTTTTTTTAAATGTATAGCTGATAATTATTTTCAAAAATGTATTGCTGGTAATAATTTTTCTTCAAAAATTTATTGCTGGTAATAATTTTTTACAAAGTATTTCTGGAATTAAAACCTATTTTTACACTTTCATAGTGTTTTAACCCCAGTTTCAGGGTTAACTATTTACCTATAGCTGTGACTTTAACAGGTGCTACCACCCCAGGTCAGGGTGGAGCTGGGAACACTAAAAATTAAGAGGTGGTTCCACGCTCCTCAAAACCCTCTAATCAAAGGGCTTGCTGTTGGATGTAGTTTATCGTCATACCCAGGATGACCTGTAGGTAGGCAATGATGTGAATAAAAAAGTTGACTAAATGAAATAAGCCTATTTGACTAAAACAGTTTTGCAATTTAATCACAATATTTTGACAAATATACCTCAAGCCCCATTGAACATCATAGCTGAACCAATGTTACTACTTTATCTACTGTTAATTGTAATTAGGTTGAATATAATAGTTTATTGAAGGTGGGTGTAGCACAAAAATAAACAAGGCTATCTAATTTAAATTATCATTTTTGTTTTTCTTAGATTTTCTTTGCCACAGTAATAATACTGGATATGTGTTGTTGCCATTTAATCAACTGTTTTATTCAAGTCATCATCTTCCTCCAGGACAGTGAACCTGGTATATAGCAGTCAAGCTGAATAAGCACTGAGATAAATGACTCTCATATAACTGCAAGTAATTTTAATTAAAAAAAAATATTATACCTAGTGTTAATCTTGAGACAAGCCAATTAAAACATGGATGCAGTCAAACAGGAGTCTCTTGGATCCCAGAAGAATATTGGTTGATTTTTTTTTTTTTTATGACTTATCAACCCTTTGTGATTTATTGAAAGCCAAAACCTATTTTGTTTTGTTTTGGTTTGTTTTAAGGCATATCAACTTCAATAGGTTATTTAATGTCGACAACATTTTCATAGCTGGTAATATTTTTTTTTCTTGTTTTCAAAATGTATTTCTGGTAATTTTTTTGTCAAAAAAATCTATTTCTGGTAATATTTTTCTTCAAAAATGTATTGCTGGTAATGATTTTTTTTTTTACAAACTATTTCTGGTATTAAAATGTATCTTTTCACTTTCATAGTGTTTTGACCCCAGTTTGTGGGACGTGTTAACTATTTGCCCATAACTGGGAACCGTAACAGGTGCTACCACTCTGGGTTAGGGTGGACCTGGGAACGCTAGCAATTAAGAGGTGTATCTCCTTGTAAAGGCAAACCAGCTAAATCTACCTCATTTATAAGAGAGTACCTAATGCAGCAAGTAGGTTAGTCCACTTTGCTGGAATGGACCTGCCCAACACATTTGCATGAGTGGACTCTATTCACCCATATATCTCTCCATTAAATGACTCCGGGCTACTTTTCAGCTTGAAGCAACTACACCAGTCTACTTGTGTATCAGTTTGTTTGTTTGTTTGGGGTTTTATGGCATATCAACCACCATGGGTTATTTAATGCCTTGTGTATCAGACCACTTGCAAGCTAACCAATATTCTACTGAGGTGGCTCCATGCTCCTCAAAACCTCCTGATCAGAGACCTTGCTGTTGGACATAGTTTATTGTTTTACCTAGGATGCAGATGTAGTTTATCGTCATACCCAGGACAGCCTATTTTGGATTGTAAAAATAATTCTTTTTGTTACAAGGGAATATAGCATTCACAATTTTTTTGAGAATAACAATGATTTTTCCAGTTGCATCATCCACCGCAAGGAAAGTTGGTTCCCTGTGCCGAGCCAGGAAATTTTTCTCCCCGGAATCGATCCTCCAAGTCTATAAATCGACCATTCGCCCTTGCATGGACTATTGCTGCCATATATGGTGTGGGGCCCCTACTGTTTGCCTCAGGGTTCTTGATAAGATCCAGAGACGGATAGGCAACATGATTGGCCCTGATCTGTCATCTCGTCTGCAGTCGCTCTCTCACAGACGCGATGTTGCCACGCTCTTCCTTTTTTACAAGTACTTTCATGGTAATTGCTCCGAGGAGCTGCTTTCGCTTGTCCCTAGGCCTCGTGAATTTAAACGTCCCACGAAGCTGGCATCCCGCTCCCACCCCTACACCATGGAAACTGTTAGATGTAGACGTCTCTTCTACTCCAATAGCTTCATGTCTCGCACATCTTGCCTATGGAACTCCCTTCCCTATTACTGTTTCCCTGACAAATACAATCTCCAACAGTTTAAGTGTAGCGTCAATCGACATCTCCAGTTGCCTTGATCTATCCACTTCCCTTCTCCACATCCTCTCATTTTTCATTCCTATCTGCTCTCACTCCAAATCTTCTGTAACCCCCTTGCCTTGATCGACCCACTGTCTTTCTCCACATCCTCTCCTTTACCACTCCTATCTGCTCTTCCTCCAAGCCTTCTTTAACCCCTTGCGTGATAGTGGCCTCCAGCCTTGCTTGGGGTGATACGCTTAAAAAAAAAAAGAAAAAAAAAGAAAAAAAAGAGATACAAGTCCTACTATTTAAATCATAGCCAGAATGTGTGTGTCTGGGTTTTATCTCACTCTTTGTGTCTGTAGTATTGCTCAATTCAAACCCTATGCTAGATGTTTCCCCTTTTCTGCTTAAGACTGCAATTCCTCTCCCAGGGTCCATGGGCCTACTGTTAAATTGTATATAAAATGTTTATTTTTCCTTAAGAAAGAACAGAGGCATGTTTGAAAATTCCAACTAGTAACATCTTTCTCCTCATGCTTATATTGTTGATTGGCCCAATAACCATCATTAAAGCATATAATTATCAATATGTATTTATTTATATATTCCCTATCACATCTGTAGTGAGAAGGTTGTGATGACATCGATATAGAATCATTGAAGTGGAACTTAACCAAAGCTTGGAATGAAATTCCTCTTGACACTATCCACAAAGCTACTGTCTCCTGGTTACCACGCTTAAAAAATCTGTGTTGAACATTCAGGCAAACATTTTGAACATCTACAATGATTGTTGTTTGTGCATGAATCATGACAGCTAAATAAATTTCTTTCTGAATTTACTGCTTTTTTTATTGGGCACTCTGTAGTTAGCAGTTCAAGAGAAATCGGTGAGCGGAGTTCAAATTTGTGCAGAGTTCATCATATTCACTTTGTTGCGAATATTCTTGGCAAAGGTATGAATCCACCTGTTCTCCGACAGCTATGGGTTAAATAGCAGGATAGACTGTAATTCCTAGACTTGGTTGGGCATAGGGCTGACAACCCTAACTCCTAAAAATCTACTTGTTACAGAAACGACAGCAGCAACATCTTGTTTGTAACCCTATCCTTTACAGATGATTTTTAAAATGTCATATATATACATGCATGGCACGAGGGGGGTACTAAGAAGTTATTAGCCTAGCCTACTTCTAAAACCTGACCAAACAACTTATTTATTTTTGATTTGGCTAAAAATTTCCCAGTACCCACTGTGTGTGTGTGTGTGTGTGTGTGTGTGCGCACGCGCACACGTGTGTGTGTGTGTACACATATTTCAGACGTTATTTTTAGTGGATACCCCTGTTTGAAATATACAATCCATTTTTATTTTAAATAGTGTATTACATCAATTGGCCTGCTACATGAGTAATCTTGATAAAGAAAATGTGATTCTCAGATCGATGGTTAAAAATGGCTTTGAGTGAGTAAAGCAGGTAGGTCTTAGCGAGGACCAGCCTTCTCGGAAATTCATAGACTGGTGTTATAGAATAACAAATAAAGAACTGTAAAAAAAAAAAAAATAACAGAAACTACAGGAACTGAGGACTTTCAACAGCAGCAACAACTAAAATGATATCACATGTAACTTGAATAGAGAATAATTAACTAATCAAGATGATGTTCCACACTAACCCAAACAAAAACAAAAAAAAAATGGAAGAACACTACCAATCATTACTGGAAAGAGTGATAACAGCTACTGGACTTGAGAAACCTATTTTCAAGAAAAATTGTTTTAATAGAGAGATTTTATAAATTTCAATCAATGAATGCTGAATGTTTCCTTATAAGGAGAAGACTAATATTACCATACCACACATAATATATATGTGTATGTATACATATATTCCATTTTTTTTTTTGTCGTCTACCTCCTTGGGTTTTCAAGAAGGTTTAACAAAGGGAGATGCAAAGGAGAACACCATATAGTCTGATATGCTTTTTAACTGCTCAGCCATGAAGGACTTTCATGGCAAAGCAAGGTTTTAATTACCCTTATGAAGAAAAGCACATCTCTCACTTTGGGTTTTTAAATATGACAAAGCACAGTGCCATATGAGTCTAAGTATTAATGATGACGAACACAGAAAAATCATTACTAAAAAGCTTTGCAACTTATACCAAGGAAATATTCTACTTCCCAATAACTGTGATAACTATATATATATATATATATATATATATGCAAGTTTCATTAAAAACGACAGACAAGGTACTACGGTTAAGTTTTTTTATTTAATTTTTCTTGTGTACGAACAAGAGCTTTCTTTGCTGGACAAATGGTGTGTAAGAACAGTCCAAATGTTTTATTTTTCGAGCGCTTTCGGCTATACCTTTAGCCATTATCAAGGATGATTTGATTTTTCAGCTTAATTGAAACCCTTAACCCTTAACAATATTAACTACGAACAAAGCCATAACGTGCTAACCGTATTTGGAAATTAAAACACCACTACTACACACTAAGACATATACATAATGCACACACTCAATTAAGCTGAAAAATCAAATCATCCTTGATAATGGCTAAAGGTATAGCCAAAAGCGCTCAGAAAAATAAAACATTGGACAGTTCTTACACACCCTTTATCCAGCAAAGAAAGCTCTTGTTTGTACACAAGATAAATTAAATAAAAAACTTAACCATAGTACCTTGTCTGTCATTTTTAATGAAACTTGCATAAAAGAAGGATTGCTGCCTAAATATACAACTATCAAATATATATATATATATATATATATATATATATATATATATATATATATATATCTTTTATGCTTGGAAATGTGATCTGAGGAACCAGGAAAAAATTACTTTCCTGAGGAAATAAAATATAATCAATGGACCCTTAAGGTTGACTCTTTTTAAATTAAACTTCTGATATTTTTTACTTTTGTGTTGTTTGATTTTCATTTGTTAATCAGGTTTCATGTGTATTTGGCTTGTTGAATGAACGATAGTATAATTTGTGTTCTGAATTCAAGGGAGTGACGATGTGCCGATTTGAAGATTCAAGAAATTAATGGATTTCAAGCCTAACTAAAAAAATGTAAATATTGCTTTAAGTGTGTAACTCTAGTTTGTCTACATGGGATTCTGATGATGATATGTATTTGTAAGTGTGTGTGCCTGTGTGCATGTCTATTAGACATTACGTTCGTTGTTTTTTTTTGTATGTTGATTTGTATATATGTATGTACCAAGTAGTGTTATCAGTAGTTAACACTATCAGTCATGTTTAAAATTCTTTTTTAAACTCCGGCCGAAACTGGTATACAAGAAAGATAAGTACTTCCTATCTAAAGTTGGTGACTGTAACATGTAAATAAAAACCTAACAATTTATGTTTGGTCAAAAATAAACAGACTTAATAAACCCCTTGTCACAGAGCAGTGGTTAGAAAGCTTATATTATTATTTACATTATCATATTGACTGCCAACCACGACAGTTAAATAACTAGTGGTTCGTAGTTTTTATTATGATGCTGACGACATGTTTATTCAGTTTATTTGTAGTGATACTTTTAGTGTGAAAACAAAGTTAAGACTTCAGTTGAAGCTATTAATCAACTTATAAAATTATAAATCAATTCATAAAAAATTTTTAATGCCTAAATTGACTATAATAAACTTGGTGGTTGAAGTAAAATTTCATAATTGACCAATGTGTAAATCTAAACTAGATATTTCATTTTTTTTTTTTAACAATGGTATTCACACTGTACAAGGCCAGAGAGCCACTCCCAGTAGAGGGTTATAGATAGAAAGGCACAGTTTATGTGGATATGTGGGGAAGATAACAGATAACCCTAGACTTGAACAGGTTAAGATTTTAGTGATCAGGGAAGCATTCTTTGGGATTTGGATCTCATAAAGTGAACTGTAAGAAATACTTTTAGAACCTACAATGTGGTACAATGGTTAACAAGTTTGTCCCAAATCAATTTACAAATATACCAAATTCACTATTTACATTATTCAGACTATTGTCCTCATCTTTGTCGCCATATTTATTATAACATTTCGGCCATTGTACACTCTGGCTTTCTTCAGGTGGGAGGAATGTCGAACTGAACCCTTTATTTCGCTCACTGGGGTAGACACATGGCACAGTGGATAAAAGCGTTAGTTAGATCCAGTGACAGGACCCAAAGAGTGTGAGTTCAATACTCGGTTATGGCAGTGGAGAACTTGGAGAGGGGAATTAACAGGAGACAACTGATAACTGACATCCATTAAACATGGTACGTGGAACTAAAACGGCCTACTCCAGCGAGCGAAATAAAGGGTTCAGTTCAACATTCCAACAACCTGAAGAAGGTTGGAGCATACAACTGCCAAAACGATGTAATAAATATGGTGACAAAGATGGGGACAATAGTCCAAATAATGTAAATAGTATACATAATACCTCATCTCAGAAAAATAGACAGATACCAAATTCAATTTTTACTTGGAGTCCATCTATAGCCTTGTGCCAGACTATACCGGGCTGAATAAATAAGGGCATCTCACAAAGACTACTGTTTAACATGATAATCTTGCAAACCATTACTACTAAAGTTAACGATCTTCACTGGGCGCTCTATATTTGTATCTTTGTGGGAGGACTTAGTTAAGTTAAAACTATATAACAGTAGATATCTCAAAAAAAGAAAAAGTGATACCTAAGATTTAAAATTCATTTTAAAAAATGAAGTCTCTCTTAAAGCTTTTATTTTAGTTTTTATTCTAAGCTAATAGATTATTTATAACATTTGAGACTCTAATCAATGTTGAACTGGTTAAGCATCTTACTTCTCACTACCTCTTAGACGAATTTTCTGTTTGCCAGGTCTACCACTGCTGTGTTTATGTCCACCTCTGAATTTGTACATTAAGCTCTGGATAAGAATGCCAAAGCTCGAGGTGTGGCTCTAGATATCTCAAAGGCATTCAACAGGGTTTGGCATGCTGGCCTTCTATGCAAACTGCAGGCCTATGATGTCACAGAATGAATGTTTGATTTAATTCAATCATTCCTACTAGATAGTGAAACAAAGGTTGTTTTGAATGGGTTTGCTTCTAGGTCCTTTTGTCTGAACATGGGTGTTTCTCCCAAGGTTCTATCCAGGGTCCTATGTTGTTTCTGGTTTTCATCAATGATTTCCCCCATGTCATCAGTTCCCATGCAGATGACACTACCATTTACTCCTGCCTCAATAGCAAATCTGCCAGAGCTGACAAAGTAAACCTGACAACTGCTCCTGAAATGACCTCCAATCAGTGGCTGGCAAATTTTAACACCTCCAAAGCAAAACCTTTTCTGTCTGCTATCAGCATGGCTGATGCTAGACTCCAGGAGAGCAACACACCGTGCCTTCTTGGCTTCATGTTTTCCACTGACTTGAAGTGGGGGTGACTATATTGAATCAATAGCTGCATTTACTGCAAGGAATTGTGATGTGCCAGAAAATATTTCTTGTCAAAATCCATCTTGCACATTTACAAATCTACCATTCATAGGTGCATTGAATACTGTTGCCATATCTGGTCTGGTGCTCCTGCTGTACATCTCAAGATTCTTGACAAAATTCAAAGCAGAATCTGTAATGTAATCGATCCTGACCAGGCACCTCAATCTTAGTCACTTTATAACCAATGTGATGAGGCTTCCCTGTATCATTTCTATAAATATTTTCATGGTATGTTGACAAGTTTTTTTCTCCCCTGGTGCCCCAACTACATTTAAGCATGCTACTAGATCGGCATCTAGATCCCACCATTTTACTGTTAAAATAGCTAAATGCAACCATCACATCTACTCCAACAGTTTCTTTTATCTACCATTCATAGGTGCATTGAATACTGTTGCCATATCTGGTCTGGTGCTCCTGCTGTACATCTCAAGATTCTTGACAAAATTCAAAGCAGAATCTGTAATGTAATCGATCCTGACCAGGCACCTCAATCTTAGTCACTTTATAACCAATGTGATGAGGCTTCCCTGTATCATTTCTATAAATATTTTCATGGTATGTTGACAAGTTTTTTTCTCCCCTGGTGCCCCAACTACATTTAAGCATGCTACTAGATCGGCATCTAGATCCCACCATTTTACTGTTAAAATAGCTAAATGCAACCATCACATCTACTCCAACAGTTTCTTTTATCGCACTTCCCACCTGTGTAACTCCCTTCTGTTTACTTGCTTCCCTGATAACTGCAATCTTCAAAAATTTAAATACAATGTCAATCCCCATCTTCTGTTGTCTTGAATCCCCTTCATCTTTTGACCGTTTCCCAATCTTTCCTATTCTCAGTCTTCTCTTTAACTTTTGCTCTCTGCAATCTTCTGCATCGTGACAATCCCACCATGCTGGAGTGAAACGATTAAAGATAAAAAAGGAAAATACTTCGATATATTTCAAAAGTAATTTAAATTGATTGTAATGTTTTTTTTATTATCATTAAAATCTGAAAACTCGGTCATTGATAAACACAACATTAAAAAAAATCATTAAAATTTAACATACTTTTTTGAAATGTTATTTGAGAAAAATTACCTGATTTTAAGTTTAATTAGTATTCATTGAAACAAATATTACTTACTTTTATTTATTTATTTTATTTTAAAATTTCAAGGAAAAGCATTTTCTAACACAGAGGTGGGTATTTTTATGAAGTGTTGACATATTTATTGACATCCTGATGCTTGGGAGATTTATGTCGGGGGGAAACAATTTTCATAAAATTACATGACAAATACAATGTAAATGCCTTGCTGAGGAAATGTTAGAAAATTACCAATAAAATTTAAATTTACTATAGTTATCACTCTTATTTTCTGATCATATTGCATGTGCAAAAATCAGTTTGTTTATACACACAAAAAAAATTCAAAATTCTTTGTAAATTATGGGAGTTATTAAATTGTAGTAAGGTTTTCCAGTTATGATTAGTAAATGCAGTTTTTATATAATAACAATATCACTTGACCACTACAAATACATTTTAAAAGATTTAAAAGTTTATAAATTATTCTAATTAAAATTTTAAAACAATTCTTGTAAAAATTCATTATTCATCAAAACTTTTTTTTCTTAAAACAACAGTGCCCAAAATATATTTTATTCATAAAAGCAATTAAAAGCTTTTCTAATTAAACAATATCTTAGTTTTATCGCATTTTTTATTTTATGATTCAGAGCAGATTTTGTGTAATTGGGTGTCTTGTTTGACCTCAAAAATTTGATGAATTCTCCAAAAATGTCCTTATAAATAATATAAACAAAAAAATATGTGGGGGCAGGGGTAGTGGCCGGTAACAAAGTAAACAAAAAAAAATATTTTCACCAAGATTTTCTTAAAACAAAAAATTTAAAAAAGAATTTCAATCATTTGTGAATAAGTCCTGAAAGCTTCATTAAAATTTGACAATTATCTGATTTTTCAGAGTCTGTCTATATTTCTGAGATGATGTATTATGTACAGTATTTTAAATTAGTCGGACTATTGTCCTCATCTTTGTCGCCATTTTTGTCACAACGTTTCGGCCATTGTACGCTCCGGCCTTCTTCAGGTGGTTGGAATTTCGAACCGAACCCTTTATTTCGATCACTGGGGTAGACTGTTCTAGTTCCACGAGCCATGTTTGATGGATGTCAGTTATCAGTTATCTCCTGCTAATTTTCCCTCTGAAAGTTCTCCACTGCCTGAACCGGGTATTGAACTCACACTCTTTGAGTCTGTCACTGGATCTAACCAACGCCTTTATCCACTGTGCCATGTGTCCTTGAGGATGGTTAAGGCAGTGGAGAACTTTCAGAGGGAAAATTAGCAGGAGATAACTGATAACTGACATCCATCAAACATGGCTCGTGGAACTAGAACAGTCTACCCCAGTGATCGAAATAAAGGGTTCGGTTTGAAATTCCAACCACCTGAAGGCCGGAGCGTACAACGGCCGAAATGTTGTGACAAAAATGGCGACAAAGATGAGGACAATAGTCTGAGTAATGTAAATACTGTATCTGATTTTTGCAAGAATTTCCAAATCAGTGTATTTTTCACTGAAAAAAGATGCTCAAATTTTCTGCACAAATTTATGGTCCCATGTAGATGCCTGAAAAAAGATTTTTTAACCAAAATTTCTATAGTTCTAAAAAGGAAAAAAAAATTTTTTTTTTTTTTACATTAACAAATGCTTTTTTCTTCCCTCTTAATAACAAGATTTTGACAATAAAACATTATTTTTATTAAGATGTTTCTTGGAGCATTTCCTCACCCTTGTATGCTCATTTTTAGTGAATCTTTGGCAGTACCTACATAAGTGTATTCAAAATAATAGTAAATAAATAAGTGCAGTAATGTGAGCTGTTTATAAAAGCTGAATAAGAACGATTTGTTCAAACAGTTCAGAAATAAAGTAGGAAATTAACTTTAGTAGATTAAGAAAAAGCTCAAAGATGGCTTGTGGTTGGAATGTCGTAGAAACAGGGGACTGGCCAATTACAGGAAGTGTCAAAAGTTGTACACTTGAAAAACAAATTTTAAACAAGCTTTAAATAGATGCAATACCAAAAACAGATTGTATACAATATTTGAAAAATATCAGTAGCATATCGAAGTATTTGTGTAATTTGCCATATTTTGAAGAGAGAAACATGTTCGGAAAATGAAAGTGGTGTGTAACTTATGACGGAGACCCCATCTCCCCAAGTATTTGATGGCAATTAAGTCTTCCCCTACCATTTCATCAGAGTACATTAGGTTTAAAAAAAAGAAAAAAAAAAGGGACAAAGAATATGAGAAAGAATCATGCAATGACAATGGTCACTGTTGGTATTACTCACCATAACAATTTTAATTTCAAGCCTCTTTCAAAAAATAAAAGACATTTCCATGTAAGAAAAACATAATATATAAGGTAGATATGGCAGACAGACAGTAACTAGATACCAACAAAATGGATGCATTTTTTCCAGAAATAAATGAAAAAAAAAAAAACAAAAAAAAAAAATTTGTTTCCAATTTAAATAAAATTTTCAGCATTTATTCATTAATAGATGAATTGTATACTGAATAGATTATTTTATTAGAAAAATTGTTGGGGGGCAATAACCTCAACCTCTTCCGTACAGTGTGAATAATTTTAAACTTGGGGGAATGATAATGATAAGTTATGTTTGTTAATTTAAAATAAGAATATTTTCATTCAAAATGGGAAATATTTTTAATAATATTTTCATTCAAAATGGGAAATATTTTTAATAATATTTTCATTCAAAATGGGAAATATTTTTAATAATATTTTCATTCAAAATGGGAAATATTTTTAATAATATTTTCATTCAAAATGGGAAATATTTTTAATAATATTTTCATTCAAAATGGGAAATATTTTTAATAATATTTTCATTCAAAATGGGAAATATTTTTAATAATATTTTCATTCAAAATGGGAAATATTTTTAATAATATTTTCATTCAAAATGGGAAATATTTTTAATAATATTTTCATTCAAAATGGGAAATATTTTTAATAATATTTTCATTCAAAATGGGAAATATTTTTAATAATATTTTCATTCAAAATGGGAAATATTTTTAATAATATTTTCATTCAAAATGGGAAATATTTTTAATAATATTTTCATTCAAAATGGGAAATATTTTTAATATGTTAATTTATTAAATCAAGTGCTATATCTGTAAATGATAGAATTAAGTATTATTTTAAAATAAATGTTGCTAAGAGAAGCATATTTATCTTCATTGAGGTAATAATTTAAGACACTTTATTTTTAATTACCTATATATAATTACCTATATATAATTACTTGTATATAATTACCTATATATCTTGCACGCACTGACAACTAATTTTATACAATATACCTTTCCACAAAGCAAATGAATAAAATTATTTAATTTAACACTAATTTATTTATAATAAATTATATATCAATTATTTTATAAAGATATGTGCCTTTTTAGATAAATACTTTCATGGTAATTGTTCTGGTGAACTTTCCTCTATGACACCTAGACTTTATGAATTTAAGCACATTACTAGATTGGCAACAAGGTTTCATTTTACAGTTGAATTGGCTAGATGTAACCTTAAGTTCTATGCTAACAGTTGCTTCTCTTGCACTTCTTGCTTGTGGAACTCACTTCCAGCTTCTTGTTTACCAATCAACTTTGATCTTTGAAAATTTAAATGCAGTGTCAATTGTTATCTACTGTCTTCTTAATTACTTTTATTTTATTTTCTCTCTCCTTAATAATGTTTTCCTTTTTCTCATATTCTCTAACACACAGTAATCCCTTGTGTCTTAATGGCTTTTTTGCCTTGCTTGGGGTGAAATGATAAACAAAAAAGAGAGTACCTTAAAATAGCATTTTCTCCCTACCAAAATAATACTTTTCCTCTACCCAACCAAAGCATAATCTATGATTCCCCTTCCACTGATCCAAACAAAGCATACCTAATAACATCTCTCCCTGCAATCCAAACAAAACCTGCACTCTGACTATACCCCAATCAAAATAAAGTGTACCTTATGACTTTTCCCTTGATCACTTTCAGAACATCTTGCTTTAAATTTTACAATAATTCCTTTTTAATAATAATAGTAGTAGTAGTAGTAATTAAGGACATTTGATCTATATTACATTAGTATGGAGTGATGGTACAAGTACTGTTAATCAATGGTGTCTTAGTAAATATTAGCTGACAAGATATTTTAACTTCGTCTATAAAACCTTGGAAATATTTTTAAAACAATTTGTGGGGAAATCAAGTGGGATTTTATGTACTGAATATGGTAGATATAATTTGAAAAGACAGCCTCTTAGCAGGATGAAAAAAAGCAGATGTTGTAATAATAACTCCTATTCTTCTGCCACGGGCATTTACAGTCAGTTCTGAAGCTGCTATCATACTAGTCCCATCTGCTGCTTTAACCGATTAGCAACAATGAGGTGAGGATTAAGGGAGTGAAACAAAAGAAAAAAAACCCTTGAAAGTAAAAGTATAAAACATCCCAGATGCTACTGCCACTGCTTCAAATACACTGAAAAGATGCTGATATTCATATTTTATAAATGTAGATTTTCTTTGCCTATATGCTGTGTTTCTTTAGGATGTAGGCGATCATGGCTCTCAATAATTTCCTGTTCTTTGTAGCTCTTAGTAAATTTGGTCTTTTCACTATCTCTCCTAATCCCTGTTCTACCAACAATTTATACAAGCTCATAAGGTAGGTTATGCACCATTTCCCTTTGTCACTCTTGCCTTCATATGTCTTGTGAGTGTCAAATATTCTAAGCCCTCTTTCCTTATTATGTGCTGTAGAAATTTCAACTCTTTCTAATGTTAAGTTAGAGAGACCCGTCACTGATTTTCATCCACATGGTTGATGCTAACTTCTAAGAAAGTGATTTGTTGCGTCTTTTCGGGCTCACATTCTCAGGTGACATGAAGTGGAAAGACTATATTGAATCCACTGCTGTCACCTGCTAAGAAAGTTGGTTCACTTTGTCATGCAAGACAATTTTTTCCCCAGAATTTATCTTACACATCTATAAGTCTACCATTCACCCATGCTTAGAATATTGCTACCACATCTGGTCCGGTGCCCCTGCTTAAGCTCCTTGATAAGATCCAAAGAAGAATCAGCAATATTATTGGTCTTGATCTGGTGGCTCAGCTTCAGTCACTTTCCCAATGCCATAATGTTACCTCTTTGTGCCTTTTCTATAAATATTTTCATTGTTCCAACGAGCTCTTTTGTGATGGTACCTAGACTTTTTGAATTTAAGCACAGTACTAGACTGGTATTGAGATACCATCAATTTACAGTTGAGTTGGCTTAATGTGGCCGTAAGTTCTATACTAACAGTTTCTTTTCTTGCACTTCTCACTTGTGGAACTCCCTTCCGGCTCCATACTTTCCAGCCAACTTTAATCTTCAAAAATTCAAATGCAACGTCAATTTCTATCTACTGTCCTCCTGATTACTCTTTTCTCGTTCAGCTCATTATTAATGTTTCTGTTCGTAATTCTTCCACATCCAGTAATCCCTTATGTCTCAGGGGCTTTACTGCCTTGCATGGGGTGATGCTAATTAAAGAAAAAAAAACATGTAAGTGTTCTTTTTGTTTTCATTTTCTTTAAAACTTTGTTGTTGCTCACATGTTCAGTCTATGGTATTCTTGGCATCCTTCTGGAGAACCACATTTCTGTTGCTTCAACTTATCTTCTTCATCTGTGATGATACTGTTCAGCATTCAGTAAGCCTTATCTCCTGACTCAGAGTTTTACAGAGAAAAATTTTCTCATCAGGGGAAAGTGAAATCAATTGAATTTATTTAAATTGATTTATCTTGTCCCAGAAATTTACAAAAAAAATAAGAAGTTTTGGCAAGTCATATTTTCATAATTAGTCAAGTAGCTTTCTAACTACTGTTGTCAAGTAACTACAGGGTGTCCCTAAAGTCTGAACACACATGAAATATCATTAACTATATATATATATATATATATATATTTTTTTTTTCCACAGATTAAACATGCTTTTTTCAGAAAGAAAGAAAGAACTGGTTTCTTTTTCTGGGGTATGCTAAAGGAGAAGGTGTATTCAATGAAAATCACAGATGCAACACACTTGATTGAATGTATAAAGAGAAAATATGATAAAATTGACTGCAATGTGGAATTATTGCATTGAGTTCACGTGAATCTTGCAAGGTGCATCAACCTTTGCATCACAAATGATGAAAATTTATTTGTGAAGATGTTATTTTATACCAATTCAATAAAATTTCATTTTTGAAAATATGCATTTTTACCTATGTGTTCAGACTTTAGGGACAATGAGCTTCTGGTTTTAGTCCAAACAGTTTTATTTGTTTATAGAAAATAAAATCAAACAGTTTTTTGCATATTTTAATTTTTGAAAATTGCAAATTTATTTTTTGATATTGGCCTCTTAATCCAATTTTACAAAATAAAACTTTTTTTTCAGGGTTTTTTTTAATTTTTTACTTATCCTATAGAAATCTAAAAGAACACTCAAGACAATACATAGCAAGAAAATTATATATCTATACTATTTAAAATGGGATGTTTGAAAACACCACAATACTAATACCCCACAGTACTGACGGTTTATATCTGCAAGTAGTGTGTATGGTGTAGTATCATGTTTGCTAGCACAGAAAATGGAAATTGACAAACAATTTTCTTTAGTACAGAATAATTCTTATTAAGATCAAAATAAAACCTTCACTTCATCTTTAATTAGTAATTTATGCAGAAAGATGCTGAAAATGTCA